>OW804102.1:39796909-40996909 GCA_942159475.1 Sthenelais limicola
TTATACAAGTAGACTGTGTACACCATGCTTGCACCAGATGATGGGAGAAGCAGAGATTATATATAGTCGAGTAGGTTTGTCTGTTTGAGACAAAGACCTGTCATACGCGAGACAGGCACGGTAATGGAATAGTGAGTAGAGATAGATTATAGGGGGATGATGTTGGGGAATAGGGGAATAGTAGGCAGCAGGAAGGTCGACAGGAGAGTCTGGGATTGAAGAAGACAGAGCGACAAATAAAGAGAGGGGAGTTAAAGAAAGGCGAAATGAGGAACAGAGAGAAAGAGAAAGAGAGAGAGAGAGAGAGAGAGAGAGAGAGAGAGAAAGAAAGAGAGAGGAGAGAGAGAGGGAGAGAGAGAGGGAGAGAGAGAGAGAGAGAAGAGAGAGAGGGATAGGAGAGAGAGATTTGATGGATAGGGTCACTCAGACAGTGAGAGGGATAGGAGAGAGAGATTTGATGGATAGGGTCACTCAGACAGAAAGAGGGATAGGAGAGAGAGATTTGATGGATAGTGTCACTCAGACAGAAAGAGGGATAGGAGAGAGGGATTTGATTGATAAGGTCACTCAGACAGAAAGAGGGATAGGAGGGAGAGAGAGATTTGATGGATAGTGTCACTCAGACAGAAAGAGGGATAGGAGGGAGAGAGAGATTTGATGGATAGTGTCACTCAGACAGAAAGAGGGATAGGAGAGAGAGATTTGATTGATAAGGTCACTCAGACAGATACAGAGACAGGGAAGAGGATGGTTCAAGTGGTCAGGGTAACAAGAGGAGCAGTAGGACCCAGTGAATACACCATAGATGCAGTAGACCTCTGGCCCCATGCTGTACATGATCATCCGTGTGTAGTTATTATGTACCTGTGTGTAGTAGTGCCTGTGTTAGTCCACCAGTAGACTTCACCCTCATGCAATAATGTTACTTTACACAGCAACCGCTGCATTGCACCCCGTTATACACAAGTCGTATTAACCAGTGATTCATTTTGCAAACTGATGCCAGAGATATATAGTCAAATCCTTCTGGTTAAAACAGTGGATCCTTGCTTGGAAACAAAGAGTGGGTCTTTATAAATGAGAAGAAATAGTAATTTTTTACGTTTATTTGGCAAAAGATGTGTAAAAATGTTTTCCCTTTTTTATATTTACATTTTAGTAGCTCAATTCTTTGCGGTTATCTCTACAATTCTGGAGTTAGGAGTCTGAATAATTAAAAAAATCGTTGATAACCTAAGTTGCTAAATACATAAGTATGCGCCCTGAATGAAAACTAAGCGTAAGATACGCACGACGCAGGGCAAAATGAATCACTGAATGTCTCCTAGTAGGATAGGATAGTTTTATCAGCATAGTATTAGCCTGTAGCATACTGTTACACTTAATAGAATTATTTCTTAGCAACGTCAATCCTGGAATACATGCATAGCGTTCCACCTGGCTGGTTACAAAACAGCACAATCCCACATAATATATTTATTGTATTGTAAACAAATTATTGTTCATCCTCACGAAATGCTTCCCGTTAGGAAAGGGACGAGAAAAGTACCAGGCACACTCGGACTGGTCCGTTTTATGGGATAGGAAATTAATTCAAAAGGTTTATTCGTCTCTTTCCGATAAAAAAAACAGGATGTTAAGGTCGGAAAATACTTCCACACACCCACCCAACAAAGAGCACAAGCGGACCCTACCATGAGGATGGGGAAAAAATTCCCAGAGCACCCATTGGTCAATAGCTTTCACATGACAGGGATTAAGGGATTGAGATGACCCCCCCAACACATCCTGAAATCCTGAATTGGATAGTGGGGTAATTTTGTGTCGTCACAAGTTGGGCACTCTCTTCTTCGTCTTCACATCACCTGATCCCAGAGCTGAATTTAAAAGGGACTGGAACTGGATAGGGGGGAAATAAAAAGGGGGCGGGGCCGATGAAAGGGGGAGGGGCACCTTACCTGTCAGTGAGTGGATTGCCAGGGCCCTGGTGGTCGCTAGAGCCGCCCTGGTTGAGATCTTCGTTAGAATGTGTCACTGAGTCTGAGCCAGTCTTCTTCCTGAAAGCGGAACCAGAACATGTATAGTAGTCATGTGTGCATCGAGGCCACGGGCAGCTTTCCAATACTACTGGGTTGTATATGGCCGAAATGAACATGGACGAAATGAGCATACTGTATTTGAGTTCTAACTCTGAATGAGGGTTTAGTTAGATATACATTGATCAGGGAGTAAGTTTCGGGGGGTATTCGAAAGACCTGTATTAATTAGATAGTTCCATTTTCCATATATATTTTCGAATTTTCTATAATAAACTATGTAGATGTGATATGGAAATAAAAATCTATTATTATCCATATATGGGGTGTGTTTTGGAGAATATTTTGGAGAATACAAAACCCAACTAATGGCATTTTTTTTCAAACTAGATTGAGGATAAAATGCCAACGCAGAATAATAGCGAATATTTATACAATCTAAATCGAGGTACACAATTAATGATTTTTATATTAGAACACGTTACCGTGCATCATATATTAAAAGTATAATACACCAAAGTCAAGTTCATCTATAAAGTTTTTGGTGGAAGTATTGAACATTTTGCAATGAGCCTCACTGTATATATATTCACTTCAATGGGGCAATTCAAGCGTTTGACCCATATATAATATAGTTATTGAACGAGACAAAGATAGATCTACTCCGTGATAAAATAAAATATATTATAGGTTGAGTCTCAAAACATCCGCGTGGAATATGATAATTGAAATTTATTTATTTTAGAAATATGATAATTTATTCATAGGTCGAACTGACAACTTAATCCGAGTTCAGTTGTACAATTCAGTAAAGAACGGACATAATTACGATTTCCGGAAAATGACGCAGAAACATATACACATGAACACGTATATTGTATTATTTCCGCAATGTTAACACAGAAACATACATGAGTAGAGAAAGCGGATACATTTCTGCAGCCCTTCACTTGTTCGATGGTGCCTATTATCTATAAATAGCATTGTGTGAGGAGCGTAATTTTGCCTGACCTATCACTAGGACCTATGGACCAACTTGGGCAGTCATATTGCCCACTCCAC
Source organism: Sthenelais limicola (assembly GCA_942159475.1). Taxonomy (NCBI): domain Eukaryota; kingdom Metazoa; phylum Annelida; class Polychaeta; order Phyllodocida; family Sigalionidae; genus Sthenelais; species Sthenelais limicola. The sequence goes on from OW804102.1 coordinate 39,800,008, forward strand.
AATTGGAAATATTCATACATGTATGTATGAAAGTAATGCGGAAGGGTATTATGTCAAATTAAACCTGAAATATGTCTATTGTTTACATTATCCAACAAGAGAAATATACATAACTTTCCTCTGTGATTTGAATTGTGTGGTGGTGCTCCCCTTCCAATCATTTCATTTTTGTTAATTTTTTTCCCCCAAATCAAATACTTATCACAACGCGGATCTTCTACAGTCCCATATATCATTGGCATTAAGAAAAATATTGGAATATTTGTTGAAAGTAATAGAATAAGAAACACTGTCAAATTAATAGTGAAATAATAGATGATATTTCGAAATTTAATCACAGGATCCACCGATGAATGGAGATGATTTAATGAGAAGTACCCCATGGAAAATCAGTACCACAAAGAATTATCTGGCCTCATGTGATTTCTACACTTCATGCGCTGGCCCCTTATATAATCACATATATAGGCATAAGTGGACAAGAAAATGAGAGACTGGGACGAATTGCCATCGGCCCTGACAAATACAACCGGTACGGGGCAGGATATGGGGAACTAGCAGACCTAAAAAGGTGTTATTTGCTCCACAAACATGAGAACACATCGTTGTAGGTGCAATCCAAACCTATCGCCTTTTGTACTGTTGGATCCGAAGGCCAAGTGAATGATCCATACTACATACATATACATCTATGGTCATTATTATATGGGATGAGGAAAGGTAATATGAATACCACCTAAGGGTATCAAGTCAGTCAAGCTAAGGAATCAATAAAACCAACCTAGGATCCTTGCACGATATAAATGAATGTAGTACAAGAACAATGTCTTCTTGTGATGTAAAGAAACCAAAAGAACCCAAAACTAATCACCATCAATCAATAATTGGGGTAAAACCTACTTATTAACAACGTCCAAAATCCTCAGCAAAACCTCGTCCCACTGCTTAGACATAAGGGATAACTGATGGTCCTGTTGTTCGACTGTCCAGCACTTAATATCACCTTACAAGTGAAGCCTATACTCACTTGTACATGGGCCACTTCCACAATCTTCCTACCATGACACAGAACGCACCAATAGCTAGAATATGATGGCAGCAATTCAACCCAACTCGGCCAGAAATCCCCAGAAGGAAAGCTCCCCAAGGCCTGGGCCGTCCGCCTAGCGCACGGGCGCCAAGACTCTCTCAGTCTGACTCATTAACGATGCGAGAAGAAGAAGAAGGAGAATGAGGAAAACTAGAGGACGAACAAAGACAGGGTTACAAGAACAATTCACCGAATAAGAGTCTTAAGTTAAACTAGCCTTCATTCTATTCGTTAAGAAGAAGATGGCTTGTTTTCCTTGTGGTAGGTATACAGATTAACCTTAAAGGTTTATTCTTATATTTTCAATAATAACAAAGAGCAGAACATTTCTATGGATCCCTTTGATAGCCAAGGCGGGCGTTCTCACAGTTTTTGTGTGTGTGTTATTACCGTGGAACCAACCTCATTCTCTGGGGTAAAAGAAGGAAATTGGTGTGTGAAAATTTAATTCCCAGTTCATACATACATCACATTACAAAAAGTAGTAGAATTTATTATTACAAAATTCAGGAGGAGGGAAAATAGTTTAAGACTCTTCTGGGGGAAATTTTCCTGTCAGTAAAGGAGTGGTCAAAAACTAGGCCTCCATCCAGGATATGGGTCGAATCATTGGGAAGCGTACATTCAACAGCCTTACACATTTTTACTTTTAATCAAATTTTGCAAATGACATTTATATTCCACCTATATTCGATACAGCAAAAAAGCTGAAAAGTCGGCCTAAATATAAAAAGAATTGATTTGAAAATCATTGTTTATGTCTAAATATTTTATATTGGTTATTTCTGTGCATTGGGAAGCAATGGGGACTTAGGGATATATATATATACCTCCCTGGTAAATGTCGAATAAATAAATAAATAAATTCTTTATTCGAGTCTATGCTCAAAATGGCTATATGTTTCTGAAAAAGGTGTTCCATGAAATTGAATGTACATCTTTTAACAGCGTCGCCCGTATATTTCAATAACTAAGCCCCGCCCCTCTCACCTCTAGGTGAGTTTGAACAAAAATACTTCCGCGTTCCAGGAACGTCTTCTCGATAGATGTAAGACTAAAAAGGCACGTAGACTGTAGTCAGTGGCCGATGTTTCGGATTAATCCAGGGGAGAGGGGGCGGGGTAATTCACCAACACATACATGCAAGTGCTCTCCTCCAGAATAACAAATTCAGGTAAAAATCATGTTACTTTTGCAGTTTATTATGATAAAACAAGTCCTCAGCTTGTAATTTAATACCAGAAGTCCCCAGAAATACTTCGTATTATTGTTTAAATTGAACAGAGTTAAAAACTTCAAAGCCTGGTAATTGTACATATTTTGGTGGTATGACCCATACAGGCTTAAAGTGTCGATTATTCACTAACAATGTTGGTAAGGGGTGGCGCAGTGTTCTAAGGTGCTAAAAACAGAGACAAGAGGGTGGTGTGGGTTTGGGCACCAGTTCTCCTCCACCCCAGTGTTTGCTCATTCGGCTATCAAACGTCAACAGTATGCCAGTTAAAGACCCATTGATAATATTCAAAAAGAGCAGGGTATACTTCTAGCATCTGTTATCGTATTTCCTCTCAACACTATAGATACTACACGAATATAGTCGTTTGTCAAAGTCAAGCAAAGAAGCGGAACTAGAATAAACAGCCGGGTAAGATAACATAGAATATATACCGTAGCCTGGTTACATGACAACTATTGGAGAAATAGGGGACACATGGATGCTTCCCTTCAAAATAACGCGCATCTAAACATAGAGGGTGATGAATAGTTGCTGATCGAGGGGCTCTCTGATTACTCCAACCGGGAATCTAAGTGGTGTTATTTTTATTTGGCTACACGCCAAGAGGCCAACCACGAAAAGGATTGAGTTAGGAGGATATTGAACTTGAAGTGCACGATCTATATCCCATACTTACTTTGAATTGTGTTAAATTACACACGCAAATACTAGGTTAGGGACAAATAAAACACATATATAGATCTGGACAATTTCAATAGATACTAATTGTCTAAATGCTTTGGAGGGTAAACTTAGGAAAGAATACTTTGGAGAGTTAAATTAGGAAAGATTAAATAAAGTTAGAGCTCTATCTGTCATGATTTGAACTGAGGGAAAGCCTCACGCTTCAAGTCGCAAAATGCCATTTGGATCCCATTAATGCGCCTACTCCAGGGCTGAGAAAGTCATTAGCACAGTAGGCGTCCAATCACTGACATACCATTTTTTAAATTTGATCTGAGAGTCTGTGAGCCTAGACTGTACAAAGCATATCCTGAAATAAATTGCATTTTTTACATTATTTAATTCTAAATGCAGACATGGCGAAACCTGTTGGACTGCGGTCCTTGACCGTTGAAAGACAAGTCGGGCCGGTGAAAGTAAAGTTTCTCCGATCCAAATGTCCGGTGAAAAATTTGTATGAAAGGTTGGAGAAACCTTTGGAGGACCGGTGAAAGTTCCTTTTCACCGGTCCGACTGTCCGGTGAAGGTTCTAAAGTTTTCGCCATGTCTGTAAATGTTAAAAGTATTTCCTGCTAATCACTTCTTAGGAAGTCTGAACTGACTCGAGGGGACAATGTCCTTTTTTGGGTGAGAAAAAAATATGTACAATATAATTTTATTGTAATATTTAGTACAAAATTTAATTATTTAATGTGAAGTAAAAGGGTGAATGTGTTAAACCTGAATTAGCTTAAACACTAATCTAGATAGTACTAGGCGGCGGATGTATGGTATTATTTTTACTATTTACTATTTGTTCCTAGATGTAGGCTAGAGGTAAAACAATGAGAAGAGTATCAATGTGTTGACAGGTTTTCAGACATGGCGAAAACTTTGGAGCTTTCACCGGACAGTCGGACCTGTGAAAAGGAACTTTCACCGGTCCTCCATAGTTTTCACCAGTCCTTCAAAGGTGTATCCATTGTTTCCTACCAATTTTTCACCGGGCAGTCGGACCGGTGATCCTAAAGTTGCACCGGTCCCACATGGACCGCGGTCCGGCAGGTTTCGCCATGTCTGGGTTTTACCTTTATTGCTTTTTTCTCTGTAGGCTATTAAAAACTTGAATGTGTATTCTATTAACAAGACAGTGTATATTGAGTCGACAGACTGGTGCCAATGTTATGGAATGTCTAATTAATAGTAATTTAATGAAAATGAAAATATTTCTTCTGTGTTTTCTAGAACATCTAGAATTTCTTCTAGACTTCCTGTAAAGTGAAGACTACTTAAGAGTAATGAATATGTAAGCAATAACAATGTTACGATATTTTTTTGTAAAATGAAGACACACAAAGAAAAATTCCAATGTGTAAAATGCGGGTTTTCCGTGTAAAATGTGTTTTTTTTTGTAAAATGAGGCTTAGGCCTATGGTGCAACCGTCTTACTACCTGACCTCTCCATTTTTTATCAATGAGGTCCGGGATAATTATGATTTCCCTTTAATTAAGGCTTTATTACGTGAGAGGTGATACAAAACGATTTAATTAAAAATATATGGTACCGTATTAATCATGGAGTCTGATGAACGTGACACATTAGAAAATACAGATTGACACGTCCAAAAGCACAAATCAGATGAGAAAGATGAAACATCAAAAGGCAAAACAAAAAGCCATCATTTTCTCTCACTCACTCATAATGATAATCATCTTGCAAAAAAAACCACACCTGGATTACAGGTTGAGTAGTTGTCATTCATTGGTTTTAAACTGCTTACGTCAAAAGGTACTCTCGGAAGATCCGTTCACATCCCTAAACCTGGGAAATTTCCCATGTGGGAGCACACTACGGTAGTGTCAATGACAATGACTGACAGGGTCAAGAGAAACTAGTAATAGTAACATCCATCTTGTCGATTCTAGCAATCTGACAACCGAACTCCGGCCTCATGAATACATAAAAACAAGCACAACTGGACCTCTTTCAGACCAGACATGCACCATCATGGAAGCAGAGACAGACAGGAGGTTTCAGTCAATCAGTTGGACAGATGACATAACTAAACGAGCGGCTAAGACTTGGTGTAAACTAACCCGATAAACAGATGGAGTTTGTTGCTTGCATATTGCTGCTGTTCCACACCTCCTGAGATCGTCGACAGAGAGGCAGCCGAGCCAGCCGACTGTCCAACTCCCAACTTATCGGTGATCATATCTTTGTCTTCCATAGCTTAAAATGTCCGGAAATAGACCTGCCGATTGGTATCGAGTGAGTCTAGATCCTTACGGTCTTTTCAAATAAATAACATAGCAAGCGAATCCATGGGATCTGACTCCGATCACCTTATTTTATTCTGTTGTTCCTCCGGTTGTAGGTGCGTGACGTCACACTACTTCCGTCAACATGAAACGTAGCAATTAAAACTTTCGTATAAAATGCAGGCGTAAGTATCAGTTTTTTGCAAGTATTGATAATTTGATATTATATTCATAATATTATTAATCTAACCAGTTTTCTCTTTTTATATTCTTATGCAGAAACCCAGATCCGTAACTATCAATCGAAAGGAGGACTGGCTCAGGTACACATTCCTTGGCCTGCAGAAATACAGGCTCAGGCTCAGCAAGACAGCTGTAGAAGACCAGAGAGTTTTCTTAGGATGATTTAATGGTAATGTATCGATATTTTATACAATACTTTTCCGTAATTACACTTTCTTCTTTATGCCGCTCATAGAAGTTGTACGAATCTGATCGTGTTATTTGCCTAGCAACATGCCGCTCAATATGTAAACAGACTAACTGTGAGTGAAAACAACACTGAACTTCTGACTTGTTTGGGCTTAAAATTTGGCCTTTATAGTTATACTTTTAGTTACAGGCTACATTGGCAGTGATCATAGACGTAGCATTTTATCATTGATAACCTATTTTGTCAGCAGTTATGTATCATCATTAATGGCTGATGTCATCCCTGTGAATATATATTATTTTCCTCCAACATTGCCTAGGAATGTCTAATAAAATTGACATGGTCATGGGTCAGGTCCACGAATTTTGTCTCCACTGCCTGGGTGACTGGCACTGCTAATAGACTCCAGTACCACTAAAATGTGTCTCTCTCGGTGTCATGACTTCCTTACAATTAAGGGAATTGCTTTAATATGGCATCTTATAGTTATAGACCTCACCATATCCTTCAAATATTACCTTTCGTTGTTCGATGACATGGTAAAATCCCGAGGTAAAATCTCAAGACAATAGGCTACAGTAATTTACATAATTTACTCTGAGACAAACTGAGTACGTACAGAAAAAGGAATCTACAATGTCCACTATTCAGTGTTCATTCACAAATTCAGCAATTTCCTGAATGAGTTCATTCTCATCTATGGATGGAATTAAAAAAAAAATAACCTGGTAATCTTCTGGTCTACTATCACATTGATAAACTGCATGTGGACAGAATTTCTGTGTTCTATGGTGCGTTATCCGTAATACCTACCATTAACAATACAATTATATTTTTTGCAAATGTGCACCCATAATAAACAATAGACAAACCGTTTGTATTATAACAAAATAACATCTGGGGCGATATTTATTTATATAAGCTCTTCGCTTAGCCGGTTATTTAAGTTCGAACCACTGTAGTCTATAATGTTCTCACATACAATTACAGAAAATAAATTATTTGAATCATAATCATCTTGATTCTTATTGTTATATATGGCATAATATGCATGCATGTATGTAGGCTTACATGCTGACGTCATAAACTATGTGTATTTTTAGTTTTAACTCCTCCCTCTCCCCCACCCCCCAGCACACACCCTTTCCTCTTTTTTGTAATTCTATGTACAAACAAATACAATAACAGACTAGATAGTATTACTAACATATATCCGTATCTATGCTGTTAAATATTCATTTATGATATGCTAAAGTTAGGAGTATCCGTACATTCTATCACTCGCGTCTACATACTTGATCCACAATATTTCACCTTCTTGTTAGAATTATTTCGATATTTTCTAAATCTAAAAATGAAATAGTAAAAATATGAATGAATGTATACCTTTTATATATGTTGTTATAGCTTTATTAACCTAATATACAATATAGGCTATAGCTTTATTTGGATTCCCACCATTAACATCCGAGGTATTGTTCTCTATCCATAATTATAGCTCTTTATAGCTTTATTAACCTAGCCTTATCAAATAATTAAACATATCTACATCTATTTAACTCTCTTCTGTTTGCAAACGCTTCGAGCACTGATCCCTTCACAAAATCACGAATTTTTAAGAAACCCTATTTTATTATCTTTTAATTTATCCAGGATTCTATACCAAACTTATTCGTATATGGAACTAAAATTCATCTAAATATGAATAAATGAACAAGTATAGATAAGATGCCAATATTGATTCAGATTGTTATAAGATAATTATTCGTTATTTTCAAAACCAAAAGTCCTTTTAGTACAGAAGATAGAAAATTTTGTTCTTGGGAGTCAAACACCTTTGTAAAAGTCTAGCAAAGCGATAAGTCTATTTTGGTTATTAAAACTACTGTATCATCGATGTTTGAAGGGGTCTCAGTAACATCACTCCCTTTGAAAAATTCAGCCGGTTTTTCATATATACTAAATCAAAGTCTACCATTATCCACCTAACTCAGAAACAGTAGAAGAGAATGAGAAAATGTCCATGTATGGCAAACAAGCTCTTCCCCTGGTGAGTCGGAAGAATTTGTGATATTTCCATTTTCCCTACCAGTTTCTGGTTTAATCTAGCACAATGAGACCTTCACCTGAGAATCGGCGCTGCTCTAGGCAGCGAAAAACAGAGAAGGGCGCCAACTACTATAAGCAGCTTGAAAGAAAACGGATGGGCACGTTCAAGGGAACCGCTTTTACCAACCTCTCCTGCCACCACCAGATGCAGAAGATAATCATTATGTCACTGTAAGCTTACTTATTATAAGTAACCTCTCCCGTGACTGTAAACTTATTCAATAAGTAACCCCTCCTGCCACTATTAGCTTTCTTATAAGTTAATTTATTATATATAGGCATTGGATCTGATCTGTCAGTTCTTCAGTCATTTGAATAAGGCCAATATGAGGCATCAGCATTATGGGCTATTATTTCGATGTCGTTATCTCTGTTTTTTTTTTATTTTTGTTTTTTTCGTTATCTCTGTTTTCGTTACTTAAGTTAGTCATGAATAGTATGCACCTAATCTAGATAGATAAACCCACCCTAGACACAGCGCCAGGCAGAATAGCATGGTACTTATCCCGTGAGCTCTGGTCTTGACGAATAGCCATGTCTTGCTGTATAAACATCAGACCTGTTGAATATGAAAAGAAAGAAGAAGAATTATCTAGGATTGTTGAAGATCTTAGCAACCACTATTTCGGGACCAGAGGAGACTAGAAGAAAATGAGAAGGACTGTCTTCCATACAAAATGATGTACTGTATATTGATTTTACAATTATCCTGGCAATCTACATACTCGTTAACTACTTTTATATGATAACAATATAAACGTTGCCGATTTTGCTTAATCAACCAAAGAGGATGAAGTCTGTGGATAATGGTAGAACACATGAAAAAAATACACCACGAGGAACCAAACTTCAATGATGACGTTACCATACATGTATTGCAGAAAAACACAAAGGATTTGACTGCCCACTTTTTTATTTGGGGGTGCGGGGGAGTGGGGGGGGGGGGGCAAATCTATTAAGCCACTGGAGACATTCGTGGACCTGACCCATATATGATCGCCCTGTTTAAATGAATCGTACATAACTATGTGTAACAGTTACAGTCCTGTGCCTCAAACTGTTTATTGCAGATTACACAATGTTATCAGAATCCGATGTTGGTTTTTTTTTCTCAATTTGACCATGTTTGTAGCTTAGTGCATTTCCATGACATGGGAAAGGTATTAGAATGTACTCTATTACTGTTAAAAGATAAGTTTGAACTGGGATGGGAGTTACATGGTCTAGATTGTAAGCGCTCTCTGTATAAGTATTTCCGAACCAGAAAAGGTATAATTAACCTCTCCACGAGCATCGAAGGTCCACCCCCTTATGTAACCGATAGCCAGTCAGCGCGCTTGAAACCATAAACAGATGTGCCCCACATGGGGTTGTTTTGCGCGCACTGCATGTTTACAAGTCCAACCTCAGACACAGACGTCAACACGGCCTATACTTTAACATAGAAACGTACCATGTTTTGCCACAAATATAGCATTTTTCATTGGATTTTGAGTGTTTTGGACTATTGTTTTGGGTGGTATGGACCCACCAATACCTTCACCAGGGCGGCTGGTTTTAAGAAACATAAAGAAACCATCAAAATAACAGATCAAACTTGTAGAAAGAGACAGATCCCTTCAAAATAAATCTTCTTATTCAGGATACAAATGTAGGTGACTAAGATCTATTTTATCTTACATTAGCAATAATCTCTCTACACCCCCTCAATCCCTCTTTTTAAAATAAAACTATTGATCATTTAAATATTCCACTAAATATATTTATATTTGCTGTTAAATATGGTATCATGGAGTATTATCTTATTTCAATTAGGGCCAAACATTCAAAGACAAACAATTAGTATTGTTACATTAAGTTAAACAGTTGTTCTTTATGTGTTCCCTTGATATCAATCTTCTAGAATTCAGTAGGTAGCCTAGCATTTTATCTGAAAATATTTAACATTAATCATACCATTTTATGCAAACTGACCCACTCAATCTCCACTATGGATGTTAATTTCAATTTCCAATAAATCATATGTCATGCCAGTACTGATTTAGTTATCTTACTGCCTAAACTAATCACATACCTTTCTCCAAGGTAAAAGTTTTGCCTCTTTCTCTATATCTTATGCTATCAAACATTTTTCGTTGCCCATAGGACTTAGTATATAATCATATCTTAAGTGTATATGTCTATATGTTGTATGTTGAGAAAATATCAGACAAATTTAGTATCTGGGTCCAAATTAAGATCAAAACACACCTCTAGATAGGCAGTTTTAATGCTGTACAGTGGCCGTCGAGGTTTTGTTTGTCTGAGGTAGTACCGCGTGTAGTCCCGGGAGACAGTGGGCGGAGCATAGCCCCGTTCGTGGAGAGGTTAATTATTGGAAATTGTTTTGAGAGGACTTTCAAAATAATGTCTTTCATATTGTGAACAACAAGAAGTAGATTTTTAACTGCATTTCAGATACGCATATCATTTAGTTCAATGCTTCTAGCTATTACAATATATGAAGCCTCTTGGGCGCAAACATAATAACAAAATGACCAAATATTATATTCAACATTAAAATATTCAACATTAAAATATCCATACCGATCCTGTACACAGAGTCTACACATAAATGGCACGAACAAAATCAAAATATAACTGTTCCAACTGTTTCTAACCACTTTTCTTTACTTTCTTGCTCCTCCTTCTCCTCCTCCTCCTCGTACATGTCCTCAGGCCAACGTGCATCAGAACCAGCCTTACGACGAGTCGTTGGACGTGCCAGACGCTGAGGACGTACCCAGTCAATACGCCACACCCACACCTAGAGTCAACCGCAACAGTATAGGTAGCATAGCATAGCCACCAACCTCTGGCTCTCTTTTACATGCATTACTTAACCTTCTCCTACTCGTGGTCCTGCTCCTACTGCTGCTCCACCTCAGCCTGTCTCACCACATGGTTGTTCTGTCGTGTCTTCTCTTGCAGAATGTTCCTTCAGTGCATCCTTGAGCGTCTTGTGGATCGCATCCATTTGTTTTATATAACGTCCTCTGGTCTTCTCTCCTTGTGTTAAAGATGGGTTCCCAGGATATGTGTTATTACTTGAAACTTTATATTTAAATTGGTATATTTATATTGGTGTATTTATCAAAAGAAATATAATCTGTTTTACTCTAACTTGCCCAATTGGCAGATATTAAGGCTAAATGTTTGAAGAAAGTTTTTTATTTTGTCCTGGGAAGCCATCTTTAAGAATTCACCACACAACCACTTTTATAACTTGTCCTGTATAAGGTTTTATGCTCACTGTGTCCTGGAAAGTATTATGTCGTAAAATGCACACATGACTCCTAGCCATTTCATCTAAAGTAGGGTTTTGGCCGGGGCTAGTTTGTTTTATTCAAAAATTTCGTGATGATGCTCTTTCTGTATTGAAACTGTCTGGACCGTACCAGGTCTTTTTCCTTCGTGGACGTATATATATGGAAATTCTATTTTGCCTGACTATTATTCAGACTTACTAACTCTACAGCTACATTTGATACAAATTATACAAAGAATCCACAAACATTCGTTTTTTGTGTATCGTGGAAATGTGATCGTGTTTGCTGTTGAAGTCTAAATTACACCAGCCTCTGCCCTGTGAAAGTATAACCACTCATGGATGTTATTAAACCGCTGCTATTGTGATGTCATATATCTTTCTCTACTCTTCCTTGTATGAAGTTACTACTTGGGACACGAGCCTAAAATCTAACCGGACGATTATTTCTGATTGGATTGACATATTATTAATTCCACTAATTTGACTAATTTCAGTTTCGTTATTCAGCAGTGCATTCCTTCTCTATCGTCCATGTTTTCATGGATTTTTTTCTTTTTTTAAAAAACTTGTGGTTTAATTTATTTTCTAATCACTGAGTGTCTTTCTGATAGCTTGCTTTCCTCTGTGTGTATTCCAGGCTAACCTTCACCAAAACCAACCTTATGATGAATCCCTTGAGGTGCCTGATTCTGAAGAAGTAGCTAGCATTTACACCCCCACCCCCAGGGTATCTCACAAGCGAGGTATAACTATAAACCACACCGTTTAATATATCGTCCCAACACTTGACTCAGTTGGGACAAGAGTTCTGTGTCATAGAGGTTGCAACATTTTACACACAAACAAATGAACATGATTGCCATATGTACCATGCAAAGACTCGTGTTGATATATTTATAACTTTATTTTCCTCAGGATTGTACTTCGCCTGCCTCTCACCAGAGTGCAGAAGTTTCACCAGAGTGCAGAAATTTAGTTCTTATTTATGTTCACTTTCTGACAGAACAGCACCAATAACCAGTTTTGTCTTTTCCAGGATTTATCAAAGATGATATTTTTAAAATTCCACGAATAAGACGGATGCTTTTATCATGATCCTGTCAAAGAAATCCCATGCGCTTCACATTAATATTATTTTGCTAAACTGTTTGCAAATTCTTTGACATTACTGAACTTCATCAATCGAGGAAATTGCCATTCATTTGAGAATGCTTGGATAAAAGCTGCGATTCCACTGTGCCACTCTATATGTACTCTAATGGTTTGCTCTGTTTTTGCATAGAACATATAAGAAGCAAATAAACAGCGATACCAGAGCAGTCTAATTGAATTAGTTAATGTGCTTTCTATACGCTATTATAATTCAATGTTTGCACTAAAAGCTTTGCTTTGAGCTATGGGATATTCATTCCGCTCCTTGTATGAGAGCTAAACATAAAAGTGGACGGACAAAGAGTAAGCACTATGAAGAAACGTACCATGAGCTCACATACAAGCAGTCCAGTGGAATCCCAGCTTAAGTTTGCAAAATTGATTTGACGTTAGTGTAAAGCCCATAGAACTTATTGGGGTTGAGATTTTTGGTTGGATGTCTTGGCCTGGATTAGTGTCATGAGGGCCTGGTCCACTAAGCCGATTCTCATGCGATTCTCACAGAAGTTAGTGGAAAAGGGTCCTCTGCGGCGCAAAATCGCATGAGAATCGGCTTAGTGGACTAGGCCCTATACACATGTATCTGTTTGTAAGTTGTGAGCATTGATGAGAGAGCGTCGTACTTGCAGGCTCAAACTCACGAGAACCAACCTTACGACGAGTCTTTAGATGTTAAAGACAGTGAGGAGGTAGCCAGTCTCTACGCCCCCAGTCCGGTAGTACATCGGAGTCAAGGTAGACGAGAGTTGAGAGCTCAATTAGGGAGGTGTAACCTATTATACCTCCCTCCTACCATCATACATGTATCGTCCCCCTCACTCTTGCTATTTACTAACCACAGGCGAAAGGAGACCGTTTTAATTATAGATCCAAATATAAATGGCTGACCAATATAGCTGGTTCATCGTTGGTCCCACTAAAAAAGCAGTAAGAATTTTCTCAAATTGGTAGCTCCCCTTCTATCAATGGCTTAATACAGAGGAGGGAAAGATGAGCCAGACAAAAGAAGACCCGCCATACTCTTTTACAGTCTAGACATTATGTCAGTGATGCGCTAATGGCTTAATTGCCCCTGGAGTAAGTGTCCTAATGAGATTCTAATGACATTTTGCGGTTTAGAGCGGCGAGAGGCATTCCCTCTCAACTCTGAGCCTAGACTAGACTTAGTAACTCATGGTTGACCAACTTAAACGAAGCTAGTTTTCGAGTGTCTCCATCTGGCACCATCTCTTCATTCTCCTGAACCCTTCTACCTATGATTATTTACATTTAACCCAAATGCTGTTATCTAATTAGGCCTTGTGTCCACTAAGCCGACTGACTCCCTCCATCTGTTTGACTAGAGTATTGTTTTAGACTAGATTAGAAAATAATTATAAACTGATTCTATTAAACTATAATAGGAAGTGCACTTCTGGGTTTCCCAGTTCTCGCTCGCTGACTCCTGGATTGTTGTAATGGACAGGACTGGAAAACCGGCTTAGTGGACAGGGGTCTTAACTGTGACAACCATTCAGCCAGTGATCAATGCTTCCAGTAGTGAAGGTCTTCCTGTACACTGAATATGTATCATTCTCGTGCACAGTCCATTCCATTTAACTTGATAAGGGAAGAACTTGTTGGGAAAATAACCAAAGTTTTGTAAGGTACTGGTTTCAGATATTTTATTTAACTGTCTCACACATTTTGGAAAACTGACATTACCTGGAAATGTGTTCCTAATCTTAATAGCATTAGTCCAAATGTTTTTTCATTAAAAAATCAATAAAAACTAGGCTGAAAATAGTTATTTCTAGACTGTTTTTCATAGTAAAAGTTTTAGTATGGAAGCCTATGGGAATTTTAAAGAAAACTCTAATTATGTCCCCTCCATTGAGAACAGACTTGTTCTGTATTATCAAATTATCCGGAATATACTATAAATACAGTTTTGCCACAGACTGTAAAAGCGCTGGAATGATGCCAATATTCGTCACAATATTCATGTGTATATAATGTTGATTTAAAGACCTTGAAACTTTCATATTTTCAGACACTTATTATAGATTTCCTTTTGTATTGTGGAATTTCATTGGACTTGAAGCCTTAATTATGCTTTGTTGAGACTACTACATTAATTGAAATCTCACCTTTATTTGGTTTCATCTATGATTTTGAGTGTACACTGTCCTTTGTATATAAATTGTGTCAGATTGTTTAGGAATGTATAATGGAACGCGCAGCATATACCAGACGTTCCCATTGAAATAGCCCGGTCCGGTAGTCCGGTATAAACTGGACGTTTGATTGTACATCCCTAAATAATGTTGGACCCATTTGCAAATTCACTCTCGGCATATCAAACCGAACTTTATCATCTCTGAACTTTAAAACTTAAAAGAAAACGTATCAAAACATATAAACTATGATAGACAATAGAACATTTCTAGCCTTTTCAGTTGTAACGGTAAAGTTTGTTGGTGCTACGAAAGTCCAATGTTTTTCCATACTAATATGACTTAGCCAATGCTAGATTCCAACTAAATATCCTGAGTGGGTATATCATAGGAAAACACACCTGCAAGATGTCCCCTCATTATTTTTCTTAAACCCAAACTCTTTTCACTTTTTGAATGTAGGTACGGATGTAATGATTTCAAGGGGTCCTTAAAGCAGCTCACCACTGGGTCGCAAGTCTCTGGCGATTCAATGCGATCATGCATACAACCATGCAAAGCCTTGCGACCTTGTTGAGTAGGGCTCTTCCATTAGGTCGCAACGCCTTGCAACTGCTTGTGACTGGCGATTCGATCGCAAGCATATCAAACTAATCGAATTGTTAATCGCAAACAATTGCTTCATCTTTGCAATCTATTGGTGAAGCCTTATTACACACAGGCTAGTGGTTTCCAGGAACTTAAGGATAATTAATATATCGCACGAGTCATTGCATTGTATGTCTGTGGTCATTCTGACTGATGCCCCCACTTAGTTCTATTGTAATGTAGGTAGTCAGTGTACCTTAACTTACTCAACCTCTATGACAAAGTATCCCTTTATAAAGATGATCACTAACTAGTCTTAGTATACATATATGTTTAAGGCTTTAATCTTTTTTCTATAAGTTTCGTACTCTGATGTTGATGGCAATTGTAATGATTGAATTTCTATTGTTTAATGTTGATAGTACCGGTTTGTTTTTGTGTGATCTTGATCTTTTATTAGTAATCATGTAAGTTCAAATTTACTGGATCTGAGCAATTTAAGACATTGTTGTTAATATGATGCGAGTGATTCAGTTTGATGCACCTTTCTATGTCAGATCGCGGATTGAGTCGTGGTAACACACCACCGGACCCCAGGATGTCTGAGGACATGTCGGATGATGAGTTTGAGACAGAGAAAAATGAGGTGAGCTCAATGGGAAACTTCATTTATTATACCTTTCTAGCGGGTAATATAGAATGACATATGCTACAGCATTGGCGCTCATACCACATACGGCGGGTAATAAGGCTTGTGTATTACCTGCTATATTCAACATTAATTTCCATGGAACTTTCACTATTTTTTCGACATAAATATTGTGAAAAGTATAATAATTACGAAATTACTCCTGGCGACCGCCAAGTTCCATATTACACATAGGCTATGCGATTTTGTTTGTTCGCCCTTGTGTGATACAGAATATTAAAAAGTCTTTATTTAGAGCATCAAAAAGTCCTTAAATTTCAGTCTCTCTCGACTGATAGTGGTATGTGAATTCGCCTTCACCAATCCTCACGAATAGCCCAGATTTAAAACAAAAATGAGGTCAAAATTCAGTTCAACATAACTAAGCAGAATTTTTTTAATCATAGCAATACAAAATATAAACCAAATATTAACACCAAAACAGATATACTAGTATTTATCATTTTCAATCTCATTTAACAGAATTTATGTAATGTGTCAAGCCGCCAATTGTAAATTTTCTGGGTGTTTTTGTATTCAAAATATTGTTGTACAGCAATACGTACCAGAGGTGACGGTGCATCCTGCAGGGTCTCCGCGGGGCCTGGAAAAACTGGTAAAGCCTTGAAATTTTCGAAATTTCTCAGTTTCTTACTGAACACTTTCCTCTGATCTGCCTCTCACACCATACACTGTGTGATTCACAGAGTGAAAGTTAAAAACGCAGATATAAAATCTGAATATAAAACTTGTTAAATTTATATATCATTCAGGGCTCGAAAAAACCTATGTTTACTTGCCCGAGTGGGCAAGTGGAAAATCTCTACGGCCCCGATTTCAAACCCCTGTTGTGATGTCTACTTACAATGAAACAAGATACATACAGATCAGTGCGATTTCGTTTATAATTCTGCAAATAAATTTGGGCAAGTGAAAAAGGATGTTGGGCAAGTAAATCTTGGCTGCCACTTGCCCAATGGGGGCCTGTGTACGACAATAACTACAACCCTCTGGTTCCGTTATTATGGTTCTAAAAAATCACTCAATGGGCCTGAAAACTCACTGAAATGAGCCTGAGAAATCACTGAAATGAGCCTGGAAAATCACTGAAATGGGTCTTGGAAATCACTGAAATGGTCCTGAAAAACACTGAAATGGTCCTGAAAAACACTGAAATTGGGCTTGAAAAATCACTGAAATGGGCTTGGAAAAGCACTGAAATGGGTCTGAAAAAAAATCACTGAAAAATAGAATTTCTTCTGACCAAAAGCGAGGAGAACCTGTGTAATTTTGCATGTTTTGAGTAACTTTTGCTGTTTTCTGTGTCAAGCATGGCTTGTCGTGAATAGAACACTGTCCCGAGTATATGGTTTTAATTTTTGATTTTTGATATCTGCGAAATTTCTCGCATTTATAAGGTTTTTATTATCATGTTTTGTATAATTTCGTGCCTATAATATCCTGCTTATGTTGGGAATATTTTCTATGATTCATTTTCTAATATTTTTCTATCTGATTTAAATCAGCTTTTCTTCGAATCGTGTATTTCTTTGCATAATGTCTGGCTGAATAAAAATCTTAAAACGAACAAACTATTCAATACTAACAAATGTTATTAAAATGGAGTTAATTGCATGGAAATACTATATTTGTTACAGCCGGTGCAGTCGCAGGGTATGGCCTTGTCTGGTGGTATGAGTGCACCACAGACCCATGCAGTAGAACTAGGCAGCATCCCGCACCGACCCCCACAGAAGGTGTTTGATGAGGACGACGAGGACGAGGAGGGCTCGGATGAAGACGACGACGACGATGACGACGATGATGACGAGGAGGGGAGCGGTGGTGCTGTGGAGGGGTCAGTGCTACTTGGTCTCTCAGATAGATAAATAAATAAATAAATACATACATATTATGAGTAGTAGTTGGAAGCAACTCAACTAAAAACAACTTACTTGAATTCGATTTTTGCGTTGTATTTCACGAATCAATAGATAGATAGTTCAGGGATGAAAGTCTTCAGTATTTCTGCTGAAATCAGAATTTTTTAAACATTATAAAAATGGTCGAATTTCACCCAAGTTCCATCGTTTTTAACCTCGAAATTTCGAAAGAAAATTCTCAAATTTTCAGAAACATTTCATAAAATTCAATTGCCCAATGTTCCTTCCCACTGAAATGTAGTGTAACTCTACTAGCTAAAATAGAGATTTATTATAATCATTATTATTCCTATTACAGAGCGTATGACCCAGCAGACTACGAACACCTGCCAGTGACTGCCGAGATAAAGGAGTTGTTCCAGTACATCACACGGTAAGTTCAGGCTCTATGTCTGCTGCAGAGTAACACCCGTGTGTACACATGCTTGACGGGTGATGTCAGCAGTAAATGTACAATTCCACTCCACAAATCCTCTCAAAATTAACACAAAAATGAGGTTGAAAACAGACATGGTGAAACCTGCCGGCCTTGGCCGGTAAAAGACATGTCGGTCCGGTTAAAATGATGTTTCACGGTCCGACTGTCTGATGAACAGTTCATGTGAAACCTTTGGAGACCCTTTGGAGGACCGGTGAAACCTTTGGAGGACTTGTGAAAGTTCTTTTCACCGGTCCTCCAGTCTGGTGAAAGTTCTAAAGTGTTCGCCATGTCTGCAAAATATAAGTATACCTCAACATAACGAACAGATTGTTTCAGTCGACGCATTACCAAATATATTCAGATATACCTAGTATTTCTTATCATTTTATAGCAGAATTTACCAAATGTGTAGAACTGCCGATTGTATTGTATTTTCGGACCCCCCCGACTCTGCAAGCTAATTACTTTGTCCAAGCCCGGTCAGATCTGTTGGTAGCAGAAGGAACTGAGAAGCCCATTTCCTTTAATACTTACGAAGAATCCCACTTGTTAAAGAAATTGATATCTAATTAGTTAATAGCTCAATGATATTTCTTTACTGTGATAATCCAATTATATGACTAGTTGATTTCTGCTAATATTAGGCCTCATTTTGGACTTGTACCTGACTTGTATTGTTATATTTCATTATAATCGGTACATTCGCCCAAAATCTATCGCTCGGAATTCGAAATAATTTCTCAATTTATTTATTTGATTATGATTCTGGGTGACCCTGTGCAATTAGTAAAAGATCAAAATCATTAAATGTCACACATAAAGAAATGTATTTGTACTCAGTTTGTTTATAAAGAGTCTCTTGTTACTCTATTCACCTTATGGCGAGTGTTTATTATTACTAGTGTGCTAAGTGTAAGCCAGGTGGCGACACTAGGCTCCAGAGCTAGGCAGACTGTAACAATTCTCCCCCTCCTCACCCAACATGATAGTTGACTTTGTTAATTCAATTAATATTTATTAATAATTACCTTATAAATTCTTATTTTCTTTGCTATTGCCTCGACCAGCCTCGGAGTTAGCCTCAGCCCCCCCCCCCCCTTTTTTTTTAATACAAACTGTACATTTCTAACGAATTGTTATTGTTCACGCCACCCCTGATGAAGGTGCAAAGAGCACCGAAACGTTGGGTTTGGAAATTCCAAATCCACGAATTGATTGTTCTTCAACAAAAGCCACACCAGTCAACAACGGTTTTCTAAATACAGTTAGTAGTGCCAAATCCATCCATTATTTCTAACGAATTTTTATTTCAGGTCAAATCATACGCACTTGCTGAATACAAGCTGTGCCCTGTGCTATGTACACTATCATACTGGCATAAATTGTTGTAGTGTAATCTGTGACTACGTACATCTCATTAGTATGTTTTCTCGCCGCCAGGTACACCCCACAAACGATAGAGCTCGAGCACAAAATCAAACCTTTCATTCCTGACTTCATACCAGCGGTTGGAGATATCGATGCCTTCATCAAAGTAAGACTTCTCTTCCTACGATCCTCGTTGATATATTTTTTCTTTAGTTGCCAAATGCTTCATAGAATGTTGACAACAATTTAGATAGCGTGGTTCCGCTGTCCATTCGATTTTCTCCTATTTTCATCGAAGGTTTTGTTAGATAGTTAGATAGTGCTTCTGACACCTGTGGTGCCACCTGGTGGACGTTTTACACACTATCTAATGCCATATTTAATGTGTTGGAACAAAGTGGCGGAGACACTGTTAACTTCAAGAATCCAAACATTTGGAATTGTTCTGTAGTGGGTAAAGTTGTTACTAGTATACGGCAACGTAAAGATCAGAATCTCTAGAATGGTTATAATGACCATTAATCAAATTGAAATAAATTGTTAATGTAAATCAATGATGCAGCGGGGTACATGGGAAGGAGCAACTCCTTGTTGAGAGGTTTACCCTTGTTATCAACACTTATTGTACACCAAAGAGGAATACAGATAATTACTTATATGGGTCAAAATTTCTGAAAATGTACAAGTGGCCTTCACCAATCCCCCCAAATAACCCAAATTTAAGCCGACAATCAGGTTTAAATTACAGTTCAACATAATCAGAAAGATTTATTAAATGAATACAAGGCAGAATACACTCAGATGTACTCAGTATTTATCATTTTTCAGAATTTTTCAGAATTTGAGAGATCTGCAGAACTGGAGATTGTGCATTTTCTAAAATTCTGACCCATATATAACTGCATATAATATGTGTGTGTGTTTGTGTGCAGGTTACACGGCCGGACAACAAGCCGGACGCGCTTGGGCTGGCCATGCTGGACGAGCCGTGCGCCAAACAGTCTGACCCTACAGTGCTGGACCTCACCCTCCGTACCATGTCCAAACAGGCCAACCTCAAGGGCATTGTAAGTCGCAAAGTCTTTTTATCTTTAATTATTCAAGTCTTTTTACCTTTAATTATTGTGCGAACTTAACTTCGAACTTCTTCATCAACTCCTCTGGATTCAGTCGTGTCTGCTCGCCAACTTGTAGGAGTTTCGGAATTTTTTCAATTGATTTTTTTTTGTATTCAATTGATGCCAGTGTTTTACAAGCGTGCAAATAATGGCATTCGTTATGCCTTGAATTGGAAATAATCTACAATGTACTGAAACGGAACATAAATATTTAATTCTTATTCTTAATTATTATATTGAAATAAAAAACAGTCTTGGGTTCTGAATCTCCATGAAGTATAACACGAAAAAACACAATTAGAACTCACATGGTCTGTTTCCGAAATGAATATTTTTATTGCACCTCTAATACAGTATGGCTGTATAATAAAATGTTGGGAGGGGATCTGCCAACCGGTTGAAATTCAATTTTACTATGCTGTGACTTGTGTTGAGTAAGAGAAGTATGGGGTGGAGTTTTGCACTTTTTTATTTGGACTTTTACTTTTAATGTATAATAAAATGATTTAAATGTAGGTATAATCCATTTACTTAACTGTATCTGACTTTATATAGGTATAATCTTCATGTAGGTATGTATAATCCATTTACTTAACTGTATCTGACTTTATATATTGTAGGTGGTGAAGAGTATAGAGTCAGCGGAGAAGAATCCTAAGTCCATAGAGAATTGGATCCAAAACATCAGTGATCTTCACCGGTCTAAACCGCCCCCTAATGTCCACTACACCAAGTATGTCTCCTCTCAATACATTTTTTTTTAAGGTTTTATTCAAAATATCCTGCCCTCGAGGCTTCTACACTTCTAAGGTTCAATATTTGTCTCCCTTGTATTTTTTTGGTATTTCATAATTTTCGTTAAAACCAGCTCTTGTACAACATGCACCGTAGCCCTTAATGACAAAACAAACTTTCTTTAATTAACGTTGTACAAATTGTCTTTTATGTTTTCAGAAATTTAAATAATAATATTAATAAAGGTATTCTTCTCAAAATCCCACACCTGTCAATACATTAATCTGGAGTATTTGAATAATTTTCTATTAATTTCATCAACATTCTTAAAAACTGAAAAACTATTGCTAAACTACAACAGCCCCGTTTTGTAACCAAGTACTGAATTTGTAATTTGAAGAAAATCAAGTACTGAATCATGTGGGTTGCTTGGGTCTCATCCTCTATTTTATACATTAAGTCCTTGACAATATTAAAACTTTAATAAGTAAATGGAATAAAAGCCACGATGCCTCCATACAGGGTTCGTACAGGGCCTTGAAAGTCTTGGATTGTTTTGTTTGTAATTTTTCAAGGCCTTAATTTAGATGTATGTATTTGCAGAAACATGCCTGACATTGACACACTCATGCAAGAATGGCCGGCAGAGTTTGAGGAACTTCTGAAAGAGGTGAGTGTGACCTTGATCAATATTGTCTGTTTCTTCCACTCTCAATAGGGGATTTGTATATATCCCTCTGCGCATTTCCATTACAGTGCATACTGGGATAGATTCACTTTTAATCTGACGTACAACTAATTATTTAGACACATGTTCGTAAAAAGAAAAATAAAAAAATCGACAGACTTTTTCACCCATATTCTTGCTTGTATGAATGATTTCTAAGATCCAAATGCATAAGAAATTGAGGACGTAAACATAGTATACTTTCTCTCACTTTACCTGACATACAACTCCCAGAGTTCAACGCGAATCCAAATCCGCCGTAGCAGCTACGCAAATCCCCTATTCATTATATTTTTTTATTTTTCCAAATGTACTGTCATAACTTTATACCTACACAAAGATAATATAAAAGTTATAGATTTTATCTATGTATGTACAGTAAACTAAGTGGCGGATGGCATTTCTATACCGATTCTATGGGCTATGACAGAGTCTAAAACGATTAATAACCTCCATTTCTGACCTGCTGGTGCACTGTTTGTGTATAATCCCTGCAGCTTCTCCTCGGGATTCTACACCAAAGAGTACTAGCAGCCCCTCAATGTCGGTCATTAATCCTTTACTAGATTGTAAGATAAGATAAGTTGTTTTTTATTTGTCATTAATTGTAAACTTGTGTGTTGTTATACATGGAGTATGTGATGGTGTGAGGTATTAATGCACATGTGCTTGGTGTCCAGGTGTCCTTGCCTACTGCTGACCTGGATTGTGAACTGCACGAGTACGTTGATATGATCTGTGGTAAGTACAATAAGATAAGAAGAGCTGTTAGTAGGGAGGTTTAACAAGCCTAAGCTAAACGTAAACGTATCCGTATCTCTGATATACAAGCATACCTTAAAAGGAAGGTGAGGTCAAACCCTAACTTTAATAGGCAGGTCATTGATCGGGCACAATTTGATGTATCGTTGGGATGACGTGTTGAAATCAAACCTTTTTGCAATAATTTAGATACATTATCTCTATATAATAATCTATGTGTTACTTCTGTGATATTCTAGATACTTTATGCCTGCGATAATCTAGATATGTTGGATGCGATAATCTAGATATGTAATTTCAGCAGTGATCTATGTGTAATGTCTGTTAGACTCTAGATGCATTATTTATCACAGATGATCTAGATATGCTGTGTCTGTCATACTCTAGATATGGTATTTCTGCAATAATATGGTATTTTCGCAAAGATCAAGATAGATCTGTTATTTCAGCAATGATCTCTATATATGGTATGTCTCTCATACTGTGGACATGTTATTTCGGCTTATCAAAATCTGGTATTTCTGCCTTCCAGCTATCCTTGACATTCCTATCTACAAGTCGAAGATTCAGTCCCTACATGTCTTGTTTACTCTCTTCTCTGAGTTCAAGAATTCTCAAGTAAGTGCTTCTATTATGTACCTATACCGAACCTATCTGTCAGATAAATATTTTAATGTATAATAATTATCTTGCTGGCGTTGTCAATAGAAATCATTCTGGCAGATAATGATGCTCCTTATTACAATGGTGCCAACCATTATAATTTCATCATTATGATTATTTGTGAAAAGATCCTCATCTAATTTGAATTGACGGCCTATGGGAGGGAGACCCTCCTTCCTCGCTATACTCTGTCTGACCCCTAGATGATACGAGTTCAAAGAAATCTTGGAGAGTCATATTTGCATTCTATTACAAATGATTTAACCATTAATACTTGACGCTATATATCATCTGACACAAGGTCTTTAGTGCACAGACCACATCTGAATATTCTACCTAACGCAAGATTTTCTACAGCTTGCGACTCACAAATAAAACCATGTATAATTGATGGTCATTGACATTCACATCATAGCCTACATTATTGTTCCTGTCTTCAACAAGTTTCCTAACCTCATAACATATTTGTCTTCTTTCTATCTTTCAGCATTTCCGATCGCTAGCATCAGAAAACAAGTTGGATAACGACTTAAAGGGAGGGATGGGGGAGCCTGGCTTTGGAGACGAGGACCGCCTCGTCCTCTAATAGCACACTCTGACCTCAACCTGTCCTCTGCACACATTCCACTCGTTACAGTTAAACAGTCCATATAGCTTGGTACGGGTTGTTCAGAAAAGCCTTGAATTGTTGCCAACTCAACCCGCGGAGCCCAATACAAGCACTGGTGTTTGGTATATTGTCACACAAAAAGCAGACCCTTGAGCACCATCTGCCCTCTGGTGTGAACAGTTGTTATTAGAAAGTATCAAGTTATATGGAAGGCACTGTAAAGCTCATATATATAAGCACCAAGTCTTACTTCGCTCTCACATCAATCCCTGTATTCTTCTAATGAAGCAATTCAGGCTTTACTGATCACAGAAAATAGTAACTTGTCACTGTCTGCTGTCTCTGTCCTATTCATTCTTTACCTTATCATCTGTATCTCAAAGATATTCAATTATTTATTTGCATTGGCTTTAAGGAATTCAGTATCAATGTCTCCATGGGTATGATATCCTTGTTCTTGACCAGAAGTAGTTAATACTTAAGTCGGCTCGTACTTATTACCAAGTCTGAACACACTCATTTTTGCCTTCTTTCTAATCAAAGATGCAAGTCTTCAGTATTTAAAAAATTCAAATCTCCCTTAAATGCCAACACCTATAACCAAATTCTGTGAGAATTTCCACCAAGATTTCCTAAAATTTCGGGAAGATTTTCCAAAATAAATTCTCAAAATCTGATTTCTTTTTATCATCGGAAGTATTTTTCTTTGTATCAGTTGCACATTTTGTGTACAAGTACTAGAGGCCCTAAATAATAACAAGACGTTTTTTTTTTGTCATCGGAAATTTCAGTAATTCTGGCATAACCTGACTTGCATCCTTGTTCTATATCTGCGAATGCATCCGTTAATAACTGGCTTCTAAAGAAGTCTTCTAAACACAAAACAGCAGTCCTACCTATTGATATCATCATTACGTGTACTTAATAAAGTATTTATGTCCCTGAGACATGGCTGGTCTTGTCGCGCGACATCATTGTTTTATCCGTCCAATTTTATATCATCATTTGTCAAACTGTATACAGGGAGGTATATGACAGTATACCTCCCTTCTGTATGTAATAAATATTGTTAAACTAAAGACAACACTGAGTATTCTTTGCATTATTTAAAATAGTTTGGTATGACGAAAGGAGTGCTTCTGACACTGGAGGTAGAACAAAACATCACATGTTTGTATTGTTTGGTTGCATGTGCTTGATTTTGTAGCAACAGAATTGTTGGTATCATTAATACATAACTACAAGAACAAATGAGACATTTCGTTTTTGCACAATATTGCTGCTCAACCATTGTCAGTTTTCCCCAATTCACTCAATCAAAAAGTGTACCGCTGTAAATTTTGCGTACACAAGTTAGAAATCAGCCGAATTAGAAATATCGGAGCATCTTATTTATTAGATTGGATTGGTGGAATCACTACTAACTGATGTATGCCCTAAGAATTTGAAAGGGGGTGTCATTGAATGAGACTTTTAAGTTGAATTTGTGCTCGTGGGTTCTTTTGATATATAATAAGAGAAACCTTTGGCAGCTCAGTATCAGTTTATATCACAAGAGGGCGCGTCAGTGAAGCGGTTGGTGTTAGTGTCGCTAGTATTGAACAGGTGGCGACACTAACTCATGGAGCACCCAGCGGAGCGCAGTACATGTATACATAAGCACATGTAAAGCATAAACCTCACCTTTACCTCCTGGAATATATCATCTGCTATATGTGTGGAGACTATGGACATAAAGCAAATGTCCTGTCATCCCGTTTAAGTATCAAAAATGCTGCTCTTCCACAAAACTATTTTATAAACATTAAACCTTGGAATAGTGATGAACACTATAGCACCTATATGTATGTATATACACATGCCTGCCCAGCTGTATGTAAACCTATTGAGTTGTTGCTTCACCCACGGCCCAAGTGTTGTCTTATCTTGTATCTTAATGAAATTTGTGTACGGCCAAAAATTGGGGTTGATTGATGGGGTTGGAGGTTATAATTATATGGCTATTGTTTAGTACTTGGGGTTGGGGGTTATGATATTGTTTAAGTACTCTGAACATTCAACAATGTTCATTATTTGTACACGAGTAATGGTGTAGGGATTCATATGAGATGCTGATTTGATACTAATAATATTAAATCAAAATATTCTGTATGATACTCTTTGAATTATTGTTAATAATTCAATATTTAATCACGTAAAGCGAAACTGTTCTTGAAGTAACAAAATGGCAAGCACTGATTTATATGTTTTCTTTTCAAAAAACACGAATAGGAATAGGAATGTACTGAAGAATGTAGAATTTCTGTCCAACACAGACGGTTCCCAGATGCATTCAGAATTGACCAAACTAGTTAAGATACATTTATCCCGAAATATAGTAAATCTATTGGTTATTGCCCTTAAATTGAAAGTCGAAATTAATCACATCGGTTTCTATAATTATATGATTTACACAGATGTATGTTGGTGGCATCAGAGGCCATTTATTTTCAACAAATCCATCTTGCTATAAATAGGACTGGGTGAAATAAAGACCATGAATTTTGCATTTTGCCAGTGCAGGAATGTCAGGCCTGGTTGACGGCCCTGTGTGTGGAGGAAGGCACTTCACACTGGGCGAGTCCTGGGTAATTAAATATTACTGAGAGCATTCTCTCCTCCTCCCTCCCACCCTCCCTCCCTCCCACCCCTTCTCTCCACCCTCCCACCCTTACCTTCCACCTACTCCATCCCTCCCTCCCGCCCGCCCATACTCCCTCCCACACAACACCCTCCCTCCTTCACCTTCCGGGGTGTTGCACTCCCTCCCTCCCTCCCTCCCCCCCCCTTCCCTTGCGACGTCATCAGAATTGTCACACACTTCTTTTAGACCTGGTTTTGCTTCAACTCATTTCAAATATTGTTGAATATTGCAATTTAACTTCACGTATGATTCCATTTGATGGATGGTGAACCAGTACAACTCATTTTCAAGACAACATCATCTGAATATAAATACCTACAGACATTTATCATATCCAAACATGGAAAACATGCTATTAAATATCATTGATACACGAAAGTATCTTCTTGAATACATCTAAAATTTATATTTTAAAATCTTTTAACAATGAATCGCAACATCGCAGTCTATTTCCGACTCTCTTCATCAGTCTCCTCTTATCGCTGAGGCGAAAAAAAATAAAGCAGGTATTAATATTCCATCCTCTGTTATTATTTATCTCAACATTTCATATTAAAGGTAAAACACCTATGAGCTCGAGTTACCTACATAAGACCTGGGTTAGGGAGGCTGTCGCTAACAGACCTCGCCTGCTGTATTTTATAATGGTGTGGATGGATGGCAAGGACAGGGCCATGCAGGTGAGACAGCTCTGTATTGCAGCTATGCATTCATCTCTGTTGAAACCACATCGAGAACAACCCATGGCTGGTGATGGTAAATTGTTGTAAATAGTGTTAAACATTCTCATCTGAGCATTTTAATCCATTCATATTACAGTATTGTCCATTTATTTGAATGTATGAATATATGCATGTAAATACAATGTTTTGTGCATACATACATATGTATATACATGTATACAGACATACATGTATATAAACATATGCAGGCATACACGTAGGCCTACTATACCACATACGCACATACATCCTTTTATATAAATGTACACATCTGTCAATCATATTCACACTGATAAGGCATATATATATGTACTGTTAACATTTAGCATATGTTACGTACTATATTTATAAGCAAATTTATTGTAGTCCAAACCTATTAAACCCAGCCCCATTTATGCAGTAAGATATTAAACTGGAGTCATTTGAAATCAATAAGTTGTCATCCTCGATTAGGGCTATCCATGTGAATTTCCTGGAATATAGCTGTGTATTGAAGATATATAGTTTAAGGCAATGTAAACGTAATACAGAGACAGGCCCTTTCCTACATGTTCCTATAGTATCCCTACCGCGCTACCACCCAACTCTCTTCTATACCCCATGCAGACTCATAGCAGACACACTGCATGGTACTTGACAGCAAACTCACCACTGAGGGGACCATGCGTCAACAAGAGTAGATCCACAGCTTGTACATGAAACATAAAATACATTTATACCATATCAAAACATCACCTTGATACATACTAAAACTCCGACGTAAAAACTGACACGTCTATCTACATTATACATTGAGAAAGAGCTCGCAGAAGAGGGTACGTCTAAAAACATGGCATTTGAGGTATATTTTATTCGCAAAAAAACCGTCCAAACATATGTTATAGTTTTATGTCGTTTTACAATTGATGTATTGATACATCCCTAACCAATGCCATACCGTTACACATTCGCCCTGACCGCATCCACCTGAGTACAATTTGTGTAAATTTTCCGCAGACGACATTTAACAAAAAATAGATGCAAGTATACTTTGTTTATACTACCTTATATAATTAACAATTACGTGGAATTGTTATTTACTTTAACCTTGTTATTACCAAATTTATAAGCTATGTGCTATGCCATATATTTTGGCATTCGAGTCTACATTTTTTATGCATGCCTAGTAGACAGACTTACCTATATAAAATAATATATAAAGAAGTGAGTTCACCTCGAGCTGTCTGTCTGTTTGTAGTAAGGTAGGTAGCCTCGACCATTCACTTGGAAACTTCCATGAACTATCATGAGAATAGCTTTGCCTGTTTTGATTAATATTAGACGTGCCAGGGCCTTCGTGGCGCTAGATTTTATTTTCAATATTTCCCCGCAACTGGCGGCTTATTTCAGCGCTGAGCAGGGCTGTGTGGTGGGTTTGCCTGACAAGAGTTGTTGGCCAGTTTTTGGACCGCTCCGCCCCCGTCTCTACTAGGCCCAGTCCCCGGCGTTGAGCAGAGGCAGAAGCGGGACCCGGGGAGGAGAGAGCCATGGCCGGCCAGATGCTAGTAGCAGCACCCCGCAAAACCTGCCTCAGCCTCCGGGGACCCCGGCCACAATCTCCCCTACCTACCTACCACTGCCTGCCTCTCTCTCCCTCCACCACCAGCACCACCACCTTCCCTTTACCTTTGACCATATCACTTATTATATATAAGACTTGAAACTTTTTCAACTTTGCAACCAGAGCAAAGGGTAGAAGAAGGAGGAGGAGGAAGGAGAAGAAGATGCGTTAGAAATAGCCAATACTCTTGCTGGAAAACAGTCCAAAAGCCTTGTATTAAAGCCGGATTTTTAAAATGATGTTCTTCTTTTGAGGCAAGTTGAGAACTTAAGGAAGAACACCGTCACACACACACATAGTAATGGCATGAAAATGAGTTTAGAATGTTGCAGGATTTTCCTATTTGGATATGTGGATATTTTATGATTGCTCTCCCCCTCTCCAAGTCGGAGGAGCTTTTAAATAAGAGTTGGCACAGAGTGGAGGAACGGATCGCAAGCTCAAGAAGAACAATGAAAAGGAGGAGGAGGAGGAGAGTGGGGCCTTCCTTGGACGCTGCTGACCCTGCTATGTCACGAGTTACGTCACCACCGATGACGTAATCTAGGCAAAGTTAGCACTCACATATTTAGGCTGGCGTTTTCCCTTGTTCACGAGAGTTGTTATAAGTGTGTGATCCTGGATGTACGAGAGATGCTGGCTGGCTCACTTTTATAAGCAAAAAGCCCGGGGAGGAGTATAGTAATAGTCAGTGATGCAGCAGAGAAAAATGGAGAAAAGCATGCAAAGGTATTGTTGGCAATGGACCTGGTGATTGAAGGTAAGTGGAAGTTTGACTAAAAATTGAAATGTACTTCTGATTGTCATGTTACACCCAGGATATTCACATATTATGAGCCAAGATAAAACATGATATTGACAAGTTCTGCATCATATTCCCAATATAGAAATCAAATTAAAACAAAACATTGATATTGACAAGTTTTGAAATTTAAGACAAAGCATGCATGACCAGACACCAATCATTCTATTATACATTTTAAACGTGAATGATGATCTCACCTTTCTAATTCTTTGAAAGTTTGCTGGGTCTTTATAGACGCCCCATTATGAACGTGGATACTTATTAACAAAAGAAGGCGCATTATTTCAAAAAGAAGATAATAAAAGTTATAATTATCTACTTTAAAAGATGACAAGCGAATGGTGAAATTTAACTAAATTTGATTTAATCTGAGAACTTCGTGAACACATTCTGGCTTCGCATCAGAAGCCACAATCATTATAATCAATTAGCACATTTTGATGATAAATAAGTACACATAATATATAAAGGAAAACAGTGTTCTGATCGCGTACCTAGATAGCATCGGGGTGAGGATGAGGGGTGTAATGATGGGGTGAAATGGTAGGCTGAGGCTGGGGTTGGCAAGGGTCAGCAACTGATCATCCAGAGAAGACACTTCTTGTCAGTAATTATTAAATGGCGATCATGCGATGCACCGGCGTCCAGGCAGTACCAGTGGAGGGCTCATGCACCTCCTGTGTCTGAGGCAATGGGTGGCAGCTGGTCTATACATGTCTTTGTGCATGGCGATCAGCTTTGATTTAAGTTCAGTTTAAATGGTTTTATTCGTGGATCAATAATAGTACAACATTACACTTCTTTTCTCAGAAGATCCTGATATCTATAGGCTACTATCTTACTCTAAGCTACTACTTACTTGTGTATTAAATTATTTACCAGAACTCTATTTATTTTCTATTTTTATTATAGTAATAAACTTTCATAATTATGGACCTATCTTATGTATATCGTAAGAAAACATTGCTATTTTAAGATAAGCAAAGATTAACAAATCGTTATCAACGTCACACATACTTTAGTTTAAATGGTTTTATGCAGGAATCAACATTACAACATTACATTGCTTTTCACAGAAGATCCTGACGTCTATACACTATCAAGTTATTTACTTAACTCTATTTATTTTCCATTTTTAACTATTGTAAATAAACTTTCATATATCATAAGTATATCCTTCATTGCTATTAATATGAAGCAAAATACCTACATACATATATATTATGAAAGAGCAGAAAATCGTTTCTATATATATATTTTTTTAATTTCCTCCTCCTCATAATTATAACAACTTAAAACCATATCTTAGATACTCTCAGAAAATATTTTGTCACACAGAAATAGATCGAATTTTCCTAGAGTTGAATGTGGTCCAGTTGCGCTTCATATACTTCATCTTATCGGAAACTTACAAGTTTGGTTTTCATTGTGAAAATAAAGATTTGTCTGTTTTATCCACTCATATATCAATTGATCTTTATTATAAAACAATTGCCGATACCAATGAAGGTATCTTAACTTTACAAGCGTGAGTTGAGTCTGCATTAGCGCAGCAGGCGTCCAATCACTGACATGCCATTCTTATCTGATCTCAGAGGCTCTGAGCCTAGACTGAGTTGAGTAGGTGACTGGGGAGGATTCATATTGCCCTTGCCAAGCTTAATCTGTGATAGCAACAAAATGCTGTTTTAAATATTTTGCTTATATTTCTCTCTCTAAACTATCTATCTTTCCATATCAATTGTCTCTTCTTGGGAGCTGACAACATATTCATCCAAAAAATATTCTTTTTATTTATTCTGGAGACTATTATTAAGGGAAATCTTGCCACAAATTGCGGAAGGCAAAATATAGAATGAATTATGGATACTTCTAGCTAAGAGATTATGTGAACGTTGGTTTGAACTATTTCCCATGGCATGTGTCCAACTACCGTATGTGTACCTGCTAATGCTACCTTACCAGCTACCTGTCTCAATCTATAAGGCGTCCATTATGATTATTCAGCATTTACTCAAAGTTGTTGGTTGTTGTAAACAAAGCCATTGACGGGAGCACCAAACAATAGACCTCCAAACTGAGGGAACGCCTCTCCCTCCTGACCGTAAAGTGCCATTATAATCCCATTTTAGGATGCATATTCCAAAATGGTCTTGTTACAATCTGGAGTTGAGACAAAGTATACCTCACCTTGCAATGAAGGTATCTTAACTTTGCGTGTGTGAGTTAAGGTCTGTAGATGTAGGCTCAGAGCTGACAGAGTCCCTTCAAATTGAGGGAATGTTTCTAGAGTGCATCAGTTGGTGTACATATGTAAAGGAAATATACTACGTAGTTATGTAGTTATGTTAATTTATGTTAATTTATGTAGTTATTCTCATGTAGCTGATTAGGTGACACTCAAAATAGCCCTTTTCTTATAATACTCAAGGTGACACAATTTACAAGAAGTCTTTCTGGTTTGTATTGTTTAACTTGGATCTGAAAGATTTCTATACCTTTATACATGTTTATACCTGCTGTAATTTTAGCTATGTATGCAATTTTACCAACGATCCTCCATAAATGGAAGATCGTTGCTTTTACTCACGCGGCTAAAAAAACAAAAAAAACACATAACAGAATTTCAGTAACTAAAATATTGGTGCTTTACTTATTTAGTAAAGAGGAATTTCTTCGGCTTTTCGCAAAAGAACAAGAACTTTTAATATTTCTTGAATAAGAGTGTGCATAATGGCCCTGGTCCACTAAGCCACTAAGCCTATTCTTAAGCGATTTTGCGCCCTTTTTCACTAAATTCCGTGAGAATCGCATGAGAATCGACTTAGTGGACAAGGGCCTTAACATTCTAATGGCACAGCAGATAACAATATTTATAAGGATAGTGCGTCTTTTTGTAATGTATTAAAAATCATATCGGACTGGATGAAATAAAAAATATATAACCTTTTTACCAAGTGTACGGCCAAAATTCACCTAGATTATTTTAAAATGTTTCATTTTTGATTCATCAAGGCATACATGTATAATAAAACTATTAATATAACTAGTTCGTTTCAGTTTACTCATTAGCGAACCTTTATATTATATATTTGTAAATATATTTAAAGGGAATTTAAACACAGACACACATATATGAAAATGATTAAAGAACAAAGAAACCATTGTCCTGCAATTTGGTTCAACACCTTAGATGAAGCTAATATATATAGCATTACGTATAAAATTGTGGCAGAAGAGAGAGAAATGTAGGTATATGCGTAAATCTAATGCTAAACAGACTGGAACTTAGCGACACATTGCATCACCAAGAAGTCACGGTAACAGGTGATCCCATCTCCGTATACCAATATAGGTGTTACCTGGAGAAAGGTGCATCAATTGCTTATAACTCCAGCCTATTGTACAGGAGTTGCATACACTTCTTTTCTATTTCAACAGGAGCAAGTTGCATACTCTTATTTGTCTATTCAAACAGTAGAACTTTGCATACTCTTTAATATTTCACGATTTCTTCTAGAGAAATGTGCATTCTTTCATTTGCCTCCAAGAACTGTGTTCATATAGAATGCATCTCATTTTCCCTGCCCAGATATTAGAATAATGATGTCAATGTTTATGGGAAATAAACACAATTGTATATAAACGGCACTATCACCAGACAGTTTCTATAGTTGCAACCCCCTTCCCCCTCCCCTCCCCTCCCACCCACCCACTCACGCACCATATACGGACATCCTGTCTGCATCATGTCTAACAAATTATATCAAAACTTTATAAAAATTGAGCAAAGCGGGTGCCATTTATTTACACAATGGTGAAACCAATACGAGTGGAGGAGCTTGACACAGTGCATGGAGACTACGTCCCGACTCCTCCATGCATTGACACCCTCACGCCCCCCGTGCAAACTGATAGCTTGTGCCCAATCAACCACCCTTGGGAATCATTAACGCCAAACATAAAATACAGCCTCTCGTCGATTGCCTTTCTTCTATTGTATAATTGCATAGATCTATATATATCTAGTGTTTAAGACCCTACAAGTATTTAAACACAAATTGGTATACTTTAAGATTGTTTGTTTTTATTGACCATTTAGTTCTCATTGATAACAATGATATTATCATAAGTAGAAGAATAATTCATCAGGTTTATGATCATAATTATGATAAAAAACAAAGAAAGTATTAGTTATTAGAATTAAAATAAGAATTATATCCTGGATCACCTGTGAATGTACGGACATAAGTTGATTTCAACAAGGTTCAATGACCTTGTACTATAGACCATATAAACAAGAACCAAGAAGACAAATATGACACCGATATGTCAAAATGAACAATTCGGGGTATTGTGTAGAACTTGTGTAGACTCTAAGTGTACAACAAGAAATACGTTTGACTCCAACTCAATACAAATTATGAAATACTGGTTCACTTGCGGTCAGTGACCCCTGCGGATCTTCGAGGTCGCCGCCCAGTCGATGTCACTCAAGACAAGACAAGTAATGAAGCATACTTATATTCAAACCAGGTAATGGTGAAATATGGGTCAGATCGTCAGAAACTGTACAATTGCGAGCTCCACACATTAAGTTAATTCTACTAAATTTGGCGGATAAAAAGATAAATAAAGCTTTATTCGAGTAGAACTTCTGTCCTGAATTTAGGTTATTTCAGAGTTTTAATTTAACGCATAGACCCAATTAGATATGAAACTTAGACCCAATTATATATCAAACTTATATAAATCTCCCCTTCTTTGAACTTGTATGTCAGTTTAAAAGCTATAGAAAACATGTTCAGCATGAAATATATAAAAGCGATCTCACGTAAATAACAAATTGAACGTAAATTGTACATTTTTTGACGATCTGACCCGATGGCAATTAACTTAATTATAGGCCCTTTCTTCCTTGGTATAAGTGATGGACACATCATATGATATCAATATATCTAACCATCTATATCTCGAGATGTTCTGTAGTGATATGAGGCCATACACACGAGAGAGACCATACCTTGCAGCTGTGTAGTACTATAGAGCCTACATTTGAAGTGGGTGTATCCTTCTCCTCCTCCCTAGACCCTCGGATCTTTTCTGTAGACCAAGAAAAAAAAAGTAAAGTTGTTGTAGCGTTGGCAGCCAGACATCGCACACTTCTGTGTCTGACCTCCCACTCCCTTCTCCTGTCTGGGTCACGCCGAAATTGGTGCTGGTGTTGGTGAAGTATATTATAATAGGTCAGGTCGTCAGGAAATGTACATGCAATAGGGGGGTTTACATATGCGCCAGCTTGAAGCATTCCCCCCCCCCCATTACAGATGTTGTTTATGTATGTTAATATGCACTGATACTCCGATTAAATGTATTGCATAAAGGAACCTAAACTGAGAAAAAATGTAAACTGCATAATGTCTTTGGTGAATTAAAATCTTTAAATACAAAAATGTATAAACAACTTAGAGTTGGTTGCATTGTAATAGGGGATTTGCATGTCAGCGAACTTGAATCTCGATTCACATGGAATTATATAATGATCGAGAGATGTATGTCAGTGTTAAAGGTACAGAAAACATGTTATTTTCAACATGTAAATGACCATGCGTATAGATAGCCATGTGTTTGACATGTTTCTATGTAACAAGACCTCGTCTTCCCCATCATACATTTGGTTCTTATAGGTCATTTGCACAAGTTATGATATTATAAAAAGAACCTTGGATTTTTTTTATGAAAATGTTGCTAAATCGTTGTATGTCACATGCACTGTGTGTACATTATATAATAGACATGCGCAGTGCCACATGCAAACCCCCTATTGGCAGCTCTACACATACTAACTATGTTCCACTAAATTGTGCTGAGAATGGATAAATACTAGGATATCTCCTTGCTATTGTGTTGATTAAGCAGATATTTATAGCTACATTGAGCTGTATTTCTAACCTTATAATTTGTGCCCTCAGTTGGGGTTATTTGAGAGGATTATTGGTGAAGACGAATTGTATATTTTTCTGAGGCCCCTGGCCCATATATAAAAGCCAAAATATTCCTCGGTATTTGTACTGTATAGTTATATTAAACATATTTCATATGTATTCATATAACAAAATCACTTAAAGATGAATAAAAGTTAAACAAACAAACAAACAACAAAAGATATATTTATATCAATATCTATGAAATTATTTAAATTTATTTATAAGAATTAGTTCGGGTTCATGCGATTGATATCTAAACCATTCGAATCGTTACTCACTATTATGACTATAACCTTACTCCAAGCTATAACATATGTCCATGCTGTATGTATATTGGGTGCAACAAAGCTTTCTTTCTTAACTTTTCCAGTCAGGTTCAGAAGGCAGTTTTGACTCCCTGAGTCTCAGGGAGTCATTAACACTTTAGCCTTAGTCTTATATAGCCTTGCGGTTAAGCTTATCGCTGGATGTGGTATCGAGGAATGTGGGTGTCTGGATAGGACTGTTTCGACATTCAGAAGACAACACAAATTAAATACCTCTTGGATCCTTCTGATGTATTATGTTGTTAGATGAAGAAGTCTTAAGGTTCGATAACGACATAACAGTGAATATGCCTTATATAAATAAATGTTGTATTAATTATTACCATACAGAATTCTTCCTTATTCTGTGCGTTATGATCCTAATTATGTAAATTACATTACATAAAAAAGGCATAACTAACTTAATATGAATACATTGTTTATTTTCACTCACTAAAAAGAGTACATGACAACCTAGTTTAACTTTTAGCATTGTCAGCAAAACCTAAATGGGTAAGGTCGTCGGAAAATGCAGATTTGGCAGCTCTACACATTTAGTAAATTCTGCTAAACTAGGCTTAAAACGATACATATTTCTCATTGTATATTTATCATTGCATTGAATAAAAGTATCTGTTAATTCGGTTATGGTGAACTGTATTTGGAACCTCATTCTATTTTTAGATTTGGGTTATTTGAAAGGGTGGGTTGAAGAGAATTGTAGATTATCGGAAGTTTTTACCCAAACATATGGGAAATGATTAGTTGCGCTTGTTAACCTTCTGATACATATCCACTGAGTAGGACATCGGTCTATCTTCCCACTATCTCATCTCTGCGCCCCCCCCCCCTCCCCCCCCCCCCGCCTCAAGCCCCGCCCTATGTGTTGACACAATATGAATAGGGGATTTGCATGTCCGCCACCACGAATCTTGATTTGCATGGAATAATTGAAATTGTATGTCAGTGTAAAAGCTATAGGACACATGTTATGATGAATTTCCATGTGTTTTTTCATGTTTCCATAAAACAAGACCTTATCTTTCCCATCATGCATTGGAAATCCATGCGTTTTCGATAAAAATGTTGCTAACCATTTGAATATCAGGTTTGAACAGAATCCATCCCAGCACTTTTTAAATTAAACTATTTTAAAGTATCTATGATAAAATAACTCGTTGGCTTCAGTCGCTAGAATGTTGCTCAACCAAATCGTAAGTTGACCTGTATCACAGCTAGGAACGTGTTACATGGACTGGTCTCTTAATTTGCATTCGTCTTTTCTTTTTACAAGGTCAAACTCTGGGATTGTTGGCACAAAGCTTTGGAATGAAAGACCTTGACTTTCACCCAAGGTCCAGCAGGAAAGAGAAGCCAAATTTTTTTTTAATATTTTGTTGTTGTGTAGGCAGGTAAAAACACACAATTCAGTTCGATATTATAGAGTTTGGAAATGTGCACCGCTCAATTGTCCAGAAACATTAATTTACTATTACTACCCTAGTTGTCTGGGTATCTAAAGTTCAACTTCAAATTATTTCTTCCTGGTCGAGCCTCAGAAGAAACTAAAGTTATGTCCCATACAGTTTCGGCGTTCTGTGGGTTATATGAGCCCTGACGTCAGAAAATGTACAATTCGCCTTCACAAATCTTCTCAAATAACACAAATTCAAGGCAAAAATTAGCTTCGAATTACAATCCAACATAACGAACAGATTCTTTTTAATCAACGCAATACCGAATATATATATCGTGATATACCTAATTAATGTTCATCCTAATTAATGTTCATCCCTTTTTCACCCCAATTTAGTAGAAGTAACTAAATGCGTTTACATTTGATCTGCCGACCGTACATTTTCCGTCAGCCTGACCCGTATATATATAATATATTCAGTAAAAGATCATGAACAGGGATCGAGTAAGAGAAGGAGTCTAGACCCATTTGTCAGCCAGGACCTATTGCCTCGTCTCATCCGCATCTAGGCACCCAACACACACAGTCCCTTACTCATAAAGACAGGAAAAACAAATGGAAAACTCCTCAGACATTCAGCCTGTGAAAGGGTGTAAAAATGATAATATATGCAACATCCATGTCTGATGTTTGGGCTTTTATAAAAAGATGTTTCTGCATTATTTTTATCGTCTGGATGTATGTATGTATGGACTCTTTCTCCCAGTAAAAATGACTAGACAGAAGCTTGAATCCTTCCTGATTTAATCGTGACCGTAGTAAATCTATTGTTGTTGTTTAATCAACATAATTAAATGTGCCTTCTTAGTGTAATTCTGGCGTTTGGCTGATATTATTTGACCTGTTTGTAATATTGTTAGGCTGTGCCATGTGAATATCTACAGGGAGTATAGACATGTGTACAGAATAAAAACTTGATTTTAAAAAATGCCTATGTACATACAAATTAGTGGTTGATATAAATGGGTGAAGTCGTCAGAAAATGTACAATTGGCCTTCACCAATCCTCTCAAATAACCCCAATTTAAGACGACAAAAGTGAAGTTCAAAATACAGTTCAACATACCGGAACAGATTGTTTGCATCAACCCAACGACAATATACCTAGATATGCCTAGTATTTATCACTCTTCAACCTAATTTAGAAGAATTTAGTAAACGTATAAAACTGCCGATCTTACAATTTCTGACGACCTGATCCATATAGAGGCAAATGAAAGAATGCCTGTTATAACTTTAGGAAAGCTAGCCATTAGGGGTAATTAATGAGTACGGTCGCCATTTTATGGACAGCTTGATTTATTTTTAGTTTTATAACTGTTTATTCATAGAAGATTTACATCTAATGTGCGATATTGAGGCGAGGTCAAAATCACTGGTCCCTCCAATAACTGGATGAAAAAGCGACAGAAAAAAGGGTGGTACATAATTTCTATAATAATGTATAAAACAATACTAGTAAAAATTAATAATACTAGTAGAATACAACTAATCAGTCTAGGTTTGGAGTGGAAAGAATCCCTCCAAACTGAGGGAAAGCCTCTCGCTCCAAACCGTAAAATGCCATTATAATGCCAGTAGGAGACCTACCCCAGGGCGGGGAAATCCATTTGCGCCGTAGGCGTCTAATCACTGACATTCCTATCTGATCTGAGAGGCTGTCTAGTACTGGTTAGTGCTATTGGTAGAGATTACTGGCCTGGGACGTGTTGCACAATAAATCCTTACTTACGCTTTTCCTTGCTTAATTGTACTTATATTTTTCATTTCGTTCTGGGGCCCGTTGCACAACAACAAATCCCTATTCAATATTTTCCTTCCTGAGCTACTTTTCCCTGGTAGGCAGCTGGTAAGGAACTTTTAGGCGAGGAATTTCCTATGCCACGCTACTTAAATTTGTATCTCTACAGTAGAAATTCCCTACCAAAGCCAGGAGAAAAACCTTATAGGCTAACAATGGCCATTTTAAGTAACAGTCTAGGCTCAAAGTTGAGAAAGTCCCTTCAAATCAAGGGTAAGCGTCTTGCTTCCACAAAATGCCATTATAATGCCATTAAAAATGCCATTATAATGCCATTATAATCCTATTAGCACCATGCACAAACAAATATTATAATCTCATTAGGACGCCTACTCCTGGGCCAAAAAGCCATTAGCGCAGTAGGCGTCCAATCGCTGAGATATAACAATTTTTATTCAGTAAAACTATATGTTTGAGTCATATGATTTTACCAAAAAGGACTATACCATCTACAGGGTTGGTTTTCCTGGTCGCCTATAAATGTATACCATCGATCTTATCTGATCTGAGAGGCTCTGAGCTTAGACTGGTAACTATTTTATTTTCAGATGATTTCCTCCATCAATCCATCTCCCTACAGCAGCCTACACATGTTACCTAAAGGCAAGGCTCATGTTCATGCTCTCCCCTCAATACACGCATCATCTCTATTAGTCGCTAATTAAGACAAAAACCAATATTGATAATTTAATTAGAGGAGTCTGTAATCATGAGGATAATTTGGTACACTTGTGATCCCTGGGGAGTATTAGTGCCAGTGTGCTTACAGACTGTTAGAGAGCCTGCCTGCCAGCTAGCACACCTCCGTCCCATCCCTCACCTTGGTCTCGTCAATTGAGTACAATATTCTATTTCTTGTTTTGAAATTGTGATAGATTTCCATGGTTAGGCCATATATTGGTGAAATCGCCTGAAAATGTACAATTCGCCTTCACCAGTTCTCTCTTTCATATAACACCAATTTAAGACATGAATGAGATTTAAAATACAGGTCAACATAACTGATCAGATTTCTTTTAATTAAGGCTATAATTATAAACTATATTGAGTTATATTTAGTGTTTATCCGATTTCAGCTCAGTTTAGCAGAATCTAATAAACTTGCAGAGCTCTCGATTGTACATTTTCTGACTTATATATTTTAATTTATATAGAATAGAATAGAATCATAAAAGTCATATTACAGCTTGATGCTGCGATGTACCTCCACTTAAAAACCAGATACATTATTTGACATTGCATCTGAAAGCTTATTTATCGATCCTGAACGAATCCAGGCCAATCTGCTAAAAATAATTGGTCTGAATGATTACTTCTGTTCACCCTATGATAGTTGAAGGTAACAACTTGTCACATACGTTTCAAATGTAAATGAAATGTGTGATTCGGTAGACAGAAGTGGCCATTCCGGCTGAAATATCAGTCACTAATCCACATCCGGAAGGGCATCGGGAGACCGAGTTATCAGCAGCCAGGGCCCTCGCTCTGTCCTCAACGTCGGTCGTTAATCCTAGAGTAATTTTCTGAGTAAGATATTTGCCGTTTACAAGGCAATAAATAGAGATAATGGAACGAGGTGCTAGTAAAAGAATATTGGACGAGGTTGGGCAGCAATCGAGTCCAATAAAGTCCAATATTCAATAACTAGTACCAACGAGAGTTGCTAGTACTGAGTTCCTTTAGCTATTTATTGTTATGCCCCTAGCATAGAAGAATATTTTAAAAACTTGATTTTTGGTTTTGAATCGCCATAAAGTATAGAAAAGCTAAAGAAAAACAATTGAAAATTTTATCATACACGTCTGTAAAAATAATGTATCCCCCCTAAATTTATTGCACCTCTCTTGCGGAATACACATGATAATAAATCGCATTAAAAAACCAAATCTACTGTATATTCTACATAGGTTACAGCAAAGGTTCAGACCTATTCCCCTTCATGCGGATGAACCTAACCATGTGTTCTGAACTAAACTGTGCCCTATAGTCATTTTTCTGTCTGCGAATTGTAGAGTTATACGTTTCTGCGCAAAACATGAACATTTATCAGTGGCGTACATGTGTGAAAAGTGAGGTGGTGCAGTCAAGGTGGGACCACTTACCTCCTTACTTCTATGGAGTAACACTACCGACATCCATTACACATATTTATCCTTATCTAATCTATTCCATATCTTCTGCATTGACTAGCCTTCGTTAGTGTTTTGTGCAATGCAGAATGATATGTATAGATGTCTTGAGAGTATGTACCTCTCAGGTACAGTGTGCCTGTACCTGTATATTCAAATATGAATACCTGTACCTGTACCTCTCAAATGTAATTACCTGTACTTGTACCTCTCAAATATGAACAAATGTACTTCTCCAATATGAATACCTGTACTTGTACCTCTCAAATATGAATAAATGTACCTCTCGAATATGAATACCTGTAGCCTACCAAATATGAGTACCTGTACCTTTGAAATATGAGAACCTGTGTCTCTCATATATAGAGTACCTGTACCTCTCATATATAGAGTACCTGTACCTCTCAGACATAGAGTACTTGTATCTCAGATATAGAGTACCTGTACCTCTCATATATAGAGTACCTGTACCTCTCAGAAATAGAGTACTTGTATCTCAGATATAGAGTACCTGTACCTCTCAGACATAGAGTACTTGTACCTCTCAGACATAGAGTACCTGTACCTCTCAGACATAGAGTACTTGTACCTATCAGATATAGAGTACCTGTACCTCTCAGATATACAGTACTTGTACCTCTCAGATATACAGTACTTGTATCTCAGATATAGAGTACCTGTACCTCTCAGACATAGAGTACTTGTACCTCTCAGACATAGAGTACTTGTATCTCAGATATGGAGTACCTGAACCTCTCAGATATAGAGTACCTGTACCTCTCATATATAGAGTACCTGTACCTCTCATATATAGAGTACCTGTACCTCTCAGATATAGAGTACCTGTACCTCTCATATATAGAGTACCTGTACCTCTCAAACATAGAGTACCTGTACCTCTCATATATAGAGTACTTGTATCTCATATAGAGTAGCTGTACCTCTCAGATATGGAGTACCTGAACCTCTCATATTCAGAGTACTTGTATCACAGATATAGAGTACTTGTACCTCTCATATATAGAGTACCTGAACCTCTCATATATAGAGTACATGTACCTCTCAGATATAGAGTACCTGTACCTCTCATATATAGAGTACCTATACCTCGCATATAGAGTACCTGTACCTCTCATATATAGAGTACCTGTACCTTTCATATATAGAGTACCTATACCTCTCAGATATAGAGTACCTGTACCTCTCATATATAGAGTACCTGTACCTCTCATATATAGAGTACCTGTACCTCTCAGATATAGAGTACTTGTATCTCATATAATTATAGAGTACCTGTACCTTTCACATGTAGAGTACCTGTACATCTCATATAGAGTACCTGCACCTCTCAGATATACAGTACCTGTACCTCTCATATATAGAGTACCTGTACCTCTCATATATACCCCACTCACCCACCCTGACAACACACACAGCACACACTCCCAATATTCTCACCTAGAAACACAGGATCCAGACTAGCCTATGGGTAAACATGTAAGTCAGTCTCTAGGATTAGATAGAGGGTCAGGGTGTCAGATGATGTACATTTCGCCTTTACAAATCCTCTAAAAGAAACAAATGTACTGTTATACATCATGGTGTCATAATATATTTGTACGTAAACAAGGCTTTACATCATTTCCTTCACTTGTACCAGGAATAAAGGTCTACATAATTATAAGATCAATACTTCGTTACCTTTGATGTTACCCCAGTCAGTTGTAACAGAACAACGAAAATGAGATTCAAAATACAGTTCAACATAACCAAACAGACTTTCTAAATCAAGACAATACCACAAATATTCAGATATATACATAGTATTTATCCCTTTTCAGCCTAATTTAGCAGCATTTCTCAATGTAAAGAGCTGCTGATTGTACATCTTCTGACGGCCTGACTCATAACTTTGTGAGGTGAGTGGAGGGTGGAGGAGGGTAAGGTATGGAGGCAGACATGTGAGGTATGGGTGTGGGTGCCATGGAGGTCCGTGGGAAACATGCTCCATGGAATCAAGATCTGCAGATAAAAATATTCCTCCAGGGAAGTATCTCTCTCACTCACTGCCCCACTACATATATATTATACATATATCTATATCTGGGACTTCACTTGTTGGTGGCTTGATTACTGGTATCATTTCAGTCCTGTCCAGAAAGCCACATTCCTAGAGCGTTGTAGTTCACCGCATACAGCGATAAGCTTAAGCACAAGGCTAAAAGTGTTAGTGGGAATCCCATGACCCCTAAAAGTTAGGGGATCATTAGGGCTTTCTACTACAGACTGAATTTGTATTTCACTCACTCATGATCATGTCAATATTAGGGTCAAATTGTCAGAAAATGTACAATTCGCCTTCGCCAAATCTTCTCTCAACCCAATTTTAAGACAAAAATGAGGTTCAAAATATTGTTTAACACAGTTTGTGATGATATGTTTAAATCAAGGTAATACCAAAATTTTAATATACTCAGATACCTATGTATAGTATTTATCCTATTCAGCCTGATTTATCAGAATTTGCTAAATGTGCAACATTGATTAGTTTGAGAATTGATGATTACTTGGGAGAATTTGAATGTTGGTGGCTCACCATGATATCCCCTATTTATTAACTTTTATATTGGACCAAAACGTTTTGCAAAATAAAAACTTTCCTCTAAATTTAGCCCCTTGTCTACTGAACCGATTATCCCAATCACGAGGCAGTCGGGGGAGTAACAGGGGACAGTCAGGCCAGTGTAGATGCGGGAACTATGAAAGGAACTGCTTTCCGTCAAAATGAATCCGACCGTCAGGACATTTTGTCCCCATCAGTCAGCCGACCCAAGGCAAATAATAATATTAATGCTGGGGTCCCGTTGCATAACAATCCTTACTGAATATTTCCCTTCCTGAGCTACCTTTCCTTGCTAACAACTGGGACTTTTAAGGAGGGAAATTGTTATACACAGACAATACTAATTGTTATTCCTACAGTAGGAATATCCTACCTAAGCAAGGGAAAACAGCTTAGCAAGGAACATTTTAAATAAGGATGTCTTATGCAACAGGACCTCTAAATGATACTCAAGATCATGGTCTCCCTGTGATAGATGATCTAGGGAATTCTTAAAAGATTTAGATTATAGTTTTATAATTAGATGACAAGTGAAGATAATTGTAGATAATTAAAGCAAAATTCAGCCCCTCGTAGCGCCCTCTCCCTTCGCCTCCCCCAATTAAAGTAACATTTTGATATCACATTT
Organism: Sthenelais limicola; assembly: GCA_942159475.1. Lineage (NCBI taxonomy): Eukaryota > Metazoa > Annelida > Polychaeta > Phyllodocida > Sigalionidae > Sthenelais > Sthenelais limicola. The sequence goes on from OW804102.1 coordinate 39,844,842, forward strand.
GCACCCAAAGCCATTAGAGACGATGGGCACAGCAGAATTCGTCGCATGGTGAATCATATGATTCCATGTTTATGTTCATAGGTTGTGAAACAAACTGAAAACTTACCACCTGTATGTGGCAGGAATCTATTGGGAATGGCACTTGATCTTAAATTCAGTAGACTTTTTTATTGATTAAATTTACTTTTTCAAACTTTTTTTGATAATTAATTTAAATTCCTCAAAGATTACAATTAACACTTGGCAGATTCTGAATCAGGAGATTATGGAGATCTGGAATGAATGCAAAAAATGATATGACCCATGAGATCAAAGTTTACCAAATACATGACAAAATTGCATTGCAGGTAGTGTCCTGTATGTTGGAACGAAAATCAGTTTCTAGCCATATTTTGGGGCTCAGCTGATGGTCTATATAGCGTTACACCATGTCACGCAAATATCATGTATAACCACATTATTATTAATATTACAGATTATTACTATCATAAATAACTACCTATTGTATTAATTTATACCTAAAATACATAGGATCAGGTAGCACAGGACCTCCCCACTATTGTAAGGAACCAATCAGCGATCAGCAACCAGGGCGTATGGGTAAACTTGCCAGAAAATATAAAATTCACCTTCAGCACTCCTCTCAGTTAACCCAAGTTTTAGAGAAAAATAAACTTCAAAAGTTTAAGTTTAACATAACCATTAAAAAGATATTTTTTTAAATCAACGCAATACCAAATATAAGTTAGCCATCCTAACTTTCTAGAATATACTAAATGTGTAGCCCTTCCAACTGTACATTTTCATGCATATAAAGATTTATCATGAGGTTGATTTAACCCCAAGATTATGTACTATGTTTTGGCTAAAGCGAAAATGTCAAAGGTTAATTCTGTTGCTAAGGTATGCAAGCGGGTTACTGTGAATGTTACCTTTAATATAAATTTTAAATGTAAAATATACTGAAATAAAACACTTAAAAAAAGAAAATTTGCTAATGATATACTACAATATAATATACATTGGATGTTTATAGACTACACTGGATCATTCAATTCAATTCAAAGATTCTTATTAATTTTGTGGATTTTGGTGTACAAAGGTGATTTGATGTCTGGTTATACAGAAAGTATATGTGTTGTATGTAGTACATTTTCATTCCTCGTAACAATAGGTTACAGGAATAGGACGATCTCATCTGCTGAGCAGTGCCCTCAAATAAAATAAATTATAATAACTCCAGGTTGTGGTATTGTGACTATAGGCTGACGTAGTCTGTCTGGTATGTGGTCTAGTATAGGTGGGTCAAGGCGTCAGAACGTGTACAATCTCTATTGATAATCCTCTAAAAAGACATTAGACAAAAATGAGATTCAAATGCAATTGATCAAAACCAAACAGATTTTCTCAATCCACGCACTAGGCCATATATTCAGATGTACCTAGTATTTATCATTATTCAGCCTAATTTTGCATAATTTACTAAATGTGTAGAGCTGCTGATTGTACGTTTTCTGGCGCGCTGACTCTTTTACTAGAATACCGCCACATCCAGGCCCCCAGACTCTGCCTTCCTATCGTACAGTCCACATGGTTTGATACCACCAATACTATATCCCAGTCCAAGCACTTTACTCTGAAGAACATAATGTTTTAATTGATATTTAAAGTTTTAGCCAGGAAATATAATACACAAATTGAATTGGACACTACTCGATACTGATGAAACCCCGCCCCTTCGGGTCGAAACGTTGAGCGATTAAATAAAGACTGACTAATTATCTCCAATTAAATTGCGCTTCTCAAAATAACCTTATTTAGAAATCGCAATACAGACTGTCGACATAACGATAAGGTTTACTCGTAACAGGTGGTATACTAATTTCACGATTTTGCCATTTTCTATAATAGAATTACTAAGATGGAAAATCATTCTTTGACCTTACAATATTAAGCTGGGATTTGTACATAATTATGACGTAGGCCACATAGAGTAACACATCCTGAAACTCGCCCTCCCACCCCCTCCCACTCCCTACCACCCCCCTATACGTAGGATCAATTATCAATATTTGAGGGTGCACATTTGAAGGTTGGTAGACTAAACATAAGTAAAGGGGCGATAGTGTGCCTGGTGTCTGTTGCATAATCTAAGGAAAAGATATTTTTGTGGGATTTCCTTCTACTGTAGGATAGAAATAAAAAAAATCCTTTTTACACGAAATTCCCAGCTGGTAGGAATAGCCTGTACACACATTGGTGGTGCGTAGGAATTTGTATTACTACCTATCGAAAGAAGGAGGATAAGTGTAGGAATTCCCACACACAATTGTCACTTCCTTAGCTTATACAACAGGCACTCCTCTGTCTCTTATACCCTTGGTCTGGCATACGTCTATGGTATAATCAGATATACCTTCTACAGTGAATGCACCACTCAGCAAGGGTAGGGCATAACATCTTTGTTATATCATTCTTAGTAGATAACACAGGCAGTACCGGCACACACACTTGATAACTGGAAGTGAATTATCAGTCTTATCAGTTTATTGATGGGAATATTATTATTCTACCCAATTTACATCTTACAACTATGGATCTTAAGTAGAAGCCTGTTACTATACATGTACAAACAGTTTCATTCCAATTCTTATGTAATTTATAGAAATATTGGAAATCTCCAACTTTGGGCAACCGTTTTTAGCTTTTTATCACCGTACTAACATGACTTTTTAAATTTTGTTAATCGATCCATGTTTAATCGGGATTAGTAGACAGCTACGTAAGTTATAGGTGTAAATCATGAATATCAATATGATAACGAAGTATCACGAAAAGCATCTTAATAATTGAGCAAGACAGGAATTAATTCAGAGATAGGAGAGAGAGAGAGAGAGAGGGGGGAGAGGAGAGAGGAGAGGGGGGAGAGGAGAGAGGGGAGAGGAGAGAGGAGAGAAGGAGGTAGGCAGAGGAAGGAGCACAGAGACAGAGAGAGATAGGAAGAGGGGGTGAGGAGAGACAGACAAACAGAGAGGCAGAGCAAGAGAGAGAGAGAGAGAGAGAGAGGGGGTGGGGCACAGAGAAGAGCAGAGAGAGATAGAGACAGAGAGAGATAGGGAGGGATAGAAAGAGAGAGGGAGAGGGAGATATATATAGAGAGGGAAGGAGAGAGGGAGAGAGATAGAAACAGAGAGAAAGAGAGAGATATAGGGAGGGATAGAAAGAGTGAGGGAGAGAGAGATAATATTATATAGAGACGGAGGGAGAAAGGGAGGGAGAGAGATAGAGACAGAGAGAGCTAGGGAGGGATAGAGGGAGGGAGACAGGGATGGAGAGAGAGATAGAAACACAGAGACAGAGAGAGTAAGAAAGAGAGAGGGCGGGACAGAAAGAGAAATGTGAGACGTTCTCACGGGTGCCTTGAGAATGCTACAGTAAGAATTGCATGCAACAAGCGATTTGTCAGTCAGTCTTGGTCCAATTGCCGCTGCCTGGAAAACATTGACAACTCAATCACACGAGAAACTATCCTTAGCCGCTGTTATTTGTATTCAATAATGTCCCGACATAATTTATCACGATATTGTCGCTAGTGCTAATCCCCGCTCTTAATGGGGGATTGGGTTGTCTTGTGAAGGGGCAAATCCAGGGGATTACATCTAGAGAGAGGGAGATTAGAATGAGAGAGTGGGGAGGGACAGACAGGCAGTGAGTGGGGCATTGGACAGAATGAAATAGAGGAATAGAGAGGAAGGAAGAAGTTGTGCCAACAATGAAGATCAGAGGCGAGAGAGGGAAAAGAGGCAGAGACAGAGACAGATACTCAGAAAGTGAGCGAAAATTACTCAAAAAGAGAGAAATACTCACAGAGAGAGAGAGAAAGAAAAGAGGGATACCCAAAGAGAGACAGACAGACAGACAGACACAGAGAGAGGAGATCGAGCTACATACTCAGAGTGAGATCTATTCTCAGAGAAAGAGAAAGAGGGAGAGAGAGGAAGATAGAGAGAGAGAGAGGAAGAGAAAGGAAGGAACCACAAAGAGCTGTGAGGGAATGTGAGCAAACGAGGTAGCCAGAAGGCGGGATGTGGAGATGGGGTTGGAGGATGAGGGGAAAGAGAGGGAATAGAAGAAAGAAGGAACGATTTGAGAGATGAGGGGCATAGAGAGAGGGAATGGAATTAGAACGAAACAATGATTTGAGCAGAGAGATAGAGAAAGGGAGAAAGGGTGATAAGTGTTTGGGGGAAGAATGGAAAGAGAAGAGGAATGGAGGTTTGGAAAGAAACAAAGATCTGAGAGATGAAGAGAGAGAGAGAGAGAGAGAGAGAGAGAGGGAGAGAGAGAGGGAGAGAGAGAGGGAGACAGACAAATCGAGGGAGGGAAATAAAAGATTGATAAAGATACATTGAAAAATACCAAGCGACAAAGAGCTGTGAAATAGGCACAGACAAGCACAAGGACAAATAAATAGACAAGAAAGAAAAAGAAGAGCGAGTGAGACAAGAGAGAAAGGCCCAGTGGGCGGAGATAATAATGATTGACAGGTCTCTGTGTCTCGCTGATTACTGACACGTTGACAATGTGTGGGGAAAGCCTGCGTCCCCAGCGCGGCCGCGTCCGCCATTCATCCGGGGATTGATCCCAGCTAATGGGCGATAAGTCCACTCGGCGTTTCCCACGGATTACAGAGATCCAAGATTAACTGGCTGATTTCTCCCTCTGCCGCCCCCTCCCGCCTCAATCACTTGCCTCACCAGCAAAATGTCGTCTGCACAAGAAGATGCCTACATGAAGGAGATGTTTGTGGTGCTGAATAATGGCTACAGTTTGCAAACTAAGCAAACTAGATGTGATCAATGTATATAGATGTACTAACTTTGATATCAATTATAACTAATTTGCATCACTCATGCATGATATAAGTATAACCACGCCAGATATGACCAACCATTGTTTGTAATGATATGACAATTAAGAATATTTGAATCGAATTAAATTGAATAACCAGTTCTACAGGTGTTAACTGTCCACGATCACCGCAATTGCCTGGTACAAGCATTGTACTTCCCTGGTGTGGGCATCATTATTTGATATCATGCCAATGTTTGATATCATGCCAAGAATCTGCTGCTACTAAATGCTAAATGGTCATCCAGTGTGGAGTGCAGAAAATGATTAATGGGCAACCGCTTTATATAATATGACTTTATTGATTCCTTACTACCTTATAAACAGTCTAGGCTCAAAGCCGACAGAGTCACTCCAAACTGAGGGAAAGCCTAGGCTCTGAGCCTAGGTTGCAAAAGTTACCTAACAGTTACTTGTTGGGTGAAATCGTCTGAAATTGTACAATTCGCCTTCACCAATCTTCTCAAATAACCCAAATTTAAGACAATAATGAGGTTCAAAACTTCAACATAATCGAAATGATTTCTTGAAACAATATAACGCAATACTAAATGTAGTCAGAAATACCAAATATTTCTCATTTTCCAGCATAATTTAGTAGAATTTACTATATGCGTAGAGCTGCCAATTGTACATTTCTGGGTGATCATTCAGTATCATTACAGAGCTTCGTGGTTACATAGTCTAGGCTCACAGCCTCTCAGATCAGATAAGAATAGTATGTCAGTGATTGGACGCCTACTGCGCTAATGGCTTTCCTGGCCTACGCGTCCTAATGAGATTATAATGAAACTTACGCGTCCAAATGGAATTGTAATAGCACTTTGCGGTTTGGAGCGAGATGCTTTCCCTCAGTTTGAAGGGACGCTCTCATCTTTGAGCCTAGACTGTATAACAAGAGGAACTACATTGTGCCGATGTCACTAATTTATCATTATTTCTCTTCTTTAAGCCGAGATAAAAGAAAATATTAATCAACAATCAATCAATCATCGTCGCGACATGAATTTCATGTTATTTCTCCTCGAAATATTTCTCCTCGATATAGTTTCCTATTTGTAAAGTGGGGGGAGTTTGATGGGAGCAGATAATGACGACAACCCAGGGATAAAGGCAGCCGGGGATCATTTCCTCGTCTACCAATATCTTGATTGTGCCATATTGATTGGAGTTTCAAACACATCCAAAAGACTCCCTTCAATTCAGCCAGCCAGCCAGTGCGCTCGAACACGCCCAGCAACTGCCTCCTAATGAACCTCTATTGAAATTCCTTTCCGTTTTCGAACACACCCAATTTTCAAATAATCCCAGCCACATCGCGGCGCTAAATTGTGTTTTTCTGTGTAACCAGTTTCGTTCTACTCCAGGAGCTTTATTAAAAAGGTAAAATTCATAAATTTCGATCAATATTTTCTAGGTCAAATCACGAGTTTTGACAGCCAAGCTCATCGGTGGAGCCGTGCGTTTGGCCCCAAACATTATTCATGCAAATTTCTTCAGGGTATTTTTGAACCAACAGTATTATTGCGTGCAGACCGAGAATTGTGTTTGTCCTAACGAGGGAAAAAGTAGTTTTCTCAATCATACGGACAACCAGGGACTGTTGAATGAAAGGGTGCTCAAGAAGTGTTACATGCAGATTGCAGCACAATTGAACAACACAATCGGTGTTGTATTAATATAACCCATTGGTAATATGTAACGTGTGATAGCCCTCAGGTATTGAGTGTTGAATCGAGTATTATTTAATACGCAAACTGACTGCATTGGGTTAAAGTCACCTGTCTATTTACTTGCGACAAGAACATTTCTATTCTTAATCATACATAAACGCATTTATTTGTTAATTAATAGGAACATTGAAGTATATTTGAAACAATTCAAACTGTAAAATATGTTTGATGTTTTACTATTATTTGATGTGTCTATTAGATATGTTTTCTTTTGGTAGTGTGACGTAGAAATAAATTTATTGAGACAAGACAAGCGAATACATGTACAGGGTTATTGCTAAACCTCGAGATGCATGGTCGAATCTTCATCAGGATATTTTCCCAGCTTTGCATTCAAATATCGGATTTATTTGAATCTAATGTTATACAAAATGGGCCGAACCTATGTACTGTGCCTAATTTTCCATGTTGCTATTGCTGACCTATCCTATACAGCCTAGGCTCCGAGCCTATCAGATCAGATAAGAACGGTGTGTCAGATCGGTATGCCTCCTGTGTGAATGGCTTTCCCGGCCCAGGAGAAAGGCAACTATAATGGGAGTTTTACAGGAGTTTGTGGTCAGGGGTGACAGGAATCCTAGGGAATTCCCTGAGTTAGAAGGGATTTTCGTCAGCTCTGAGCCTAGACTGTTTTAGATTTACGTAATTGCTCTGTAACATGTGTGCACATAATCCACTGCACGAACATGGGTCAAGTCGCCCCCCCCCCAAAAAAAAATACAATCGGCAACTCTACATATTTGACTCAATTCTTCTAAATTAGACTGAAAGAAAAAAGAAACATACGAGAAACATTGGAGTATATTTGGTATAAAGTCTCTTTTGTGATGTCGAACTTAATTTTGAACCTCATTTCTAGCTTGAATTGGTGTTATTTGAGAATATTATCGGAGGCGAACTGTGCATTTTCTGGTAATTTCACCATCTCCTCCTCCTCCTCCTCCTCCTCCTCCGCGTCCACTGAATGAATTCTGGGGAAGAAATGTGACCGTCCTTCGGTTCTTATCACATCCGTGTTCATTAGCTCGGCAAGGGCACGTGGCTGGGGAAAAAGGGCAGTGATAAATGATAGAGAGTGGATGAGGCGAGAAAAAGAGGAATGGGAAGCAGAGAGGGAGGGACGGCGAGGGAGAGAGAGAGAGAGAGAGAGACAAGGTCGCAAATGGATTAGGAGAGGAGGATCGAGTGAGGGCAAAAAATTGAACACAAAAGAAAGAAAATCAAACAGCAATTTGATTTAATATCAATGGCCGTACAGGTCTCTACTCCCCTCGGCCGCACGTGGGTTGCTGGGGAGTGCATGAAATATAAATCAGGTATAATTCGCGATTTTCATTCCAAAGCTACACACTCGTAATCAGCAAACTTATTGTAGACGATTTATCAAGTCCCCCACATTTGTCCAAAAAGATATCTTAAGCTAATCATATCTAAACGCAATTATCATTTTCTCGTGATGAAAAGTATCACAATTGTGAAATTCTCGGGAATAAAAACTTTTAATTTATTTTTTCATATAAGCTGATAATATTTCTCATTATATATCCAACCGCAAATTTCAACAATATTTTCCTTAAATTTCCCTTATTTTTGAAAGATTTGATGAAAGTCAAGTTTACATCTTTAGTCTTGCTTCCATCATGCAATTTGCCACAAGTTGTAGGTCAACAAAGTTAAAACAAGCGCGCAGAGAATATTATTATAATGGTATTCATGGAAGTGAAAGTACATAAAGCCCCGCTCAGTTTCCAGAGAAATGAATTTAATCTTCACGCAGATTCGAGCCACTCGAGGTGCTCGACATTTGCTGAGTCGCTCGAGGAATCACGCCAGATTTGAATAAGGAGACACTTTCTAGCTAGTTCAGGCCATAATCACGACTGGCAATGAATTATTTGTCTTGTGTCTCTTTTTAGATGCGCTCTCCATCACACCCAATCCCTCAAGGCATCCATTTTGAGCAATTCAGTTTTCATAACGCCTTGCTCTCTGTTCTCTGTGGTATTGTACTGCTCGCTGACTGCGTCAATGGGAGCCATGTCTGCAAATAGTATGATAACATAGAGGTCGTAATGAATGGCATTCACCCAAAATGGCCTTGTAATAAAATAGGCTGCAATGGATAGTACTGGTATATTTATTATGTGTTATTGCCATATCAATGCTATTAATTATCATCCTATATTATTAGCTTCGACTATGGAAGAAAACTATCTTTTTTCTAAAGTCCTAAAGTTGCTTAACATCTGTATATAATGGTCATTATAAGAGAAATAGCCAACAAGGCATCCATTTTGAGCAATTCAGTTTTCATAACGCCTTGCTCTCTGTTCTCTGTGGTATTGTACTGCTCAGTGATTGTGTCAATGGGAGCCATGTCTGCAAATAGTATGATAACATAGAGGTCGTAATGAATGGCATTCACCAAAACTGAATTGTTCGATTCACCTTTGCCAATTCTTTCAAATAGTCCAAATTCAAGACAAAATTGTGTTTCAAATACATGTACAACAAAACAAATCATCATTATTTTTTGGGTTTTAAAATCGTTAATAAAATAATCAATGGCTACCTACATATATCAGTGCCTTTAAAAATCCCTCCATCTGGCGCGGCGTGATTCGATTTTAAAACACACTACTCATATTTCTAAGCAAAATAATCTCTGCAAAAACATTAAATTTAAACCTAAACTCGCGTCCGTATTGAAAAATATATATTATAGAGAAACCTTATGTACATTTTTGTTACATATAATGTCATATTTCACAGTATAAACCAGTTTGATGTTCAAATCTGCCTCAAAGTTTTCCTCTCTTATTTAACCTTTTCCAATACTATATTTTGACCTGATGTTTAAAAGTAAGATCATCTAATATTCACAGACCTACAGGTATATCATTCCCTGTTACCTGCTTACCTTGCTTGCGTCTGTTCCATGAGCAGCACCCAGGACACGAATATTTTCGCTACGTTTGACTGTTTTTATTTAACTTCAAAAAGTTCCAAATTCGATGTGTTTCATTTTGAACCATTGTGACAATATATTACAACAATTATTGTGGTGTACAGAATTATATGATTCCATTAATCCATCTTATACATAAAAACAATCAATTTTTTTCGCCAATATTCTTATTTTATTACTGGATGTGAAACAATAGGCCAATCAAATGTTAACAAGGACATTTGCCTCATTTCCTTACCCACAATTTGTTATATAAAGACGAGGCGCGTCAGATTACAATGTTTTAATATTTGTGTGGTAAGTGAAAACACAAAGTCCAATATTGCGGTTTAATTACCTTCGGTGGTGTCATATTTCCACAGCCTATATAGACTCGAGAGAGTTGAGAGACCCTCCTAACTGAGGGAAAACCTCCCGCTCCAAACCGCAAAATGCCTTTAGAACCTCATCAGAACACCTATTTCAGGGCCAGAAAAGTCATAAGCGCAGTAGGCGTCCAATCAATGGTATGCCATTCGTATCAAACTACGAGGCATGTGAGCCCAGACTGTCCAGCCCTTGATTGGTCTATTGTAATATAATATTGTATTTGTGTTATGGAAATACAAATCTATTATTATCATTTGAGTAAAATTTTGGACGATTTCACCCTATATTGATTTAGCAGTCGGGCTTTATGAAAATCCACATTTATACTTCGGTGGCCCGCCGAAATAATTTGCTCCAGTGGTTCCACTTATTATTGCTCGCAGGGCCCGTTTTTCTTTGGGCTTATTCGAATTCAACTTCAAATTGTTGTATAAACATATAACAGCAGCAAAATTATAATAACTTCAGTCCTATAAGTCAAACAATAAGTGATCTTGGTCAAAGCCTTTTCATGTTAATCTGAGAATGCAGTTATTATAGCAAATGGCTAATGTTCGGGTTCAAACTGATCTCGACCCATCAGAAAACGGGACGAACCCCGAAGGGGTGAGTTCCCGTTTTCTGATGGGTCGAGATCAGTTTGAACCCGAACAGAGGGCCATTTGCTATTTATTACACACTCTATTTGGATGTTAAAAAGTAAATTTAACTTGTTAAGCCTATAGTTTAGCTCGAGGAGGCTTCATTCACCGCAATTTGTAGGCCTAAGTTACGCGGTCGGGACGACGTCATCTGGCCTATGCTGCACCAATCAAATTGCGTCTTTGGCCGAACGGCACACGTGAGCAGTTCATATCAACCGAACTGCACCCCCAAACTGCACCTTTCTAACTGCTCACGTGTGTAATAAGAAAGTGCATCACACATGTGAAGTCACCAGGAGATTATGATTCGCCAAATTTAAGAACAAAAATATGGTTCAAAATACAGTTCAACATAACCAAAACAGACTTTCTGAATGGACGCAATACCAAATATACTCAGATAAATCTTAATATTCATCATTTTTCAGGCTATTTAGCAACATTTGCTGAAAGTGTAGAGCTGCCAATTGTGCATTTCTCCCAGCCTAACCTGTATATGAGAGCGAGGAGGGTATGGAAGCCGCATGTTTATGCGGGGGATAAACCAATTCATGCCTGCTTAAACTTCAATAGAAGCAGAGCAAATTGAGCGTGTAACGGTAATGATGTCAATTGGTCTTACTGGCAGGATGCCTCCCATCCTCCTCCTCCTCCTTCTCCTCCTTCTTCCTCCAGCGCTTGTAAAGATGGTCATTAAGCCAAGGCGTTTAGTGGAGGATGACTTGCATCTTTTAGTTAAGCCCCGAATCCACTGAGCAGATTTCATCAAGAGGAAGCAGTCGCGGAGGAGTCAGATCAGTAGAGACGTGTGGAAGATGAAGCTAGTTACTTGACACCTGTCAGCTGAGAACGCATGGCAAGGTTGGGTGAACACAACACTCAGCGGAATGGCGTCTGGGAGAAAATCGGTTCAGTGGATATAGGGTTTTAGGCCTTCAGGGGTTTCTCTAACCTCCACTTGTAGGAGTAAACAACATGTCATGAAGTCCCCTCCCCATCCTAATAGTCTATACCCGCACACTACAATTAACCATAACAATTGTTTGATAAAGATACCCAACATTTATGGGCAGTTGTATAAGACCTGTGATTTTTTATACTGTGAAGTATATTAAAGAGAAAAAATATTGAATGATAAACAGTTTATTTGTTCACAGAACCCTTACACCAAGAAGGGCCAATTGATGATTTTGGAAGAGCTTCCTATAAGAATAGATTTCTCAAATTATAATATGTCATCTCTTCAATTCGGACGCCTCACAATTGTGAACACTTGAGGACAATTTCAAGGGGTCCGTGATAGAAGGATTTTCCTGTATACAGTCTATACCACTAGCCTCAGTGCTGAGAGCGTCCCTCCAAACTTAGGGAAAGCCTGTCACTCCAAACTGGAAAATGCTCGCTCCAAACCAGGGCCAGGAAGGTCATTAGAACAGTAGGCGTCCAATCACTGACATACTATCCTTGTCTGATCTGAGAGGCTCTGAGCCTAGACTGAATATATGTCTCTTTTAAGGCATGCATTTCATATTACTCCTTACTTTTCATTTACGTATAATTCATACATTTTGATTTCTATGAATAAATGCCATCTTGTTTGTGTCTCAAAATATTCATTACTAAATGTTCATTTCAATGGACTTATGGCAATGGAATGCTTATCCGTTTCAGAAGGCCTGTTTCTGTGTAGTCATATTTATATACCACCCCCACGTCCCTTATACTTGACATGTTAGACAAATTTGTGTTTCAAATCAACGGCCTGTGTGTAACCTATGTGTCTAAGAAATGTTGTTAGGATTTCGAAGGTAAAGAAACCGATAGAAATCTATAAAGACTTGGTGGTCATTTTTTTTAATGAAACAATTAGAATTAACGTATACATGGTAATCATTTGGTTCAAATATCTGACCTCAGAGGCATAACATATGACAAGAGTCATTAGAATGTGGACTACTTTCATGCAGTGCAAACGTATATAGCATGTACATGTATAGTGAGTCAGTGGACGTGAATCTGATTCAAGTATTAAATTACATGATGGAAGTAAAATGTAAGTGACTGTATCGAGACTTAAGCACGTCAATGTGTTCGAATTCGCAAAGTTTCTATTTTACGGTAGAACATAATTTAAGTCGTTGTATAACAACAATAATGTGTAAGATTTTGGATTCTCGGTAAGGCTTATAAGAAACTCGGGGCCATGATAGCAAATGGTCGTGATGGAGAGACAGGTGAAACCATGGCAACAAAAAACTTGAGTTTGCCTCAAGTCCAATGCTGTCGTCTGCTGCTGCCTGCATCAGACCAGAGAAACACAATCTTTCCACCACCCGACGCCCCCACCCCACAATTATCATTTAGCAATCGGAGGAAATTATTCTTAAGAAATGGCGAGGAAGAGATGTGGTTGGTGCTGCTTCAAAGTTAATTTCGTCCACCCATGAAATTATTCAATAAGTGGAACCGAGTGATCAAAGTCTTGCATACAATTGCAACATGCTGCAACTTAGTGTTGGTTGGTTGGGAGGGTGTATAGTACTACAGGAGGCTGCAGTTGCTTCAGAGTGGGAGAGAAGAGATGGACCTTTACGTTCGCGACATCTCATTGAAGTTTTTCGGCAAAATCTCGTCTGCTTCAGCAAAATCTCGTCTGCTTTTCAAATGCAGGCGGTGCGCACGCATCCCGATCCAATTAAAGCTGTCCGCTTTCTTTTTTCCCGCCAAAACCTGCTGCCAGGCCCTGGATCTCGTCTGCTTGTCAACACTTTATCACAATCAAACCCAGCGTTCTCCACCCGAGGTTGGTGTCGCTCTGGGTACACCCGCAACTTTGGTAAAATGGACTCCTCCACATTGCTAGCTCTCTGTCAGCAAGAACACCCTTTAATAAAGTTTAACGCCACTATATCTAGCTCCTATGTGTTTCCTGACTTTGAATAAATTACATTTTCTCTACTACATACACTATATTTATAGCTACCAATGTTAGGGGTGATGTTTATGGTGACCTTTTCTATTTTCTTCTTTCTCTAACGTCTTTATAATATTCTATGTTACCAAAGAGCTTAATTAGATGTTATATTTACGCTCTTTGATTTTACTTACATATAAAGTTTAGTTGAGAATAGCAATGTCCTAATGTAATAATTATTGTCCTGGAATAAAACAAATAATTATGTCAATTTTGACCAACCCGCAAACTTTAGAGGCACGGAACCGAAACATCATAACGCACTGATTCTAGATTGTCAGAAGGAATGAATTACTATATTCTAGCAAATTGATTAAGTCATTCATTTCAATAGGTTATTGAGGTCCAATGAGGGAAAATACGAGTACATAATAATATGGTGAATTGAACTTAAATAAATAAATAGATAAATAAATGAAAGGATTTAATACTAACTGTACCGATGTTTCCTGTGGAAATACAAATTTCTGGTAATTTTCAGTAGAATACCTGATTACCCTTCAACCTAATTTTAAATCTAACTTTTACCTTTATCGATCATCATATGAAATGAGCAAAGCATGCAATAAGCTTATGTCCATACATGCTATTCGGGATATTATCTGAATGTCAACACACGAGGGATCCTTTTTATAAGAAACTTCACTTAAAATTTTCATTATTAAGCATTTCTCCCTTGCTTTGACAGGAAATCCCTACTCCAGGAATAAAAGTAAAGCATTGTATGTATAGTAAATCCCTTCCTTTAACATCCTTTCCCCTTTCCAGCTGCTTAGCAAGGAAAATTAGCTATGGAAGGACAGTTTTAAGTGAGCATCTATTGTGAAACAGGTCCCAGGACGGCTAACAAGGCATGCAGGTAAAACATAACTATTGAACGATGGTGTCCAATGGCTATAGTATGCATGGATCAGGAAACCTGCTATCAGCACCAAAAAAAGAAGAAAACTTTAAAGAAGAGGCGGTTGTTATAGGCGTCCCAATATGTGGCATCCTAGAATATTCTCTATATATTCCTCTCAGCAATGTAAAATGAATTATGAACAGTAAATGCTTTTATACTTGTAAATTCCATACAACACGTTCAATGCAGGTGAGGTCATTATGAAATTAAATGGATATGACATAAGTTTTTCATAAATTTCTATGTTTATGTCATCCGATTCTAATTCACAATATATCCACGTGAGAACCATATGAACTTATGTAGACTACAAGTACATACTTATAAGTAGTTTAAAGAATTTTTTATGATTATCATTCTACCGTGTGAAGAAAATGTACATTGCATTTATAGTCATGTGCGAGCCACGTACGTCGATCGCACATACGGTTTTTGTAGCACAATTTAAGTGCAATTCACCAAACATCCGAGGATATTTATAAACACAATTTTTGCTCTATATATCAGAAATATTGCCCCAAAATGTGTGTAATTTCTTGTAGTTTAAGACGTTTACTATGCAATGACAATAGTCAATTACAAGTTCCCAGAATTGAAATTCATTATACAGCAGGGCCATAATTTGTCTCCCTCTATAGGTGCCAGAATCCCAACAAGAACAACTGGTATCGGGCACAAGTTTGGAGAGAGAGACAGGGAGTTGTTTGGTTTTGGTATTACTCCCTGTCTCCCATGTTTGCCATGTTTTATCCGGCTTGTATCTCATCTCCTCTGACGTCACAATCATTGATTACATCTGGCTGCGCGGCTGATGGCCGACGTTTGTCCTGGGCAAGAGGGGAACATGAGGGAAACAATGCTCACCCCCAATAAACAACAAATTACTCAACCCGAACACCAGTAATCATATAGCGCGCCGCTGAAAAAGCCCCTCTGCAGATCGATGACAGTCAATAGAGACCAACTGTTGAATTGCCAGAGCTTGCCTCCCCACGGGGGGCCCTCCAGGCTCTTTGATAGCGATGTAGAGAAAGAGAGAGTTGGGGCTGGGGCGGGGGGGGGGGGGTCAACCCCTTATTGCAACTAGAATTGATTATTAAAGCAACATTCCATGATTCATATATTATCCAGAATCAGAGAAAACAGTTATTTTAAGAGTTTTGTTTACTGAGTAATTGATCATATATACATGTATTATATATTTATGAGATACTATTTGTTTCTATTTATATTGGTTTTGTTCAGGGATTCTGATGTGCCCCCCCCCCCCCCCCCCCCCCGCCCACCCACCCTTGTCTGAGATCTCGTTCAACACAGCCAGCGACACCTGGTAGAGAAAGAGCGAGCCAAGGCTTCCTTCCCCCGAAATGCAACACTACCGGTCATGAGGATCTCGCCGACGTGAAATAGCGATATTGTGCGTGATTTGGCGATATTCTAGTCGTCCTTCCATTGGTTCAGCCCCAATTTGAATCTGCGCTGATGGGGAAGATTAAGGCAGGCTTCCTTCCACGAGGAGGGGAGCCTTGCTGGTATCCCAGCAAAATCTGAAATTACAATTATCATCTAGCGCTGCTGCAGTTTTCACAATTTTTCTCTTGAATTTTCTCTCACTAGGCGGAGGTTGGGGGTCGGGTGGGGGAGGAGGGAGGGAGGGGGACGGGGGACGAGGTGCGCACGCATGCCACGAGGGCAGAGTGGTGTGAGATATGTAGTGATCAATCTCAGAAATGAAGTGAAATGTCAACTTAAATCATCCCCCACATCATCTATTTATTGCACCCGACATGAGTTGAGTTCTTTTATTTTCTTTCATTCCTCCAGCTCTCTCTCTCCCTCTGTCTCTCCCTTTCTCCTCTCTCTCTTCCTCTCTCTTTCTGTCTCTCTCTCCCTCTCTCTCTGTCTCTCTCCCTGCATGTCTTTCTCGCCTTTTCTGTTTATTTTTTATCTCTCTCCCTGTCTCTCCCTCCCTCCCTAGCGCTCTCTTTTTCTCTCCTCTCATTTTCTCTTCCTCTCTCTCTTTCCTTCCCTTTCTCTCCCTCGCTTTCCTTCCCTTTCCCTCCCTCTCCTCTCCTCTCTCTTAGTCTCCCTCTCTCCCTCTCCCATGCAATCTCTCTCCCCCTCTCTCTTTTCTCCATATTGTCTTCCCAAATCCTGCACCGCTTTTTTCATTTCCCTTTCTAATCTTCTTTCGCGGCGCACATTTTAATGAAACGGCTTCAAAGGCAGTTCCAGCGCGAGTTGCAGCTACTAAACTACAGAAGGGACCATGCAGGGCTTTAGAATATGTACTTGTAGGAGTGGTCATCTACAAATAATCTAAATAAACTTTAATAATACTCAAATAACGGGCAAAAACACTTTAATTACCTATGAATACCACGTATAATCTCAGCTCTCAGGCAAAATCAAATCTATCCAAATATGCCCAATATATCACTTTTATCCTGAAATTTTGGGAAATTTAAATACAGGGTAACGAGTTGGTTGAAGCAGCATGCATTGTACGAGTTGCGTAACAACGAGTGCAATATTCTAAGTGTCTGAAGCCAACTCGTTAGTTAACTGTAATTATCATATTATATGCTTAATGGTATAGATAGAATAATTCTTTTGGTCTTAACGTTGAATTAACGTTGGGTTTATCATGTATGTCATCACATTCTAATTTTCTTCCTAGTTCAGTGCAATCCCCTGAAAATGCACAATTCGCCCTCACCAATCCCCTCAAATAACCCAAATTTAAGACAATAATGATGTTCAAAGTTCAGTTGAGGATTACCAAAAAGATTCATTGAATCAATGCAACATCACATGTTATCATTTCTCAGATTACTTCAGCAGAATAAACTCAAATTAATGTGTAGAGCTGGCGATTATACATTTCTGACCCAATCGCAAACATAGTAGTGACCTCCCCCTACTACTACACAACCACTCCTACACACTAGTAGCTATCATCAGCCATTGGGGAGGTAAACTAATGATAGAATAATCATAAAATTACAGTTGTCATGAGCAATCCCCCATTGTGCTGCTCTGAGTGCCTCAGGGGCGGCTCAAAAGAAGCCAGCAATTGCCTCAAATTTAGACGTTTGTTTTTTTCGCGTGAAGAGGACACGAGGGCTGCTATCGCCTTGTTGTTGTCGCTGAGACAGAGCGCGATTGAAAGTGTCCACAGAATTTTCGCTGCTATGTAAATTTCGCGAATTGTTCAAAAGCGACATAAATTTATAATTTCGCGGACATTGAATTGTTTCTGATCAATTCATTTTCCAGTATAGCATACGTATCAATGAACTGATTGGAATTGATCTTTTCGGGCAATTAATTAATTTTCACGGGTTGAAATGAAATGTGATTTTGCAGCGAACATTTCTTGCAATAGCGTATGGACCCTGACATTCAAGACGGACTCTTTCCTACCGTGGTGCATAAAAAGAGGGCTAGGGCTTGGATGAATGTCCGAATGGGAATTCAGAGCAGACGTTTGACAGAACGGGCTGCAAGACGACTGCATGCTTTGGTATTCAGCTCGTTGCCTACAAATGACACTCTTGGCTAAAACTGGCAGTGAAAAAGTGGGTATTGAATTCAAACAAGGCAGGCGAGGTGCTCTAAAAGGCTGCCAGCGTGATGTTCTCTAGCAACGACTCAAGTACGAGGAATCATTCTCCTATCATAACCGTCAAGTGGGGCAGATAGTGATATGATCGTTGGTAAATAATGTTAGGGATTAGGGTTTCTTTCTGGAAAGTAGTATTTTCTATAGGGGTGAAATTGCCTAATTACCCAAATTAATGCAATAAGCAGGTTCCCTCTCTCCCTCCTTCCCTCTCCATCTCTCCCTTCTCTCTCTCCCTCCTTCTCTCCCTCTCTCTCGCTCTCTCCCCCCTTTTCTTTCTTCTGTCTCTCCATCTCTCCCTCCTTTTCTTTATCTCTCTCCCTCCCCCTCTCTCCCCTCTCTCCCCTCTCTCCCCTCTCTCCCCCCTCTACTCCCCCCTCCCTTCTGTCTCTCTCCCCTCTATGTGTAGAGCTGCCAATTGTACATTTCTAGGCGACCTGACCCATAGACTTAGCGCAATACCCTCTGATTGATAAATGCAGTATACTAATGATGTTAAAAATAATCTAAAATGTCATTACACTGGGGCACCAGTTGGAAGACCTGCATGCCTTATGACAGATTCTGTAGTTCATAATAGCTCTAGCTGTCACAGCCACTCTCTAGGCTCAGAGATGGGAGAGTCCCTCCAAACTGAGGGCAAGCCTCTCACTTCATGTCAGTGAATCGGCACCCACTGCCCTTATGGCTTTCCAGGCCCTAACATCTATAGGTGTCCTAATTCTAATGGCATTTTGCGGTTTGGAGCGAGAGGCTTTCCCTCAGTTTGAAGGGACTCTCTCAACTCTGAGCCCCGGCTCTGAGCCTAGACTGAGTTATCAGACAAGTCTCCATTGTTGATTCTAGTTTAGATTGCGGCCAAGCACTGGGCAAGTTTAGGACCTGGAAGCTTCCTGGGGAAACAGTCGTGTAGACAGTCGTTTCTACCAAGTTCAGTTTGATTGATATGTTTTAATTTCCATGAGTTTACATTGTAGTAATGTTATTTTCAACTGAAGTTAGGAAAATAATGCAACTAGTTGCCGTGCACCAATAGAGAGATCCCAGACAATTCTCATTTTTTTAAAATCCCTGTCTACCTATATATATTTCTATTTGGCGTTTTAACCAAACGAAAATCTATTTAATTCGTTTACATGAGGTACATTAATCACACTTAATAAATAACAACCCAGGTACCACCTCCCTAGACCATAGTCTAGACCTGATGCTTTGTCTACTGTACTTGTGAGTCAATCATTAGAAAATGTACAATTCAACTTCAACAGTCATCCCAAACAACACAAATTTAGTACAGAAATTCGTTTTAAAATACAGTTCAACATAACCAAATAGACTTTTTATATATTATGGTAATGTCAAATATAAGGATTTATACCTAGTATTTATCAGTTCCAGCTCTGTGTTGCAGAATGTACTAAATGCGCAGAGCTCTTGGTTGTACATTTTCAGACGAGTTCATCCATGGATGTAGAGATAAGGTATCAGGTAATCAGAGTAATATATGGGATCGGCAGGACATACATAAGACCTGGAGCTATTCTACCTCTGTAACCAGGCTGACTTCATCCGCTTCCAGGAAATCTCTAGAAACAAGACTTGTATGTTTGGGGGAGGGTTGCTGGTGCTGAATAGGGGAGTTGCATGTCTACCATCTTGAATCTCGAAGACATTTTATATTCAGCATGGAATATTGAAAAGGCTTCTAATGTAAATAGCCATATGTGTTTTACATGGTTCTATAAAACAAGACTTCATTTAGCCCTACCCATCTGAAAGTCATGTGATTTGAGCTGACTTGCCAATTTCTCTTTCCATATGTGACGTAATCAATATGCAGATTGTTTATTTCTGTGTGCCACAGACCTGCATAGTATATTGACTGAATGGGACAAGGTATGAGAAATCCCATGCTTGTTAGTTTTCAGGGTGGAATACAGTCTAAATCTTCAGGACAATTTTGGCCAAGAATTTCCCTCTGAGACAGAAATGTTTTCACCAGTTGCCCTGGGAGAGCACCAGTTGCTATAGTTGCCCTGGGAGAGCACCAGTTGTTATATAGTTGCCCTGAGAGAGCACCAGTTGCTATAGTTGCCCTGTGATAGCACCAGTTACTATATACTAGCCCTGGGAGAGCACCAGTTGCTATATAGTTGCCCTGGGAAAGCACCAGTTGCTATAGGTGCCCTGTGAGAGCACCAGTTGCTATATAGTTGCCCTGTGAGAGCACCAGTTGCTATATAGTTGCCCTGGGAGAGCACCAGTTGCTATATAGTTGCTCTGGGAAAGCACCAGTTGCTATAGTTGCCCTGGGAGAGCACCAGTTGCTATATAGTTGCCCTGGGAGAGCACCAGTTGCTATATAGTTGCCCTGGGAAAGCACCAGTTGCTATAGTTGCCCTGTGAGAGCACCAGTTGCTATATAGTTGCCCTGGGAGAGCACCAGTTGCTATATAGTTGCTCTGGGAAAGCACCAGTTGCTATAGTTGCCCTGTGAGAGCACCAGTTGCTATAGATGCCCTGGGAGAGTAGCAGTTGCTATATAGTTGCCCTGGGAAAGCACCAGTTGCCATAGTTGCCCTGGGAGAGCACCAGTTGCTATAGGTGCCCTGGCAGAGCACCAGTTGCTATAGATGCCCTGGCAGAGCACCAGTTGCTATAGTTGCCCTGGGAGAGCACCAGTTGCTATAGGTGCCCTGGGACAGCACCAGTTGCTATATAGTTGCCCTGGGAGAGCACCGGTTGCCCTGGGAGAGCACCAGTTGCTATAGGTGCCCTGGCAGAGCACCAGTTGCTATAGATGCCCTGGAAGAGCACCAGTTGCTATAGTTGCCCTGGGAGAGCACCAGTTGCTATAGGTGCCCTGGACAGCACCAGTTGCTATAGTTGCCCTGGGAGAGCACCAGTTGCTATAGTTGTCCTGGGAGAGCACCAGTTGCTATAGTTGTCCTGGGAGAGCACCAGTTGCTATAGTTGCCCTGGGAGAGCACCAGTTGCTATAGTTGTCCTGGGAGAGCACCAGTTGCTATAGGTGCCCTGGCAGAGCACCAGTTGCTATAGATGCCCTGGGAGAGCACCAGTTGCTATAGTTGTCCTGGGAGAGCACCAGTTGCTATAGGTGCCCTGGCAGAGCACCAGTTGCTATAGATGCCCTGGCAGAGCACCAGTTGCTATAGTTGTCCTGGGAGAGCACCAGTTGCTATAGTTGCCCTGGGAGAGCACCAGTTGCTATAGTTGCCCTGGGAGAGCACCAGTTGCTATAGGTGCCCTGGGACAGCACCAGTTGCTATAGTTGCCCTGGGAGAGCACCAGTTGCTACAGTTGCCCTGGGAGAGCACCAGTTGCTATAGTTGCCCTGAGAGAGCACCAGTTGCTATATAGTTGCTCTGGGAAAGCACCAGTTGCTATAGTTGCCCTGTGAGAGCACCAGTTGCTATAGATGCCCTGGGAGAGTAGCAGTTGCTATATAGTTGCCCTGGGAAAGCACCAGTTGCCATAGTTGCCCTGGGAGAGCACCAGTTGCTATAGGTGCCCTGGCAGAGCACCAGTTGCTATAGATGCCCTGGCAGAGCACCAGTTGCTATAGTTGCCCTGGGAGAGCACCAGTTGCTATAGGTGCCCTGGGACAGCACCAGTTGCTATATAGTTGCCCTGGGAGAGCACCGGTTGCCCTGGGAGAGCACCAGTTGCTATAGGTGCCCTGGCAGAGCACCAGTTGCTATAGATGCCCTGGAAGAGCACCAGTTGCTATAGTTGCCCTGGGAGAGCACCAGTTGCTATAGGTGCCCTGGACAGCACCAGTTGCTATAGTTGCCCTGGGAGAGCACCAGTTGCTATAGTTGTCCTGGGAGAGCACCAGTTGCTATAGTTGTCCTGGGAGAGCACCAATTGCTATAGTTGCCCTGGGAGAGCACCAGTTGCTATAGTTGTCCTGGGAGAGCACCAGTTGCTATAGGTGCCCTGGCAGAGCACCAGTTGCTATAGATGCCCTGGGAGAGCACCAGTTGCTATAGTTGTCCTGGGAGAGCACCAGTTGCTATAGGTGCCCTGGCAGAGCACCAGTTGCTATAGATGCCCTGGCAGAGCACCAGTTGCTATAGTTGTCCTGGGAGAGCACCAGTTGCTATAGTTGCCCTGGGAGAGCACCAGTTGCTATAGTTGCCCTGGGAGAGCACCAGTTGCTATAGGTGCCCTGGGACAGCACCAGTTGCTATAGTTGCCCTGGGAGAGCACCAGTTGCTACAGTTGCCCTGGGAGAGCACCAGTTGCTATAGTTGCCCTGAGAGAGCACCAGTTGCTATAGATGCCCTGGGAGAGCACCAGTTGCTATAGTTGCCCTGTGAGAGCACCAGTTGCTATAGTTGCCCTGGGAGAGCACCAGTTGCTATATAGTTGCCCTGGGAGAGCACCAGTTGCTATATAGTTGCCCTGGGAGAGCACCAGTTGCTATAGTTGCCCTGGGAGAGCACCAGTTGCTATAGTTGCCCTGGGAGAGCACCAGTTGCTATAGTTGTCCTGGGAGAGCACCAGTTGCTATAGATGCCCTGGGAGAGCACCAGTTGCAATAGTTGCCCTGGGAGAGCACCAGTTGCTATAGTTGCCCTGGCAGAGCACCTGTTGCTATAGTTGCCCTGGGAGAGCACCAGTTGCTATAGTTGCCCTGGGAGAGCACCAGTTGCTATAGTTGCCCTGGGAGAGCACCAGTTGCTATATAGTTGCCCTGGGAGAGCACCAGTTGCTATAGATGCCCTGGGAGAGCACCAGTTGCAATAGTTGCCCTGGGAGAGCACCAGTTGCTATAGGTGCCCTGGGACAGCACCAGTTGCTATAGGTGCCCTGGGAGAGCACCAGTTGCTATAGGTGCCCTGGGAGAGAGAGCACCAGTCACTATAGTAGCCCAAGTGTAATATTGCCCAGGAGTAATTTTGTATTTATCATACTTTTCTCGATATTTATGGATGGAAATTAATGGAGAGTGTAGTGGGTAATAGACAGGCTTTCTTGCACACTGCTGTTGATATGAACTGCAATGCTGTATCATATGGAATTCCACATTACCTGCAAAAAAGGTCACTAAAGTTGGGTTTCTCTGGTAGATAAACATTGTTCACAGGTCATAGAGGGTCGAAATCATCCCTACAATAGCAGTATTCTGTTTTAGGCGTAATGACCTCAATTTTGGACAGTGTCAGTGGGACAAGCTCTCATGTTCATATAAAACCCTCGGCCTCACCCCGGGTATTATAGATAAACAACAAGAGCCCCCCGTCCACTCCTGAACATCGGTCACTAATCCTTAAAGAGACTACAGCTGAGTATAATGCCCTGGAGGAGTGAGGAGTAGATGAGGGAGCTGCTCTATGGACTCTGGTGTTAATCCACAGCCAGATTGTCACACGATCATGATCCGCCCAATCAGCTCATCTCATCCTTAATTAGGTCACAAAACATGTCAGTGTGTGTTTTAGCGACTAGGAGCATGAGGAGGAGCATGAGGAGGTCGGGGTTTAATGGTAGCTAGAGCTCTGGATAGGACTAATTAGGCATTCCTCCAGCATCATCAGGTGCCCCTTGCTCAGACACAGATTCACAATTCAGGGAATGGTGGGCATGTCTAGATGTTGAGTGTGCAAAGAAGGATTGCTTCTATTTTAAGAAGTTGGGTGCTGGGGGGATTTTTCTATTAGCCAGTATCACCACCAGGTTGTTAAATTCTGATATGAAAATACATTGTGCAATTCTAGTCCATTTAGGAATGCCATATCTTATTCTTAGAGAAATAGATATGGTAAAATATAATTAAAGTTTTTTTTCTCCACTTGGGTTAAAGTTGTTTATTTGGTTTGGTTTGGAAACGTTTTTATTCATGTAAAGAGTACATCTTTGGACACCATGTTCATAGTTTCGTCTGTAAACCTATTTAGTTGTATGTTAAATATGTAAAGTGATGCAATGTTTCGCCCTTCAACAAGGGCATCTTCAGGGAATGTAATGTTTAGAAAAAGATTAATATCGATAATTATCTAATAAGATACATTGATAGATATACTACAATCTTTATTTTCAACAACTAAGCACGGGTGAGACTCATGAAAAAGTTGTATTGTGCCGTTCTAAAGTAAAAATATACATAAAGGAAAGTCAGATTGAAAAGAGTGGAATTCTGTTTTTTACCGAAATGAATAATTTAGAAGATGGTTTGGCACCAAGACGAACAAGCCAAACTCCTTTGATATCATTATCTTGGTGACTTTGAGATGGGTTGGATACGAATAGACCACAAAATAATTCTTTGGTGGGAACTAGCTGTCAATGCATCTGTGGGTTCAGAAAAAGGATTTAGAAAACGCAACATTAATTTGAATGCTACAATGCATGGACTATCCAGGGATCTACATTTGTAACTGATTTATCAATGTAGACATGAAATAATGGAGAGTTACTAATTAGGTCCTGCTTAAATAAATATATCGTCTGTCATCATTTCTATGTTTGGAGATAAATAAACAACATCCGGCATTGTATCTTTCGATACAAAA
This sequence comes from Sthenelais limicola, assembly GCA_942159475.1. NCBI lineage: Eukaryota > Metazoa > Annelida > Polychaeta > Phyllodocida > Sigalionidae > Sthenelais > Sthenelais limicola. The sequence continues at coordinate 39,869,509 of OW804102.1, forward strand.
TGATGGCCCACTACAGAAATGGCCAGGTACGTACACAATTTGCTCCAGGGGATGTGTGTGATGCGTCCTTCAATGGAGGTGGATATCTGTGAAATCATCGAGACACACACTATAGGAAGACTCTTGTCAGCCACTTAGGAAATTTACTATTAATTACGACTAGTAAAGGATTAATGACCGACATTGAGGGGATGCTGGTGCATAATCCAGAGGCGCAGCAAAAAGATTATGCACCAACAGTGCACCAGTAGCCTCAAAATGGAGGTTATTAATCTCTTTAGTCTCTGCCTATGGTGGTTATAGCCAGAAGACCCTCCAGGCAGTGACTAAAACGTTGCATTTATTCGAGTAATTACAATTTCTTGCATTGACCTTCTGCAACGGCTTACTTTGTATACTGTAAACACATTAATTAATGTTCACGCAGTATTTATTTTCGCTATTTTCGCGCACTCACCTTTGTGTGTGAAAATAAATCCTGTGCGAAAGGTATAATTATTGCATAATACTTTTACAGTATGGTGTGAGACTTCCTTGCTGCGCGAATTTAGATCCGCGCAAAACGGTGTCAAAGGACTTAGTGCGCGAAAAGTTATATGCGCGAAAATAGATACGTTTAGAGTATCAGTTGACCACTCATTTACATGTGTATATTTCTCACACCTGGCATTTATTTTCACTGGGGAAAAGTGGTGAAAGTTGAAAGTTGTATCTCCACTGATACAAGACATGGTGAGGGGATGGGGAGGGTGTGGGGATTGGTTGCTCAGTAGGGGAAACACGCTAACGGGATGCAATACGCTATTCTTCACTTCAAGACACCTGTTCGTGATCTCTTGTATTTGTATCTTATGAAAGTGTTCATTGTTTGTAGACTATTTTACCAGGCGGTTTAGTTCAGCTCCTATAGATGGTCTAGGCTCAGAGCCTCTCAGATCAGATACGAATTGTATGCATCTCAGTGATTCGTCATTCCAGGGCAAGGAAAGCCATTGGCGCAGTAGGCATCCTAATGACATGATAATGGCATTTTGCGGTATGGAGCGAGAGGCTTTAATTCAATTCCCTCAGATTGAAGGGACGCTCTCAACTCTGAGCCTAGACTGTTTCAACAGGACTTCCCGCCATATTATACAGGATCCAGATCCAAAATGGAGAAAGTGAAAAATGCCACCACACCCCTGTGCCTCAACAGCAGTAGTTATTACTAGCGATTCCCAGGTTGTCTCTGCCAGGGACATCCGCGCAGGCGCAAACAAGACATTTATTATTTCACAGGCCAGCCTTCCTCCGGGGACGGATCCGCTGCTCCTATTTTTGCTCTTTGGGTTATGACCATTCCCCTACCCTGGATCACGCACAAAATAAACTCAAAATAAAAAAATTAATGTATTACAATTTGGAATGAAACCCAACCTTATTGGCCGTCGGCGACCGCTTGCAAGGCAAATAGCATCACCTCGGTCCTTTAAGCTTCCAGAGGAGTTTTTTCTAAAGACAGGTTCGCCCAGGTCTGTGTTGACCTGCATGCTGCACTTTGGTGATAATGGAACTGATAATTGTTAAAATGTTTGTCAGACAAGAAAGATAGAGGAGGCGGTGGTGCGTTTACCTGGGCGCAGACAGACAGACAGCCCAACAGACAGACAGGCAGACAGGTGCCACTATCTGTAATATGGGGTCAGGGCATTGGAAAATGTAGGCCTACAATCAGTTGTCCTATGAATTTAGTAAATTATGCCCAGTTTGGTTCAACAATAATATTTAGATTTGTATGAATATATATATATGGAAATGGGATGATTCCAACAACCCGTGTGCACATGTTGAAACAATTTTTTTTTTTAGAGAGAATTGGTGAAAGTGAATTGTACATCTCCTGACAATCTCACCCTGGCCCTGAAAATGTACAATTCACCTTCATCAACCCTCTCAAATGACCAACATTTAAGACAGATAAAGTCCAAATACAGTTCAATCATAACCAAACACATTTTCAAAATCAACGCAAAACCAAATATACTCAGATATACCTTGTGTTTTATCATTTTGAAAAAATGATAAATACTAGGTGTATCTGTGCATAATTTATTTGGTATTGTAAAATTTGTTTGGTTATGTTGAATTGTATTTTGAACTTCATATTTGTCCTAAATTTGGAATATTTGAGAGGATTAGTGAAGGCGAATTGTTTACATTTTACGACGACTTGACCTACTATTAATCTATTTTGATATATTTGACATCTAATTGAAACTAATAACAAATATATCATATCAACAGGTTCCTCTATCTCATACATTATAATTATAGATTTGTTGAACTGCTTCTGTTGATGGACACGAGTGGCGAGCTCCTCCCTACATGGTTCACTGGCCTATTGAGTTATTTAGAACCTTACTTTAACAAATGTAAAAGTAGCCAGAGGGGAGTTGGTGTAAGTTGTACCTCCAGTCACACATCCTTTTTGTTTGGGTGTGTGCAGCGCACCTGGTTGTTGGGAGACGCTGATGCCACAACATTGTTTGTTTGTTTGTTTATTTCCAATATTTGCACTATATTGGGACTTCTTTAGTATATATACGTCTTGCTCTAAGGAAGATGGGCGCATCCTCTTTCTCATTGTGCATTTTCATATACTTGCGAAATTTAAGTGTATTTCCAGTTAGGAGAAATCTTTCTAATGTTGGGAAATTTTAAATATTGAACAAACAGCCCTGCCTTCTTGATAGTTTTGGATAATTGCCAAATATTGAAAGGCTTAGGCCTACCGAAGTTTGATATATTTCACACAAGGATACATTTTGAAATGTATACAAGGTAGGTAATTTAGTCATTTTAGCCAGCCTACCTGGAACTTGAACTTATATGGGTGTAGCGAGTCGAACGATATGATATTGAGTAAATGGCCTGATACCTCACCCTAGCTGTACTCAGTCTATAGGCTCAGAGTTTAGAGACTCCCTCCAAACTGAGGGAAAACCTCTCGCTCCAACCTGCAAAATTCCGTTAGAATCCCATTAGGACGCCTATACTCCAGGGCGAGGAGGAAAGCCAAGCCATCAACGCAGTAGGCGTCCAATCACTGATCTTATCTGATCTGAGAGGTTCTGAGCCTAGACTGTAGCCTACTAACCCACACCGCAGAACGCAATCAGTGCCCGTCTGTCGCAACACCATCAACTACCTTTTGCCCACTACTGCAGACCCTTACCATTAAGGCCACAGAGAAAGACAGACGTTTAAAAAACAGGAGAGGAAAAGAGGAATTTGGCATTCCACCAGCCGCCCATTGAGAGAACGCCATAAGAACGCCGGCACACCCAGATTAAATCATGTTAAGTACGCCCGCCAGTCGCTGAGTGGCAGCACCACAACCCGGGGTCCACATTTTGAGTCACCGGTTCCACCAACAGCCTTGTTTTCTTCTTGTTTCTATTTTTGACTGGAATTCTTTATTCATTTTCCTCCTCCCCATTCCGTCTTTGGCGTAGTTTGAATTTGACGGTTTCCATGGCAACTTTACCGCGGAGTCTGCCATGCAGACGGCCTGTCAGTTTGGACTCCAGAACTCCGATCCATCCGATTAAGCAAAGACTTGACGGGAGATTTGATAATCTAGAAAAGGCGGATCTGTTCTGGGGAGAAACTCTGTGTTCTGTGTTACCCTCCCACCGCCGCCGTGAATTAATTCTTTTGACTTGTGGTTGCTAATGGCGACGAGACGAAACGACGGAAGTGTAGGACTGCGCATGACGGAAGTCGACGTTATGTTGCCACTCTGAGCTTCACGCGGCCTCGAGGCTGCATTGTGACGTCATGCGAACACGTGACGTCGACAAGTGCACCTTTGACGCCGCGATGCTTATGCTCGGAGATGGTACTGCGCACGCGCACGCAAGTGTGACGTCACAACTGGCCAGAGGATAGATGACGTCTTGATCAGCGAACGCGCGCTATATAGGAGAGCGGAACATGTAGCCTACTTATTGCAGAGCTATTGTAATTTGAAAGAAAATGAGAATGCAAGACGATATAAATACCATTTGCATAAAAATGCTTGGTCAGTTAGTACTAGGCTAACGATACAAATTAGCCTACACAATGTTCAGCAAATTAATTAACCATCATGTATCCAGTGATAACGACCATGGCCCGACCATCCTGCAGTTTCATGCATTCAAAATGGGACATTTACAAAATAATTACTTTATAATATGACGTATAGTAGTTAATAAAGCGTACGTGGAATAGAGAAACAGACGGTAGGTTCCCCTTTTCTACAACTACATTGAACGTTAATAATTTAATGCATGCACGTCCAAAACATTCATTCCGATTTCGTCATGCTTTCCCTACTTTGAACCTTTCGTGAACTGCCCTCTTATTACCATTTTTAAACACATACACACACGCAATTTTAGCTTTGGATCATGCACAAGAACCTGATAAAACCCTTGCAGTGAACCCATGTATGGCTGGAGACCTGAATGGGGACTGTCGACCCACAGCAAGGAATGGGTTCAGAGTAGTATATGGAAATGTACGTTATCAACGGGCGCCACATGCACAATCCTTCAGCGGCCCGTTGCATAACAAATCCTTAGTTAACATTTCCTTCCTTAGCTACGTTTCCTTGCTAAGCAGCTGGTAAGGAACTATCAGAGAAGGAATGTGTCTCCAATTTAGTTTGCACTTAAATCTAGTACACATGGGACTTAAGTATTAAGTAATTATATTGGCCCTAAATGAATAAAAAAAAGTAATGTAATAGTATTTAGTATTTCTTGACATGATTTGAATGTGTATTAGTTGAATGGTGTCAATCTAGGTATCCTCTTAGGATCCATCTAAAGTTCCCATCATGCAATGTCATGTTAAACAGTTTTAGTTTTATGATAATAATATTTTATTTCTACATTTAATAGTTACATTTTTCATTTTTATGTTGGAAAACAGATCGACCTCCTGCACATAGTGCAGATCTTCCAGGAGGTCGCCAAGTTGTAGCGTTGGGGTGTAAGCTTCTTCTACTGGACATTATTCTTTAACCGTCTGATGTACACGTTCTGGTCAATATCTAATTTCTGATATAAGCCTAGGTAGCAAAGTGGATATCTGGTGGAAGTTACTTACTAAATGGGCTATGACATCCTGATAAGTTGCCTTTGTTGACTAGTTATAGGCCATATACATATAGAGGTTTTTTTGATTTTATGCTCAATAACAATTTTAACTATATTCCAATTTCTAATTTGTATTTGTAATAAGTCTTCAGTCAGGACAACAATTGAATAATGCATTACAAAGTATGTTATTGTCAACATTGCCAGTGGGATCATTGAGTGACTCGCCACGTGGGTATAGGCAGGCCCTACTCGACCATGTGAAATGAAGCCAGTATTGAAGCCACTGTTGAAGCCACTGCTGCTACTTCTACTAGCACCACCTTCTCCATTTTTACACTCACTCATCAAGTTCGGGAGCGACTCAGAGCAGAACGAACTCAAGGCAAAAATGTCTGTCTGAAGTGTTCCCGGGCACACTGATTTTATCACTCGGTGAATAGATGTCATTAGACATTGTTATTATTTGTGGTAAAGTGGCCTTTTAGTCAAGGATTCTTCCCCCCTCCCCCCAACACACACACATGTATACACCCCCCCCACACACACACACACCCTCCTCCCACTTCCAGCGTAAATAGAGATAACGTAAGGCAAAAGGTACCAACCCCCTTCCCTCCCTCTTTCCCACTTCCCTCCCTCTGTCTCACTTCCCTCCCCCTTCCCCCTCCCCTCCCCATTCTCCCTGCTTCTTTCCCACTCTCCTCTCTTATTCCCCTCCCCCTTTCTCCCTCCCTTATTCCCCTTCCCCTTCCCCTTACCCACCCCCCTCTTCAACCCTCCCTTTCTCCTTCCCCTACCCCCCACCCCCACCCCAAGAGACCCTCCCTATCCTCATCTCCGCTGAAAACACCTCCAGCATTTCCGCTCTTTAACACAACTCACTCATAACATTTATTTGCACGACCAGATACAAATAATAAACTCCTTTGATCTGTTATGTATTGTTAGAGACAGAGGTAATGATGCGTACTGTCGTGTATTCTCAATCTTTACAATCGTCCCCCTGTAATTATGGTTTTCTGCCCATGTCCCTGAATTATTTAGTAACATTTGTGCATTAGCTCAAGGTAGCGCTGCTGCGAGCCCCAGGTTCCCTCAGATCTACCTAGTTTTCGCAAATCTTTTATTTTCTGGAAGTGAATTTCTTGCAGCAGCACAGTATTGCTAGCTTTTCCCACCATACTGTGCATATGGCGATGTGCAACCTTATGCGCTCAACTTCAACTTCAAAGTATGAACCACGGCTTAGGTAAACTTGAAGTCAGGATTAAAAGACAAGCATGAATGAGAACTAGGGCTTAATATTGTATTGTGAATTATTGTTATTCCCCACAATGCAGTAAAACATTAAATAATTAAAGAAGTCATGTTAGTATGTTCTACAATTATGAATTCACATATATCGGCTATAATGGAACATTACCAAAGTTCTCAAATAATATACAGTTATTATGTGACATTATACATAGGCACTTCAGTTATTATGTGACATATATATAGGCACTTCAGTTATTATGTGACATATAGACACTTCAGTTATTGTGTGGCAAATAGGCACTTACATCACTTTGAAATGGAAATCTTGTATGTACACGTTAGACTGCATGAGGCTTTTAATTGTTCATGGTTGTTTTCAATTTCATCATAATTTGGCTGGCATCACACTAAAGGTGTTAGGCCGCTTCATTGTCGCAAGGGGGACATACACACCTTATACCCCACCTATCAACCAACACCCTACTTACCTGCCCATTATACCATATATATAAACATACCTCTCCCGCTCCCCTACCTCACTCTACTCATAACTTTCAAACAAATCGCCCACCCACCCACATCCTATCATCATCTCTCAATTTCATTTCACTTATCACCTCACTCAATTATATATATCTTAACACCAAATTTATTTATCATTTTACTTCTTCATCATTATTTCAATTTTACAAATTCAAATAAAACTTTTACCAATTTATATTTTATCAAAATAAAATATACCCAAAACAGCCAAGTTTTCACTCTTAGTCCTTCCGCATGCGATAATGTTGTCTTTATTTCACAGACGCTAAATGTATCCTATTTTTAATTCTTATCACCAGGGATATTATTAATCTGGTATTTAGGTCTAAGACTGCCTGAGTATTATAAAATTTGAGATAATGGGATTTGAATGAAAACAACATGGAACTGAAGGAGGATTGTTCACCACTGTGTTCATAATCTCTAACTGTTAATTCATGTCAAACTCACTTTAACATTTATAAGTGCTTTCCAAGGCTTAACTATATCAGATTTAATTTGAAATCTTTGTTCTTTTAAATTACTTTTTCCTAATAATCTGTGTAGCTGAGAAAGAATAACGCCCTAATATTTATGCAGAATATATACAAACAATCAAAGCACTTAAGTTAAATGATTAAAATCTATACACATTTCTATTGGCACAATTCATCTCAGACCTAGCCATCATTTTCTCCACATTCCGATTGAATATAGAATGCTTTCTCAAAAGAAATAGCGATGGTTGGTTGGTAGGAGAGCGTCTGTGCCAAGGAGTGGTGAAAATTGTGTCTTTGAATGAGGTTTTTACCTGGGAACACGTGCCCATGAATGCCAGTGCTGGTTGTGAGGGAAGGGTGAGGACGCAGGAGCACCAGGCATCACCAGGCAGGTCTCTCACTCCTCCTCCTCCAGCAAATTTAAAAACAGAAATTATAGCCATGGCAGTGAAGGACATGAAATGGTGTGGCGGGTGTGGAGGGATTTTCATCTTGTTGTGGTACAGATTGCATTTGTATGCGAGTGTCGTGTATGTATTTTTTTTATATGAATTTGAATTTATTTTCACTCAAATACATTGATGGTTGGAAATAATGAGGAAAATTAGAGATTTGTCAAGGATTTGGCTTTAGTTTTATGATATTCAGTGAAATCTTTTTCCATAACTGTCTGGCGAGCAAGGGATTTTCATTTTGTTGTGGTACACAGATTGCATTTGTATGCAAGTGTCGTATATGTAGTTAAAAAGACAAATTTAAATTCCTTTTCACTTAAATGCCTAGGTCATTGGTAGAAAGTCGGAAAATTAGAGCTTTGCTAAAGTTTTGTGGGTTTTTTTGTAATATTCAGAGGAAACATTTTTCATGCTTTTCCTGATTAAAATTTCTTGATTAAGAAATAGACCATGAGCAACTGGTACCAACCAACCATCGCCATTATATCAAACACAACAGCTGAGGGTTGTAATAAGCAGCGAGGAATCTATATTGTCTAGTCAAACCAAATCCCATTATATTTGCAGAGGACATGTGCCTATAGTGTTATCTTAGGAATACACGTATGCTCCTCTTGCTATTATATATATACGTAATACAACCATACTAACACCTCCCAATGACGGTAATGGTGGCATTTTACTTAAACATCTCACTTGGGGGCACCTAAATCTGGACCGAGAATGCATGTAAAAGCAGTATAAGGCCAGGACACCAATAAACATTTGCTGTCTTTGTATTTTCTTTTGAGATATTTTAAATATAAAAAAAGATCCTATGTAACTAATAGGGGATTTGCATGTACCACTGCACATGACAGTGCATACTGGAATAGATTCAGTTCAGGTCTGACAAACAAATATCTAGCAATATTTTGAAAATTACAAGAATGTTTTCCAACGTATCATAGCTTGTATGAATGATCCATAAAACCCAAATGCATGGTGGGAAAGATGGAGGCGTATGTTATGGAAACATGGATATTGACATTGGAGCATTGATAAGTATTCCATGCTGAACATGGCATCCTTTCTATAGATTTTACACTGACATATGACTCCCATAATTCCACGTGAATCGAGATTCAAGATGGCGGACATGCAAATCCCCTATTCAGCACCACCTACGTTTTGTTAATGTCTCCTTTGGATTTAATAATAATTAGTGTATGAGGTGTTACCGCTCCCTAGACTTCTACACTTCCCCCAAACATACAAGTCTTGCTTCTAGAGATTTCCTGGAAGCGGATGAAGTCAGCCTGGTTACAGAGGTAGAATAGCTCCAGGTCTTATGTATGTCCTGCCGATCCCATATATTACCCTGATACCTTATCTCTACATCTCTAGTAGACAAAGTGTTAAGTCTAGACTGTGGACCAGGAAGGTGATATCAAGGTTTAAGATAGCGGACATAAAAGGAATCACTCTAAAACCATCCTAACATGTGGTATGTGTTAGTTCATTTCAGACCCTGCATTATGCCCCCAAATTCCTGTCATAATCCATAATATTGTATGATTTGCTTTCCTAATTTACTCGACGCTTCAATGGTTGTAATCTGTATGAACATTTGATGGACATAATGGTTACCGTACATTTTACTGCTAACACCATATGAGTGAAGTCGTCAGAAATTAATGTACATTTCGTCCTTCACCAATCCTCTCAAATAACCCCAATTCAAGACAAAAAAGAGGAAATGTACATCTGGGGTCTTTTTCATAACAAATTCTTATCTTACCTAAGTAATATTCCCTCCTTACCTAGCTTTACTTGCTAAGGAATGAATATGCTACACAGACAACACTATTGTTCCTTACTACAGTAGACATTTCCTACTTCAGCTAAGACAAATAGCTTGGCAAGGAAGGTTTAAGTAAGGATTTGTTATGCAACAAGGCCCTGGGATGAACTCTCCCAGATTCTGCGGTTCACGCCCGGGGGTACACAAATACAGACAAGTTAGAAAACATTCAAATTTGTCCATATTAATACATTATTCTGCCAATTTAGAAATGTGTATTTTGCAGGTACTGGGGTCTGTTGTATAAGCTAAGGAAGGGACGTTTCGGTGGGAATTCCTTCACCTGTAGGAAGGAGAAACATTAAAGTGTGTTTTATGCATATCAATACATCATTGTGCATGATAATTCCAAAATGCAAAGGTGCATTTTGCAGGTACTGGGGCCTGTTGTATAAGCTAAGGAAAGGGATTCTATTGTGTGAATTCCTTCACCAGTATGAAGGGAACATAACCCTACCTACGTGAAATTCCCAGCTGGTAGAAATAGCCTTATACACACAATGGTGGGTAGGAATTTGTTTTCCTACCCACCTAAGGAAGGAAAAGGAGTGTAGGAATTCTCACTGTACCGTTCAAGGTATAGTGAGGGCTACAGGCAAAAGTAACGGACAGAAAAGTTTGTCTTAAAGTACTCCCAGTTAGAAGCAGTGAAATGTTAATATTTATGGTAATGTCCTGTCAACCTTTTGCTCTGCTAGTTGGTCTTTGCAATGATCCATGGATGTACATACATGTATACAGCTGTTTTGGATCTCTGTACAATGATTAGAATAACACTGAAAGAGGGTTTCTATAATAAAGCATGCGTTTTGGAAACTGCAAAGGGACTAAGCATTTACAATCAGCAAAGCCATACATATATGATAGTCTACCCGAGTGTCTTATTAGTTTTCTGGAGACATTATACATGTTCTCTAATAATCAAAATAACACTGAATTTAATATACAGAAATAACTGTAATTTAATATACAGAAATGACTTTCAAAATAGAGATAAGAGACATAATATAGCAGATAACAAGCCCAGCTCTAGACGACGAGGCGCCAGTGGCCATCCAAGAGATTGCCTAATTCTCCCCTTTGACAACAGGACGCGCCACCGTTTCTCGGAACGACTAAATTGGACTAGGAAAGTTGGCTACTTCACCCGATTTCGTATGTTTTCGCAGTCAACGGGAAAAAAGAATTACGGATTTGTCATCCTTAACATGTTTGAGAATGAAATAGTCGGGGTTCATAGTGTCTATATTGTACTGGTAATGCACATAGGCTGATTTCCCAATGCATGTCTACCAGCTCCCAATGCATAAGCCTTCTTCCACCCACTCGGCCGTACTCGTGTAAACCTGCACTACAAGCGCTGGGTACTGCTGCACTATAGGAGCAGCAGTACCCAGCTTTTAACAGTAGGGTGTGTGGGGGGGGGGGGGGTGAGGGGGGGGGGGTAGCGTTATATATACTATAAAGCCATTCCCATTCTCATTCCCATCAAATTGTGACGATAGTCCTACTTGCCACACACACATCTGGACGCGGACGACAGACTACAGTGGCAGCATCCCACACAATTAGTTATCTAGAATAGCACCAGGTGGCATTGGTACTAGCGATTAGAAACGTGTGGATGCAAGCAAGTAGATCTGCGGGAAGGGAGGAGTCAGTGGTCCTAGCCTCGACCTCTTACCTTTAGAATTAGAGAATGCTTTATTTGCCACTGATGTTACATTAACCTTAACTCTAAGCATTAACAGAAAGGTTGAGGTCTTCCACCATGCCCATCTTCTTTCCTTGTCTTTGTTACACTATTAGTAAACATAACTACTCTACTTTGCTATGTTTCTGTTGGGTTGAGAAACATTACATGTAGTCTTTGCAATTAAGTTGCCAAATTATGAATTATAGGGTTCTAGAGATGTGGGTGAGAGAAGCAGGGTGTCGTTATATATTATGTGATGTGTTATAAGAAAATGAATCACAAGTCGCAAAATTGATATTTCCAAAAGTGATTTATCAAAAAAAACTTGCTCAGAATGTTTTCATTCTTGAGGTCTTAAGCCCTTTTATTAGCCCGAATACGACCAAATTTACAAATTGTGTATTGAATATGTCTAGATGCATATCTGAGTTTACTTTATGAAGTATATTTAACTAAATTTACCTATTTTATTATAGTGAGTGACTATTAAGAAATATCACTAACGTTTTGTTCATGCATAAACAAATATAGAATTCCTTATTTGATGTCCCAGAGTTTACCATCATTGGAGTCGGCTTGATCTCATCGTTTCAAATATGATGTTATCTCAAAATCCATTTTCTGCGACTTGTGACTCATTTTCCTGTTTCACGTTGCATATGCTGACACTGTCTCTTCCCTCACATCCCGCACTATACAGATTCATTCTAACAGATTCATTCTAATATCAGTAAACTCATACTTTTAATACAAGACAGTGGATTAACCTTTAGAGTCGATGGTTTGATCGATTGTTTGATAATGCTTTATTGCCAATATAACCTAGTCAGTCTGAGTCAGGAAAATGTTCTTCACATTTTGGAGGTTTTCAAGCCCACCTACTTTTACAATTAATTGCAGACCATACATACAGCTGCTATCATCAATGACAATTGCGGAGATCTCTGATGTCTTCTCCTCATTAACCTCCCAATATTCATAGCATTGAATAAATGACAAAATATCCCTGTAATAGTTCATCTCCCAACATTCTACTATCACCCTTGCTTCCTCCTCATTGCTTACTTGACATTTGCTCGTCCTTGCTCCTCCTGTGTTTCCTCCATCATGGTGCCAGCAGCACCAGTATGCAGTTACTGGTATAACAAACATGGGCGTGTTTCATACAAATAAGAGGGAATCGTACAACATAGGATACGTCGCACTTAAACCAGTGCAATGTTCTATATCCCAGCCCTAATACAGTTGGTTTATTTATATCACTAGGAACCTTTCAATAAATCATGAAAACTAATCACATCATGTAATCATTCCATAACTACATGACCTCATCCACCATTTATCATTTTATCAACCCCATGAAAATATGTGACAATATTACAATTGATCAATATTCCAATATTACCTGTGAAAACAAAATCCTAGTGTTACTGGTATACTCTCATAAAAAGATATTAAAAAAAATGTGTTTTAGAATATACGATAAGATAAGTTCTTAAACAGTGTGACAGATTATTTAAAGTGACACTTTACACTGAGTTCCTGATTTGGATAAAAATTAAGAGGTGTATAGAGGTTAACGTAAATACTAAAATACTTCTCAAGAACGGCCTTAAATTTAAGATTTCTTGTAAATATTTACCATATCTTGAACCCATATAGGACACCCTTTATATATGTAAGATTAAGTCTACGATAATTCTTATGAAACACGGTTTGGTTGTTTTATTTAAATGATTTTATTCATGTATATCTTACATGGGCAATACACTCAGTAATCAGAACGCAACAAATTAACAACAAAATTCCGCTTCATCCAATTGCTACATTTTCTTATCTTATCTCATCTCTTATCTTTAAATATCAGCTTTCCTCCATTAAACTACAGCCAAGATGTGTTATCCTCTTTTACCAATTGCTAACGTATGTCACATTTCGAAATCACAAATATTTTCTAGACCACTTATTATTTGATGTGTACTGAATATTGATTTTGATTTGACAAATATGTATTAAATTCATCCATGTATTAGAGTCAAGTTGGTATTCCTTCTACTCCTCAACATGAAGGCTTCTAGAAACCGGAATATGTGCTGTGCATATTAATGGTTAATATGAAAGAGCACGGCGTCGATAATATTGTATAAAATCATGTTTTTAACTCATTTCTTCCTCTCAAAAACCCACCATTGACAAGGTGATATGAGTTGGAATTTTTGTTTTTAATTCTCATAAATTATCCTGTACCTTATTTTTTATTTAATTGTACCTTAAATGAGTAACTATCTCATATTAATATGAGAATGTACTTCGTAACTTGTACTGTCCTAAACAGAGTTAATGTATAATATCTATTTTTCTCTATTTGTTTAAATCAGGCTGTCCTGAAAATATTCATACTCATACGTGTGGAAATGTTGTAGACCTGAATAAAATATTTTCTAAATCTAAATCTTATTATCATAGACTTAGTTGTAGTCACGTGGAACGCCTTGCCTTTCATATCTACCCACTGTGACTATCAAAAATATCATCAAGATTTGATTAGAAAACGCTGTTATCGTTCCAATCCTCGGATGCATCTTCCGGAGTTCTCCGTTTTTCATCAGTATCTCATGTAATTAACCTTTATATAACTTCTTTTGTTTGAGAATAGACTATTCTATTTGCATTACTATCATAGTTCATTTGATGGGTTGATTATTATAAGCGTCATTTCTGTTATTTGAAATCTAGTTTTTAGTCTAGGGTAAAAAATGTGAGTCTCTTCAAACGAAGGGAAAGCCTTTCGCCTCAAACCACTAAGTGCCATTATAATTCCATTAAGACCGCGAAATGTCATTATAATCTCATTAAAACGCCTAGTCCGAGGACAGGAAACCGATTAGCAAAGTAGGCGTCCAATCATTGACATGCCATTCGTATCTGATTTGAGATTTTCGGCCTGGACTGTTTTCATTTCTGTTTGGTGTTCCTTAAACAATATACATTTATATGCAATAGTTACTCTCTTTCCTTCTATCTAATGGTAGGGGCGTAAATTGACAAATATTTCTGCTTGGCCAATTTAATCGTAGCAAACACATCATTCACAACTAAGTGAAGAATAGAAGGTGGAAATGTTAAGGACAGGGGAAGGTTCAATTCCGACATGGATATCCTGCTGGCTGTCATTGTATTCCTACATCTGACTCGTTTCAAATTGTAATATTTAATCAGATACCCTCCTCTCCTCGTCCTTCTAAAATATTTAATAATATCCAAAGGCAGGAGTTTATCATAATACGCCCATAATAATAATGTCAGACTCCTACGATCAACCTCCTGCTCCTGCTCCTCTCCCCTTCCTTTCCTTTCAGTCGCATCTCTTTTGTAAAACCTAGATTAATAATGAATATTTTGCCGTATAAATCCAAAGACGGGGAAAACAAAACTGGGGAAATTAATTCCTGTGAAGCTAGCAAAGGTTTTGACCCTCCTACGCGAAGCAATGCTAGATTTGCTTCAATTTAAGGGTACTAGACGGTGGTGTCGCCAAGCGGGGTTTTGCGGAAGCTACGCGCTGTTTTTGCGCGTCTCCTTGTTGCTTGTCCGTTATAAGCATTGTTTGTCGTCTGCGCTGATAATTCTAACACTCATCTCATCTCCTTTCACACACACCCTTCGTAAAGATCATGCTTCAGAATTGCTTCAGAATTATGTCAAAATCCAGTCTCATACATTATAAAGTATCGATTATCAATGTGTGACAATTGTCTGCCCTCCATTTCTCCTCCGTTATAAATATTCTCGCCCCTTTGGACATTCAAAATGGTGGCTACTACCTGCCATATTTAATATTTGTAATATTTCTGACAATGTTTGGTGTCTTCTTGCATGTGTATTGCACATGCAATGTTGCTTGCCAAGAAACAACGTTACCACCGGCATGCATTATACTATTTATAGTTGAGGGGTGAGTCCGGTGGAATAGAAGAAGCGAGACAAAGTGTCTAGAAAGAGAAAAGCAAAATGGAGGCATGCAGTTTCTCCCGCCTCATTTACTTTTACTGATACAAGTTTGGGAAGGTGTGGGCTGCCAGAAGTCCCTTGCTGGAATGCTGGCCAACTTGTATGTGGGTGAAATCGTCAGAAATGTACAATTCGCCTTCACCAATCCTCTCAAGTAACCCCAATTCAACACAAAAATAAAGTTCAAAATTCAGTTCAACATGACCGAAGGGATTGTTTGAATAAAGGCAATATAAAATATACTCAGATATGCCTAGTATTGGCCTTTTTTCCGGTCTAAATTGGCAGAATTTACTTAATGTGTAGGGCAGACGATTGTACATTTTCTGACGATCTGACCCATTATATAAGAAGTGTCCACAAACTGGAATATTGGCTGGCGTCTTCCAGCCAGTCGTGAGTCCTTGTGTGTGAGAGAAAATGCAGGAGGAGTTGTAGTGTTGGTTTGTTCCCGTATAACACAAGCTGTCTCCACTTTGTCTCCTCTCTTTCTATTCCTCCTCCTCCGACACATCCTCCTGCTCCATCCCATCCTTCATGTCCTTTATCTCTGCCCCTTCTCCTCTTCTCTCCTGCCAATTCCATATTCTCTTTCCCTTTCTCTTTCACCCCCAATCCCTCCTTATTTTCCTCCAATCCTCCTCCCCCTTTCTCCACCTCTTACTTTTTATCTTCTTTCTCTTTCCAACTCCCTTTTCCTTTTCCTTCCAATTACAATTCCTCTCCCTCCTGCAACATCCCCCCTTCCTTCCTTCCTTCTCCCCTACTAACTATTCTCTCCCATATCTTCTCCTCAATAAATCTATATAAATCTTGAGGACTGTGGTACTGAAAGCAACATCCTTTCCCCCAACTCTTACTGTTCTACCTCTCTCCTCGGTCCCTTCCTGTCCCCTCTCTTCCTCCTTTCATGCAAGGGAGTAATCTTGATAGATGTAGTACTAAAACCAAACAACCTCATCAACTTCATCAACCCCCTCCTCCCCTCCCCCTCCTCCTTCTCTCCTCCACTTCCACCTTGCCCGCCATGTCCATTCACGCAATGAATAAATCTTGATTCTGAATATCAAACAGCATGTGGGACAGAAACGATAAAATACCTTCTCAAAATTCCCACAAAAATTCACACTGTTCATCAACCCATTTTGATTCATTAGAACAGAATTGAATGCTGAGTTAAACAATATGGTCACTCGGTATATGATGTATAGTCAGTGTAATGGATTTAGAGTAAGCAGACAACAGAAGAGATGGAAATGTGGTTCTTGATTTAGGGACAACAAGCCATAACAAAGCGAGTGTATCGTCATGATCCAGCTTATCCTAGGTGTTCACAGGGCGTATTTCCAAATAGGAAGTTTGGAGAATAACCCAATGATAAATCTTCTTGAGGAAGCGGCAATGATAAGCGTAATTAAGCATATAAATACAAATTAATTCAGGAATACATGGGTCTGTTCGCAAGAAAATGGCCTTCAGCAATCCTCCCAAAATAATCCAAATATAAGGTAAAAACAATCCTCAAGATCCAGTTCAACAGAACCAAATAAATCTCTTAAATCAACGTATTGCAAAATACAATATAAGATGCACCACGTATTTACCATTTTTCAACTTAATTTAGCAGAATTGACAAGATGTGTACCGTAGGAAATTGTACATTTCTAGCCGATCTGACCCATATGTAGATAGATATGAGATCTATACAAATAATATCAACTAATATGTGTTGTCTATCTAACGCAGTGTACAGACATAAGAGATGTGGGCACTAAAGTGCAGTGCATGTAAACTAGCTGAAACAGTGCACCAGCAGCTCAGAAATGTTGGTTATTAATCATTTTAGTCTCTCTCCAAGGTGGTTGTATTAATAAATCATATAACACAAATGAATTCAGGATTATATATATATATATATATATATGAAGTCAGTACATGTCACCTATTTAACACAGTGTATAAGTGTGAGAAATGTGGCCAGTAAAGGTGCATGTGTAAACTTGCTGAAACAGCAACTTTGCCACAATAAAATGCACCAGCCAATATTGACGTGTCGCTCTAGAGATTCTCCTCCTCCCCACCGAGGAACAATTGTCACCAGGACTGCCATTGCTCGTCCTGCCTCTCTGTAGACTGCATCAGCTAATGGCAAGCCAGAGAACTAGGGAGTCCTGTACAACATGTTGTACTGAATCCTGTCTTTTGTAACATCCCTTGTACATGATGTTGTACTGAATCCTGTCTTATACAACATCTCTTGTACAAAATGTTGTACTGAAGCCTGCTTTGTATAACATCTCTTGCACAAGATGTTGTACTGAATCCTGTCTTGTATAACATCTCTTGCACAAAATGTTGTACTGAATCCTGTCTTGCATAAAATCTCTTGCACAAAATGTTGTACTGAAGCCTGTCTTGTATAACATCTCTTGCACAAGATGTTGTACTGAATCCTGTCTTGTATAACATCTCTTGCACAAAATGTTGTACTGAAGCCTGTCTTGTATAACATCTCTTGCACAAAATGTTGTACTGAAGCCTGTCTTGTACAACATCCTTTGTACTGAATCCTGTTCCATAAAGATACTAAATAAAGTTAATGAATATAAGTACAGAATTAAACAAATTTCAATATTTAATTAAATGGAAAATTGATATGTTAATAGTATGTTTATATAGCATGGTTTGAAAATACTTTGAGAGAGGATGGCCATCCTTGAGAGAAGTACTATGCTAAAACTGTGGCCATAGGTCTCACATTCTACTTGTTAGCACATCTTGAATGGGGTAAATACAGGTTAACTATCGAATTGGTTGAAAGTCCATGCTATGTTCTAATATTCTATAATTATGATTTATTGCTCATCTATTTCATATAAGATATTGCTATATATAGAGTCTACATCATTTGAAGATTTTTCTTTGCTAGGACACACAATGTTGGGCTTGGGATTATGTTTTTACCAAAATAGTTAATATTGACTTGTACCACAATGTTGCTCTGACCCTAGAAGAAGAGGATGTTGTGTACATATATCTTTTGTTTTGTTCTAACCTTTATTATCTGGTTACAGATACAATAGGTGTGTCTACTATTATCTCTTGGAGAGAGGTTCTTAATCCCTTATATATATTAACTTTCAATAGATTCAACCATTTATAAATCGGAGGCTGAAAGTATGTTATATACTGATAATATAATCTTCCAAACCATTCCATCTGTGTCTATAAGACATTCATCATACAAATGGACAATCATATACACAAGCCTTATTCTAGGAGCTGTACATGCTATTAATTTTATATGATATATTAATTTCATATTTCAAATCTTATTATACGATTAGATTTGAGTGTATACTTGTCGAGTAAAATCAGTGGAAACGATTATACGAGAACAAACAGATTAACGCATTAAAAACAAAATGTGCTCCTATATCCAGGAATGCGTACAGAGTTGCTTTTCTTGATTTCTATACTGACCTATACCGTCTGAGTTCAGAATAAAAATTAATTATCAAAGTCTGAACTGTAGTGGTAGTAAAGTAGCATGGGTGAACTCTGTTGTAACATTATACATTATCACGACCAAAGTTGTACTCTTTACCCAGAGAAAAATAAAGATATAAAAGAATTTCTTAAGTTATTCATTGAAGTTATTGTTGTTGAAACATTTATTTGCCAAGAAATAGGTCAAAATTAGTGGATCTAAACTGCCCAATAGTGGGAGCATTTCAAGCCCAACTGTATTTAAAGATAAACAAAATAAGGTAAACAATAATCCACCGTTGGGACAACACCTCATAATTAGTGATAATGATAATTTGGAATATTAATAATAATCATGTGATTATCAATTGTTACGCAAATATTGCAATAAAATGATAATATTATAACAGAATCCCACTATTTTGTTTATGTCCCTTTTTCATCTTATGTAACCTACTCTAAATAACAGCTCTCCAGCATGTTCACCGAGATGAACAGTTTTAGAGGTTTCGAAACACAAAAGGTTGAGCACCTAATATGACACATATTCGCTACCCCAAAGAACCCCAAAGAACCCCAATGAATATTTATTCCTTGTGGTTCACATAATCACAGCTTATGGTACAACTGCATAAAAGTAGGTTGCCATACAAAAATATGCAATTTTGTATACTACTCACATGTCCAAGCGGTCAGTGTACGGCTACCAGTGTAAGTAGTATACTGACCAGGGGGTATGGCGCAGGTAGCACTAGACTGACCAGCATATGATGGTCAGTCTAGTGCAGATATTTGACTTCACCACCAGTGTTATTTAGTTTCTGCTACGTAATGATTTCCTTAGAACATAAATTGGGGCAACAGAAGGTTTCTAACCGGTTCTGGGCAGTGTGAGTGCCCCTTATTAACATGTGGGTCCCCGAATGACTTATATCGCATGGAATATGACCAACTAAAAATTGAAACTCCATAATTTGGGGTAAAATTAACATAAATTCTATTGTGAATAAATTTTTCCTATGTTTTTAGGCATGTAAAAGCCATTGAAATGTGAATCAAATCAATTAAATCAATATTGAGCAAGTTATTAAACTGATATAGAGCACAAATGTAAGTAAACATTTCTCAAATGCAAGAATTGACAAATTTATCAGGTTATATTTAAAGGCATTCGTGACCAAGGACATCCAATTAATAGTAATAACACATATGGTAATGACTGGAAGAACTGGGACTATCCCAGAAGTCTGTCGACCAATTTGTCATTTTTCTATTTATAATGTAACTGCTATGATATTTATGACAAATAAAAGATTTTTCAATTCAATTCAATTCAATATTAAAATTCTGTCGTCCACACTGTAATGCAAACGTTTCAGATAGTTATAACTGTCACTGTGATACCTGAAATAAAGACCATGATATATGGAGAAATCATGCAGAATCATAAATGACACAGAACTGATGAAGGGGACTTTCCCATTTGCTTCTCGATGCACAACCATAATTATTAGACGCAATAAATCTGTGTCCACATGCTTCTGGGAATAAATCAATAATTACAATAGGGGATTTGCATGACTCACTGCTTGCCTGTTACAGTGCATGATGGGATAGATTCAGTTCAGTACATGAAGATTAGAATTCTAGTACATATCGAAAGAAACTACATTTGTATCGAGTAAGTTGTACTTTTATTAAAGTAAATCTAAAATTTGCATGTAGGCCCACAAAAAAATAATTCTAGTACATTGGTATTGGATATAGTGGAACTCCACTAGAGGAAAAACGGCGGCGACAAATTTTGTTGTTGCCCACTAACATCAGTTCATTTCATGTTTGAAATGAAAAGGCAAATGGAGGAGTGTCAGATGTGTTGCCACATTCTCTAGAAACTGTTGTTTCTGTATGGATATTTGTTGCAACAAATTAGTGGGCAACAACAGAATTTGTCGGCGCCGTTTTTCTCTCTAGTGGAGTTGCCCTATGACGCAAGATGGTATAACAGAATGTTTTCACCAATTATACCATAGTTTGTATAGATGACCTATGGAAACTAAATGCATTGTGGGAAAGATGAAGGCTAGTTCTATGGAAACATGTATAACACATGTATATTGACATTAGAGTACTGATACTTATGAATATTATGGCATGTTTTCTATAAATTTTACACTGACATACACGTCACATAATGCCATGCGAATCAAGATTCAAGATGGCGGACATGCAAGTCCCCTATTAATAGTAATATAATTATTCATCCTGCCCATACATTCTCTCATTATAAATACCTCCTATAGTTGTAATTGGTAAGGAGATGAGAACATATTTAATACGAATAGCCAAGGTCGACTTACAAGGCTATGCTAGTATTTTACGAAGTGAATAATCTGTCTAGATCGTTATGTGGCACGAAGGGTAGATTGAACCATGGATATGAATGATATTAATGTTGATATTAATTATGAATTAATTATGAATGTTGATATTAATTATATTTTACTATTGAAGGGTGCAAGGAAATGAAACCCCACTCATTTGGTTACCAACAAAAGGATGATGGTTTATTGTCCAATCGTTTCACATAAGTTCACTTTCAATAGCTTTTAATTCTTCTCCGACGCTACACTCACTAATACATAGAGAGAATGGAACATATTGGACTAGATTGCTATGCAATCTCATCCAATAAATATTCCATTACTAGTACCGAGTTCCATTCACTATTTATTGTATGCCCCTAACATAGACAAATATTGATCAATATATTAACCTTTGATTTTGGTTTGAATCGTCATAAAGTATCTAAAAGCTTAAAGAAAACCCAATTCGAATTTTTATTGTACACGTACAATAACACTATTTTTATTGCACCCCACTTATCATACCTCTCAAATGGAATGCACATATAACACATGTACCTAAGACACAGGAGGCTAACAGGTAGAGATCTGATGTACCAATGTCCGATTAATTCCGGACCATAGCCTCAATACTATTGTAATGTAGATCTTGAATGAGTGTGTTGAGTGTGTTTCCCATACATGGTCACACCTGTGTATTATACCCATCTCTACGTTTCCTGTTGATTTGAGTTTATATCTATTTTTAAAGTAACATGTGGGGTTTACTACAAATTCTGTGACATCATAATTTAACTTAATTTGGCAGAATTGATTAACTATATAAACCTACATATTGTACATTTCTTGACTCAGTGTATGATGCCAAACACAGTTATTACATACAACCACAGTCACTACTTTCTATTTAGGTTCTTAATCTTTCTATCGAATTGGTACTTTTGATTGTGTAAATTGTTGTATATGCATACTGTATTTTGT
The DNA here is from genome assembly GCA_942159475.1 of Sthenelais limicola. Classification (NCBI taxonomy): domain Eukaryota; kingdom Metazoa; phylum Annelida; class Polychaeta; order Phyllodocida; family Sigalionidae; genus Sthenelais; species Sthenelais limicola. Next base: position 39,891,758 of record OW804102.1, read on the forward strand.
TTTTCATGAATAACACACCACCACGAAGGTCGATGGTTGTACCAGATAAACCGAATATTACTAGCTCTGTCCTTGTGACTATAAATGGATATTTTGATTGTTTATGTAAAGTATTGTTCATATTTATATTCATAATTATTATTGTTTCCATCAGTGATGGCTGAGAATAGCTATGAGAATCTGTAATGCTGTTTGCTGAATAAATATAATATTTTAGACTAAACTAAACCAATCTATAGACCTACATTTATAGGCCTCATTAATATATTGTGTAATAATGTGCACAGCCATCCTGAATAAAAATTGAATTAAAAAGAGTTTTCAAAACAAACTGATTACCTATATTTAACTACCCTATCCACAATGAGCTTGGGGTTGTTGTTTGTGGGGCACAAGTAAATACATAAATGTACTAGAATGCTGTGTCCTCATATATCTACATTTCCTTTACCTCTTCCCTCTAATTCCCTGGAACAGATGTATATCCCCCCAAGATTCTTCTTTGATCTTCAAAGGAAGTCTCGTATGACTTAGCTTTTAAATTGAGAACAAAGGAAACCATGCACTAAAACGTAACGGTTTCCTCACCGAACAAGTTATAACAAGTTATAGGTATTTTCCATCACGAAGGGTCGCTAAGTACTGTTTTGGAATTTTCCGCATTCCCGATATTGCATATAACCGGATCAATTTAAAGAATCAATTTAATTTAAAACTGAATATGGTTATTGTTTCACAAATATATCAATAAAACAAAATCGTTCCTCTTTTTAAAGAGTTATTGTCCATTCAATATACATTAAATTTAACAAGTATTACATAAAATTACGCATAGCCCTCTGTTGAAGTTGTTTGCGTGCGTAGTTATTAGCTCATAATTAGTCCTTATTTCTATTTCAACCCTGACAAGTGTTAGTATACATGTAACGTGCGTGCTTCCATTAGTGTATAGAAAAAAACTATTTAAAAAAAAAAGAAAAAAAAAAGTCTCTTACATACGATTAATCTTGTCACAATACATTAAATATTGCCATCATCTATCGGTTGTTTCCTCTGGTAGATCTATTCATCGTTCCATGTCGTCACCAATCCCCGTATAGAAATCAGTGAGGATTTAAAAACAAATTAACTATTATTCTATATTTTCAATTACCCAACATCTCAACCTTATGCAGCCTATTCCAAGACAAAGTTTAGATATTCTTCTCGAAAGACACTCTGCCATTTAAATCCAGTGCAGAAGCAGTTCCAATGTGTTCAATACCAGTCGACACAAATATTCACACCTAAATGGTTTAGTTAATGACTTCGCAATCAAATTAGATTTTTATTTTCTATGTAGAGCTGTTTACATCATCATTCTTAACTCAATTTAGTCATACTGACAGAGGATAAATCTTTCAAGGCTGAAATGATAACAATCTCGAAACAATTTTTCAAATAAACGACATTAAATCCCGATAAATCAAGTAAATATACAAGCATCTCAGACTATTTCCAAATATTCATCACCATTTGAATTGTATTTGCATTATACTCCAGTTCGAAACTCGCTGACAGTTGAGAGCTTTTTAGTGTAAAAAACTACCACAGTGTGTCTCTCCTATCGGCAAGGTTTACCACTCGGTTGTATAGAGAGGAGAAAGAACATGACTCAGGGCATATAAAAAGTTACCACACACAAATACTACATGGACGTTATCGTGTTTCTACATTCGAGGAAGCCATGAGACCTCTCTTCCACTCTTTACCGACTTATACAGCATACAACCGCTAACATTTTAAGGTTAGAAAGGCCACATAAGCTTCCCGTTATCAGGGCAACAATAAAAGTCAGGGAAATTGTAAAAACTGAAATGCAGGACGAGGAGAAGAAAGAGGAGGGAGCGGGGAGAGGTAGCCAGCGGCCCGGGTCTGGCTTCTGTCGCGATCCGGTCCCTGGTAGACGCTGGATGTATGTCAGTGGTAGGAGGCTCGGGTCGTCTGGAAATGGACAATTGGCCTTCACCAATCCACTCAAATAACCCGAGTTTAAGACAGAAATGAGGTTCAAAATACAGCTCATTATAACCGAGCAGATTGCTTTAATCGACACGATATCAAATACACTGAGATATGCCTGTCTGCGGCATTTTTCAGGTTGATTTAGGATAATTTGCTTAATGTGTAGAGCTGCCGATTGTACGTTTTCCGAAGGTCCGACTCGGAAGCGGCAGGAAAGCTGTTGAAGGCTTCAAATACACCACTCTCTCAACGTCTATCACACGCAAACACAGCCCCTTCTTACTCACAAAACCTTGCGATGACTGACTTTTATTCATATATTCAATAAGAATTGGTATGACAATCATAGTCTAACTTACATATTAGTGTCACGACTATCAATGTCAATTTTCATTATTAATTCTGTTAGGCAACATTTTGTTACATACAATTATTTATCATGTTTATTCATTTGTATCCAGATAATTACGAATATTGATTGTATGATTCTATAATGTAGTTCTAATATTGTTTATATAATGTTTTGGTCTTGGATGAAATACAATGAGCTTAGTAATTAGAAAATAGAGCTAAGCAGTGATATATATTCTTTTCCAATGTTCTCTTCGTTACAATAACTATCCATTTTATTCAATGAAGGCATTGCTATCCATAAACAAATCATATCGGTATAATTTATGACATTATTTTGTGTCAATACAAGGCAAATGTCTGTACATTCGACTCACGACAAAACGTTGGATCAATTATTTAAAGTCAGTCACTAAGACATTCAATATACTGCATGTAGTTCCAAGGACCACAGACAAAGGATTACGTACCTCATAGTTCTATTAAATACACTTTGAAAGACTAAATTACGTTTAGTTTCACAAAACAAGAAGTTTCTAGACATTAGTTCCAATATGTACTTTGTGAACGTCCGAGGTTTGGCTCCAAGATTCACCTGAGAATGAAACCTAAGGATATTTGACATAAAGATAATTATGACTGAAAGTGTATTATCAGATCATTCAATATGAATTTCTAAATTGCTGCTGCACTGTGTTGCTGGGTCTCTATTACAATTCAATAACTGTAGTGACTAAGTGGGAAGTAACACGAACAAATAAATCTCTTTCGTTCCCTTCTTTGCCTTTTCTTTCTTCTCTGTCTCTGTCTCTGTTTCCTCAGAATCTAGACAGAATAACTGCTCGGTCCCAGAACTACTCAGAATCAGAATAACATCTATATGAGTTATATACTGATACCCTGCATTAAATACCAATGTTGACCAATGTACAACGTTTTATTATCATAGGACATGATCAGTTTTTATTTTTCATTTGGAAAAAGCTCTTATACTGCTTGTGTATTAAGAAAGTTCCTTACAGCACACACATGCACATACATCCATACATATCTTACCTAAATACAATGCTTCATTCGCCAGAATTAAGGAAGCCCTATTATGATTAAATGAGATTAAAATACAAACTGTAGAGATTCTTTCATTACAGTTACTGATTAGTTTAATGAACGAACGAGTTTTATCTGATTTGTTTTGAAAAGTATTTATTCAGGATATGAATTACACAAAGTGCAGTTTTCATCACAAACTGAGGCATTTCATAAGATATTAAATTATAATGATAAAGAGCGATTACAATGACATTATAGTGAGAATAGCCTGAAAAGATAATACTAATTACAATATCCAAATTATTATCATTTTTTGGTTTTTGGAATCGTTAATAAAATATAAACTTGTATAAATGGCTACCTTCATAATTATATCAGTGCCTCAAAACCATATAATGTATAATATCCCATTTTTATGGAATTGTGTATTACGTCCTAGTGCATGGGCAATCAGCATGTTCCAATACACAGGTATTCTGCCATATATAATGACCTCTCTACTTTTCTGATTCTGGTGGCCTTCTATTTGGTTTCATGTTAATTCCCAATGTTTTCTGAAGTTCAATTGCATATGTTTTGGCAGACTGTGGCCCATTCTACTAAAGTAGTCGGATTTTGCTGAGGAGAAACATAACTTTGTCTGAACATGGCAAGTTTTAGATTCCTCTGATCCTGGGAACATTCCATAGGTATAAATACTCAAGGTGGAAGCATAGCTTCTAACCAGGGTCTATTGGTAAAAGTGCAGTCAGTACCGAGTCAGAACATGGGGGAAGTCATGCACCAGGAAATAAATGTACAATTCGTCTTCACCAATCCTCTCAAATAACCCAAATTTAAAACAAAACAAGGTTCAAAATTCAGTTATACACAAGCAAACAGACTTTGTAAATGAACGTAATAGGCCTACTACTCAGATATACATAGTATTTAGGACTTTTTCTGTCTAATTTAGGGGAAATTAATATAAGTGTTGAGCTGCCGATTGTACATTTTTCGACGATCTCACCCACATGTGTTTTGCCCAGGCACAGAAACTCCTGCTGACTGTATATGAAGTGTGCCGAAGTTGAGGTGAACTATAACTATGCCATGACCCGTCTCTTCAAACTGGGTCTCACTCTAAGTAGGTCAGTAGGACACTATGGTGCAGAGCAGACGATAGGAATAGTGTAATACAAAGAGTGGCAGCAGATTTATTCGCCAATTTCTTCCTTCTTTCTTCCTCTCCAAACACCGAGTGTTTTTACACCTACTTTTACCATTGTTTGTGGTGGGACAGCGAGGCCTCCCACAAAACATCTGTGTAAAGAAGAGAAATGCAGGGCGACAGGATAAAAGTTTTAAAAAATAGGACTTGCTTCTCTAGACGGAGTACAAAGTCCCATCCATGGTGAGCCGATGAGGGCAGTGTGCTGTCAGGGTGGGTTGGGTTGTCCCTCTTCCTCCACTTACCATCGCTTCTTCCTCGTTTCTCTGTCTCGCTCTCCTTCCATCTTCGGTCAATCCACCATCATCATCGATTCTTACATTGTGGGTTCCCTCCTCCACTTGCACCTCCTCTTCCCACTCTTCTTCCCCACTCCCCCCCCCCCCTCTTCCTCCTCCTCGTCCTCCGTCCTCTTCTCATCCTCCTCTCCTGCTCCTTCTCTTCCTTCCCCTCCTCTTCCTTCCCTTCCTCCTCCTCCCCCCCCCCCCTCCTCCCCCTCCTCCTCCGCTTACCATGCCTCCTTCCTCGTTTATCCCTTAACCTGAGCTCCCCCTTTCCTTCCTCTACCAATCCACCATCCTAATATAGATTCTTGGATGAGGTGAGGATGCACAATTGGCCTTCACCAATCCTCTCAAATAACCAGCAATTATGGCAAAGCTGTGTAACTCAATCGAAAAGATCTCTTGAATGAATACAATACAAAATATATATTCAGATACACCTAGTATTTAACATTTCTAAGCCTAATTTGGTATAATTTACTAAATGTGAAGAGCTGTCAATTGTACATTTCTTGGCGACATGTGGTGACTCCAATAATTATATCGTTTGTATTAGTATAATAGATCTAATGCAACATCCATTTTTTCTGTATTGGAGAGTTGTTTTATAGGTCCTTGATCAATATCAATATTAAATGTGAAACATATTGAGAAAGAAATGGAAATAATGAGAATAAAACAGCTTCTAAATGAGGGAAATACAGTAGACCTATGGGTTCACAACCCCCAAATCTGTAAATAATGATGGCATGTCAGTCATTGGGCGCCTCCATTGCACTAATGGCTTACCTGCACATTGAGTAGGCGTCCTAATGGAATTTTAATGGCATTTTGGGGGTTGGAACGAGACGCTTTCCCTCAGATTGGAGGGGCTCTCTCAGCTCTGAGCCTAAACTGAATAAAGCATACTTCAAATAGGAAACCTCCTCTGGACAATGGAACACAAATTGTGATATATGATATAACCTGAATGCGAAGGGAAAGGCAGAGGAAACCTGTGCTTATTTCTGTAGAACCACTTCCAACACAAAAGACAAAAAACTTTATTGGTTCTTGGTGCAGCTTTTGTACACGTCTATTTCTTGACAGATCACGCGCCGTTTGACCTTAGGTCACATGGGTCAAATCTCGTCTCGCCACGTAGAACGTGATTGGCATAGGATATGTTAAAGCAACGAGACTAGTCTCGTTGGTTAAAGTGAGAGAGCTAGTGAGAAAGAAAGAGTGAGAGAGAGAGGTGAAATAAGAGAGAGAGGAAGTAAGAGAGAGGCTGAGCCAGTCTGAGAGAGAAAGAGTGCGTGTGAGAACGGAAACAGAACGAGAGAGAGAGAGAAAGAGAAAGAGAGAGGGAGAGGGATCGAGAGAGGCAGAGAGGCAGAGAGCACTGCACTTCCCTTTACCTACCATAGAGAGCATTAGGGATTTTTTAAAGATTTTTTTAAAGATCTTATTCATACTGGGTTTAACAGGTCCCCTTGTGGGGTTTTTCACCTGTCCCAGATTTACTATTATGTACAGTAATTTTTGGTAGTACGGCTAATAATGTAAACAGGCAAAATGAACGAACAATAAGTAGTAAGCACGAGAGATTACAATTTGCAATTGTAGGTATGGATTAATAGGAGATTAAGATATTCCTCTTTACTAATATAGTGTCACAGACAGCCATACACACAGCCAACCGTTCATATACTAGTCAGTAAGTATTGGGGTGGAGGAGAAATGGTGCCCACAGCCGGGTTTGAACCCACAATCCTCTCATGCACGCCTATATATATCCAGCACTTTAGATCACTGCTCCACCCCTCCCCTAATTCTGATGACCTATTGCTGAGGAGGGTATTCTCTTAAACAATTAACGATTGGCTAAAGTTATCAATTTTCAAGGTTTTCGTCGTTAATTATTTACAAATTTCTCTTAAATTTGACTCAAAATCAGGAAAACAATATGGTCTAAGATACGTCTTGTATAAATTTCTTTGGAATAAGCAATATATTAAAGTTAGATCAAGTCCTATAACAGCAGGTTATTATATAAACGTTATATCGTATCCTTTATTAAATATATACACAAATGTAGACAGAATATAGGCTAAAAATGGTACCCAATACTAATTCTTGTAAAAACGTATATAAAAGTTACCGTACTTATTACAGCAGCAAAATAATATTATTTGATAACTTCGGTCCTACCAATCAAACACTGAGAACGCTTGGTAAGATATTCCGGGTGTAATAACTGAGAATGTAGCTTTGATACCGGCTATATATATTATTATTAATCAATTAGTAATTACACTTATTAGGGTTGGGTGAGTTTATATGCTTATGGTTCTTCAACATGCTAAGATTGTACGCAGAGCCTCTCAGATCAGAAAAGCATGGTATTCCGTGATTGGACGGCTACTGCGCTAATTTCTTTCTTGGCCGTGGAGTAGGGGCATCCTAATGGGATTTTAATGGGATTTTGAAATTAGGCTTTCCCTGGGTTTGGAGGGACTCTATCAACTCAGAGCCCAGACTGCAAAATAAAAGGTCCACTTGCTGGATACAGTCTAGGCCAAAAGTTGAGAGAGTCCCTTCATGAAGGGAAAGCCTCTCACCTCAAACCACAAAGTGCCATTATAATTCCATTAAGACCGCAAAATGTCATTATATTCCCATTAAAACGCCGAGTGATAGGCCTGGAAATAGATTAGCGAAGTAGGCTGACATACCATTCTTATCTGATCTGAGGGTTTGGACCTAGAGTGGATATACTACTTCCATACATACATATGAAATGTGTTGTATTTTGTGCAATGAAAAATGGACATAATGTATTAAATAGTTAGAGACCAGAGACGCACCTGATTAAAGCTATATATGGTATAGCATCAACTGCATGATCTGTTGATTCCCCTGATATGAAACTTCTCTGCATGGCCATGAAAGCCCTGCACTACTCATACCAACTGGGTCAGATCATCAGAAAATGTACAATTGGCAGTTCCACAGATTTAGTTAGTACTACTAAATTAGGATACAAAATTATAAATACAATGTATATCTCAGTTAGTCTGGTATTACATTGATGCAAGAAGTATGTTTGTTTACGTTGAACTGTATATTGAACTTTATTTTTGGCTTTGGGGTGAAGGCGAATTGTACATTTTCTTGCAAACTGACCCAACCCCACTAATTAGGGCTATCCCCAATCACCATACAGTTTGTATTCGTCCCGTGACGTATTGTGACGGGCAGACGACTTTTGGACAAGCACCACCGCCATACACACAGAGCACAGAGAAGATAACTTGGCGTTCAACTTGCACCATACAGAACAACTAGTGCATACAGGCGGCCCCCATCTGGCCCTCCTTCTCCGTCCTCAGACACGTTCACTAACAAAAAACAGAAAAATAATTTGCTCTGTAGACAACTCCTTGTACTACTGGCTGCCGGCCGCAGCTGAGCGAGTCTCGCTTATACCAAAAGGTGACTTAGTCGACTTTTAGTATAAGTCCCCTATACAAAACCGGTATCACTTCCAAAAGCATCTGGTTACTAATTAAAGATATAAGGGGGAGATAGTATCTGTGTAAAGTGTGGTAAAAACCTTACTGCATTGTGTAATGGTAAAAAGAGTGAGTGAGTGGGTATACATATACATACATACGTCGGCTGGGAATGAGAACAGAGATAAATATTGAGAGGTTTTACGTCCGTCTGTCTGTCTGTCTGCCTGTCTGAGGGTCGGTTGCCATGGGAATTGGGAGCATAGAAGAAGAGAGAGACGGATATATGTTGTGTTTATATTGTGGTGTGTTGGACGTGTGATACCATGGGTGGGATATCATGTATATATGTAGATATAATGGCGGTTATACACACACACACACCATGGACAGGTGTGAGTGAGTGTGCCACACACGTATCATATAGATACCATGCATATATAATAACACACACATATACCACAGTGTGTGGTATGAAAGGAGCAACAATACATATACCACCACCACTACCAACACCTCCTCCTCCAGTGCCTCCACCACCTCTTCATTTCCCTCCACGGTGCCTCTCATTATATACCCAAGGAGGAGGTCATATATAAAAGACCCTGGAGTCATTGTTGAAGTATATAATGTACTGGAGGAGGTAGGAGGAGGAGGGAGGATTAAGAACCATGGTAGAGTATTGATATATGGATTAACGTCTGGACTATTGTGTAGAAGTGAGTCCGTAATAAAAGGTAGGGTTTGTGCGTTGTTATTTTGGTATAAATGTCGTCTGCTATACTACTACGCGCTATTTAGACCTAATTATACCAGCCATGCAGTCTTGTCAATTGGGGAACTTAAATATTGGCAATATCTGCCGTATTTTTACACATCAGGGCGCCAAAACCTGGTCATATTATATCATAATTATGGCCAGTCAAGAGAGGGAATGCATGTCGTAAAATAAATGCAGGATAGGGCTAGGGAAAACCTATTAATATAAAATGTCTCTTTTATTTTAAAATACATATCATTGTCCAAAGAATTTAGACAGAAAGGCAATTAAAAAATATAAAAAATAAATTTGAAACAAAGGTTGCAACAAGGTTTGAGAATTTATAAGGTAAATCAACACTTGTATCTTTTATCTCTTGCACTGCCATCTCGACGCAAAAAAGTATTAATAAACCTAGAATATATAAGTTGGTACTAGTCATGATAAGGCACATTACAAAAAAATGTTTATGGCGGATCATCTATGTATTTTAACCTGTATTTATCTCACTATTTATCATTTTACTTTATCTAATTTTAGTAGGGACCCTCTGCTCTGGGAGAGCTATGATTTCGATATATGAGTAGATTATTATTAAAGGATTAAATGACCGACATTGACCGTTTGGTGTATAATAACCACCTAATGCGGTGACTAAAAGGATTAATAACCTCCATTTCAAGACTAGTGATGCACTTTTTGTGTATAATCCCTTAGCGAATCTCATTGAATTATCCTAAACATCAACGGGAGTAGGGGTGGGGGTGGGTGGCTTTACCCCCCGGATCACTATACAGGGGAAAAGGGTGTGTGGGAGGGGGTGGGGTTAGGAGACGGGGGTGGGGGGCTACTAGTCCCTTATTATATAGTGGTGAGTATAATTATATATAGAGTTTGGAATTAATTCTAAAACAAATGGACTTGAAAACTTCCAAAATGTGGAAAGGATCCTCCTGACTGATTTATATTGGCAATAAAGCACTATCAATCAATGCAATTAAAAGAATGGAGTTCTGGTGCTCAGTGATCATTTACAGCTGGTAGATCACAAGTAAACAAAGGGTTTACTCCTATAGCTAACAACACACGCCAGAACCCAATACATGAATAGAGCATTGCACTAATTTGTAGCCGCACCCTTGTTGGAACCCACAACATGTTCATGCCACAGGGCAGACTCAGCGCTTTAGACCACTCGGCCACCCCACATCCCCACATCCCCACATCCCCCCATCCCCACATCCCCACATCCCCCCATCCCCACATCCCCACATCCTCACACCCCCACATCCCCACATCCCCACATCCCCACACCCCCATATCCCCACACCCCCACATAAATAAATACTCTTCGTTACTCACCCAATGGACCGTTTACCAGTCACGGTCTAGGCTCAGAGCTGAGAGATGCCCTTAAAACTAAGGGAAACCCGCTCGCTCCAAACCGCAAATTGGCATTAGGATCCAATTAGGACGCATACTGCAGGGTCAGGAAAGCCATTAGCGCAGTAGGCATCCAATCACTGACATACCATTCTTATCTGATCTGAGAGGTTGTGACTAATATCGTGGGTAAAAACTGTATAGTATACTCTATAGTTTGAAATTTTCGCGGATAAAAAATTACCGCCTGCCCACGAAAACCGCGAAAATGTTTTTAGTCCGCAACCATTAATGTCCCAGTCTATATGATATTATTAAATTAATTCCCCCTATCTTTTGCCAGTTTCAGGATTTAGATGTTTAGAGGAAGACTCTGCCCCCACACAGCCGATTTGTCCCCCGATTATAGTCTCCCATGCAATGACTCCTATGACTTCATTTCGAATCCTGGTTTATGTTTTTGAAATAACATAAACCAGGATTGGAAATGAAATCATAGGATTCATCGGAAGACCCAAATCGGGGGGCAATCGGGGGGCAAATCGGCTGTGTGTGGGCAGGGTTGAAGTCAGCGGAGGATAACAAATAAAGAGAATGGAACATAAATATAGTGAATGGAACGAGGTGCTAGAGAGAATGGAACGAGGTGGTAGTAATTGAATATTTATTGGACTATGTATTATTTGCCGCTAGCATAGAACATATGAACTCTGCAAAGAATATACCTTTTATTCATTTTAGTCCTTCGGTTGATGATTTGTAATTTCTCTATCTCACCCCTCAAGTGGAAAGCGCATATAATAAATGTAAAACAAGATCGTAAAACGTGGACCAATATCTGAGTGAGATCTCTCTTTGTGTCTTTTTACTTTTCCGTGAAATATTAGTAGCCGAAGATTTTGTTTTTAATCCGATTTTAGCAAATCCCCTATTATTGTCATAATAGGGGATTTGCATGTCCACCATCTTAACTATCGATTCGTATGGAATCATGGGAGTTGTATGTCAGTGTAAACACTATAGAAAACATGATTTTTTCAGCATGGAATATTAAACAATGATCTCATGTAAGTAGTCATGCATTTGACATTATTCAATGAACAAGACTTCATTTTTCCCATCACGCATTTGCTTTTTATAGGTCATTTACACAAGCAATGATATTGATAAAAAGATCCTTGCAATTTCTTTTTTGTTAAAAAAATGTTACATGTTGCTAAATATTTGTATGTTAGATTTGAAGTGTATCCATCCCAGTATGTACTTTAATGCACTGCACAGTGAGACATGCGATTAACTTACACTTGTCTTTTATCGAAAATTGCAAGAATTAATGATTTCACCAATATCATAGCTTGTATAAATGATCTATAAAACTATGAAATCAAAATGCAAGATGGGAAAGACCAGCCCTTCTTTAAGGAAACATGTAAAACACATGGGTATTGACATTGTAGCACCGATGAATATTCCATGCTGAGCATGGCATGTTTAATATAGATTTTACATGATTTTACACTGACATGGCCTACAACTGCCATAATTCCAAGCGAATCAAGAGTCAGGATGGCGAAAATGCAAGTCCCTTATTTTGGGCCGGTCTATAGATCTATTTACGGTTCTAAAATCCAGTCAGGTCCAGACGGCCACATACCTCCATTCCACACCCAGCGATAAGCTTAACCACAACTTGTGACAAGGCTATAAGACTAAGGCTAAAAGTGTTAATGACCCCTAAAACTTAGGGGTCCAAACTGCCTTCTGAACCTGACTGAATCCCCGAAGTTTGGCACCTCAGCTGATCCACATGTGTACAAAGGTGACATGTCGGCTGGTGGCCATGTTGTCGTAAATCTGACCATGGCGTCTCAACTCATTGTATCGTCTGCCTGCTCGTGACGTCACTCCGTCTCTGACTCGTTGACACCATAAGTCGTTGTTTAAACAGGTCAGTATGTCAGCATGGCAGACGGAATTAAAAAAAAGTATAGTGTCGTCGTGTATGTTACACACTCACTGCCTGCCTCTGCCAAATTACCATGTGATATAAGAAAGGGCAAAATAGTTGTATAGTCGTGGAACCGCTCAAAATACATCATTATTACATGTATTTATGTACATGCGTGCCAGCTTAAATTGCCCTGGCCTTGCAAATTTTAAAGTTTGTTGAATGTGTTCCCCCATATGTTAAGAACTAGCATGAGATAGGCCTATATAATGTTTGGTATCAAATGAAGGCTGAGGAACTATATTTCATTATAATAAATTGCTTCTAAAAATATATTTTCCTGAAAGTGAAACGTCCGCATTCTGGAGCCGTGGCCAGTTGTACATGATTTGCTGGTATTGACGTCAGTCAAATACAATCGCCCTTTGTCCTAGCATCTGCCAACAACTCCAGAAATAACCAATCGAACGATCAACCTATGTCCTGGAGGCATGTTGCGGTTTGGAGCTATAGAGGCTTTCCCTCGGTTTGGAGGGACTCTCTCAGCTCTGAGCCCAGATCGTGTGTCTCTGATTGAAGTAATGGTCATGATTTCAGAGCACATCTAGAATTTCTATACGAGATTGTGAGACAGACGACATTCGGCTGGCTGTAGGTCAGCAAGCCAAGCCCCCGGATCCCCGGATGTGTTACTATAAATAGCATCATGCACGTCTGAGACGTATACCCATGTAAAGACATGCTCAGTGTCCCAATTCTAGACCATACATCTGATAAGTTAGCTTTTTTTTTATTACAAATTTATTTTCTTAAACAAAACAAGATGGATGTTATAAAAGATGGGAGAAGTGGCTATATATCGGTGGGGTAGACGTTAACTTGGGTTTTCCGTGAAGATTATGAATAAAAGTAGTGCTTTTATTTTTCGTTTTATTTCACCGAAAGCCTGTGAAAAAAAAACATGGTTATGTTTTGTTTAAAAAAACTACCTCTTATTCTATCTAAATAGATGTTAGATTTAACAGATAACTATGATAAACTAAATAAAAATAAAAAAACAGATCACGCTCGGTGGTTTAAATGGTAATAAACTCATAGGGACAATATAAGCCACCACAATTGGGTTAGTAAGATACAAAGAAATATCGATCATGAACATGTGTAGCAATAATAAACTGTTGTCTCTGCTTGGTACAATTACATTTCAATGTGCAGGAAAAGGGAGCGACCTTTTGGATAAAATGCAGGTCTTCCAGGAGGTTCTCGTGCCATTCAGTTGATGTTTGTGAACATTTTAAGTAAGGAGTTCTTATGCAACAGGCCCCTGGGATCCTTGACTACCGCTCTAAAGTATCGGTACTTTTCAACTTGGGATACAAGCCTACCTTTCCTTATTTCACCCCTTCTTTAAACTCCTTCTTCTAATCTGTCTGGATTGTTCTGGAAACTTGTGTTTTTTACCCCCTCTGGAGGGGAATCTATGGATTACATGACCAGGGTGAATAGAGAATGGCATGCTGGGTAACGCATTCTTCCGGTTGTTGATGAAAGGTGAGGCCGCTTGGCACAAAGATAATAAGAACTCTGCAAAATATAAAACCTTTGATTAGACAGCAAGAAGAAGCATCCGAGAGGAATAGGGCTTTGCATGTGTCACTACGCATGTCTCTTGTAGTGCATGCTGGGATGGATTCACTTCATATCTGACATTTATATCAAATTTAGCAACATTTGTATTTGAAAAGACCAGTCAGAATATTTTCAACAATTAATACTTATGTTCTTTCTATAAATGACCTATGGATTCCAAATACTTGTGGGAGAGATAGAGACATGTGCGAGCATATCATGAAAATAGCAATTCAATTCCATTCAACATATCATTTATTCATTTGCACCTAAAATGTACAAATCAAGGAGACATACATCTGAATGGTGACTTCCAGGTCTTCCAGTATGGTCCTGGACTAGACTATACTGAGCCTACATTAAGATAAGAGAAATTAAGATGGGAAAATCAAACCATCTAACTTCATATGAGTAATGTTATGATAACTATATGATATTTATTGAGCTTAATTTTACTACTGGTCGAATATAATTTAGCATAGTAGATACAGGTGAAGCGAAAATGAGAACAAGAAAGAGAACTACAGGTTTTCAGCTAATTAATCATGAGTGTATGGTGTACAGTTTATACAGTGCAGTTATGAATTTGTCTATAACTCCATGGCATACCCTATAATTATAGATTGTAACACATTTTAGGGGACTTGCAAATGAGAATTGACATTCAGGGACTGATGTATATTTCTAATTGTATTGATGAAACGACATGTAGCAAATGGACGAGACTGAGAAACCTATTTACACAGGAGTCTCTTCTGGCAAGATATGTACATTTAGATCAAATAAAAGTGTTATCAATCAATCAATATACCACACCAATCATGGAATGTTTTCTCTCTTTCTCTGACATGCACATTTCCATAGTTCCATGCGAATACCGTTCCAGGGTGGCGCACATAAAAATCCTCTATCCTGCTTATAGATCCTATTCTTTGAATTATATGTTTCACGACAATAGACCACACAATTTTATATTAATTATTATTACGTAACCTTACGTAATGATATCATACGATATGTCTAATGAATAAATCATTCCTTTATATTTATCAGCAAGGACACGATGGCTAATTTTGGAAAACTGTTATACCTAGCCATTGTTCTGTGGGCTAGAAAAACAAGCCTAAAATCCATCACTTCAGATATATGCTGTGGCTGATGCAATGTCCATGATTCCATGCGAATCAAGATTCAAGATGGCGGACATTCAAATCCCCTCTTGCGCATTATAGAGATAATGGTACGTTTACACGCGAGGTGATATAATATTTTTTTAAATTTCATTAGAGGCCAAGGTGGTATACACGAATGTATACATGTATACATCTGGCTAGTGTCGGGGCATTTATAGTGACCCTGCAAATGATATCTGATCATAAGTTGCCAATAGGGGAGTTGAATATCTGCCATCTTGAATCACGATTTGCATGGACTTATGGGAGTTGTATGTCAGTGTAAAAGCTATCTTCCACATCATACAGTTGTATTTTTTATAGATCATTTACACAAGCTTTGATATTGATGGAAAGATCCTTGCAATGCTCGATAAAGATCCCCTGACAATAATGATGACAACTTTTTTTTAGTTTATGTAATAAGAGTGGAGTCACCCAAAATCAATTTCCCATCTTCACTTCGGCTCCAAGATGTTCATTTGGTAGTTTTGTGAAGGTATGCGGTTCTTCTAGTTCAGTTTAAATTCGTTTATTCAGTATATAACATGTATTAGTATATGAGGGTATCCCATATGTCATGTACATCATGTACCAGTAGATAAGATAGTTGTCTACCGGCCTAGTGCTTTATACAATTTATTTATTACCATCTGTCCTCAATACACTGGTATAGCTAGTGTTAAGGATGTCCTTTAGTAATGTCAGTGTTTTTAAATTATAAATATATGCAGATATTAATGCTTAGCATTATATACCACAACTATCATAAATACACCATTATTATACACGTGTATGGAGTCTATATGACCGTGGTGGTGGTGGTGGTGGGGGGGGATGGGGCTATAAATGCATCTGTTTAAAAAGTAAATTTTATTTTAGCAGGGGTTCGCAGCCTTTCAGATCAGAAAAGAATTCTGTCAGTGATTGGATGCCTACTGCGCTAGTAGGTTTCCTGTTCCAGGACTATGCGTCCCAATGGGATTCTAATTGTATTTCCCGGTCCTAATGGGATTATAATGGTATTTTGCAGTTTGGAGCGAGAGGCTTTCCCTCAGTTTGAAGGGACTCTCCCAACTTTGAGTCTAGACTGTGAGTGGCTGTTTGCCATCTCAGTTCTGTAGGCTGGATGTGCCTGATTTATATGGGTACGATTTTCAGAAAATGTACTTCGCTAATCTTCTCAAATAACCCAAATTTCAGACGAAATTAAAATTCAAAATACAGTTCAACCTAACCAAACAGACTGCTAGAAACAATGCAATGCCGAATATACTCGAATTTACCTATAGTATTGGCCAAATTGCAGCCTAATTTTGCAGAATTGACTAAATATGTATAGCTGCCAATTGTACATTTTCGGAAAATCTTACCCATATGTTGTTCACGATTATGTCCTATTCAGGGTGAGCCCTTCATTCAACCCAGTTCTACTTTATGTATAAAACATCATTCATACTCTACTGAATTCTTCACTCCTTTATGTTACATCCATTATAACATAGCTATAGTAGGTAATATCTGACGGATGGAATGACAAGAATATTCACTGTGAACAAATTACACATTAACATTAATGACATAACATTCTTTGAATCTGATCGCGTGAAGAAGTATCTGATCATACATGTAACATATCATCACATGTAACATACATGTAACATACATGTACATGCATCTATACATTCCAGTGGAAATATACAACCTGGGCATGAAGAGGAACCAGAAAACATCAAATAAATTTAAATAATGTCATTCCGAGAAAACCACATAGTACCATTCATAATTAACATAACATTCTCTGAATCAGATCGTATACGAAACCCATATAACATGTCATCATATGTATAACATATAGGGATCTATATACTAGTTCATTGACATTTTACAACATGGGCATGAACAGGAACCGGACAACAGAAAATAAATTTGAATACATTCACTCTGAACAAGTTACACATTAATATTCATAACATAACATTCTCTGAATCTGATCGTGCATACATACATGTGTAGCATCCGATTAATTAATTATATAACATGTCATCATATATTATTAACATATGCATCTATATCCCATACCAGTCAATTGAACATATATAACCTGGATATAGACATGCAATCGGAAGAAATCTCATGTTACAATGAAGATTACAATTACATGTATAAGAGCATGTGATTGTCATGTATAGTATAGCATGTAAGGCAGGGCTAAGTCACTATATGGGAGGCGGTGGTCGAGGGGGAGGCACGCCGTATGACACAGCCTAGCGTCTGGGGTATACAGGGACGCTGAGAGCGTTCGTGGGTGACTTATTAGCGTCTACGTGTATCTATCTATATATAGTTAGCAATCATGCACTTTCCCACGGACAGATTACATTAACTGGTATCGTATAAGCTGGTAGGGATGTTAGTGGATCGGGATGATATGTGGTTGGGGGTCTTACAGAGATGACTTGAAGGTTGGTTGCGACTCGAGAACCCGATCCTAGCTAGATGTTCTTCCGATGGTATATCATTCATGTAAGGCAGATCATACACCGAAGCTTAGAGCTAATAGCAACGGCCTACACCCACAGGGAGCCCCGGCAACACTCGGGCTGGAGCCCGGGGGGCAGGGCCGGGATACCAGCGTAAAAAATGCCGTCTAGCCAACCGGGACTTGGGCGAGGGAAGGCCGAATGTGATTAGTGTAGGAGGCGGTGTGGTCTTTGGTGAGGGAAGCCATTGGTATCGGTTGCTAGACGGAAATATAACATTAATTATTGTGTATATTTCATGTATATATTTCATATACATATATTATATATATCAAATAAAAATCTAATTAACCACATACTTATAGCGCATTGTCTTATACGATAAAGGAAATGCACCATCATTATCTTATCATGTATCATAAATAGGGATATGTTGACATTGTATTCCCCCTTATGATTTCTGGAGAGAGTAATACATCCCCCTTTAGGCCTTATACGTATATACATGCCCACTATTTATGTTTATAAACAAAATGGGAAGTCCATTCCAGCTTATTTTGACAATGTCCATCATCACCAATAGATTGTGTGTTAATGATATATAATATGATTTGTATAGAAAGAATGTACTATATATCAATGATATTCACCAAACCCTGATATTCCCATCACATTCTCACATATCTATATATTACTACATTATATTACTATAATAGTACAGATTTGGGAGTAATATTTATTTCCATCCATATATAAACTCTACAATGGATAAGGCGATATTCCTTCTGGGGGCTTATCAACACTTCTTATCTAATATCAGTCTCCTCCTCACGCTACCAATTCTTCAATATCTACACAATTGTGATCCCAAACAACATCATTCCTCTTTGTTCTCTTATTTCCATGCCACCTTCCTGACAGTATTGCCAAGCACCGCTCGCCTCTCCTCCATCTTGTCTGTCTCCTCTCTAGCTCTCTCTCTCTCTCATGCAGCTTCCTATCTTTTCTCATAGTGATAACATGCTGATAACACACCTCTAAACTCTGCCTTATCTATAATGGCTGCCTCTCTCTGTCTCTGTCTGTATCCCTGTCACTATATCTCTCCCTGTCTCTTCCCCTCTCTTTCTCTCTCTCTTTCTCTGACTCTTCCTGTCTCTTCCCCTCTCTGTCTCTCTCTGTCTCTGTCCCCTCCTCTCTCTCCCCCTTCTGAGGTCCAATTCAATAGCAAAATAAATCACCTGGACCTTCAAACCTGAATTGAACTGTTATTGTTGATGCACCAGTATGTATTAAATTTTCTTTCTGCATGCATGACGATGAGGAAAGCTCCATTCTGAAGTTAATTGAGGGTGTGACTGCCACAACATACTAGCAGCCAGACTGTTCAAAATGCGGGTTCTTTCACCATCCGACCATATCTATTCATACATTTAATAAGGGACGATTCTTCCTGGCCAGATGGCTCAATCAGGCTATAGGGAGGGATATTAAAATACAGTACATTCCCCATTATAGGTGTGACGATACATGATAGACACAACCTATAGGTAAATAAGTCACACCCACGCCAGATAATAGATATAATAGAGTCGGTTACACCCATAAACTAACCTTACTATACATCGTATGTACTGTTTAATATGCCGAAAATTATATAAATTCTATAGAGTAATTGTTCCATGCTTATATGTAATAGGCTGAGCAAGTGCAAAAGGTTGTTTGTTGTCGTGCTTGGTCGTCAATTTCGCACCAAGGCCTATTTCATTAGCCTGTTTTGGACCCATCTTCTTGCCTCTCTTTTCTCTAACTGTTTGTTTCAAAATGTATTTATTATTAACCACAGTGTGGTTCCTCCCCATGCAACTGACTCAGTCTGCCTCCGCCTCTTCCTATCGGCCCCAAAACTAGGTCCTGTTTTGCTATTCACAGCAAAATATTTTCTTTATTAAAAACGAGCCTTGGTTCCTGAACGAGAGTCGATCGCCCGCCGCCCGGCTCAAGCCAAACATAATCTACTCGATTCATAGATGAATTAATAATCGAGTTAGCCCAGATACATAAATTATTATAATGTATTAGTTTACTATGGGTTGTAAAATCCACTAGAATGGGCTTCAATGGTGCTACAAGGCCGGCACACACAGTTAGGCAATTGGCCTCCTTGCACTACAATGCCGCCTTGTGAGAGTTGCCGGAACTGGACGTGAATCAGCTGAGGGGGAGGTGAGGGAGGGGGAGGGGGAGGGGGAGGATGGGGGGGGGGAGAGGGAAGGGGGAGGTGAATAAACATGGCAACGCTAACCTCTATTGAGCGACTGTGTCTTGATAAAAAGTTGCACAATTACGAAAAAGCTCTTTTTCGTGTTTGAGTTTATGACAGATCTAGTTGCAAAGTGATGTCTCTTTATCGATTTGCCTATTGACAGAAGGAAGGTTTGGGAGAGAGCTAACTCCTGGTTATCTATCCATCTATCTACACACAAGCTGATGCCGATGGCAAGAGGCATGGCAAACCTTATCATAACCCAGGTTATATAAGGTTTATAATGCACATCGCAGGTGTAATCACGTCAGAAAACATGTACTTAATTACATTTCAGTTTTTATCGATAGATATAGATTGGTAGATAGATAGACATACATACCCACAGAGCTACACTACATTGTGGGGCGTGGGACTTGTGGGGTGCAATAGAGGGACAGAGAGACAGAGACAGAGAGGGAGTGAGAGAGGGAGTGAGAGAGGGAGTGAAGGAGATAGGGAAAGAGAGAGAACGACATTTTCTTTCTCTCTCTCACTCTCTATAGACAGTCAGAGAGACATCTCTTCCTAGACCGAGGCAGGGAGAGAATCAAGAGAGAGAGAGAGAGAGAGAGGGGGGGGGGGGGAGGGGAGACAGATACAGCCCGACAGAGTGCATCCACTAGGTACAAAGTGTAGTACACATTATGATTTCATAATATCAGGTATTCCAGTGTATGCCTTAACGTTCTGAAGAAATTGCGGAAAAGTAAAAATAGAACATGGGTGGTTTTATTTATATCGACTCAAAATTATTGAGGTTAGCGTTATATACTTACTGTTCAACAGTAAATTATGTAAATCTCAGGTTGCACAAGGTTTATAATGCATTTCGGAGGCACTTATATCAGAAAATATGCCTAATATAATTTAATTAAATCAGAGTTTTACATATGAATGATTGCATTCAGTTATTACTAACATAAGTGGACCCATTCCCTCGATATTATTCATATTGAGGACGGTCACAAGACACAATTCAGAATGGAGAAGCGTTGGGGGAAACTAGAAGGTCAGAGGGTGTGGGGAACCAATATAACTAGGTGCTAAACCTCCTGGAGAAAATTACAGTTTAACAAATGTGCTGGTCGCATCATTTAGGGCTTGTAAACGAGGAACTACAGTCTAGACCATTTAATTTGATAATTAAGTGTGAGTGGTGGTCTGTCGGGGTGTGGTGGATGGGAGGAGTTTTATACTTATCACAGTCTACGCCCAAACCTTCAGATCAGATAAGAATAGTATGTCAGTGATTGGATGCCTTCTTTGCTGATCCGTTTCCTGGCCTAGGACTAGGCGTTCTAATGGGATTATAATGACATTGCCCAGCCTTAATGGAATTTTAATGGCACTTTGCGGTTTGAAGCGGGAGGCCTTCCCTCCATTTGAAGGGACTCTCTTATCTTTGGGCCTAGACATCTATCGCATCTTAAACTTCGTGTATTCACCTCTTCTACAATTTTGGAGATTTGTAAGTAATAAAGTTCGTTTAAAAAAATATAAATAGATAGATGAATAGACAGATTGCATCCCCCAAGGTACAATGGGTAAATTACAGTACAAAATATGTCTTTCTGTTAGGTCTTCCAATGTGTATTGGGAGGAGATTGCAAAACATAGAAATAGAACATGGTTTTATTTCCCTTCTGAACATCACAGGGAGACATATAGTCAGGTATCCAGGCCTTCCAGAAAACAAGTCAATACATGACATGGCAATACATTTTTGAATATTGAAATTATTTGTTTGTCTTGAGAATGGCACTACGCCATTATTTGGTCATCTCTTGAGATACTTCTTTCTCATAACTTTCTTAGATGTGAATGATATAACACAGATCTTCTTAAATGCTATATTTATTTTTAAAAATTAGCTGATGTAAATAAAAGGTAGAATCGGTCTCGTCTAAAAACAATATCCATCTAGATAATGCCAAAGCTGAATAAAAACAACTTTAAAATACAAAACAATTAGGTTGAAACATCGATATAAATATCAGGAATACATATTGCTTCATATCTACCTCGCGTCGTTCCTTATACAATGGGTGAAGTCACCTGGAAATGTACAATTGACCTTCACCAATCCTCTCAAATACCACACATTTAAGACAAAAATGAGGTTCAAAATGCAGTTCGACATATCTGAACAGGTCTTATACTCTAAGGATATGGGTCAGATTTTGAGAAAATGTACAATTGGCCGCTGTACACATTTAATAAATTCTGCTAAATTAGACAGTAAAAATGGTCAATACTAGGTATATCTGAATATATTTGATATTGCCTTGATTCAAACACTCTGTTTGGTTATGTCAACGAGGCTGGAAGGTCCTTCCAGTCTCGTTGGTTATGTTGAAATGAGTTTTGAACCTTATTTTGTCTTAAAATTTGGGTTATTTGAGAGGATTGGTGAAGGTGAATTGTACATTTTCTGGCGATTTCTCCCAGTATTTGTTCTTTTGTGCATTTTCTGACGCTCTGGTCCATACCTGTATTAAACCATATTTAAACTGAGTCTCGGGCATCATGGACCGCCCATAAAAAGGTGTGAAGATGAGTAGTAGTGGTGTAGCTGACTATAGAGTCTATGGGAATGGCTGCCTAACCACATCACATGTACCTCAGCACCCCCATCTGGGCTTGCGGTTAACCACAAGTGAGGGCAAGTAAACGTTAAAACCGCAAGTACCCGGCAGATAGAGGTAAACGCTCAGTTATCACTTTAGATGAAAGGTGAGGAGGGGCTTGGTTGGTATAAGTTCATTATAGCATGAATGTACCTGCGTAACCACTATACCATATCAACACCTGAGTAGCATTCTGACAACACCTGAAAATACCATTGTAACTCAATGAGAACTTATTGCAAATACAAACACAAACACAAAACACAATCGTCTAGGAGGGGCAGATAGATTTGTCAATAATATGTTTAGGCAAAAATAGTTTGTTAAATAGTAGATGAAAAATATTAGGTATAGGGGGATGACAGGTTTTGTTAGAAAACCACCATTTAGTAACTGAAAAAAATGGTATATTTTGCAACATTTCATGATAATTGTCTTTTTTAAAGTGGATGGATGTACCATATCAATACTTGAGTAGGCTATAATTGGGGCAATCGTTAGGAGGAGGCAGGAGATAGGTCTGTAAATATGTTCAGGACAAGAAGTAGGCTGTTTAAAGTAGCTGTAATTTCAAGAAGAGAGGAGGGAGATGATCATTTCAGTAACTGAAAAAAAGTTTATTTTGCAACATTTCATAACAACAGTTGTTTTAAAGAGGATGAATGTACTTTTTACCTTTGGTCCTGCTCAGCGGATAAGCGTTAGGACCTACTGATAGGTCTGTCCATATATTTAGGCCTAGGTTGTTTTATGGTATAGTTGAACATTAGGTTAGGGCGGGGGGGGGGGGGGGGATGGTTGATGTTAGGACACCACCCTTCAGTAACTGAAAAAAAATGTTTTATTTCGCAAGATTTCATAATTGTACTTTTTCGGGCTATTCTGGCGGGGTCCTGCTTTAATTTAAAAAGATTTTTTTTATATGCAAGTGGGTGAGTGTATGTAGGTGTGTGTGTGTGGGGGGGGGGGGGGGTAACTGACTGGTAAATACCTGATGCATGCAGCCATATTCTCTAATTAATAATTTCACAAAATAAAATATTTGATAGATTTTGCAGTTTTGCCATTAATAATAATTGTAGAGAATATGTTTCAATGTTTACAAATATGTATGAGTATTATCCTCTGTTCTTTTTGTATGTATAATTAAAAAACTATTTGGACTCAATTTAGAAATACATTTATAGAAATTTGTTAAATGTATCATGTGCGATGTGTTCTCAGGAAATCGGTAGCAATGTCGCCAGCCAAAAAAGTTGACATATTGAAGTTTGGGTCTTCCAGAAGAACCACATATGAAATAATAATCATTAATGATATCACAAACAGTCACAAATAGTAGTTATAATGGTACTGATAACTAGAATTACTATTGGCAACGCATTTGGTAGCCTGGCATTAAATCACATTCTCCGTTACGATTGGAAGGTCCTTGCTTAACGTGACCTCATTCAATATTATTCTACATTTTCAGAAAGGAATTATACTATTATATTCCATGGTGTTTATCAAGAGCTCCTCACTTAATATCAATAAGTTATACAATAAGTAATAGACTACCATCTAAAGTCACAGAATATTAGCCATATTCATTTAGGTACAGTTCGCACCTAGTATTATTGACAGATGTGGGTATTTTTTTTTACAAGTTTTTGAGTGGAATCAACTATTCTAACAGTGTATTCTATGGATATTTTCTTCTCATAGTAATCGCCACTAAATTATATCATATCAGAAAATGTAACTATGGTAACTAAAGCAAACCAATTTTAATATACCCCCAGGGAAAGCTTAAATGTAAACATTCGCTGATAAAGGATCGACACTAGATCCGATACGTTGCAAGTAACATCACCATTCTATACTGAATAAAACTACAAATACGCAAAAACTGCTGGGATAATACTTTTAGTGTAGTGTCAACTTAATTAAGACAATTATATCAGAAAATGTCTCAGGAATAATTACTATCGCAATACATGATCCTCAGAAATGAGAAAGAAAGGATTCACTCCAAAATTCTTAGACAAGGAACGCTGGATCCAGTCTAGGCCCACAGCCTCTCAGATCAGATACAAATGGTATGTCAGTGATTGGACCCCTACTGCGCTAATGGCTTTCCTGGCCCAGGAGTATATATATATGCGTCCTAATGGGATTCAAATGAGGCTTTCCCTCAGTTTGGAGGGACTCTCTCAACTCTGAGCCTAGCCTGAGATAAGCCAAAGTGGATTACATGTACCGCCATTTTGGAAAACCACTTGAAACCTTTCCTTATTGAACCGTATTTCTCAGATGTGTGATTACGTTCTCTCTTTTGGTCCTCTGTCTCCGTTTTGTGTTAAACCTCTCCATATATAATTCATGAATGGATCTACTTTTTTGAACTGAAGCTTCTAATAGAACTATAATCGGTGTGAATGAGGAGGTGTTTATTTCTCAATGTGAAAAGGAATGAGGGCGAAGTCGTTAGACAATTGTAAGCAATTCGCCATCACCAATCCTCGCAAATATCATAAATTTAAGGCACATAATGAGGTTCAACATATATGTACAGTTCAACATAAACAAACAATGTGTATTATGACAATCGTTTATCTGATTGGTATAAAAAGCTAATCCTTGAGAACGGCATGTGTCAGTGATTAGGCTGGATAAATAAAACCATTAAACAAAAAAAGGACGCCTACTGCGCTAATAGCTTTCCTGGCCCTGGAGTATGCGTCCTAATGGGAATATAATGGCATTTTGCGGTATGGAGTGAGAGGCTTTCCCTTAGTTTGGATATGAATATGTGTTACTTCTGCATGAATTTAGAATTGAATTCTTCTGAACGCATGCATAAATACTTGCGAAGAATTGGGCAGTAAAAGATGATGAGCCAAAATATAGACATTAACCAAAATATTGGGAATAGTCGATTGTATGTGACTTTGATTTGAGCATACGTTCAAGTTTAAATAGTCGATTTTGAACATTATTTAAAAAATTAAAGACTTTCGCCCATATTTCAGTATAATCTTTATACTCGAAGGGATATTGTGAAACCCTCCTTTAAAATTAAATTTAATCAGGGTTAGACCCTGCCCACACTCAGCCGATTTGCCTCCCGATTGCCCCCCGATTCGGGTCTCCCGATGACTCCTATGATCTCGTTTCAAATCCTGGTTTATGTTTTCGAAATAACATAAACCAGGGTTGGAAATAAAATCCTAGGATTCATCGGGAGACCCAAATCGGGGGGCAATCGGGAGGCAAATCGGCTGAGTGTGGGCAGGGTTTTAGTCCATGGCATCTGATATGGCATCTGTCGTCTCTGCGTCAGTCAGTTCATTTGACAAATTTTGATACATAGAGTGAATATAAATGTATTCCATCACATATATATATAGATTGCAATTCTGCACTCACAATACTAAGAAAGTAAGTATGTACCAAGAAAAAATAATAAGTCGTGTGCCTAGCAGACATAATCTTTCAATGTTAGGGTGTTCACTGGAATTAAAAAGCGGTGATGACTTGATGTAATGACTTTTAGTGTCTGAGAGAAATTCCTACAGAGGGAACAACTACAAGTATCAACATAGGAAATTCCTACAGCAAAAAGGATCAGTTTCTAGGGGTCACGCCTGTGGATCTAAATTCTAATCCATTCAGAATAATCTACATCATATGTAAAGGTATACGAACAACGATTTCTAATATTTTACCAACATTGTCACTTCAAATTGTAAGAAATGTGTTGTATTAGTCTTTAAACCCAATAAATGAGTGAATTCTATGTATCCTTCTACTTTGCTGACCCAGGAAATAATTCCCACACAAACATTCCTTTTCTTAGCTTATAAATACAACAAGGCCTTGGCAGCGATACATGAGGATGATCGAAATTACGACATGAATGACAAAAGAATGCCTACACATGCATGGGCTGTCAAACAAAGAGATTTAAGCTTATTTCTGTATGTGATTTGTTATTATTTGGGGCTAAGGTAAAGGTAAATATTTATATAGCTCATTGGCTATGATATAGTTGACTATATAGGATGTGACTTCATTTAGGACTCTGGCATATGGGTCAAGTCGCCTGAATCCGGAGATCCTCTCAAATAACCTAAATCTAAGACAAAAATGAGGGTGGCTCCACAAAGAACAAGCGACGTTATATCATTAAAAGTGTAAGCTGCAAATAAAAAGTGTAGGCTGTGCATCTTTAATTCTTATATTTCCATTCAAATTGCATATGAAGCGTTGTTACATAACAACAAGTTACAACTAAAAGATCGTCAATAAAGCCCCTCATTTTTAGATTTTCCAAATTTTAACATCGTGGAAAACCTTTTTGATGATAATGATATCTCAAAATCCATTTATTTGTACTTTGGACTCATTTTTCTGTGACACATCACATATATATGTTACAAATTATACGGCATGTCAAATCAACGAGATTATATATTAAATATAATCTCGTTGGTCAAATAGATAGGTTGTTTCGTGGGGATACTGGCTCTGTCACTCTGTTCTCCGAGTCCATTACAAATGTAAGACAAAAATTAAGTTCAAATACAAGTCAATATAATTGCACAGACCCTCCGAATCAACGCAATCACAAATATAATCAGGTATACGTATATCATTTATCATTTTCAGCATCAATTTAGCTTCTTACCCTTATATATATATGTGTGGTAAGCCCATATGATGTGATCATATTAACTATTATTACCAAATACATTAACATGTACAAGATTTAACAAAACTTTCCGGCTATATAGCATGGCTATGTGGAACCAAAGAGTGGAACAGTTTTCCAGCAAGAAAAAGGGGCATGCAGACATTTAAAGCATTTAAATACTGTCAAAAATCTCAACTGAAATTACTTAGAAACATGTATGTATAAGGAATAGCAATGTTAGAAGCAGGCACATATTGTAAACCGAACAATGGACACTGACCAATCTATACCTATAACAACATGGTACACTTTTATTCAGACTCATATATCATAATCTCATTAATGCTCATTGCCATATTTCACCTTGCTGCCATCCTCAAGAAAATATTAAGAAACTATTTTGTAATCTGTTGATCTGAAATCGAGAGCCAAGTACCATCAAAATGGTGTTCTTGATAATACAAATTTAAATATGTATAATTTGTAGTTAACATATGGCTTTATGGCGAGTTTCTCTGAATCTACATAAGGATGAATGAACTCACAGGCTAGATGTCTTTACCCAGGGGGTGGAGGGGTGGAGGCTCATAAAATATATCGTAGATCTAATCTTATATATCAGAGTCTCTTAATATGGGTTTAAGATATCGTAAATATTTATTGTACGAGAAATCTTTAATCTATTATTGTTCTCAAGAGGTATGTTACTATTTACGATAAAAAGTATTCTTACAGTCTGAATAGATTATTGAATTCATGAAATATAGATTATATCTATTTCAAGATTCCCTCTGAAATTGTCAATAACAGAATTATATTGGTCGTTATGGAAGTTAAATAATCAAGCAAAATATTTGAGAACTCATCTTATGTATATTCTGAGATACATCGTACAACCCATCTTATATCATACGATACATCTTATATCGTACAATTTACTATTTATTTACCCCCCCCACACACACACACACACACCCTTCACCTCAGAGTGGCTTTTCATCCAGCAACGTATGACATACGATTGGATGCATTTGAAGGCTACATAATATTATATGGTTATAAATATTCTAGGAATAGAAATAAATCTATTCTACTACTTTTTGTGCTATATACTGACTATTTAACTTATCACCTTATACGGGCCTTAACCAAGGATAATGTTGAAATAAAAAAAATATTTTCTTCTATAGCTACATAAAGTATCTTAAAAGGAAATAAAAAACAAATTCGATCCCATGTGGTACGTGTACGATTTGAATTTCTTAAATTTTTATTGCACCCTATATTATACACCTCGTAAAGCACGGGCATCAGGAACGTATTGAACTACGGTTATTGCCCTGATTACTTATGCCATCATTAATAAGCATTGACAATTATATCAATTTATGCATATCTGTCCCTCCCCTCTCCTTTACCCCCTCTAATTTAGGACCCATGACCACAATTTGAATCAACCTCTAACGACCTTATGGATCTGGTTATCAGAATGGTACAATCGGCAGCTCTACATATTTTGAATTCCGCTAAATTAGATAAAACATAACTAATAGGTCTATCTGATTATATTGGTTATGGCGTTCATTAAAAAGAATATGTTGGGTCATGTTGAACTGTAGTCCCAACCTTAATTTCGCCTTAAATTTGTTTTTTGTTGAGAGGAGGATTTGTGAAGGCGAATTGTACATTTTCTGACGCCTCGGCCCTAATCTTCTAACACTATAGCATGCTGGCAAGCATATATCCTTCAAACCTTCTCTCAGGGCAATGGGTGAGATTGAATCATGCATCCAGATAATTAGCATTATTTAGGATACATTTTGATGATTTTATGGAAGTCTAGGCTACTCTAGAAGACCCACAAAACATTCATATAGATCTAATTTGTTGGCACACTTCGTCGGACATAAATGACCTCTAGAATGAGAGGGTACATTAAATGACGGACAAGGATATAGATATGCACATATATATTGGTAAAATGTCCACCCTCGGTGATATATTGAACTGATAAAGTTCTGTTTGTTCATGTGAACCTATTGGATTAATATATGATTGCATTATACAATCATAATTGAAGAACAGATCTCAAGAACGGAAGCACGAAGGATCAACTGCTGCATAGGCTATGTTACTAGAAATTTCGACGCAAAGTTCAAAATAGAACGACATGTTTTACAGGACAGTTCAAAGCCATGTTTTATTATTTAAGGTACCAGAAATACCGATGGAATGCTGAACTACTTTGCCGAACTTCTTTGCAATATATTTATATCATATATTTATGATCAATTGTTTAATAAACATTGTGTACAAAGTAAATAAAAGGTGACATCTTTTGTTTAATATTTTGAGTTTGAAAAAGAATATGCGAGATTTTAATTCATTAACGGATGTGGGAAGGAATATAATCAGTTCGTCTCAATATTTAAAATACAAATTTTGTTCGAGTGGGAATTTCTTGAACTGTCCTACTTTTAATACACACAGAGGCTAAACATGAGGATTCTAAGTCAAGATGGAGTCGCTGTGCTAGTTCCTCCTCGTGAAAACCAGGTGGTGTTAGTGTCGGCGCCGCGGCCATTGCTGTAGAGTTCGGCAGAAAGATGTGCTTCTCTTTTTCCCTCTATCCTGTCCGCGGCCACGTGGCTTCGTTATTCACCGCTCAATCCATTTGGGGGCGCCACTGTCGCTTGTCCGAGTCGGCAGACAATATTTGGGTCTTGGTTACCACCAACCGCACCCTCAATTTTTAAAACTCGCCGCCATCTCTATTCACTGCTCTTCCAGTTAACACAGGGTAGTTGCCGAGCAAATTATGCAATTTTCTTGGATTTCAAACGAATAATATGCAAGGTTTTACTTCTGTCTGTTCCCAACTCTGCCACCGAACGAATGGCCGAGAAAATAAT
This sequence comes from Sthenelais limicola, assembly GCA_942159475.1. Taxonomy (NCBI): domain Eukaryota; kingdom Metazoa; phylum Annelida; class Polychaeta; order Phyllodocida; family Sigalionidae; genus Sthenelais; species Sthenelais limicola. The sequence goes on from OW804102.1 coordinate 39,922,054, forward strand.
ATTATGGCTTGACCTTTGTAGATCGACGATGACGGTGCACCTCGAAGTGTGGAATACGGTACTGAAGATAGTGAGTGAATGGGCGCCCAAAGTGTTCAGAGTCCATTAGATATTATCACGTTAAATATAGAAACATAGACCGGTGGTAAGCAGGTTTTAACCTCGCAAAATATATCGAGAGGAGGAGAGAGCTCAACTTTGTTCTAGTTCTAGTTTTTGTTTGTCATCTGGTTTAATTTCGTTATAAGAAATTATACAGTTCCCTAATACTTATTTCGTGTTTTTTTTAAAAAAATTCTGACGCCAAATATTTATATGTTCGATTTAGGATTTTTGCTCTATATAGAGGTTATTTATACATCCACGAGTTACAGTTTTCATCGCCAGGTATAATTTACGCCAAAAGAACCCACGATGTATGAAGCGACCGTTATCCTATTCAAAATTCCCTGGCCTAAATACTCTCGAATTGAACTCAACGGATGAACAGGGATTTATGATGTTTGGGCCACAACATTATATTCTTCCTTTGATGTCCTTTCTTTGAAACTTTTAAATATTAAAATCGGAAATCCGTATATTACAACAACAGTATTGTTTTTCTCAACTGAGCCTGACAAAAACGATGAGATGAAACGGTTTTAATCAAAACAAATACGCCTATTTATGGGAATATGGGTCAGCTGGGATTTCAGTAATGAATTGCTAGGATTTTATTAATAAATTGGGCTAAGTTGGGCTGTGAATAAATTGGGTTAAGTTGGGCTGTAAACGATGATACCTGAGTATATATTTGGTGTAAATTGTAGGGATATATTTGGTGTGAAGTCCAAAAGTTTGTTGAACGTTATTTTGAACTTCATCTTCGGTTATTTGAGAGGATTAGTAAATGCGAATTGTACAGTTCCTGGCGCCGTACGTGCACAATATATACCATTAGCATTTGATACAGTGAATATCTTGTGTCTGCATATGATATAAAAAATGATTTATCCGAAATTCCAGTCATGGACGATGCAAAATAATATCGGATCAATGTATCAAGTTTATGCATTCATTTATGCTCCAATTTCACGTTTGAACAATGTTAACTGTTTTTACCCATGTGAGGATCAATATAGGGTTAAATATGTGAAGATAGATATTATAAGAGTAGAACAAATAAAAACGATCCCCACATGTGCTAGCTTTCATATAATTATGTTCCTATATTAGAATAGTACCAACCAAAAACAAACAGATAGAGACAAACAAGGCCTATATTACGAAATATGTCGCTATACTGGAACAAATTATCAAATAACTTGAGACTTAAATTATAAGTTATAGTAGGCAAGATGTTTAAAAATAATTTTAAAACCCCTCATCCTTCATTATCATCCATATCCATCATTTGTTTGTATAATTTTAATTACGAATCAACTTGTCCAACCTCTGGATCATCTATACTGGTGCTTTCATACGTCACAACGAAAAACAATTATGAAGTGAGCATGTATAATTATCCTCAATAAAAATCTGTTAAAAGAATTCACTTGGCAGCAATACAGAATCAAGTCTTACAGTTTCGAAATTATCGATACGAATTATACAGCAGACCCCAATGACCAGATATGTAGCTGCATATGATGACAAATTCATGGAGAACTATTGAACTAGGACTATTGAAATATAAAAACGACTGACGAAATTTTATTATGATAGAATTAACTGAAACATATGAGAATACAACTAATAATATGGAGATTGGGTGGATTGCGATTACATAAGGGAAAAGAATATCAATGCTTTAGATTAAGGGATAGAAACATTGAAAAATATATAGGATGGAGGCATATGAGTTAAGGGAAAAATTAACATTGATTGATGAGACAGAAGGGTAGAGGTATATATGGAGTGATGGTGCATGGGAGGTGGAGGGGGGATAAGAAATAGTACATGTTCTATGTATTAACTTAAAAGTTATATAGATCTGTAAGATTAGCAAGGGAAAATGTGGGATTCAAACGAAAAACTGCTAACCATATTACAGAAGAAGAAAGTGTCAAATAAACACTTATTTAATTCAATTCAAATATATTAATTCTGTGATACACATAAATCAAATTTTCATTCTTATATAAAAGTATGAAATGTTGAATGTATGATATCAATATTGAGATTATTGTGATTATATTCAATCGTTCTCAAATACAATGGTACTAGATAATACTCAGGTTTATCGTTCACGATTATAGTACACAAAAAAGGAAATTTTAACAACTCACTGATTGACAGGCAATCCTATTTTGAAATGCTTTTAACTTCCCCTTTGGTATAAATAACAGCTCTAAAATCCATCTTCAAGTTAGTAGTTACCTCACTCTAAACATATGTATACATTTATACATGTACACATGCATGGCCAAGACTTATAACAGTCTACTTATAACCATGCCGCATGTGAAAACTCCATGAACTTGTAATTGTTTTTTATTTTAAATGTTTTTATTGGCCACATCATTTAATATATTTACCAAAAATACGCATAACCACAAATGTGATGTATCTTTCATGCGTTGCCAAATATCATTAAGTAACATGTATCTCACCTTTACTACCATATGCAAAAACCTTTTATGTTCATATAACTTGTGGATAACACCTTCTCAAAAATCGCCTGCAACTAATCTCTATACAATGATGGCAATGTCTATCTTTTCACCCTTCGTGCATATATAAAGCTAGGGTCGTAACTTTTTTGTCACGCTAAGAATGTAACAAAATCTCAGGTCTCAACTCTGTAAAGACATGCTAACTCCATAATTGCTATTGTTAAACTATTTTCATTATGAACATGTTCTTCTTTTTATTTGACGGCACAGTGATTGTAACATTGTAAACAAACACATGTACTGTATTGTATTGAAGTATTGTTTCTTATTCAGACTCGCGATCTAAATATCACTGACATGACCTCCATTGGAAATTACATTGAATAAGTATACATCTCTGACATTCATCAGATCTGTTAAGATAGGTTACAAATGTTTGTGTATGATACATGCATACATTCTAAAATAAAACATCTTTTATTTGAGTTTATTCTCATGCATTGCCATTTGCTCATAATATAATTCGACCTTATTGCCATTTCGACCCTTATAACTTTTGATTTATATTTATCCCATCATATGTAAAGATTACAATCACATATATCACAATACACATAAGACCAATACATAAGATCAATCTCGTCATCATACATTTAATAGTATCATCATTTATAATCTCGTAATTCATAACACAAGATATATTCACCTCCAATCCAAAAAAAACTAGTCAGTCCTGGCTTCATCACCACAGCAGTGATACCGATCTCCAATCTCCCTGTATATAAATTAGTTTTCACTTCACCACAAATTGCTAAGGTTTCAGAGAACAGGGCTCTAGAAGCTAAACTGTACATGGGTTTTTTGTTATTTTGATGTGTGTGTGAGGGCTTAGATTGCCTGGACTATACATCGTCGGAGGCCTCACTGATGCCACACATAGTTGTGGTTAGGTCCGTCGGTCCACTCGGTCATGGGCTACTGCAATCGGCCGAAATCGGCCGCGAAATCGACTTCAGAGCCAGGACTGTAGTGAAGATTTAAAAACAAATAATCTTTTATTTATATATATATACAATATCTCATCAGTACATGCGTGTATACATGCATGCATACTTGTACATACATGCATGTATGTATAAACATATATGCATGTAATACATGCATGTATACATGTATACAACATACATGTATGTATATGTTTCATACATTCATGTATATACAGTATAAATGTGTGTGGACATGTGAGTGTACATATATCTGCATAAACAACCTTGACCTTGTATCAGCAGTGTATATCGCCCCGTCCTGTGTTTATTCCTCATGTCAAATACAAGTATGGAATACGTTAAGTCTCCCTTTGTAAAGTCTTTACACGTTTTTTTACGCTTATATGAGACCAGAGGTATTCTGCGAATTACCTATAAACATCCCGATGTCCCGATCTCACCAAAATCTTCATTCAGCTAAAATGTATACCATAAAACAAAAACACTAAGAAATACATCAAAAAGCAAATTTAAATTGGATAAATTTATAAAGCTGTCTGACATATATTTAAACAGATTTTGCCAATAAAGTCCAATTTTCGATAATTCCATACTTTACTAAGTAGTCTAGTAGTTTTTGTTTTATATTAAGACATTTGATGTGTCATAAAAGACTTGCTATACTTGTCAAATGACCCTTTAAAAGTCATTAAGTACCTTATTAAGCCTCATTCTATGGAGTTGTATTTGTATGACTGTCATAGTATCTTGGTAATTTGATGGAATAATTAAATTGCTTTTTCTAGGTTCACTTATTATGCTCAATATTAAAACATCATTAGATATCTTTGGCAACGCACAAAAATAATCATGTAAATGGTTAATAACAGGTTATGCGTCTATTTCTAATGAATTGTTAAACACACTAAGGCCAATAAAAATATCTAAAAAAAATAGTTGGTTGAGAAATTTGCAGGTTTGTAAATATCGTCATTGTAAATGACGATGAAACAGCAGACCCAAAATGGAGGCTATTAATCTTTTTAGTCTCTGCCTAAGATGTTTTATAGCCCTTGGACCCTTCAAGGTAGGGACAAAATGTGATATACATATTGTAAACATGTATAATCGGGCCTGTAATGAAGGGCACTTATCAACGTAGTTACCTTCATTATGACCAATTAGTAGCTAGTTAGACTCCTGGAGGCACCTATAGAGCACCTATAGAGAAAGGTGGGGAAAGCCATATTCTTATGTTGGGGAAGGCATAGGTGGGTGGGAGGTCTGTTGCAAGCTAGAATGGCAGGTTGGGGGTTGGGGGTGGGGGTTGGGCTGCCCAGGGTAACATAAAACCAACCAGTCAGAACCATTCGGCCCTTTTTCTAATATGATAGTTTTGGCCAACCAGAACCAAATAGCCATTTTGATAACTCCCTTTCAACCAATGACAGGCATTCTGCCACTCTTCTAGTTTACTTTATCCCAATCCCATCTATTTTACCCTTTATCTAACCAACACATACAAATAACCCTCTTTTCAATGTAAACCCCCTCCCCTCTTGGTATAAGTAGCCCTGTAGCTTGGGACTTGGGCACTTTTTGTTAGATTCTGTAATTGTATTACTATGGGACTTACATTTGGATACTTGTGGATTTACTCTATATAAGGGACTACCCTTTGTCTGGGGCTCTTTGGAACCAGGACCTCTTGGACTGGAGACACTTGGAGGTATTGCCTGTACATGGGGCTGATCACTACCAAGGAGTGCCAGGATAGCCAGGGAGCATTGGTGGTCTCTGAGGAAGGTCGAGTGACCCCAGTGAGGATTATCTCTGAATGCATCTAGTCTGGGAGTTAGCCTGGGCCCAAAGGTCCCCCACCCACATCTGTTGGATTTACTGTGTATCGTTTATTAATGTACCTGTGCTGAGATTTATGTGTGACATGTGGTCAAATAATAAGACGGAATAAAGAAGAGAGAGAGGATAAGATAAGCTCTGCTTTTGGTGGATTTGTTATCATCACAGCACGCTACCAACATTTATATTACCATCTAATGAGATAACCAGTTCACCCAAACGTCCCATCTTTATAAGTAGACCCCTTAACTCAGATACCACCAGATCAAGAACCATGGCTTCAGCGAGTCATCCAGTCCTCCCCCTTAATCACTGAACCAGCATGATCGACTCATGGCCCGGTTCCTCAGAAGCCAGACTCTGAAGATGAGGAGTGGGCAGCTGGTGTATTTGACCAATCCAGTGCGCTAGGGCTGAGCCATGAACCACAAGCGATTTAGATTAGATTTAGAAAATATTTTATTCAGGTCTACAACATTTCCACACGTATATAGTATGATTTTCAGGACAGCCTGGTCGAATTAACAGATGGAGAAAAAATGTTATACATCAACTCTACTGAGGGCAGTACATGATACGTTTACATATTCTATATAAGCTGACTTTATATAATACTAATTTTAGGTAAGGTGTAATAAAATGAAAGAAGAAAGTTAAAAACAAGGATTCCAACTCATTTCACCTTATCAATGGCGAGTTTTTGAGAGGAAGAAAAATTAAGAAACATTATGATACAGAAGGAGGGACCGCAGCCAAGGTCAATCCTCGGCCGATCACAGGAGAGCCCGCCAGGAGCGTGTTAATTACCTTAATGACCCCAGTGGCCCCAATTACCCTGATGAGTATGCCATAGGAGAAGGTCAGGTGGGCCAGCAACAGGCGTGCCCCGCCAACAATATATACCTAATGTGATATAGTCTGTTACACAACCTGAAAGCGTATAGTGACCTTCTATTAACTAATCCTCTCAAATAACCCAGATTTGTGACAAAAATGAAATTCAAAATACAGTTTAATATAAAAAGATTGGTTCAAATTCAAGTTCAAATTCAAAAATTCTTTTATTGCAGATGTCGTTTACAATCAGGTTGGCCAGTTCTGACTTATCCAGACAGGTTTACCTATGACTGCCTTCCTTCAGAGCTTTGAATTTATAGTTACACAGGAATTTGCTCTAACAAGTATTGCGAAAATAAAAGGCTTAAAGCTAAGAGTTGTTGGAAATTGTTATGTGATGAATAATTACAATGGACAGCAATGAATCTGTGTTTCAATAAGAACCCTTGCTCAGAATGTTATAATCTCCCCAGCCTAAACAAACTTTGACCAAGCATAATTATATATTTTTGTATGTGTATTTCTTTTACCAAAGAAACTTATAAAAGCAGGAAAACATGCTTTCTAATCCATGCAGAAACCGTTAAAATATACATTTCTCTTTGTTTAAAACAACTATTGTTACGAAATAGACATTCTTATCAGTTCCTGGAAGCTGGTTTCCTAAAACCCCATTTTCTTGTAACACATCATTGACGGGAACCTGTCCAGCCTTGCAGCGGGTCGGGGTGAGGAGGAGGAGGGTAAAAAAAAGCGCGGGACACGGTGGGGCCCTCCCGGCGCGTCCAAGGGCCCTGTATGAGGGACGCGCTATACCCCAGCGTCTGTATGCCCTAATGGTAGGGTCGGTCTTGGTTTCAACAACCGTACCGTCATACAAATATATACAAAAACACAGTTCTGCAAAATACAGAATAATAAAGATCTAATTCTTTTATTCCGTATTTGACAACTTTACACAAATTTACACATAATTATATTAGAAAAAACCTACATTTCTGAAAAATTCTTGTCTTGTCGTGTTACAACTATTCAGTCTAGGTTCACTGCCCTTCAGATCAGATGTCAGTGACTGGACACCTACTATGCTAATCATGGCTTTCCTGGCCCTGGAGTAGGCGTCATAATGGTATTTTAATGGCATTGTGCGGTTTGGAGCGAAAGGTTTTCCTTCGGTTTGGAGGGAGACTCAACTGTGAGCCTAGTGTAAGTTTATCAGAAAATTAGAATAGAACTCTCTGGGGAAATAGTGTTGAAGAAGGAGACATACTATTCACGATGGTGCTGTGATGATCCGTCGTTTATAGAGTGTATTCTTTAATTATTAGAATAGGTTGACAAATAAGTGATACACATCCGTGCGGGACTCGGCTCTTCCAGTGTATATATATATACCTTTGGTGTACAAAAAAACTATGAGTCTCAAACATACAAAAAAATCAAACGTAAAATGTATAAATTTAGTTTTAGATTTCCTAATTGTTAATATCATTGGAGTCCACTTAATCTCATCTTTTCTAATATGATGGTATCTCAAAATCCATTTTTTCGACTTTCGATCACACACAAAAAATAGAGCTTTCCTCACCAGAAAACACTTTAAAAGTACATGTATCGTGTTTTAACTAAATATTTGTTCTGAAATGTTGCAAAATAAACTTTCTTTTCAGTTTCACTGGTTTCTGAAGGGTGTTTACTACACCCTCCCTAAAAAGCTACCACGCCCTATACCTAGTTTTCAGCAACTCTAAACGGAAACACCTTTTTTTTTTACCTTAGACCGTTGAGTATTGAGATAACTGTATGTACCAGGGATTTACCACAAAACCACCCGTCCCCACAGGGTTAACCCTCGCCGCATTAAAGATAATATTTGTGGTCACGTGCCTGTGGTCTTGCGATAAACTTGTGGTCTCGCGATAACTGACGCATACTGAGATTATGCATACGGGTCAGGGCGCCAGAAATTGTACAATTGGCAGCTTTAGCAATTCAGTAAATTCTGCTGACACATGATGAATACTAGGTATATCTGAGAATATTTGGTATTGGCTTGATTAAGACCATTTGTTTGATTATGTTGAACTGTATATTGAAGGTGAATTGGGTCTTAAATTTGGGTTATCTAAGAGGTTTGGAGAAGGTGAATTGTACATTTCCTCAGGCCACCTATATACATGTATTGTACACGCATGTGAGCATACAGTCGCCGGAGAATGTACAATAGGGGATTTGCATGTGACATTGGGCATGTCTGTTACAGTGCATGTGTTAGTTATTTGTGAAGATTTCTTAAAATATAACAATATGTCTGCAGCCGTCAACACTTACACATGCTGGGGTAGATTCACATCGGATTTGACATAACAAATAACATGTTATTGCAACTTAGGATTATAATCAGAGTCCATCGTTAGTGTTTTTAATTATCTATGAAGAAGGGTTTTCTGCACTCGTTTTTTGTACACTCTATACTCGTCCTGTAGACAGCGGCGTGTCATAGGGTTAACCGTAGCGGGCTTTGCGGTTTACTGCCTACAGGTCGCGTATAGAGTGTACTTGGATGATTGGGGTTGACGCAGCAAGAATATAAGATGTTAAAATATTGTTGTTGTTGTTTTGTTTTACATTTTTAACCAGGCCTAGATCACCGCAATGGATAAACCGGGGGGGGGGGGGTGAAATTGGAGCCGCGCCACCGAACCCACAACATGCCACTTGCTTTATTTTACATTTCGTTCATAACAACTTTAAAGATTAGTATCATGTCTGCTCAGTCTAGGCTCAGAGCCTCTCAGATCAGATAAGATCGGTAGGTTAGTGACTGGACGCCTACTGCACTAATGGCTTTTCCCGACCCAGGGATTTTAATGTGATGTTTTGGTTAGTTGCGAGAGGCTTTCCCTCAGTTTGGAGGGATTAGGTCGGCTATGAGCCCAGACTGTGCTGTAATAAATAGCTTTCCCTCAGTTTGGAGGGATTAGGTCGGCTATGAGCCCAGACTGTGCTGTAATAAATAGCTGACATAATTGTTGCCTTCTCATTGATGGTAAATGTACATAACTTAAGCTGCCGATAGCGCACTGCGTCCACAGAAGTCATGCCGCGAATGTAGACAGGGACGCGGTAGGCGCGCGGTCTGGACGGCGTCCCCTTGACCAACTGGACGTAAGTAGTAGAGAGAGTTGTCGCTCTGTGTCAGGCCAAGGCTATACAACTTCTCAGGCAACACCTCCAAGCTGCAGTATAACACGACACCTCAAACACACCTCCGGAATGCTATGTAACGTGGCCTTACAATTGATTCTCCTCAGCTGAAATGGAGTGTGTTATTTGGTGTGGTCGGGGTACATGCGTGAGACCCTAAAGGTCCGTGAATAGTGAACAAGTACTGCTCATATGGCTACTGAAGGGAATGTTGAATGGACAGCAACATTGAAACTACGTTATCAACATGACATCTACAGTTCACACTGACCTCATACGAACTAAGTATTGGTATAGGATTTTATGGGTTATTTAAGAGGATTGGTGAAGACGAATTGTTCATTTTCTGACGCCACGATCCATATACTTTATAGCGGGGGTCGATCTCGTACATACCTGTTTACTGGTCGTCCAGTCCTGAGGCGTTTACAGTGGCTATATCAATAACCACATTCTGATTGATTTATGAATATTTCTAACATTAATCCGCCCAAATCTGAAAGTGAGGATAACAAATGAAAGCAAATTAATCTCTCGATCAGAATGTGGCAATTGATATGCGACGGAATTGACTGAGGTGAAGCTGATGTCCCGACTTGAGTTTAATCTGTGTTTATTCTGTAGTTTACTTGTTAACATGGCAACGCATGAAAACTACCAGATATATATGGTTATGCGTAAATAATTGATTTAGAATTGTGGCCATAAACAATGTTTAAAAAGAGGTGACAAAATGGACTAGGATTGCTTTTCCCGATATAACTTTTCAAAGAAAGAAGCATCAATTTAGTCGACCCATGCATGCATTTCTCAATAGACAATCTTCTTACAATATTATAAGTGTGCTACTTTTTAAAGTTTTCCTCTAATATGTTGACCAATATTTTTTTAGACAAATTTTATTCGACAAAAGAATGATATTGATAAATCATGTTTTAAATATTCTTTTGCCAAGTTAAATAAAAAGTCACTTGAATCATCGGTTAAATTTATTTTACATCGAGTTCAAACATTAAGCTTCTACATTGGAGTTTAGTGATAATTCTTTACACATTCCTTTCTCCTTATATGCTCGACAATAATCTATTGTATAATACAATAAAGTGCATAAATATACATGAATATACAAACATACATGTATGGAAGTGCCCCCCCCCCCTCGTCCCATCTCTCTCCCTCGCCTATTGACTTTGCGTTTTTAATGACTGCATAGAAAATCGTTTCCTTTTGATTTTTGCGAGAACATCTGTGACAGTTCCCTCGGCGTTTCTTACTGCATTCCTGCAGGATGTATTTACGTGCATTTACGTTACGTAAAATACGATAAAAGTGACGTCTCTCCGTACACTGGGGACTTCTGCATTCTTTATTTTGTGTGTTTCTTTTACTTCTGCATTCTTACAAAACTCTGGCGGGATGGACAGAGTTGCACTTATGTTAAGGCAGGGCTCCACTAGACCGCGTGCTCAGTGTGTAGTGGCTTATATCGTTTAAATAGATACTGTAATGTTACTGTAATTATAAAGAACGTATACTGCACAAGCTAACAAGAGTTTCCTCTGACCAGCTCCATCTGTTATTATATTTGGATTGAGTGAACTGCAGAATGTAACCGCAGAGGAAAAACATGTCAGTGGAGTCAAGCTTTAATATAAAAAGGAATGTTCACCTCTGTCCCGTTATTGGTACACCCTATCTACACTGAGCCGATTATCCCCCACCCACCCACCACCCCGGGGGAGGTGGGGGGAGGCAGTTGGAGTATAAACAAAGGAAGGTCCCTCAAGTGTATCTAGACTTGTTAAAAACAGCTTCTTATTCAGCATTAATCATCAGATACGCTGTCAGTGTTAATTAAGTGTTTTTCTGTGTGTCCTGTGACAGTACAACTACATTTATGAACCTTTCTATACTAGTATCAGACTATTGAGGCCATCGATGGGAGAAACCGCATGCATTCTTTTCATCTTTTTAAACTGATTTTATTTTGATAGCTATTTCACATAAGTGATACATTTCATGCATGGAATTGGTTGCATGAAAGATGAAGGTAACTCCTGGCAGCCGTCAGCCAAGCGCCTCCAGTTGAGATTGAATGAATGCAATGATCAGGCCGTTTTTGCCATCGGTCAGCCGACTGCCCCTCCCCACTTGCATGTACAGACAGTTAGGGGTTCTTAAAAGAAAACTTTGAATAATGCTCAAATAGGATGGAAATGATCTTTAAAATGTGAATAACTATGCATTTTCCTCAGCATACGCGCCTTAAAGATTCACAACATTATTTCAGTTTATTTAAGAAATCTAGTGGGAAAAAATGTGTACCGATTTGTACTACATATTATATGTTGACCTATGTAATTAATTGTATGGATACATATATCTGGACCGGAAGTCTATTGGTCACTTGACCTTGGTTTTGGGCGTCAAGCCGTTCGCGCCATATCCAACTCAGCAGCCATCAAAGAAGCACCGCAAGAAACTCCCTGCCTTATTATTATATTCTATATTATCATGAGGACGATACATATATATATATCTAATTATACATCACATGATTAAAACCTATACAATTATATGCGCCATTCGAGGGACCTTTAGAAGAGCAAATTCCTAAACGCAGGTTTTGCTTATAAACCTAACCGATATGGAAAATGAAATCTCTTCAAATTAATATATACAAAACACAATTCTGTTGAAATATTAATATGAATGTATGAATACTGGATGTACACTGAAAGCAGAACCGACGCCATTGCTGCAACTTGAGTGCAAAGATAAGACCCATATACATGATTGACGTTCTCAGAAAATGTACAGTTTGCCTTCACTGATCCTCTCAAATGACGCGAATGTATGACACAAATGAAATTCAAAATACAGTTCAACATAACCGAACAGATTTTATTGAATAGACCAATACTAAACCAATACCCAAATTTGTCATTTTCAGCCTAATTTATAGTCTGTTCGAAAAGTAGTTGACAACGTGATTACTTGGTTCCATTAAGAAGAGGGAAAAGTGGGGGATTACTTCTATTTATGACAAGGACCTGTCAACCCTTTGCCCAGCGAGCCGCTCTTTGCAATCAACCATGGGGAAACAGGACCAGAATAACCAGCTCTTCCTTCCTTCTAAGCAACACAACAGCTGCTGCACATGGAACATAGGCAGCGCAATACAATACAGCTGTATATTTGGCCATGCTCAATCGCAAATGGCGACTCAGGCAGCAAAGGTTTGAAGTCAAAATTTAAGTCCCCGTCTTTTCTCTCTCTTAAAGACTCTAAGGAATCACGAGTCAACTACTTTTCAGACATACTATAGCAGAATTTACTTAATGTGTAGGGTTGACAATTGTACATTTCTAGGTGACCTGACCCATATACATTAATACATTTCTCTTCAGTTTGTTCCTATAATATTTGCCAACAAATTATAGGCTTCTCTTGTTAAATCTGTAAGTTAATGTATGTTATTTATCTTTACTGGTTTGTTTATAAAGCCAACATGCATACATGATGGCATCAGATAAAGGCTGTGGCCATTAATTGTGAAGCTGCTTTAGGGGGTCTAATTACCTATGAGATAGGAGACATAGTAGAAGGCAGTAGAGAGGTGGCTCAGTGCCTGGTCTATTGCCATGCAGGTGTGTAAGGCGGAGGTGGGCACTAAATACTATTTGCAAATATATGATACTGTGGTATCTGTATAAATTTAATAACACAAGATATGTTCAAATTGGAGTATTATTAGAGGGATTCTAGAGTTTGAATATTTACACCTTACCTGTTGTGATAGATTGAGCGCCCCCCTTCCCAAAATTAAGGGGTCCAGGTCCCCCTAGTTAAACAATACTTACTAATATTGTTACATCTCTTTATCCCAAAGTTAATGACAGCAATCATGTTAAGATCAGACTATTATTTGAAAAGTTATGATATCTTTACTTGTAATGGTCTGTAATGGTGAATATACCCCTGTTCCGGAAATAAGGGGGGGGGGGAGTGTCACAGAGCCACTTACTTTAATATTATTTGCAAATATATGATACTGTGGCATCATTACAAATTTAATAACAAAATCAGGGGAATCATATGCCTTCATCTGCTTTGGTCATTCCAACTGGTGGGCCTGCTTCACAGAGAAAACTCTCTCAACTGACCAGGCAACTGCTAGTGGAGAACACTGGAGTTGTTGGTGGTTCAGTGGGAGAACCCTATACATGACCAGGCAACCCAGAAAGATAGGTTCATATGCCAAAGTGTCATGCTACCTTCTATACTCAGTACCAACCCTCAGCACACCAGTCTACTGACTCTAAGGCCATCAGGCCATGGCCATTGCATCAGCCCATGTATGCAGGCTCCAGTGGCAGTCTTTCTCCCCATGTTTGGAGGAGAGCAGAGTGGTGCAGTGGAAGAGTGCTTGGCCCCTAACCCAGAGGTCTGTGGATCGAAACCAGCCTCTGCCAGCATGTTTTTTTTACTGCCACTCAAAGTCACTTCCTACCCTATGCCTTCATCTGATTTGGTCATTCCAACTGGTGGGCCTGCTACAAAGGAAAAAGTCTCTCAACTGACCAGGCAACTGCTAGTGGAGAGCACTGGAGTTGTTGGTGGTTCAGTGGGAGAACCCTATATATGACTAGACAACCCAGAAGAAAGGCTCATATGCCAAAGTGTCATGCTACCTTCTATGCTCAGTGCCCATCCTCAGCACACCAGTCTAGTGCCTCTAAGGCCATCAGGCCTTGGCCATTGCATCAGCCCATGTATGCAGAATCCAGTGGCAGTCTTTCTCCCCATGTTTGGAGGAGAGCAGAGTGGTGCAGTGGAAGAGTGCTTGGCCCCTAACCCAGAGGTCTGTGGATCGAAACCAGCCTCTGCCAGCATGGTCTTTTTACTGCCACTCAAAGTCACTTCCTACCCTATGCCTTCATCTGATTTGGACATTCCAACTGGTGGGCCTGCTTCACAGGAAAAACTCTCTCAACTGACCAGGCAACTGCTAGTGGAGAGCACTGGTGATTCAGTGGGAGAACCCTATACATGACCAGGCAACCCAGAAAGATAGGTTCATATGCCAAAGTGTCATGCTACCTTCTATGCTCAGTGCCCACCCTCAGAACACTAGTCTACTGACTCTAAGGCCATCAGGCCTTGGCCATTGCATCAGCCCATGTATGCAGGATCCAGTGGCAGTCTTTCTCCCCATGTTTGGAGGAGAGCAGAGTGGTGCAGTAGAAGAGTGCTTGGCCCCTAACCCAGAGGTCTGTGGATCGAAACCAGCCTCTGCCAGCATGGTCTTTTTACTGCCACTCAAAGTCACTTCCTACCCTATGCCTTCATCTGATTTGGACATTCCAACTGGTGGGCCTGCTTCACAGGGAAAACTCTCTCAACTGACCAGGCAACTGCTAGTGGAGAGCACTGGTGGTTCAGTGGGAGAACCCTATACATGACCAGGCAACCCAGAAAGATAGGTTCATATGCCAAAGTGTCATGCTACCTTCTATACTCAGTACCAACCCTCAGCACACCAGTCTACTGACTCTAAGGCCATCAGGCCATGGCCATTGCATCAGCCCATGTATGCAGGCTCCAGTGGCAGTCTTTCTCCCCATGTTTGGAGGAGAGCAGAGTGGTGCAGTGGAAGAGTGCTTGGCCCCTAACCCAGAGGTCTGTGGATCGAAACCAGCCTCTGCCAGCATGGTTTTTTTACTGCCACTCAAAGTCACTTCCTACCCTATGCCTTCATCTGATTTGGTCATTCCAACTGGTGGGCCTGCTACAAAGGAAAAAGTCTCTCAACTGACCAGGCAACTGCTAGTGGAGAGCACTGGAGTTGTTGGTGGTTCAGTGGGAGAACCCTATATATGACTAGACAACCCAGAAGAAAGGCTCATATGCCAAAGTGTCATGCTACCTTCTATGCTCAGTGCCCATCCTCAGCACACCAGTCTAGTGCCTCTAAGGCCATCAGGCCTTGGCCATTGCATCAGCCCATGTATGCAGAATCCAGTGGCAGTCTTTCTCCCCATGTTTGGAGGAGAGCAGAGTGGTGCAGTGGAAGAGTGCTTGGCCCCTAACCCAGAGGTCTGTGGATCGAAACCAGCCTCTGCCAGCATGGTCTTTTTACTGCCACTCAAAGTCACTTCCTACCCTATGCCTTCATCTGATTTGGTCATTCCAACTGGTGGGCCTGCTACAAAGGAAAAAGTCTCTCAACTGACCAGGCAACTGCTAGTGGAGAGCACTGGAGTTGTTGGTGGTTCAGTGGGAGAACCCTATATATGACTAGACAACCCAGAAGAAAGGCTCATATGCCAAAGTGTCATGCTACCTTCTATGCTCAGTGCCCATCCTCAGCACACCAGTCTAGTGCCTCTAAGGCCATCAGGCCTTGGCCATTGCATCAGCCCATGTATGCAGAATCCAGTGGCAGTCTTTCTCCCCATGTTTGGAGGAGAGCAGAGTGGTGCAGTGGAAGAGTGCTTGGCCCCTAACCCAGAGGTCTGTGGATCGAAACCAGCCTCTGCCAGCATGGTCTTTTTACTGCCACTCAAAGTCACTTCCTACCCTATGCCTTCATCTGATTTGGACATTCCAACTGGTGGGCCTGCTTCACAGGAAAAACTCTCTCAACTGACCAGGCAACTGCTAGTGGAGAGCACTGGTGATTCAGTGGGAGAACCCTATACATGACCAGGCAACCCAGAAAGATAGGTTCATATGCCAAAGTGTCATGCTACCTTCTATGCTCAGTGCCCACCCTCAGAACACTAGTCTACTGACTCTAAGGCCATCAGGCCTTGGCCATTGCATCAGCCCATGTATGCAGGATCCAGTGGCAGTCTTTCTCCCCATGTTTGGAGGAGAGCAGAGTGGTGCAGTGGAAGAGTGCTTGGCCCCTAACCCAGAGGTCTGTGGATCGAAACCAGCCTCTGCCAGCATGGTCTTTTTACTGCCACTCAAAGTCACTTCCTACCCTATGCCTTCATCTGATTTGGACATTCCAACTGGTGGGCCTGCTTCACAGGGAAAACTCTCTCAACTGACCAGGCAACTGCTAGTGGAGAGCACTGGTGGTTCAGTGGGAGAACCCTATACATGACCAGGCAACCCAGAAAGATAGGTTCATATGCCAAAGTGTCATGCTACCTTCTATACTCAGTACCCACCCTCAGCACACCAGTCTACTGACACTAAGGCCATCAGGCCATGGCCATTGCATCAGCCCATGTATGCAGGCTCCAGTGGCAGTCTTTCTCCCCATGTTTGGAGGAGAGCAGAGTGGTGCAGTGGAAGAGTGCTTGGCCCCTAACCCAGAGGTCTGTGGATCGAAACCAGCCTCTGCCAGCATGGTCTTTTTACTGCCACTCAAAGTCACTTCCTACCCTATGCCTTCATCTGATTTGGTCATTCCAACTGGTGGGCCTGCTACAAAGGAAAAAGTCTCTCAACTGACCAGGCAACTGCTAGTGGAGAGCACTGGAGTTGTTGGTGGTTCAGTGGGAGAACCCTATATATGACTAGACAACCCAGAAGAAAGGCTCATATGCCAAAGTGTCATGCTACCTTCTATGCTCAGTGCCCATCCTCAGCACACCAGTCTAGTGCCTCTAAGGCCATCAGGCCTTGGCCATTGCATCAGCCCATGTATGCAGAATCCAGTGGCAGTCTTTCTCCCCATGTTTGGAGGAGAGCAGAGTGGTGCAGTGGAAGAGTGCTTGGCCCCTAACCCAGAGGTCTGTGGATCGAAACCAGCCTCTGCCAGCATGGTCTTTTTACTGCCACTCAAAGTCACTTCCTACCCTATGCCTTCATCTGATTTGGACATTCCAACTGGTGGGCCTGCTTCACAGGAAAAACTCTCTCAACTGACCAGGCAACTGCTAGTGGAGAGCACTGGTGATTCAGTGGGAGAACCCTATACATGACCAGGCAACCCAGAAAGATAGGTTCATATGCCAAAGTGTCATGCTACCTTCTATGCTCAGTGCCCACCCTCAGAACACTAGTCTACTGACTCTAAGGCCATCAGGCCTTGGCCATTGCATCAGCCCATGTATGCAGGATCCAGTGGCAGTCTTTCTCCCCATGTTTGGAGGAGAGCAGAGTGGTGCAGTGGAAGAGTGCTTGGCCCCTAACCCAGAGGTCTGTGGATCGAAACCAGCCTCTGCCAGCATGGTCTTTTTACTGCCACTCAAAGTCACTTCCTACCCTATGCCTTCATCTGATTTGGACATTCCAACTGGTGGGCCTGCTTCACAGGGAAAACTCTCTCAACTGACCAGGCAACTGCTAGTGGAGAGCACTGGTGGTTCAGTGGGAGAACCCTATACATGACCAGGCAACCCAGAAAGATAGGTTCATATGCCAAAGTGTCATGCTACCTTCTATACTCAGTACCCACCCTCAGCACACCAGTCTACTGACACTAAGGCCATCAGGCCATGGCCATTGCATCAGCCCATGTATGCAGGCTCCAGTGGCAGTCTTTCTCCCCATGTTTGGAGGAGAGCAGAGTGGTGCAGTGGAAGAGTGCTTGGCCCCTAACCCAGAGGTCTGTGGATCGAAACCAGCCTCTGCCAGCATGGTTTTTTTACTGCCACTCAAAGTCACTTCCTACCCTATGCCTTCATCTGATTTGGTCATTCCAACTGGTGGGCCTGCTACACAGGAAAAAGTCTCTCAACTGACCAAGCAACTGCTAGTGGAGAGCACTGGAGTTGTTGGTGGTTCAGTGGGAGAACCCTATACATGACTAGACAACCCAGAAGAAAGGCTCATATGCCAAAGTGTCATGCTACCTTCTATGCTCAGTGCCCACCCTCAGAACACTAGTCTACTGACTCTAAGGCCATCAGGCCTTGGCCATTGCATCAGCCCATGTGTGCAGGCCCCAGTGGCAGACTTTGTCCCCATGTTTGGAGGAGAGCAGAGTGGTGCAGTGGAAGAGTGCTTGGCCCCTAACCCAGATGTCTGTGGATCGAAACCAGCCTCTGCCAGCATGGTCTTTTTACTGCCACTCAAAGTCACTTCCTACCCTATGTCCTCATCTGATTTGGTCATTCCAACTGGTGGGCCTGCTTCACAGGGAAAACTCTCTCAACTGACCAGGCAACTGCTAGTGGAGAGCACTGGTGGTTCAGTGGGAGAACCCTATACATGACCAGGCAACCCAGAAAGATAGGTTCATATGCCAAAGTGTCATGCTACCTTCTATACTCAGTGCCCACCCTCAGCACACCAGTCGACTGACTCTAAGGCCATCAGGCCTTGGCCATTGCATCAGCTCATGTATGCAGGCTCCAGTGGCAGTCTTTCTCCCCATGTTTGGAGGAGAGCAGAGTGGTGCAGTGGAAGAGTGCTTGGCCCCTAACCCAGAGGTCTGTGGATCGAAACCAGCCTCTGCCAGCATGGTTTTTTTACTGCCACTCAAAGTCACTTCCTACCCTATGCCTTCATCTGATTTGGTCATTCCAACTGGTGGGCCTGCTTCACAGGGAAAACTCTCTCAACTGACCAGGCAACTGCTAGTGGAGAGCACTGGTGGTTCAGTGGGAGAACCCTATACATGACCAGGCAACCCAGAAAGATAGGTTCATATGCCAAAGTGTCATGCTACATTCTATACTCAGTACCCACTCTCAGCACACCAGTCTACTGACTCTAAGGCCATCAGGCCATGGCCATTGCATCAGCCCATGTATGCAGGCTCCAGTGGCAGTCTTTCTCCCCATGTTTGGAGGAGAGCAGAGTGGTGCAGTGGAAGAGTGCTTGGCCCCTAACCCAGAGGTCTGTGGATCGAAACCAGCCTCTGCCAGCATGGTTTTTTTACTGCCACTCAAAGTCACTTCCTACCCTATGCCTTCATCTGATTTGGTCATTCCAACTGGTGGGCCTGCTTCACAGGGAAACCTCTCCCAACTGACCAGGCAACTGCTAGTGGAGAGCATTGGAGTTGTTGGTGGTTGAGTGGGAGAACCCTATACATGACTAGACAACCCAGAAGAAAGGCTCATATGCCAAAGTGTCATGCTACCTTCTATGCTCAGTGCCCACCCTCAGAACACTAGTCTACTGACTCTATGACCATCAGGCCTTGGCCATTGCATCAGCCCATGTGTGCAGGCCCCAGTGGCAGTCTTTGTCCCCATGTTTGGCGGAGAGCAGAGTGGTGCAGTGGAAGAGTGCTTGGCCCCTAACCCAGATGTCTGTGGATCGAAACCAGCCTCTGCCAGCATGGTTTTTTTACTGCCACTCAAAGTCACTTCCTACCTGATTTGGTCATTCCAACTGGTGGGCCTGCTTCACAGGGAAAACTCTCTCAACTGACCAGGCAACTGCTAGTGGAGAGCACTGGTGGTTCAGTGGGAGAACCCTATACATGACCAGGCAACCCAGAAAGATAGGTTCATATGCCAAAGTGTCATGCTACACGGAGGAGAGCAGAGTGGTGCAGTGGAAGCATGCTGGGCCCATAACTCAGAGGTCTGTGGATTGAAACCAGCCTCTGCCAGCATGTACTTTTTACTGCCACCCAAAGTCACTTCCTACCCTATGCCTTCATTTGATTTGGTCATTCCAACTGGTGGGCCTGCTTCACAGGGAAAACTCTCTCAACTGACCAGGCATCTGCTAGTGGAGAACACTGGTGGTACAGTGGGAGAACCCTACACATGACAAGGCAACCCAGAAAGAAAGGCTCATATGCCAAAGTGTCATGTTACCTACTATGCTCAGTGCCCACCCTCAGCACACCAATCCAGTCACTCCAAGGCCATTAGGCTATAGCCATTGTATCAGCCCATATATGTAGGCTCCAGTCGCAGTCTTTCTCCCCACGTTTGGAGCAGAGCAGAGTGGTGCAGTGGAAGCATGCTGGGCCCATAACTCAGAGGTCTGTGGATTGAAACCAGCCTCTGCCAGCATGTATTTTTTACTGCCATTCAAAGTCACTTCCTACCCTATGCCTTCATTTGATTTGGTCATTCCAACTGGTGGGCCTGCTTCACAGGGAAAACTCTCTCAACAGACCAGGCAACTGCTAGTGGAGAGCACTGGAGTTGTTGGTGGTTCAGTGGGAGAACCCTACACATGACCAGGCAACCCAGAAAGAAAGGCTCATATGCCCAAGTGTCATACTACCTTCTATGCTCAGTGCCCACCCTCAGCACACCAATCCAGTCACTCCAAGGCCATTAGGCTATAGCCATTGTATCAGCCCATATATGTAGGCTCCAGTGGCAGTCTTTCTCTCCATGTTTTGAGCAGAGCAGAGTGGTGCAGTGGAAGCATGCTGGGCCCATAACCCAGAGGTCTGTGGATCGAAACCAGCCTCTGCCAGCATATATTTTTTACTGCCACCCAAAGTCACTTCCTACCCTATGCCTTCATTTGATTTGGTCATTCCAACTGGATGGCCTGCTTCACAGGGAATACTCTCTCAACTGACCAGGCAACTGCTAGTGGAGACCACTGGAGTTGTTGGTGGTTCAGTGGGAGAACCCTACACATGACCAGGCAACCCAGAAAGAAAGGCTCATATGCCAAAGTGTCATGCTACCTTCTATGCTCAGTGCCCACCCTCAGCACACCAATCCAGTCACTCCAAGGCCATCAGGTCTTGGTCATTGCATCAGCCTGTGTATGTAGGCCCCAGTGGCAGTCTTTGTCCCCATGTTTGGAGGAGAGCAGAGTGGTGCAGTGGAAGCATGCTGGGCCCATAACCCAGAGGTCTGTGGATCGAAACCAGCCTCTGCCAGCATGTATTTTTTACTACCACCCAAAGTCACTTCCTACCCTATGCCTTCATTTGATTTGGTCATTCCAACTGGTGGGCCTGCTTCACAGGGAAAACTCTCTCAACTGACCAGGCAACTGCTAGTGGAGAGCACTGGTGGTACAGTGGGAGAACCTTACACATGACCAGGCAACCCAGAAAGAAAGGCTCATATACCAAAGTGTCATGCTACCTTCTATGCTCAGTGCCCTCCCTCAGCACACCAGTCCAGTCACTCCAAGGGCATCAGGTCTTGGCCATTGCATCAGCCTGTGTATGTAGGCTCCAGTGGCAGTCTTTCTCCCCATGTTTGGAGGAGAGCAGAGTGGTGCAGTGGAAGCATGCTGGGCCCATAACTCAGAGGTCTGTGGATTGAAACCAGCCTCTGCCAGCATGTATTTTTTATTGCCACCCAAAGTCACTTCCTACCCTATGCGTTCATTTGATTTGGCCATTCCAACTAGTGGGCCTGCTTCACAGGGAAAACTCTCTCAACAGACCAGGCAACTGCTAGTGGAGAGCACTGGAGTTGTTGGTGGTTCAGTGGGAGAACCCTACACATGACCAGGCAACCCAGAAAGAAAGGCTCATATGCCAAAGTGTCATACTACCTTCTATGCTCAGTGCCCACCCTCAGCACACCAATCCAGTCACTCCAAGGCCATCAGGTCTTGGCCATTGCATCAGCCTGTGTATGTAGGCCCCAGTGGCAGTCTTTGTCCCCATGTTTGGAGGAGAGCAGAGTGGTGCAGTGGAAGCATGCTGGGCCCATAACTCAGAGGTCTGTGGATCGAAACACGCCTCTGCCAGCATGTATTTTTTACTGCCACCCAAAGTCACTTCCTACCCTATGACTTCATTTGATTTGGTCATTTCAACTGGTGGGCCTGCTTCACAGGGAAAACTCTCTCAACAGACCAGGCAACTGCTAGTGGAGAGCACTGGAGTTGTTGGTGGTTCAGTGGGAGAACCCTACACATGACCAGGCAACCCAGAAAGAAAGGCTCATATGCCAAAGTGTCATAGTACCTTCTATGCTCAGTGCCCACCCTCAGCACACCAATCCAGTCACTCCAAGGCCATCAGGTCTTGGCCATTGCATCAGCCTGTGTATGTAGGCCCCAGTGGCAGTCTTTGTCCCCATGTTTGGAGGAGAGCAGAGTGGTGCAGTGGAAGCATGCTGGGCCCATAACTCAGACGTCCGTGGATCGAAACCAGCCTCTGCCAGCATGTATTTTTTACTGCCACTCAATGTAACTTCCTACCCTATGCCTTCATCTGATTTGGTCATTCCACCTGGTGGGTCTGCTTCACAGGGAAGACTCTCTCAACTGACCAGGCAACTGCTAGTGGAGAGCACTGGAGTTGTTGGTGGTTCAGTGGGAGAACCCTATACATGACCAGGCAACCCAGAAAGATCTATAGGCTCATATGCCAAAGTGTCATGCTACCTTCTATGCTCAGTGCCCACCCTCAGCACACCAGTCTACTGACTCTAAGGCCATCAGGCCATGGCCATTGCATCAGCCTGTGTATGCATGCTCCAGTGGCAGTCTTTGTCCCCATGTTTGGAGGAGAGCAGAGTGGTGCAGTGGAAGAGTGCTTGGCCCCTGACCCAGAGGTTTGTGGATCGAAACCAGCCTCTGCCAGCATGTTTTTTTTACTGCCACTCAATGTAACCTCCTACCCTATGCCTTCATCTGATTTGATCATTCCAACTGGTGGGCCTGCTTCACAGGGAAAACTCTCTCAACTGACCAGGCAACTGCTAGTGGAGAGCACTGGTGGTTCAGTGGGAGAACCCTATACATGACCAGGCAACCCAGAAAGATAGGTTCATATGCCAAAGTGTCATGCTACCTTCTATACTCAGTGCCCACCCTCAGCACACCAGTCTACTGACTCTAAGGCCATCAGGCTATGGCCATTGCATCAGCCCATGTATGCAGGCTCCAGTGGCAGTCGTTCTCCCCATGTTTGGAGGAGAGCAGAGTGTTGCAGTGGAAGAGTGCTTGGCCCCTAACCCAGAGGTCTGTGGATCGAAACCAGCCTCTGCCAGCATGTTTTTTTTACTGCCACTCAAAGTCACTTCCTACCCTATGCCTTCATCTGATTTGGTCATTCCAACTGGTGGGCCTGCTTCACAGGAAAAAGTCTCTCAACTGACCAGGCAACTGCTAGTGGAGAGCACTGGTGGTTCAATGGGAGAACCCTATACATGACCAGGCAACCCAGAAAGATAGGCTCATATGCCAAAGTGTCATGCTACCTTCTATGCTCAGTGCCCACCCTCAGCACACCAGTCTACTGACTCTAAGGCCATCAGGCCATGGCCATTGCATCAGCCTGTGTATGCATGCTCTAGTGGCAGTCTTTGTCCCCATGTTTGGAGGAGAGCACAATGGTGCAGTGGAAGAATTCTTGGCCCCTAACCCGAGGTGTGTGGATCGAAACCAGCCTCTGCCAGCATGTTTTTTTACTGCCACTCAAAGTCACTTCCTACCCTATGCCTTCATCTTATTTGGTCATTCCAAACACACATACATGACCTGAACGAGAATATGTGTGCCCCCACCCCAGGGTCTAACTCCTGGATTCGCGTGAAATATCAAATATCAGAGTCACAATGATGCCTTCCATTTCGTCTATCATTACCGGAACATATCCATACATGGCTGAAATAGACAGAAAATGTACAATTTGCCTTCACCTCTCAAATAACCCGAACGAAAATCCCACAATCGTATATTATGATAGGATGTAACAAGGTTGGTGTCTGACTTACCGTATGCGATGCCCACATGTTTTTTTTCAACTTTTCAATTTGTCAATATAATTTATTAAATAATATGATGTCACAAATAGTAACCGGCCATAACGTTGACGCTTCTCAGACTAAGGCTGAAAAATTGGTCATATTTTCCCGCGTGGTGTCTCAGCTACAATATACAATAGCATGTATACCTTCATTTACAGCGTGTACAACCCCCGGTCGTGGTATAATGAGTTATATTGAACAACATTATCATACGACGTCATCCTCAGCGAATCCTGATTGTAGATAAGATACATATATCTAATATAAATGAGTAAAACCTTAGAATTATAATATACATTATATTTCTCTTTCATCTTGTCTTATTATCGCATATCATATCGACTCAATAACTTATTATTATTATGGAATTTTTATTCATGTCTTCATATGCAGTTACATGGTGTTCTCGTACATGCATTTACCAGTTCACAATTCACAAATGGGGCAGACAGTTCTACACAGTAGATCTTCCACAGCGTCCTAAATTTATACAAAATCGGAGATAAAAGATTGATGTTTACATTTCTTAATTGTTAATAGTTAATATTCAATTTGTTCGACCTTCTTTCAATTGTCTAATATAATTGTGACAAGGTGATCCACCAGTTATGATATTTGACATTAAAGCAATATAACTAACATCAGTTTACTCGTAGAAGTTGCTTTAGGTTTGATCTCACTTAGAAAATATTTGTTCTCGGTATACTCTTAGGCATGGTCAATTTACATATCAGTTCATTATCTCAGATTTGTTAGATCAGATCATCAATACAATATAAGCATAATGATAATGGATACTGACGATGGAGACATCGAGGTGTTCCAATAAGATTTTATAAAAAGGTTACAACAACATCAATACTATCACTCTATGTTGTAAATAGACTCGCTGTTAAATAAAAATCATTGAAACAATTGTCTCATTTTCTGTACCTTATGGTCAGATATATTTATATGTATTTAAAATATTTAAGATGATACTAACTTGCATACCAATAACCTGAAAAAAGGAACAAGCATAGTGTTGTAACACTCTATACGCGACCTGTAGGCAGTAAACATCAAAACCCTTTAACGTTAAGGCTATGGGACGCTGCAGGACGAGTATAGAGTGTAGTAATTCTCTCTCTATATAAAAAGAGGTCCAACAGATCAACATAACTGAACACATTTTCTTAATCAGCGCAATACTCAGATGTACCCAGTATTCATCATTTCCAGCCTAATTCAGTATAATTGTAATTGTGTAGAGTTGCTGATTGTACATTGTCTGACGTACTGACCCCAGCCCCTGCTGTCCCAATACCAGGTCACTGCTGCGTGCGCATCGTTTAACGGTTCCTGATGATGCAATGGCAGTCCCTAGTCTGCCTATCTGACGGACCGACCATTTTTCAAATAAAATCTTTATTGACGTTGAGGTTGTGTACATGATATCCATGATTTATAGCAAGCAATATGATAAAGCACGTGTCCACTATAAGCCGTCGTCGGCGACATCTAATACTCATCATTGGAAAAGTCCAATCGTCGCCGACTGAGTGGAGATGTATTGAATTCAATTCGGTTGAATAAACACTTATTTCGAAATCTTTAGATTTCTATTTCTAGTTAAGGTATTTGTATTCAGCACAGGCATTAATTACATCATACGATGTTATCCTCAGCGAATACTGATTGTAGATCAAATACATGTATCTAATATTATCAGGCCCAATTTATAAACAACACCATCAATTGGCCCTGATAGACAAATAATGAGAAATTCACTACTATTGCATGTTGCATAACAATACCAGTTATTTGTACCATTCCACTGGTCACATCATACCCATTCGATTTACCATGATACTATTTCTCTAGCAAGTATTAATATATAACAATAATATTTTTGTGAACAATACAATATATCTGCAAGTATATCTCGGGTCGGACCAGTTAATAATTACAGTATAAGCATTTAATATCATATTTGTTTCAAATTTCTTTCTTTCATACAGGATTAACAAATGAGGTGGCGTCACCTTTGCCATCCTCTGTTCGAAAGTCTGCTTGGCCTGAGATATCACTAGGCCTATATATAGAGTTGTATACAATTCAGTGAAATAAAACAGAGTAGTTTAAACTTGAATTACACTAATGATTTTATAATAGCGCGTATAGGTCCTGTGTACGATTGGGTCTCATTACTATTCCATCCATACTGAGGGGACGCATGGAAACCAACTCAAGTGGTCAGAGGATGACAATTAAATAAATCACCGGTGTTCTCTGTGTGTTACATATTTGAATACACATAATTACATACAAAAGTCACAGAGCCCGTAAAATTGTCTTTATTGACGGTAAAGCAATTCATAGTGCATTGACAATGTGTAGATAATCAGATGATAAGAGTTATGTTTAAGATAACACGTTTTGAGTAATTGAATCATTGGGTTGGTGGGTGGGTGAAACAACCTCTCTGTAGCGAAGTTAGTGCTCAAGTGGAGAGCCTTCAAACGGATTTCCGACGGCTGTTGACCATTACTGACATTGCATAACGTGTTGATTGGTTTGTTTGTGTTACTCTTTGCTACAATAACTGGTAATCTACATTATCAACCAATGTGTTTTGTCACCCAAGTTGCAACATTGATATTTTTTTTTAATTTGTTTCCACGGGATCTATTCTTTTGAATGTTCTCATTTTTTGCGTGTTTATCGCTCTAATTACTCTCATTGAATAAATGCACCAAATTTTAAGACAGTGTAATAAATATATTCTTGCGTTTCTAAGGTCATCCTATGGAGTATATTTAGCTACTTCATCAATGATTGTCCACCCAGAAATATTGCAAACTTATTTATTTTCAAACATAAAACAAAATCAAACATAAAATATTGAAATACTTTTTAGATTTCATTAATGTTAACATCGTTGGAATTCTCTCTAACTCATCTTTTCAAACATGATGGTATCTCAAAATCCATTTCTTTTCCGACTTATGACTCATTTTGGGAGTCATTGTCTATAACCTCCGATTTAAATTTAAAAGTAATTTTCCTCTGGTAAAAAAACAACTACTGTACTCTTTATTTTTCAATGAATAGCTTTGGTTGAGAACAACCTTTAAGTATATAACTACGGTATAGCCAAACTCTATGATGTCTTACTCTATAAGTATAACTTGATTGATTGCTTAGCATTGTTATTCGATCAAAGATTTATTTAATCAAAAGATCTGTTAGAATAGAAGTGACTCCCATGAGTGTGGGCTTGTCAGCAGCTTCCGTCTACACTTAATAACAAAAACGTATCCAGATTAGTACAATGCTATAACTTGCGGGGGCGATCGACAACACTGTGGGAAAATGACTCGTTAAGGCAAGAAAAAAGCTTATTTCCGGTGCCCCCACCCCCACCCCTCACACGTATATTGTTATACCTCATGGGTACATTCCACTATACACGATAAGATCTAAGATCATGACTTAAAGGTCTCCTAATACCCTCTTAAATGTACGACCTTGGCTAAAAATAAAACAAACAAATTCTAATTAAAGCAGGAACTCCTCACTAAACAAAGTTTGGAGCATCTAGGGCTATCCATCAGGGAGGTAGAAATTTCAGTTTCAGTTTCAGTTTCAGTGGAGCCCCAACATCTCCTTTTATTAAAGGTTCTTAACAATTACAGTATAATGTTCAAATCCAATTTCAAAATGACTAAAAATTTTCATCTATGCAAACTATAGAGGGATGAAATAAGAGGTAGACGATGTCCAGATGTAAACAAGAGCAATGTATTTTGGTCTCTTATAAAAGAAAAGAAAAATGTTTCACTCTTTTCCTACCCCTACATAGGCATGCACCATTAACTGATACTCTTTTAACTATACCTATTAAATTTTAAATGTATGTACCATTAAGACATTTAAAGAAGAATTAAATTAGAAATATTTAAGTTTTACCAAACGTGTACATTATAATAATTATGAAAAGGCGCTGATCGATATTTTGCATCTCATCATAATACAGGATTTATAATGTACACAAATTCCTGCTTAGATAAAATATTTCTTTAACAAAAAAATTACAAGTTATGGAAATACACATTACAAGTTATGGAATTACACGTGTGAAACAATATCTTAACCTTTGAAATTACTCATAAAATTCCCCCATCTCCTGAAACCGAGAAACCGAGAAACCGAGAAACCGATCCTTCTGAATGTACAGCAGCAATAGCAGACCAATATACAACTTACCACTGACTGCGAGGTCACAGGAACCTACATCAACATAGTGATACCCAGTATTAACCTCTAATGTTTATTGTCAATGGCTTTCCCGGCCCTGGAGTAGGCCCATCAATACAGTGGGTCCTGATGTGTTGATACCCATTTTTTTTTCAAATCTCCAGCACACAATAGAAATACGGACTCGGCGCCATGAGGCTAGTCCATTTTTTGTTAATTTAAAAAGATATGTATTTCTTTTAAATTTAGTATTTTATACACCAAATCCTCTGTGAATGATAGTTGAGTTACAAATACTCTATGCACAGTGAACAACGAAACTGATAATGGATTCAGGACATTTACAGGACTCACGGGCGATAATTCAATGAAGAATAACCATGGTCGTCCACCCACTCTGCCAAGGAACAGCATGCTACTGCCTCCATGATGTTACTGTAATACATATTCCTATTAATTGTACACGCTTTGCTCTGAAAACAACGTATCTAGAGTGATTTACGCATAGTGCGTATTTCACTAGTGATTTACGTGGGATTGTCATGGCAACCAATCTGGGTTTTTTTAAAACTAAGATTACCAGTAAAATTCAAATTTATGACCCATTTTTTCCTATTTTCATGATTGAAAGCATGTATAATAAATCTGTTAACTAACTCGCTGGTTTCAGTCACTTAGAATATTGCCCTCTGCAATGTTCACACTCCTTCAACCAACTCGTTAGTTAACCTGTAAGTATAATATATCGATCCCTCGTTAATCCGAACACCTGCATGGTGGGCATTTGATACCAGTTGTAAGATAGCGTCTGTAGTTAAAAGTGTATTCATCGACATTTCTCAGGAAAACCTCAACGGAAGAAAGAAGAAGATAGTTTTGGTTCACCTCAATCCTGCGGGGCGGCTAAACTGTAGACCACAAGCTATGTTAATGTACAGGGAGTGGAGCACTAAG
Source organism: Sthenelais limicola (assembly GCA_942159475.1). Classification (NCBI taxonomy): domain Eukaryota; kingdom Metazoa; phylum Annelida; class Polychaeta; order Phyllodocida; family Sigalionidae; genus Sthenelais; species Sthenelais limicola. The sequence goes on from OW804102.1 coordinate 39,951,340, forward strand.
GGTGAACTCACCAGAACATGTACAACTCACCTTCAGTAATTCTCTCAAATTCCAGAGTACGGTACAGAGATGTAGTCTCAATGATTGGACGGTCTGTTTCATTTGTTTGATGATTTTTATTGTTGTTAATACGCGTATCTCTCAGATTAATTCTCCCAAATAACCAAAATGTCCACAATTTAAAACCAAAGTGAAGTTTTAAATAAATGCACTACCAAATAAACTCAGATATACCTCAGGATATACCGAGTACTTATCATTGTTCAGTCTACATTGGCAGAATTTGGTTAAGGTGTCGAGCTGTCGATTGTATATTTTCTGACATCATGTATGTTTGGTACCTGTCTGTGGACCTATTAGTAGAAATATACAATTGGCAGCTATGACAAATTAGGCTGACAAATGACACATATTAGGCACTCGTATATTTGTTACTGCATCGATTCAAAAGACCTGTTTGGTTATGTGAACTGTATTTTGAGCCCCATTGTTGTCTTTATCTTTTTTTCTTAGAGAATTGGTGAAGGTAAACTGTACATTTTCAGGCGAATTTCTACTGTCCCAGGAGGAAAGGGCTACATGGTGATACTGGCTATGCACTCTAGGTCCAAACCCTCAGATCAGATAAGAATGGTATGTCAGTGATTGGACCCCTACTTCGCTAATCGGTTTTCTGGCTTAGGACTCGGCGTTTTAATGGGAATAAAGTGCCAATTATAATGGCCCTTTGTGGATTGAGGCGAAAGGCTTGCCCTTCGTTTGAAGGGGCTCTCTCAACTTTGGGCCTAGACGGTATGCGTCTGGTAACGTCAAATGTACAAGAAAATGGACTGGTCTTCTGTAATTCAATATTTCAGACTGACTTTTAACTCAACATTTGAAATGATACATATGCAATATACTGATCAATATTGCTTCTATTGTTGGATAGTGTTTGGGAGAGTACCTTAAATTACATTTTTAACTTATCATTATATTTGGAAGCGAAGCTACAAATAAATAGTAGTAACATTTCTCCTTTAACTTTCTAAAATTTGCAAACATTCGTTGTCGCAAAAGAATTTTTTGTAAATCCCGACCCCATGAGGTACATTTTATAATCCTGTTTTTGTAAACATGTAAACTAAGGGAAATCCCCGCCGGGGTGGAGGTATATTTTCTCTGACATCCCCTTCCATACCCCCATACCCCCATACCCCCGGGGTAGGGGGTGCAATTGACAAGTGCATACCTTTTACCAGACGCCAATATCGCTACATTGGATCAATCTTGTCAAATTTGAATCTAAAATATGGTTATACGTCAATGGTGAGATTGATTATGGGTTAGATCGTCAGAAAATGTACAATCGCCAGCTCCCGAGTGACGCTGAGAAATGGTAAATAGTAGGCTTACCTGGGTGTATTTGGCATTGTGTTGGTTCAAACTATGTGTTCAAAAAACATATATTCTGACATTATTTGGTCTTTTGGTTGAAAATATATGTTAAAAAACATATGTTCTGTCATGTTGAACTATATTTCAAACCTCATTTTGGTCTTAAATTTGGATTATTTGAGACGATTGGGGACGGCGAATTGTACATTTTCTGGTGATCTGACCCTTATAGGGCCTACATGATCGCTTCTCTGGGGGTGCACGGGTCACATTCAAACAGAACACATCCCCAGGCGATTTTCTCACATCGAAAGGATTGTACACTCACAATATTCAAATGAATTGTAATTGAATATTTGATGTCTTGTTATGAAAACTCGCTGCATGTATGCTAGTATGTACATGGAATTATAGAGGTTATTGTTGATATAATATACATGTAGCTTAATGTAAATATTATACTAAAATGCTGTGCGGTGCTGAATTAAATAGTTTTATTTGACAAAAAGAAATTACAAAAGCAGAAGTCCTTCTTTGAAGTCAATCAAAGTCTTCCAATTCATACTAGCATGCATCACCTAGGTACAATCTCCCCTCTGTGACAACGTCCAGAAATGGCCGTATATTGTTGTTATATGTTGAAGGAAATGATCTAGTGTCGAACATTTAGAGCTGTTGATCAATTAATTGATGAACCTGTTATTTTTTTTATTTCATAAAGGCCACAACGATTTTACAGATATTTCAAATGGGGAAAAATGCTATAGCTGTTGCCACCTGTTTCCAAGCGTCGCCCCGATCTTTAAAATATATATGAACTTACAAGAATTACAATCCTAAACTCTCTTAATCTACACTCAAACTTATAAAATACACACATATTGAAAAATTACAAACGTTACAGTACATCTAGATTCTTCAACTAAAGAATTCGCGCTTAAATTTACCCTTATAAATTACATGTTGGTTGACGTTTCGGTTTATCATGCTACCGCGTCATGATTAAAGCCCTTAAAAAAGGGGAATGGAAAATAGAATAAAAGCAATTCTCATTACCACCAAATCAGTAATATATGCATGTTATAAACAAGAGATGTACCCTCAATTGTGAATAAACGTTGAACAAACAAACAAACCTCTCTGTGGCCGCAGCCACACAAATCATACTTCACAACGAGGTCAGTAAGCAGCAGACGACATTCAACAGTTGCTTTTTGAGAAGGACAACTTTTTCCCGCCAAATCCAGGCCGCCGCTCTTAGACATGTATATATGGACCAGCGCATTAGGTATTGTACTTTTGAAAGTTTCAATCTTCAAACAAAGACAGAAATCGTGAACTGGACTGAGACTCAGAACACCTCTAATTCATTAGAACTTGCCAGGAACATTCAGAGACCACCAATTGTATTCAAAATGTCCAGTTTATTTCGAGATTTTAGTGAATTTTGGGCGTTTTGTGAGAAGGCTGATTGTCCGCGTCTTGGTGGATGGACACACGCATATACATAAAGTTACCCCAGTTACCAGATCGGAGGCTATGACTGGGTCCCTCTCAGCACATACATACACCAACACAAAGTCCTTGGCTTCTTGCTGATTGAAGGGAGTGGGAGGGAAACATTCTTCTCTCTTCTCCTCCAACCCTCCCTCCCTCCTCCCTCCCTCCTCCCCACCCTCAAGATCCAGTTTGTTTTTCACCCCCTTCCCCATCTTCTGCTCTGTCCCGATGCTCCTGTTTTTGCCCTGCCATTGTTGTCTCTTATGCAGTTATTTATGCTATCGGTGTCAGTACCTCTCTCAGTAGTATGGCAGAATAAGTACACGACCTCATGAATATGCATCACCACTTGCTTCCCAGCTACCATCATACTACTCTGCCGCCCACCCATCCCCCACGCTCATGAATATTAATTAGTTCACATACACCATATCACTCCGCGACGGCCTCTTGTGCCTCTATAGACTCATCCGCGCGCTGGAAATAGTCCTCGCTTTATCACTCTTCTCGCGGACATATCTCTTGTAGATAATTACCGCAATTGTTACGCATAATATCTGCAGGCGTTTGTAAGCAAGAATTCGATTCGTATAGCGAAGGGGTGGTGTCGTAGAAGAGAACAAAGAATGGAGGATGAGGTTTTGTGTCGGTTCTTGTTTGCGCTGCAGAAAATGGTCGCGCTGTGGCTGTAGTCCATGCGAGGCGGTCTCTTTTTCTCTGGTGCGCGTGTGTGTGTGCTGCGTGTTTGAGTTTGCGTGTGTGTGTCCGCGCGGCAAGTGAGGGGGGGGGGGGAGGACTGACACCCACCCACCCACCCACTTGTAGAGAAACACAAATCATTGCGCTGCACGTTTTTCATGTTAGACCACTTTTTGAAAGTTAATAAATTCAGTTTTTCTGCAACTCTGGGAGAATGAATTAACGATGCGGCACTGCTCAAGTACCATCGACTAGAACCTAGTGCTCCCGGTAGTAGAATGTAACTTTGCCGCTCTCAAAATTCGCTGGTGACGTTTAATTCCGACGCAATTATGCGACGCAATATTCGCGCCCAAATAGCAATGTAAACAGGTATACATCAACATTTTAATATAATGCCTATCATGGTTATTATTTCCATTCTATTTCAACATCAATTAAAAATTTTCCTCGATTCCCATAAATGAATCGGATTATATAAATACTTCTAAAACGCAATGATTGATTCTAAGGTGTTCATGCTGTGTGAAAATAGATGTCGCAAAAGGACCTACTGATCTAAAAATAGGAATATATACAAAATAACAAATATATCCATCTTGTTTGTCCGATAATTTACATGATCAGATTGCATGACGCATGTAGCTTAGTACAAGCAGCGGCCAATTTACGGGTGGATTTCACAGAATTCTACTGAGAGTGGTTCCATTTTGTGGAGAACTCAAACTGGCCAATATTCAAATATGGTCTCCAAGTTGTATAGATTTTCTGGTGAAACCCATATAATACGTAAGGTAAAGATTCAAATTATGCATAATGCGGCGTTTAGGTATATCTATTACCTTGATCACGTATATTGGGTATATTGTTTTGCGCGCCGAGGCGAAGCATGCTGATAAGATCAAATGATGAGACAATAACAGAAAATATCTGGTATACCTCTAGTCATATATCTAGACATACAAAAACATTCATTTTGTCATAAATACTAATACATATCAATACACACGTAATATAAACTGAATAATTTATGGCAGTGGTGAGAGAGATGAGAGTGACATTATCCAGGGGATTTTGCCTACTCGCGTCGAAAGTCCCTTCCCTAACTTAACAATTGTCTGCTAACCTTACTTGATACCAACTATTAAATTGTACCATATAAAGTTCCAATATATTCCCATAATTCAAGTATAAATTTGTACATGTTGCTGAGAGTCTATAGAAAAATATCTCTAACGTAACTATTGTATGGACATCAACAAATAAACCTAATGTATTGTTTTAGCTCAAATAACCTTCCTATTAGAGTACTTTTTGGCATTGCGTTGTTATAATGGATGTACCATAAAGGAGTGAAGATTCGGTAGAGTATGAACGTTGGTGCGTATGAGTTGAAATACAAATGAAAAATAATAATTATATAAAAGGAAGGAAAATAAGATTAAAAGTAAGATAAGGATGTCAAAGCATCCTGGTTCCATCGAACCATAACATTTTTATTCATGGCCAAGGTATTGATAACTTATATGTGATAATATGCTGTGTATTGAACGGCCATTTAATTAAATATTCTAGGGACATTTCTGGTCTTACTGGGTTATGGTTCATTTTCATGTTCTTATTCTTATAAAATATCTTGTGGGGATTACAACCGATATAGTTAATTTAAAAGTATACAATTCCCATTAAGACATCAAAATACGCATTTTTGAAACTTGTTTTCATGTCGTTCCACAAATATCTAAGGTCAATAAACCATAGGATGTAATCACTGTTCACAACTAAACGTAGGTAGTTATAGATTTAAATTTATATTTATCTACATTCTGATCTAAGTTATCCTTCCTGTTGATTATTTTGATTATGATGTAGTCAAACGTTTAATTTATGTATTATATTGATATATACGGCGCTAAAAACAAAATTATGATTTTTAAGGATATTCTCTAAAGAATTCTGTAGTGGGAAATTGATACTGTAGACTCTATTGTTTAAATTATATCACTATTAATATAGTCATATATACTAGACGACACGTGAGTAGGCCCTATATTCGAGTCTTAGAATTTGTGTATCTATGTAAAAAAAAAAAATGTATAACAAATTATTAATTCTTAAATCATCACTACCCTTTATTATTCAGTTTATAGTAGAATCTCAAACAAACAATTGCAATGAATATAAATGTATTGAATTGAATTATTTAGCATCGTGATATATTATATCAGCGGGCATTGGGTCAGACGAATACCGTAGCATGCTCTGAAACATCTTGCATTCCCACCAAGCAGAGAACTGTCGAGTCGAGGACAGATTAATAAATCTTGGATCTGATTCCAATCTGTACTTTTCACGATATTCCTTTGCAAGTCAACGAAGCTAAAACTTCCCCTACCAAAAGGATAGTTTCAAGCACAAGGCTTCTACGACGCCCAATCCCGACTATACTGGTTAAAATATAATCAGATTCAAACATGGACTATTCTGGCCTCGACTAAATATAGGTCTACTGTTGTTTATATTAACCATCCAAGTCCAACCAACGGGAACTAACCGAGGCCTATAATATAAAGATACACAGGTACATTTCCTTGTTCTATATCAGACTTTGGTCCCATTATAGGCAAATCATCTTCACCCAGTACAGGTGACATTTTCTGCCAACGATACGTCTGAGTCATTTCGGGAAGAAGTAGAAGGCGAGCCTGTCAGTCCAGGCTCACAGCCCCTCATATGGTATGCAAGTGATTGGACGCCTACTGCGCTAGCGGCTTCCTTGGCCTGGAGTAATGATGTCCTAATGTGATTTTAATTGCATTTTGAGGGTTGGAGCCAGAGGCTTTCCCTCGGTTTGGAGGGACTCTCTCTCAACTCTGGGCCTATAGACTGTTGTGTCTGGAATAACTTGTTCTTGTACTTCTGTATTCAGTTATTTAGTACTGAGGGTGCTTGATTTGTACGCCGACAGTAGCTTACCAGCCATAACCGTCGTCATATGTACAGTTTCCAAGAATTCTGTATGAATTCTTAATCCCGTATGCCAACTAATTACTTCTGTATTGATTGGGCATGTCCATGCAGCGTATGTATGACATAATAGGATAATATGGAGACTCGTCAGTTACTGCCATGTACAGTGCATGTATCTGACAACCTTATACTTGTCTTGGATGTGGATGGCATCCAGGGGTTGTCCAATGTATGGTCCCATATGCATATGTCTGCACATGTATACATAGCTATACATGTATATCTTCTTATCCTATACCGTCCCTTCAGGGTTTGTTTTATTGAATAATGTGTCTCATTGACATATATGGATATCCCCTCTTTTCAGTCGTGTTGGGTAGGGCGTATTGATTCTGTAATCGTTATGAGTTGGTCTATTATTAGTAATGATCGAGATAAATGAATTACTGGTAGGCCTACCTACCGTCTGTTGCAATGAACACATAGGTCAGCCATTCTTGGCTGTCAAAGTAAGAGGGCAATAGAAACAAAGATTATTTAGAAGATATAAGTCTGTGAACTTTAGATGGTGCTGATTTAGGTTTCTTACTATTTAATTATATATAATATATAAGTGTCACACTCTGATTAAACTATTTCCAAAGTGGAAAAACCCAGGAAAGGACTTAGACTGGCACAGCAGATTCGATTGATAAAGTTTAGACTGTTAGTTATGTTACATGATCTATTGCTGATGTTAGGGAGCTGTGGGGGCTTAATATACAGGGAGCTGTGCTGGGGACTTCACTGAATCATACTGATATACTTGTAGACAACACAAGCAAGTTATTATTAGTATCATTATAATCATTATCTTATGTAAGCATTTTATTTCTATTTCATAATACCGAATCGATGATATGATTGCTCTGTCTGCTAAGAGAAGTCTTTCCTGGCTGTCCCTGACAGTGACAGGCATAAGTAGTAGTGAAACCGCACGACAAAGTGATTATGAATATAACTTTCAGAAATTACACACCTATGCTGTATGACAGGTGCCATGTACTATATAGGGTACAATTAAAAATATTCTGTTGTAAAATTGATAATTATATAGCATATATGAGCTCATATCAGGAAGACCTGGGTAACAGATAGCGTAGCCCTATTTCCTGCCATGGATGATCAATGGAAATAAAACTTACGATATGTATTGATTCTTCTGTTAAATAATCAGATATTTTATGGGGTATCAGAATGAAAAACAAAGGGTTACTTTTCGATATTTTTCTGTGCTGTGAGGGTATTTGATAAATGGTGAATATGTAACTTTCGAATCTTGTTCAATAAAATATTCAATTACTATAGCATCTCGTTCCATTCTCTTTTAATATCATGTGTCATAACCATCTTTGGTAAACCAAAACTTTTTGATCCAGTTGTTCTATGGTAGATCATAGAGCTTATTACTTGTTGTTCTTGTGATATTAAATATAATAATTATTTTATGATATTATTTGATTACTCATTATATTTACACAATAATCGAATACTAGTAGTTGGTTCTAGTCTATCAAATTCCTCAATTCGAGGACGGTTGGATTTGGAGCTAGAGATATTTTTTACAGTTATTCAGGTAAACTATTCGGGCTAATATTTCTTTGCCTGATATTTATGCGGAATACGGTGGCATAACGACTTTTAGTTTTACTCCAGAAAATAGAATATTCCACAAGGACTTCAATAGACAAACAGCAGTACCTCATTATTTTCATCTTTATTGGCCATACAATTTAAATAATGAATGTATCATAAGTATTTCTTATATTACTATACATGCATGTATATCAGTTTCAAGGGTTAAATAAAATCCTGTTATATGCATGTAATTTACCACTGTTCATCTTTGGCAGATAAACAATTATATATTATGTATTATGTAAAAGAAACGGGTTGAATTTGTATTAGTTATAAATATGTAGAAACGCTTGATAGCTGATCCAACTTGGACATAATTATTGTTCACCTACACTCAGTTTGGTGTTAAATGATAGAGATACTTGGCAATAATGACATCAAACATTTTGAATGACCCATATAGTGACTTTCGCTTCAAATCGCAACGAGCATAGAGCGAAATTGGTCTTAGCGATTTTACCATTTCGTTGGTCATTTACATATTATTGTATATTATAAATATAATATATCTCATACACGTATATGATTATGTGTATGCAAAGATAAGCATTTTATGTTATTCTAATGCTGAATAGAATTGAATTTCTCCTTATTTGAGCCAATTGGTGATGTTGTTTATAAATTGGGGCTGATAATATTGCATTATATAGCTATGTATTTGATCAACGCGATTTGATCTACAATCAGGATTCTCTGAGAATAATATCGTATGATGTAATGCATATGTTTAATACAAACATCTTAAATATAATCTAAAATAAATACGAGTATATCTCCTAACGACACACTTGTAGTTCTATCAACGAGGTGGAATCCAATCTCGTTGGTTCTATTGAAAATGACCATTTAAAGTTAGTTACTCATATTCAACTCGTCTGATATTTTATCTAAATGGGAATACAATCTTGTCGAACATTACACGCTGTCTCGGAGCTGTGGGATTATGTTTCTGGGTCGTGGAGACATCTCTACATGTTATACACTCTCTCTGTGGTGAAGTCACCAGAAAATGTACAATTCGCCTTCACCAATACTCTCAAATAAGCCAAATTTATGACAGAAATGAGGTTCAAGATGCTGACCAACATAACCGAGCACACCTCCCAGTCAAGGTGATACCAAATATACGCAGATGTACTTAGTATTTATCATTTTCAGCCTTCACCAAACCTCTCAAATAAGCCAAATTTAGGACAAAAATGTGTATAATCGAAACAAATTCTCAGATCAAGGCAATACCATACTCAGCAATTTATAATTTCAGCCTATAATTTAGCAGAATTTACTAACTATATGTGTTATATAGAGTTGCCGATTGTACAGTTTCTATCGGAGGTATATATTATATAGGAAATGTAGATATGAATTAGTATATTCTAATAAACAGGACATCGTGCTGATTCCAGTTTTAGTTATATAGATTTTATTAAGTATACATGTATACATTTTTATCATTAATGATTTTATTTTGGTAACGTGTTTAGCAGCAGGGGTAGGCTTTTGCCATTCCTCCCAACAGGTTATGCAGGATAGAGCTTCAGTTCTTCCTGTCCCAGATCTCCAATTATACAAAACCCGTCAGATATCAAAAGCGGTTGCGAAAGCAGATACACAAATTCATGAAAATAAAACAAAACAAATATTAGTAAGGGTCTAACATTAAGAAAATAACATCAAAGTGGCATTTCTGACATACAAATTCTGATATTCGATAGAACTACAATATTGTGTAGGCGACATGTGCACAATGGTCTGACATATAGGACATAATGGATGCCATCTTCATGGATCAACGATGGAAACTACTTTCGGCATAATTATACTATTGGTACCAACTGTCTCACACCATATGTGATGTGCTACATGAAAATATTGAGCTTTATATTTTAAACGATGAGATCAGGCGGATTCAATGTTAGATATTAACCTTTAGCACATCTAAAAAGTTCGTTTATATTGTAACAATATATTTGTATGTTTGAGCAGATCGTATACTGGTATTTCTGAATAGTAAATCACTAGTAAAGTATAGTTAAATATCTTTCCTTAGGATGACCTTAGAAATGCAGTGATATATTGGACATATAATACAGTCTCGAAATTCGGTACACGTAGGACTAACATCACTAACGCCCCGAAATAAACACATTTCTATGAGGAGTTCTTGTGGAAGAAACATTTGAAAAACATAATTTTTGCGACTATAGATTATTTTGTTCTGCGACACATCACATATGATTCGGCACAGTGTAATCATACATATTATTTCATTATGATAAGTCTAGAGATTATGTAATATCTAATCTTATGTTCGATGGTAAGTCGACGGGTCAAAGCAACGTAATATATTATAATAATAATGAATTCTTTTATTTTTTGGCAAGTAGGTACATTTAGACACAGAACAAGACAATACATAGAATGCTTCAGATTACATATGATATACAGGAATGTGTCTGAAAATATACAACAATAGGCACCAAATCGACTTCCAAATATTTCATAAAAATTCTTACAGTATGATCGTTATGGACCCATTCAAATTTACCTAAGGCATATCGAACTAAAATAGTTCATACAATCGGATTCAGGTTGAGTTAGCCACACGTCCTGTTGCAAATTTATCCACATTCTAAATCAGATCTTATATATATGCAGCTATGATTTCAATATTGTATCCCCTTAATGTTACTTTAATTGCCAAAACTTGCTAACACTTGTTCTCTTACTGTTGTATAAGTTTAACTCTACCACCGTATATAATACAAGGTATAATTATATGATAAAATAATGCTTTAATTATTTGTGTAACTTTGTAATTAAGAGATGAATGCTTGATATTAATGATGACGATATGATATGAGACTTCTGATTATAGTAAAATTAACATTTGTGCATGATGTTAAAAATACCATTAACCTCGATGCTATGGTTGCGTATCAGATTCCTGCCTTTGGGCTGGGGGACATGGGTAGGCCCCTACCATATATTTCTCATTGTCTTACTGTTTGGAATTATGAGAAATAAAACGAGATTCAAATTCATTTCAGTGCATTCTTCTATACTGGGGCGATGCACTCGTCTTAAAATAATACTCATACGCGCTCTAAAACTGAATCTGATATATAAGTATTGAATTATATCATACGTATGATGATATAGAATTATAACCATAATATATGGGCTTCCAGTTATAGAATTTGCACAAATGGAAGACCCTGTCGTCCATATAATTATATTTTGATCATACAATCTTAGAAAGATAATTTCATATAATATACATTTGCCTTGGCCTATTTCTAATACAAATGTGTTCTTTTAAAAAGATGATAGACATTATCCTCGAATTTAGATATTAATTTTAGAATCATTTCTACAGATAGGCTAATTCGAAAATCAATGTTGGGGAGATTAATGTCTCGATAAATTCATTAAAATCCGCCTCAATAAAACAAATGATTACAACCAATTATAAAACAATCAAATAATTTCACCAAAGTCACAGGATTCGCCATGCAGGGAAAATAGGAGGGCTTACATTGCAATTGGGATCCACTATGGAACTTTTGGGTGGAAGTTTAAATCAGGAGTTATTTAGAATTCAGATTAAACTATATTCGATGCCACAATGGGAACGCTCCATTACACACCACGTGATATGTGATAAGGTCATGTGATAAGGTGAGAAGGCGCTTGATGCGCGCTCTGTTATCTAACTTTTAGATAAAGCAATCCATGTAATCTCTACTTCCAGAATTGGCTGTCAACTTGAGATTTTAACCCAAGATTTCTGCAGCTGGAATTAGCTATCACATATACACTTATATGTGTGTATATAATATATCCTTGGCTTACAATTTCTCCATACTTATATAATGATATGTCAATGATGAATTATGAACCGTTAGATAATTTAATCTATGTGATCTTTACTTCCAAAATTGACTGGTAATTTGAGATTTTAGATCAAGATTTCTGCCGAAATTAGCCACGAAACATACTATATGCATACATATTCAGCAATGGTTTAGGTTGTATACAATACATACGTAAGGTGCGCGATTTGTTAACGAAATACAGATGGAGGCTGATAGGAGAATTAAGGCTTTATTTCTACTGGTTAGATCGGATCCTCAACTGCCTCTCCAATGTCCACAAAAGTCATAAAACACGTGGAATGTTGCATTAAAAATCACAGCCCGACAATGACGAGTCCGCACCCATCCCTTTGCCTCCTACCTTCCTCCGCCTCCCTCCTTCCTCAGCGTTCTATATCAACTATACTATGATGCCAGTTTGAATGGTGCGCGCTGATTGGCTGTTGCCAGGACTCCTTGCGCCATATATGGCAATGCGACAGGCCCGCGAGGCCGTCTCCCATGTCACGGCCCGGGAACGAGCATAAGAAAGGCGCGCTTTTTCTCCATAGCTTCCATTTTATGAACACAACATTTTTGCAGGCGTTTGAGTAAACTGTAACGGGCAAAGCGTGCCAAGTGAAGGGACAGTAGTGTCGCCTGCACACGTTAATTCCCTCCCCTGCAACATGTCGGTCGTGCATGCTTTTACATGTTTCCTCCAGTACCTCATCTCCTTTTATTAACCATCCAGGCAACTGTGTACAATATGTCCTCCCCCTCTTTATTCAGACTATTTCAAAGTTAAAAAACTCAACGCATTTGGGGTCATTTTACATTCTTGATGTATTTGAAACACGCACTTGAAAAAAAGTCTCGCTGCAAATTATGGAGGATTGCAAATGGTAAGGAAATCCAGGAATAACAGGGGCTGTACGGTTTGTGTGTTTTTGCAGACGTTTTGTACGAACTAAATTAAGATGATTTGTATTCTGCATGGGAAAGGTGGGGAGACGACGAAGAGAAGGAGATTTCTTATGGTGGTTTGGTACCTCGAAGAATCCAGGGGATTTAAACTCCGCCTGAGAGGAAAAAAAATGAAAATAGGTTCAGCAGACGACTTTTCTTCATTCACGCGGGAAAAAGCGCGCGCATCGGGATTTGTACGAAGCGTGGGTTCGCGTAGATGCTGTGTCATATTTCTGCCTTTATTTTACTCAGTTTTATTGTGAAAATTGAAAGAAAGATATCGCAACATGTTGCCATGCAACATCGCTGTTGTTTCCCTTTGCAAAGCCTCGACTGTGGGGCCAAACAGAAACCTTAGCAACGCCCTTCATCTCATATCGTGACGCGAAAAACTGAAAACATCATTAAAATCCAATTTGTGATCTAAATAGAAATCTCAAAAACAAATTAAGACAATTAAGGCGATTCTTTTAGCTTTTCTTGGTAGGCTTTTTCGTGTTGAGGAAGAACAATTATAGCCGGAGTCGCCATGAAGTATTGCCCTGACATTCATAATTTAATGAAAATGCTGTGCGCTGTATTGGTCACAAAATACAGCCATCAATTGTAGCGATTGAAGCAACTAATTGTCCTTATGCGAAACTTGAATACCATCAAACGATTTGGGAGTGCACGCGTACAGTTTCCACACACACGCTAATGACAAAATCTATTCATTAACAAATATTGTTTTATTCAGTTTCAGTTTAATAACCAGTCTGTGGAGGATAATCGGTGGATCAGCCAACTCCTTAACAACTATTAAATACCCGCGGATAAATTACTCCATCTTTTATTATTACCATAAATTGGGTATATTAATGATTCTCCGAAAATTGCAGTGATTTGATATCAAATTTTCTAAATTAAATAAACGCGAGGAAACCTATAGAATGTTGATCCGCGATTTAGCCACTCTTTTTTCGTCCTGTGATTTTTTAAAATCCTGCATCAAAATTTTTTTCATTCAGCTCAGACTAATTTATGTCGGAGTGTTGATAACATTTTGACTTGAAGTTGAAAAACAGGGGAGGGCAGAGAACAAAAAAAATAGATGCATGCATTTTTCAGCAGCTGAAACATTCAGGTTTATAAATCAATGTAGAGAAATAATTTATATGCATTTGCACCTTTTCAATATAAACTGATGGATTGAGAAAGGGCGGAAATCGAGGACATACTCAATGCCAGTCTATTTCCCTTTATTATAAAAAGTAGAGCTAAATGTTCCCCTAAAGGACCCCTATTAAAACCAAAGTGGGTCCAATTTTATTACTAAAGTGAAATGACGATGCATTTATAATTATAAAGAATTCAGACCTTGGGTCGTAGAATTTGTAAAACCTCTTACTGTCAACTTAGATTCAAGTTACATCTCAAATAAACAATAATTATATCCCTGTTTAAACTGAATTATTTCCTCAAATTTTTTCACAAGAAAACATACTATAATCGATGTATAGAGAATTTCCCTGAGGAAGCCTTTATACCTGAAAGAAGAAATATTGGACTCTGGAAATAAACCACACACATTCCAAAGTTGATGACCTGAGTGATTAATATCTTTCCCCGAATCTGAATTTCTTTTTAACTCAATGTTTTATCCATTGTTGGGCTTGGGGGATTATTTTCTTCGGTTTTCTCGTTAGAGGATCATTATATCACCTGAATAAGCAGCACCTGTTGCATATGACATGTTTTACTTGAAATATTTCTTATGTAGGAAATTCCTATTGTATGAGTACTAATAGCATTGTGTGTGTAGTAAATTCCTTCCCTAAAGGTTCCTTACCAGCTAATTAGAAAGGAAATGTAGCTTTAATTCATCTTCATATGTAATTTTCTTTTCGAATATGGGAATCATATATGTAATATGGGAATCTGACTTTCAAATAAGCTGTAAACATAGAAACTCAACTTTTTTTTGCATGAATTACATATATTTTCATTTTCAAAATCTGTTAAATAAGCCCTCCCTTACTTGTATGTAAATAGCATTATTTCTATATTCCTACAGTGAGACTTTCCTACCAGACCAAGGAAAATAGCGAAGCAAGGAAAACCTCAAGTAAGGATTTGTTATGAAACACGACTCAGATCTTCTAGATACACTGGGCCCAGGGTGGAGGCATAACATGACAAGCAAACATATCAATGTCCTGGAAATGTACGCAGTCCTATATTATTTCTATCAAAGAGCACAAATATTAGCCGCATTAGAGTCTGTAGTCAGACGTGGACAACCTGAAGTCTTGAAAACAAACACAATAGCCTGTATCTTCTTCCTTCATCGAGTATACACCGAGCTTCTGGTAATTATGCCTTCAGTAAATATTTAACATTATATTTATATATATTTATATGACCTTTATTGTTTGTTTTAATACTTTATATTCATAAACTGGCTAAGAATTATAAAGCCGTCACTTGTATATTTAGTCATCATAGATTACAATATGATATAATATTATTCTGCCTAAATATGGATCGAGACAGAATATAATAAAATTCGAGAATGAAACTCGATATAGAGACAATGAAATATAATGCATGGTGTGCATGTGATATTATCCCACATCTGGTGAATCCATCCAGAGTGGACGTGGCAATTTAAGAATGTTTCCGTGTAGAGCCAGACCGTCCTCTGCTCCTGACCTCTCATAGTATAAATATGCTACATGACATCATCGCCTCACCAGAATCCTCCCACCCCAACCCCTAAATTCTAAGTAATTTAGTAAGTGTATCCATTCAATTATAGTTCTGCTGTAGCATGTGCAATTTCGGGATGATTTCTCATATAAATGTATGTGACAAAAAATAACATCTTCATATGCATCATCTCCCAAATAAATATAATATTTTCAGTTTGTCTTCCAAATCCATAAAGTGGTGTGTGTGTGTGTGTGTTGGGGGGAGTGGGTTGTAATTCCTATGAGGTACATGTTTCTGACTTATTAAGCTGAGAAATTATAAATACTAGGTATATCTGGTATTGCATTGTCGAGAAATCGGTTCAATTATGTTGAACTGAATTTTGAACCTCATTTTTGCCTTAGATTTGGTTTATTTGAGAAGATTGGTGACGGTGATTTGTACATTTTCAGGCGACTTCACTCCAATATTATGACATTTTGCGGAATTGTATTTAAATATTTTTATTCAGCAAAAAAACATTATGTATACATGATAACTTTTATTTATTTTTTCATGATATGCTGAGAATTATTATCTGTAAATGATGAAATGCTATCAATAAAAATACAATACAATACAATGTAACCAGTACACTTTTTCTCAGTAGTCTCAGAGAGATATTAGGTAATACTCAGTTATATCGACCAGCAGCTATATTATTGATTCTGAAATATTATATGAAATAAATTCTAAAAACCCACAATAAAATTAACATTCATGTAGGGGTAAATGTTTGCTTGAAATATTTTGTATTTAGGCTAATAGGGTTACATTGCAGGTCAATCAATATAGAAAATACACAAATAATCATATAAAGCAAATATTGCATTGTGTCGCCTGGGTTCCATACATAATTATCAATGGTATTCCAGGAGATACTACTTAGTATAACAGATGTCATTCACGAGAGCATATAGTCAGCGATACAAGTTGCACTATAAATGAAAAGAAATATTTATCATCACATGACATTATATCCCTATTAAAAGGCAATATTCATTCCTCACTTGATACAAGCAATTCATATAAAGTCAATCCAATACAGTCACATGCGAGTTCATAAACATGCTCTGTATGAATCTAAATATTAATTTTATTGGCATATAATTGCAATAGTAAATAAAAGGATAATGACAGAATTCCCCAGTATAGACTTGATACTCTGTCTTATCCATATAAGGGAAAGGTCACATTCGCATTCTATGACAAATAATTTAACCTTGATACTTGGTAGCATGTATCATCCGACACTATGCAGAGATACATCCCATATTGAGCCAATATCCCATATACATCCCATATTAGGCCAATACCATCTGTAATACAAAGCACATATAACACCTCCAAATTCTCTTCAAAAGAATTCCTATCATCTAGCGTTGGGACAGAGTATACTTCCAATAAAGGTAAAAGTGCCTGGGTTCGGTGTGGAAGGCCAGAGAGGTCCAGTGAAGTCAGCCCTGGCAGCCCCCGCGCACAGGACACTCTTGCCCTACTTGCTGCTCCAACTGCGCAATATAAAGACCCCCACATCTCTTGACACAAGTCTATAGAAGCGCCTCATTGCTTTGTTTTTAATGCTCTCCCTCAAAGCACGAATCATGCTATTATCATTATGTATTACATCAGCATATTATATAGACTCATACACAAATGTTATTCAAAGGGATCTCGACACATTGGCATTGTTTACACAATAAAGAAAACCAGCTAAATCTCACTATATTTATAATAGTTTTATTTATTATTTATTTAAAATATTTATTATTTATTTTTATTTCAAAGAAGGAAATCCCGATACATTAACATTGTTTAAAGTGGTTAAGGATAAAATACAACATTCAATTATTTAGACTGAAAATAAAGAAATCTAGAATAAGGAAGAGTTCGAAGGTGATTCAAGGGTGGACATTGTTGTTGTACATAAGTTAAATGGAGACATTAATTTATTAAAACCTAAGTACAGTCTATGAATACTTTTGTAGTAAATACAGAGAATCTAGATGTAGGAAGTTTATGTATTTCATGACCTAGACACTTATAGGATTCAGGGTAACCAATAATTACACCGAAAGAATAAAAAATAAGTTTCAATATACAATTTGGTTGTGCACCATCAGTTCTCTATATATGCGAACATAGAGAACCAGGTACAGAATAGTAATTAAGTATTGAGCTACTTATGTAAACCTTTTATATATGTGGAATAATCACTGATTTATTTACTAAACGTTTTCTAAATAAAGACGCTAGTTTTATGCTATACATACACTATAAAACGTGTCAGTTTCTTCAGAGACAGTCACAACAGATTTCATCATTACGTATACTTTTAAATTCAATTCGATTAAGGTTTCTTATCGTGTTTTATAGGATTATTCGTTTGCTTGGACCGATGTAGAACGATTGAAAGAAAATGTGGGCCATGTTCAGCATAAGAAAAGTGTGATTGAATAAAAAAAAATGTCACTTTTAGTCATCCTTTAGTTCGTGTCTAAAACATATCCAGTCTAGACTCTAGGAGTTGATAGATTCCCTCCAAATTGAGAGAAAACCTCTCGCTCGAAACCACAAAATACCATTAAAATGGCTTAGAATCCTATACATTATAATTACATAACTTATATCATTAAACACTACATTTATTACGCATGCAGTGGGAGATTTGAAATATGAAATAAAAAAGATGATCATCCTTAGGATTGCAGTATTGAAATTAATGTCACACTTTTTATACGAATTTAGATCATATAGACCTATAGATCCTAGATAGAGATTGTTATCTTTTATGAAAACTGATACAGTATTAGGATGCCTTCAATAGTCATTGAAAACGGCTTCGTATACAATTTAAATGCAACATTGGGTAGTGTCGGTTTGTATTCATGCCAATTGTATTTACAATACCTTAATTTACCTACAACATGTTCCCGACATGAAAAAAAGAGTCATAAGTCGCAAAATTGCTATTATTCAGTCTGTTTATTCACAAGATCTCTTTGTATAATTGTTCTTATCTTTAAGGTATCTAGCCCTTTAAGTCGTATGTATGCATGTACAAATTTCAAGATAGTGAATTAAATATATCCTTGCGTTTCTAAGGTCATCCCACGGAGGTACTTTTAGCTACGTTTACACTGGGTAACTAATAAATATTGCAAACATTTGTTCAAACATGAAAAAGTCAAACATAAGATATAGAAATACATTTTAGATTTCCTAAATGTTGACTTCGTTGAAATCCTCTTAATCTCATCTTTTCAAATATGATGGTATATCAACATTAATTTTTTCGACTTATGATTCATTGTTCTGTGATACATCACATATCAAGTTATGGATAATGGATTGATTGTAATGTATACTTTGAGAGAACTAATGCGAATAATCTGTGATATAAATACGAGACAAAGTGAGTTAAAATTAAGAAAGTGTGATCATCTTTTTGTGTAAAATATCTATTGGTGAAGGTGAAATGATGCAGCCTTAAATTTACTGATAGCCTTTTCTTATCTTGATTGCAGCAGTCACAAGGAATAATACAAATATACATGTACATTCAAACTAAAACTACATTAACAATCTTAAAGATTAAAAAAATACTTTGATGATCCATATTATATGCAATTTTAATATTACGATACATCTATTGATTCATTATTTTTCACCTGTCTCAGTTTTTGTCGAGGAGATCTAAGAATAACAAATAGCAACTTTTTAAAGATATACCTAAAGACTACGAAGATTACAATTGATCATTTAAGCATCGCCCAAATAACGACTGCAATTCTTTCGAAATGAAATTCGCCAGAATTAATGTCCATCAGTCTGTGATCGATAAATAAATAACTTACCACTATACCTAGCTTTAGGAAATACAGCTAAGGTCCACTCTATGTCCAGTCTGTATACTATAATATAACCTCTCTTGTAGGGGATAGATGGATGGTCAGTTCGTCCAGTATCGAGTTTAATATCCCCGAAACTCTAAATATCTATAAATTCATCTGGCAGGAGAATTATTCATACACAGTATACACTGACACGTACATGCTATACTAAAATGGCTGCGTCTTCAACTTTTTGGGATCTATAAGAACTGATCTAAGGTATGTAACCGTTGGTAGTTTGAAAATGCATCAAGTTTTGTGGTGATTATTCTGCTGCCTCACAGGGATCATGCATCACAGAGAAGGACAGAGAGAGGAGGAGGAGGACGTGGAGGTGGAAGTGGTGGTGGCTGCGCTGGTTGGTGGTGGTGGTGGTGGAAGTGGTGGTGTCGCAAGTTCTCTTGCTCTCTCCTATACAGTCTAGGCTCAGATTTAAAGAGAGTCCCTCCAATCTGAGGGAAAGCATCTCGATCGCTTGAAACCGCAAAATACCACTAAAATACCATTAGGGCGCCTACTCTAGGCCAGGAAATCCATTAGCGCAGTAGGCGTCTAATCCCTGACACACCATTCATATCTGGTCTGAGACTAGTGAGAGGCTAGACGAGCACACATCAAAGATCCCTACTACTAGATCTGATGTATGATTGTTGTTTAGTGATACCTCATTATTGTGTCTTACTTCCATTCAACCGCAGTCATCGCAGCCATTCCAAGAACATGTATATCATCAACAGCAGCATACCAGTGTTTTAGACCAACTTCTGACCTATCACTTCTGCCTAAATCAACCCTCTCCTGAACACACAACTCTTCCGTAAGTAAAGTAAGGCTTAATTTACAACACTAATTCTAACGACTTGCTATATATACTTTATGCATACTTTATACCTTGAAGCAACATATTGTCTACAATGTAGACATGATTAAGTAGTTATTGTGTAAATATATAGATGGGCAGACGACATTTATCCCTCAATAATAATAGCATATGGAAGGAAGGGAACTGATGGCTGTTTAGCTCTGTTTGCAAAGGTGGTGCATGGTAGTGGTGTGTGGGAGCTCCAATAATACTCCTTCTCCTATTTGAAAATGGGACTTGATCATGCTAATTAATGAGAGAATTAGCATTATAATTAATGTACAGGCGACGACTAGAAACAGGTACAATACAGTGGGCAAGCTATTGTCCGGCCATGGCCAGCGACCACGCACACAAAGTATGTGGATCGCGCCAGCCACGAGATCGTTTTTTTCGCCCTTGATCCAACTGGGAGGAAGAGCGGTTGGGAGGGGGCGTGCTCTGCGCATGCGTTCTGAGGTCATCAGCTGACCCCTGTTTGACCCAAACCGCCGGTAGGTCTCCTCCCCTCACAAAATGGCGCCGACGTTACTGGAACGACCGCCACAGTGGTGGCGGTGGTGGGGATGGTAAAACTAGTCGCTCTAGCAACCGGTGGACTATAATAGGTGGACCAAGTTTATAACATACTTGACACCGGGCGAGAAAGTGATTTGAGGAAGAGGAGAAGGAGCAGACGACAGGAGAAGAGTGGCGGGAAAGATAGAGAGAGGGGAGGAGAGAGAGGAAGAAAATGAGGCCATTTGCAAGTAGGTTGTTTTGCCGATGTTTCTGGTATCTTTTTGAAAGAAAATAGTTCCACCGACGTGCGTGAGTTGGGGAGGAGGAGGAGGAGGAGGGAGAGGGAGAGAGAGGGAGTCAGCAACTTGAGAGAAGCTTCAATATGTCCATCCCCTCCCCGCTCAACCGCCAGCCCCAGCTCGGTGTAAAACTCACTTTTCCCCATCAGAAAATACCACAGAACAGTCCAGAAACCAGGATTTCGTTAATACACACTTTATAGAGTGTATATACACCTGTTACACCTTTCCCCACACGTTTCTAATTGAGTAATGTGTTGAAAATGGTCGCGACGAGGTGGATTGGGTGGTTGGTATAGGTGGGTTAGAGGTGGTTACTGGGGCCATGGGGTAAAATTCATTTGTTCCCAAGTGATGTCATATTTTTGGTTCTCCTAGCCCCAAGCTAGAGATTCTGCCGCCAATTTCTACCACCAATGGCCTGGACGCATGCATTTTAAACACGCAGCGCGACCAGGTTCTGAGCCAGGCAAATTCGAGACAGTTTTTATTTTTTCTCAATTTCTTTTACCTTTTTAATTTTAGAATCAGTAATTTTTTTAGGCCAGCGGTTGAATCAGACTACAGATCAAATTTCATTTAAAACACGAGCCTTGCTTGCATTGTGCGCTGGTTGGTGCAGGGGAGAGGAGCGAGCCCTCCCTCTCTGTACCTGCTTCAACCCATCTTGTAACGGGCGCGGGCTCTCCTTCTCTCTCTCTCTTTACCCCCTCTCTCTCTATCTCTGTCTCCCTCTCTCTCTCTTTCTCTCCCTCTCTTACTCCCTCTTTCCCTCTTTCCCTCCTCTCTCTCTCCCTCTCTCTCACTCCCTCTCTCTGTCTCCCTGTCTCTCTGACTGTCTTCCTCGCTCTCTTCCTCTCTCTCTCTCTCTCTCTTTCCCTTTTTCTCTCTCCCCGCCCCCCCCCCCCCCGCTAACATACCCCCCTTAATTTAAATTTAAATTACAAAATAATTTATATTAGAAAATCACAATTTTCTCTATTAGCTGTCCATAATAACAGAGAGAGAGAGAGAGAGAAAGGTGAAGGACATGGGTTAAGGTAATTCATGATAATCAGATGATTTTGATTCAGGTTCACTGAAATTGTGAAAAGGTGTGATTGTGATTGTGAAAGGGACGCAAGGAAGGGTATGGAATGCCTGAGCCCGAGCATTCTTCCCGCACCCTATAATGTAACCAGTTACATATATTGCTAGGAGAATGAGTCAAAAGTCGCAAAAAAAGGATAATTTACAAAAAAAAAATCCACAAGAACCCTTTTGTTTGCGACTTTTGACTCATTTTTCTGTAACACATCAGATATACTAATATTAATACTAATACTAAACGGTCAGGGCAAAGGTACCATCATTTTTTCCATTTAATTGAAAAATCTAATCAGATATACTATTTCCAAGGATTTCATAGGCATTCCCTTGTGAATGAACCTATACTTATCAACATTTCATGCACTGGTTTTATTACAAGTCTCGGAAATACCCGGGAAAGATACTGTCAGAGTCACGACACTGACAAAATCATGAATTGGTGGCGACCAAGGTTTCTTGTAATGAACAGGAATTGATTTTCTATTTGATCTGACAACCTGTATTTTTTAATGGGATATTTCTATGAAAATTATTATTTGCAGACATAAATTTACAAATCCTACATTTATTTCATATAGGGGTCCAACCACATCCTATAAATAATGAATAATAACATCGCCCATTATAACCAACTTCTAGGGTAAAAAACTAATGCTAAAAGCACAAAATCATATCATATTTCTTCATTAAATATTTAGCAGATTGTGCACACAGAATACGTTAAAATAAGAATATGATAAATAATATTAATGATGATGATATAAGGCGACGCATCAAAACGGTTCCATATCATTATATTCGCAATTGTGATCTATAACATTCTCTCACCTAAAATGAATAATTTTCTTAAAAACCTCATGTATATGACGAATTCATAGTTAAAAATAAGCGAATTTTCTGTGGCCATTTTGTATTCTGGGAACAGAACTGGTGCTCTACCACTGCCATGGGTTGGGGTTTGGGAATAAAGCCCTACCTAAAACCTCATTTCACCATTTCTTAAGATTGGCATGGACATGAAGGTTTTATACTGGTGTAAAAAGCACCGTGGCCTAATTTGATTATGTTCCCACGTCCCCAGTGCAGCACCAAGAATAAAACCGAAACTGTCCCCAAAACACTACCAGCGTCTCCCTCAGCGTCCACCCAGCGTCTGCGCCTACTCGAACTGGTAGGAAGAGAGGGAGAGGTGTGTGTGTGAGAGAGAGTGTGAGGTGAGAGAGAGGAAGAGAGAGTGGGGGGAGAGAGAGGGAGAGAGAGTGCAGGGAGAGAGGGATAGAGAGTGCAGGGAGAGAGGGGGGGGGGAAAGAGGAGAGAGGGGGAGAGAAAGAGGAGAGAGGGAGAGAGAAAGGGAGATATTGAGAGGGATAGAGAGAGGAGAAAGAGGAGAGAGAGAAAGAGGAGAGAGAAAGAGGGAGAGAGATCCACACTAGAGCAACATGTTAAAATATAATTTTAATCATTCTGATAATATAATGCATATACCCGACGGTAATTACAAATCATTAAGCATTTAATTTAGCTGTTATAACAGACCTAGAAGCTAAGAAAGCTATATGCGAGAACATTGTGTGTGAGAGTGAAGAGGGAGTGGGAGTGGGGTGTGTGTGAGAGAAAAAGAGGTGAGAAAGGAGAGAGAGGAAGATAGTAGAGAGAATAGAGAGAGGGAGAGAGAATGAGCGAGAGAGGAGAGGGAGAGAGAGGGAAAGAGGAGAGGGAGAGAAAGAGGAGAGAGATAGTGGGAGAGAGAGTGGAGAGAGAGAAGAGGGAGAGAGAGGGAAAGAGGAGAGAGAGAAAGAGGAGAGAGAGAGAAAGGAAGAAAGGAGAGAAATAAACTAGAGAGAGAGGTGGAAGAGAGGGAGTGGGAGATTGGGAGAGAGAGGGAAAGAGAGGGAAAGAGAGGGAGAGAGAGGGGGAGAGGGAGAGAAATGTGTGTGAGAGAGAAGAGAGTGTGAGGTGTGTGTACAAGAGGAGAAAGAGGAGAGAGAGACAGGGAGAGAGGGGAGAGGGGCAGAGAGACAGGGAGAGAGACAGGGAGAGTTCAAAATGACCGAACACATTTGTTGAACCACCGCATTACCAAATATAGCCAGACATACCTACTATATACCATTTCTGAGCCTCATTAGTAGACTCTCATTTAATAAATATATGGAGCTGGTGATTATACATTTTCCGACGATCTGACCCATATGTCAAATATGTTATATATGTTATATAGGAAAAGACTTATATTTGAATAAATAACTACTATAGCAAGAACAGCATAGTATCGCGTATGAGGGGGGCTGTATTCTCCGAGTATGGCCGAAAACTACGAGGCTGTAGGCCGAGTTGTTTTTCGGCCGTACGAGGAGAATACAGGCCGCCGAAGACGCGATACTGTGCTATTCTTGCTTTTATTCCATGATTCTTAACTTATTACAACTTAATTTGATTTATTTCATCAAATTATGCTGTCCGCATGGCTCACCGATAGTCTCGAACGGTTGTGACGTCACTGTACAATACAGGGAGTTTATATTGTCCACCTTGTGAGCGGCAAGTATATCGATTATATTGTACGCTCACGGCCAAATCATGGAATAAAGTATATAGATATAGCAGCAGGGGGACTTTGTTGTCAAGTTAAAATTGGTATCTCTTAATATGAAAGCAAGTTGTATTCACACATGCGTCCCCTCTATACTGTTCAATGGGGACAATACCTATGTTTACTGCCTAGGCTCATAACCGACGGAATCCCTCCAAAATTAGGATGATAGTGGTTGGCCTACTCAGGGCCGTGAAAGCCATTAGCACAGTAGGCGACCAATCACTGACGTACCAATCTTATCTGATCTGAGAGGTTGTGAGTCTTGACTGTGTATTGGTATAGTCACTTGGAGTTTTTAATTAGTTATGGGAACACACACAATTATGAAGAAAGGAAAACAGAAATTAAATGGATTTGACGCTCAAAATGATTAAATTGTTATGTATATAGCATTATAGGACCGTTGTGTATTATAAATAACTGGCCAGCTCTATAGGGTCGGATATTTGCCCAGTAACTACAGTCATCTCATAATATAAGTATGTGTACATTATTATTGATCAATAATGAAACTCATTGGTAGTCTTCCTAGCGCCGAGTTCCATTCACTATTTATTATATTGCCCTTAGCTAAAAGTTCCATTCACTATTTATCAGTAGCAAAAAGTTTCATTTACTATTTATCATATGCCCTTTAAAAGCAAAAAGTTCCACTCACTATTTATTATATATCCCTAGCAAAGAGTTTCATTCACTATTTATCATATGCCCTTAGCAAAGAGTTTCATTCACTATTTATCATCTGCCCTTAGCAAAGAGTTCCATTAACTATTTATCATATGCCCTTAGCAAAGAGTTTCATTCACTATTTATCATATGCCCTTAGCAAAGAGTTCCATTCTCTATTTATTATAATGCACTTGCAAAGAGTTCCATTCACTATTTATTATATGCCCTTAGCAAAGAGTTTCATTCACTATTTATCATATATGCCCTTAGCAAAGAGTTCCATTCACTATTTATCATATGCCCTTAGCAAAGAGTTCCATTCACTATTTATCATATGCCCTTAGCAAAGAGTTCCATTTTCTATTTATTATATGCCCTTAGCAAAGAGTTCCATTCACTATTTATCATATGCCCTTAGCAAAGAGTCCCATTCACTATTTATTATATGCCCTTAGCAAAGAGTTCCATTCTCTATTCATTATATGCCCTTAGCAAAGAGTTCCATTCACTATTTATTATAATTATGCCTTAGCAAATGAAATATTCGCAAACAGGTTTTGTTCAGATTTATGACAGCATTAATTTTGCCCAACAAATTGAGGGAATGGAACTCGCACTAACTGACTATTTATTCCAAAGGAATCAAGTCAACCAATAAATATTCGAGTTCTATTAACTATACACTAAAATGGAGGTTATTAATATGTTTAGTCTCTGCCTAAGGTTGTTATAACCCTTGGACCATTTGTTATTAGAATACGCCTTCAGGCTAAGTAATTATGAATAATACATAGACGGACGAGACATCAACCTTAGACATCTAGTTTCAGGAAAATAGTTGGTGGTACCAAACCCTAAAAGTGAAAAAAATAAAAGATGCCTCATACATAAAGGACCAATACTTTGGAACAGCATGCCCAACCAGGTTAAATCATACAGCATGACGGACTTCAGTGAGCTCTTAAGAGGATAATCATATGTTACAGGATTAGAGGAACTCTGGGTCACCCCCCCCCCCCTCCCCCTCCTCGTATTTGTCATGTACATTATAAATTATAAGTTACTAATAGAAACGTTGACGTGAGCATGTAAGACTTACTAGCAAAGGGTTGACCAATACTGCACAGCTACACAACCCATACAGGTTTTAAAAGATTCGACTTTATGTAATAATGTATTTTATCTAATTATTGATGTTATTAGATGATAGATGTAGAAAGTCAGAAGAGTTGTCTGTGACCGAGACATGAGACCCATGTCCTTGTATATACTAACTACCATTATCACTGTTGTTTATGTATACACAAAGTATGGAAAGATTCATATTTATAATAAACGATTTAAAACTCTAACACAATGAAACCCCCTCCCCCTCCTCTCCCTCCCCTCTGAACCAGATCTGGATTTTGTTTGAAACAAAAAAGGGGAGGTACAATCACTAACTCTCAACAAAGCAATATAAACAAACACAATCTTATCAATAATAATAATAAAGTAAAAATAAGTAACAAAACACTTCATTAATTACAATCCTAAAGAAACCTAATTAGTCTGTGCTCCTGGATTATGACTCCTTATAAGTATTTTTCTTATATTGTCCGCGGCAGAAAGTGTGTGTGTGTGGGGGGGGGTGCCCCTAGGCCTCCTCTAAGTACCCCTCCCACCCTCCCACCCTCCCCCTCCTTATCCACTTGCCTCCCAGTAGCTACTTTACTTCCCTTTCCCTTCAAGCAGCTTCCATTCCTTCTTTTTAGTTTACAAAAACCTCGCCTCTGGGCACCCACGCGGGCTCAAAATGCAATCGTAAATTGACAAAATATTCCAATAGCTACTTGCAATGTTGCCAGGCATGGTTAATATCTTTAAAGCAAATTAAAATTGCTTTCGAAAAAGTGGGACGAGTATAAATAAGTAAAGACCCCAGGGGTTGGTTCCGGTTCCGGCCTGGGGATCCCCCATTATCGCTTGGCACTCCAACCGGCTCCAGGATTTGTTGATGAAATGTCATTCTAAAACCCGAGTAGAATTAAAGGCTATTTTTGCTGCTGCTTCTCCAATGGCGGACGAGTTATTTAAATGTGAAACTATTTTTTGCTGGTGTACTTTTCTTGCCCGCTACTACTACTGCTGCACACACACGTGTGGAAGATCAATGCTTGGCATAGAGGGATGCCCTCCCTGCTGGGGACGGGTGACAATGTTATATATCATTAGGCAGGAGTGCCCACAAACTGGCATATATATATATGTATGGTGTGAACTCATGAATTGAAAAAAAATGAAACATAAAATATAGAAATACTTTTTAGATTTCCTAAATGTTACCATTTGTTGGAATCCCTTTGATGTCATCTTCTCAGATATGACGGTATCTCAAAATCCATTTTTTTGCCACTTCAGAAATATTTTTATGTAACACATCATATTCATTCTGATACATTCTGCTGAAAATGATGAATATATGTGTATATATGCACAGAAAATGTGCAATTGGCAGCTCTACATATTTATTAGATTTTGTATTTGGTATATAAGGGTCTCTGATAGCCTGCCTGGGCTCAGAGCCTCTCAGATCAGATAAGAATGTCAGTGATTGGACGCTTCTGTGTTAATGGCTTTCCTGGCCCTGGAGTAGGCGTCCTAATGAGACTATAATAACATTTTGCGTTTTGGCCCTCAGTTTGGAAGGACTCTCTCAACAATGAGCCTAGAGTGAAAGCTACCTTCTCCGCTAAATTGACCCAAAACATATTTCTAATTTTTTGCATGAATGCCTAATATAAAACAGCACAAGTTACAGCAGACTTTAAACAGTAGAACGAAGGAGGGGAACGTGGGCGAGAGTGAGTGATAATAGATGCATGGAAAAAATTCTGATAGTGCGTGAAATTCTGGTGTACACGGAAATGGAATCTGGTAGATACTTTGGTTCCTGACCAAGATAATCGCGCATAAACCTTCCATATTCTTTTGCCCAAGTCACTTTTAGATATGGCTAGCAATGAAGAAGGGTCAGGGGGTCAGAATTCCAATCCACTGAATCAATCCAAATTTAAGACAAAAGTTGCGTGTAGTCGATCTAGGCTCAGAGGTGAGAGAATTCCTCCAAACTGGGAATTACTGACATACCATTCTTACCTGATGTAAGAGGTGGTGAGCTGAGACTGGGTTCAAAATAACCGAACAACCGAACAGATCTTTTGAATCGTCGATCGTGCATTTTCAGACACTCTGACCCATTTATCCTAAAAAGAAAAAAAGAATCCATTCAATTGCCTGGAATTATGCAAGCATATGTCCCAATTAACAGAAGCAAGCATATGTCCCAATTAACTATCGTCTAACGACCTCCTACAAAGTTAGAATTAAATTGATTGCACCTATTTTCCACATAATATTGGTTTGAGCGGCCCATACGAGATTGAATGAAATTTCGCGTTCTTAATTTGGAGTGACATAAGAAACAGATTTTAATATGTTTAAAGTTGTACGGTGGAAATCACACAGAACTCGTTTGCCCACAGTTGTTTGAATCATAATCATTTTATTTAAAGAATAATTTAGTTTGTTTTACTAACCAGCCGTTCTATAGTGTGGTCCTATTAAACAAATGTTCTTATTTACAAATCCCTGCTGAGCTATTTTCCTTGCTATAATAAGAAATTGCTACTGTAGGTATAACAAAAACTAGCATTATCTGTATAGCAAATCCCTTACCTAAAAATGTCCCTACCAGCTGCTTATCAAGGAAAAGTAGCGAAGGAAGGACAACATTAAGTAAGACTTTGTTATGCAACGGGCCCCTGGTTTTGCCTTGAGCCGGTACAAGTTCTGTCATTGGTCGGATTTAAAATCGGGACCAGGGAGAAAAAGTACAAGTCTCTTGTCACTCAAGTTGTTTTATTTCCCCGCAACCGATGCAGGATTTCAAACTGTTCATCTAACATATCGACAATGGGGGATTTTAGGCGCTTGCCCCTGTTTTCAACCTTAATTATCTTTTTATTCTTTTTATTTCAAACATATTTATTCAGGAGGTTAGATAATATTACACTGTCCGGAAGATACACCGAAATTTACATACCGGTAGAATACATATACGTGTGGTTCCATTGCGTTTCTTTTCTTTTTCTTTTTTCTCAACTGTTTCTGGTCAATCTGGTTTTGTTCCATCCTATAGGTTTTACCTCCAGATTTATCTCCCTGGGGTATGATCTCTCTTTTTCTAACCAACTTTATTTTGGCTTCCTTCTTTAGTGCTTCTTTTGTTTTGATCTGCTTAACTGTATACTACATTGTTACCTTACCCTACATAACATTCAATTACATCTGTACTTTTAGCTTCAGTGATCTCTTTTTTTTTTTTTAGTTTAGTGTGCCCTCTAAACACTTTTATTTCCTTTTATTATCAGTCCTGTGCTTTTAATAAAAGGAGTCGTTATTACCCCCTTTAATGAATGTATATTTACTTGTCTCGATTAAGGGAAAATCGGGACAAATCAAATTACATTATAATCAATAGGGGATTTATATATGCCACTGCGCATGTCTGTTACAGTGCATGCTGGGATATATTCAGTTCATGTTTGACATGTAAATATTTAGCAATATTTGTATAAGTAAATTCCAAGAATATTTTCACAAATATCACAGATTGTATAAATCTATGAAAACTAAACCAGCGCTATACTGCAGTACCATACATATATTCGGATATACCTAGTATTTGCCCTTTTCTAGACTAATTTAGTGGAACTAACGAAATGTGCAGAGCTGCCGATTGTACATTTTGTGACGCCCTGGCCCAAATATTCACGTCGCACGTATTTGTTTAGTAGTTCGTAAAAAGAGATTGTCTTCTATTTACCGGCAAAAGTTAGAAAAACACTTCAGGTATCTTGGTCCAGAAACTCCAGAAACTGAGTCAAATTAACTCATGTTTATCTCTGATTTAATTATTTTAGAACCTGTGGCGAACCGATGTCCCCTGTGCATGGCCTCTCCTGTCTCCAGTGCCCAAAGTGTGCTCAATATTTTACCATATGTTCTACATGCATCTTTCCCATCATACACTTTCTATATATCATTAACGGTAGACATATTCAGTAATGTGGTAATTTATATGCGACGGAATTAGCTGAGGTGAAGCTGATGTCCTGATTTGGGTGTGATCTGTGTTAAAGAATGCGATAGGCTTAAGTGGGTGTAACAGTTAATGTATCTCTTTGTAAGTTTAACTAGATTTTGCTCTATTTTGTAGTTTAATA
Organism: Sthenelais limicola; assembly: GCA_942159475.1. Taxonomy (NCBI): domain Eukaryota; kingdom Metazoa; phylum Annelida; class Polychaeta; order Phyllodocida; family Sigalionidae; genus Sthenelais; species Sthenelais limicola. The sequence continues at coordinate 39,982,298 of OW804102.1, forward strand.
TTTGAAATGGCAACGCATGAAAACAACCAGATATATAAGTTTATGTGTCTTTTGTAAGAATTGTCTAAAATGGTGGCCATTAAAAATGTTTTAACACATTTTAAGGAACCAATCATTGGTGATAATATCATGCCTATCTTGACAAATGTATTGTCTACGACCCAGGCTGCCCATTGCTGACCATTGCCCTGGACCACCTAAGTTCTCGCTGTGGTGGTCAGTCAGTGTCTTGGCACTCCTGTGAACGCATTTCATATCATCACAATTTGTCTGTTAAGTGCGATAAAGTTCGCGTGGACCTTCACAACTTTTAAATGAGACATACTGAATATGTACTGACAAATCTAACAATGAATGAATTCATACTGACTTTGATTACGGCACATATGCTTGCTAAATGCCCTCACTGTTTTCATAATCTAAAGGGATCCTGAGGTCGAGTAGGTTGATCAAGATAAAAACGCCGAATGTAAGATATGGGTCAGATTTTCAGAAAATGTACAATTGGCAGCTGTACACATTTAGTAAATTCTGCTAAATCAGGCTGTAATTTGGCCAATACTAGGTAAATTCGAGAATATTCGGCATTGCATTGATTCTAGCATTCTGTTTGGTTAGGTTGAACTGTATTTTGAACTTTATTTTCGTCTTAAATGCTGGTTATTTGAGAGGATTGGTGAAGACGAATTGTACATTTTCTAAAAATCTGACCCATATAAGAATACTATTATGGCCTGTACTATAAGTACGAGATGGAACATGTAGGCTACTCTGTACTGTGATCAAAACGTCTGTAAAACTAGGAACTATATATAATATATACTATATATGGATGCACAAAGGGTATATATAGTAGAACCCCTTAGCGTCATTCCTCTCAACAATATAAGGCAGTATACTACCCCAGGTTTTTTTTAGTGAAATACTATATAGCTATAAGCGCTGAACTAAACAGTCAGGAGTTAATGGAAAACCTATGGAGCTGGACTGATAAAGCCTAATACAACAATAGATGGTAGTATACTACCCCATAAATAAGTGGGAGACCATATATTGAAGAGCTGGTAAAACATGGTACAAAAGGAATCTATGGGAGAGAGCATAAAGCAGTTCCGTCTCTCTATCCGCGTCGGTATACGAACCGTGAGTAGTATATGCAAGTGTCGTGTTTTACGGGCGACGTTGCATGGACAATGCATACTATACCTCATGTTCGCCCATACCGAGCGGTATATTAATGCCTTTTGCTCTCTCTTCCTTTCTATCTCCGACCCCTCTCTCCTTCCGTCTCTACCACCCTCTCTCTCCAACCCCTCTCTCTCTCTGTCCATCTCCCTTATCTGTCCCTCTCTCTCTCTCCCCCACACTTTCTCACTCTCGACTCAACGACCCTCTCTCTCCTTCTCTCTCCATTCTCTCCCTCCCTCTCCCCACTCTCTCTCTCTCTCTCTTCCCGACCCTCTCTCCACTGTCTCAGTATCACTACCCCCTGTCTCCTTTCCCTTATGCGCTCTGCTGCTGCTCTCTCTCTCTCTCTTTCTCTCTCCCTCTCCTCCTCCCTTCTCTTCATTTCTCTTTCTCTCCCTCTCTCTTTCCCCTCTCTCCTCTTTTGTCTCTCCCTCCCCCCACTCTTTCTCCACCTTCCCACTCCCTCCCCCTTCCCACTCCCTTCCCTCTCCCTTCCCTCTCCCTTCCCTCTCCCTTCCCTCTCTCTGCTTCTCTCCCGCTCTACACTCCATCCAACCAAGCGCGCCCAGACCAGCTTTGCATGGCACTGATCCAAAAATAAAACCAGTAAAAACGCAGTGTGAAAATGAGCTAAAAAAGAAGTGTGAGGGAGGAAGAGGCAGGTTGTATGGAGGAGGCAGTGCCCGGGAGAGCGTCCCTGGACACAGGCCTGCGTCTCATTGATCACCCCACACGCCTCCAGTACCGCCTCCATGGCAGCGGCCACTACAACTGGTGCCATACACTCCTCCAGTGTGGGCTGGAGGAGTGGGGGGGGGGGGGGGAGGATGGATAGCTGGCGAGGACAGGGGGAATAGGGGGGATAGAGAAGAAGTAGGAGAGACAGGAGGGAAAGGAGGAACAGGGGGACAGAGAAGAAATAGGAGAGACAGGAGGAAAAGGAGTGACATAGAAACAGAAGAGAAATTGGAGGGTCAGTTAAATAGGAGGGATATATGAGCAGAGAAGAAGTAGGGGGGACAGTAGGAAAAGGAATGACAGAGAGACAGAGGAGAAATAGGAGGGCCAGTAAAATAGGAGGGACACAGGAGCAGAGAAGGAGTAGCTAGGGGGGACAGGAGGAATAGGAATGGCAAGAGGGGCAGAGAAGATAGGAGGGACAGGATGAGCAGTGAAGAAATAATGGGATCAGTGGAAAGAGAAGAATAGGATGAGATTTGGGAAGCGAGAAAATAATATTGACGGAAATGAGATGTATAGAGAAGTACAGAAACCTTTGTCTTCATTATTCTCATACCTATCAATACTAGGGATAGGGATTTTATTTTAATAATAACGGTAATAATAATTGACATCACTATATTTGAAATTGCCATTATTCAATAGATCTATTTGCTTATGTTGTACTGTATGTTGAACTTCGATTTTATTTTAAATTTGTGTTATTTGCGACGAATGTTGGTGGCATATTGTACATTTTCTGATGACCTGACCCAAATAGCCAATTATTATTATTATGCAATTTTTATTCAGTAAACATATATATAAATGCGAACCTACACTGTATCGACTGAAGAGAGTCCACTGCGTCCAACTGCCTGTTTTTAATCAGTTTTCACAAAACAAATACAGAAAAACGCGTGTACACTCCATTATTTCCACTCAAAAGATGTTGTCAAGTGGACATCTATCATATTCTCCATACTCCATCTCTTATTTTGGGAGGAGATTGAGGCTATGAAAGGGGCCTGTTGCACAAAAAATCGTTAACTAAAATCTCCATTGCTAAGGAATTTGTCCTTGCTCAGGTAAATAATTCCCTACTGTAGGAATAAAAACTATAGCATAAAATGGCAAATTCCTTCCCTAAAAGTTCCTTATCAGCTGCTTAGCAAGGAAAAATAACTAAGGAAGGCAAATCTTAATTAAAGATTTCTTATGCAACGAGCCCCTGTTCTATGCTGCAGCCGAAGCCCAGAAACAATAATAAAGCGCGGAAAAAACAAGAGCAGACATGGCTAAAATGGGCAGACGACATGCAAGGTGCAGGGGCATCACGAAAATTCATTTTCCTGGATTTTGAACCAGATAATGTTCAGGTTCCAGATTATGTTCAGGTTCAACCGCGTCCAGTAGAATATTTATGGCCGTCTGTTGGTTACCTGCCCTAGGATAGGCTCAGCTACTAGAGTAATGAACATTCTAGGTTCAGAGTTGAGAGAGTCCCTCCAAACTGAGGGAAATCCTCTCAGAAAGTCAACCGCAAAATGGTATAATCCCATTGGGACGCCTACCCCAGGCCCAGGAAAGCTATTAGCGCAGTAGGCGTCCAATCACTGACATATCATTCTTATCTGATCTGAGAGGCTCTGAGACTGTCCAAGTAAGATTCACTGGAATCTCTCTGACATCATAACTTGTCCTGTTACCAGAGAAACGTGCTTTTTACTAGGAACCTGTGACAAATAAGAGATTTATGGGTTCCCTCCCGCTACTGAGTAAACATAACATTACCTTATAGATCCTGGTACAGAAACTAGCTGGGGTGCCACTTTTAAAGGCCTCTGGTCTGGCTATAAGTGGTTTGTGTTTATGTGTTCATTCATTCACGATTTTTGGTAGGAGGAGGGCGCGGGACCTGAAACACACATATCTTTATTCATTTCTTGTTGGCCTTACTTGAACGTTATGATGCAGCTACACTCTATTCGAGATCTACTTGGAGCGGCTTGCAGTAGGGCCACCATTGATGTTTACTCTAAGTAGGTCTCGAACAGAGGGTAAGTCATGTGTGGATGGCAGCACAGTGACTCGAGGTGTTAGCTTTGGACCTAGAGGCATGTGAGGGTTGTGGGTTCGAGCCCCGCCGTGGCCAGCGCTGCTATTTTCCTTCCATCCCAGTATTTATTGGTGTCAAGGTCATCAAAGATCAGTCGTATGTACATGTGGCTAGTCTTTGGCATGTTTCCTCCCAGAAATAAATGGCAGTATACTGCCCTAGAGGTTAGTATAGAAGAACGTAATATACAAACATATCCATTCAATAAATAGAACAATTTTAGGGACTTTTCCCCAATCGTTAAAATCTGGCAACTTCGTTTTAATAATCTTCATAACATCTTGAACATATTGAAACAAGATGAAAACTCTACTCTCAGCCATTTATGGATGAGGTGGTGTACATTTCACCTTCACCAATCCTCTCAAATAACCCAGGTTTAAGACAAAAATGAGGCTCAAAATTCACTTCTACATAATTTATCATTCCTATCATAATTTAGCAGAGTTGACTAAGTGTGTCGAGCTGCCAACTGTACAATTCTAGGCGTTGTGGCCCTAACGCGTTCTTAACCACGGATACATTTCCACCATTTCTTAACTCGAAAACTTTACATTAGTTGAAGTGGCAAAGTGAGAGAAAGCACAGAGCAATGAATCGTCCGCCGACGCCACCGACGCCGCCGTCGACGCAACTGCGACGGCGGATGTGCGATGTTTTGAGCAGGAATCATGATGCGGTTGGACGCCTTATTGTCAAGTAAAATACACGCACCGCCTGTTGCCGTAATCTGTAATTAATTCCACAAAATAAACAGCAAAAGATCGACGGGAAACATGGCAAGTAAAATGTGATTGTTGCGAGTGAAATACAATATGAAGGTAACAAATAGGCGAGTCTTAATGAGGTGGGTTTTGTGGAGGGAGAGACGTTCGTGTGGGAACTAGCGTTTCTTCTGCGTCTTGCGGTACCAATACAAACAGAGCTTATTCATCTCCACCACGGTAAATGTAGTAAAACCCGGGGTAAAACAGGTGCCGCAATAACGCGAACCCTAATTAATGCAAACTGGATTGGTAAAAGTGGGGATGACAGTTATTGGTTAGCTTGTAGTGGGAGTTTGTACTGGATCAGTGAGTGGAGAATGGAGAACGGTGGAGTATAGTGAGAGGCTGGACGCTATATAGCGTGTTTAAGGTGCCCCAAGGGGTCATTTTGGGGTAAAACAAGTGACCAAATCCTGCACTCTGGATCATAATTATCGGTTGGATTGTTGTGTGATTGTTGACTGGTTTGATCAGTGGTGATGGAGGGTAGAACAGTTGAGTAGGGGTGAGCGGTGGGGGGGGGGGGGGGGGCTTCAAGCTAGCGTCTTCAGGATGCCCTTCAGGAGACATTTTGGGGTAAAAAAAGAAGAAAGTGACCAAATCTTCCACTGTAGATAACAATATGTTACACCTCATTGTGCATACCTCTAAAAATTAACTTTTCCATATCTTAATATCCTAGCTCCTACCTGTCTGGAGGCTAGCTCATTAATGATTATAATTCACTTCTGTTATTGGTCGCGCTGCACCTGCCAATCAAGAGCAGAGGCTTACCTCATGGTAAACTTGTTGTGCGATATTTTACTGGATCAGTGGTATGCAGGGTAGTGGGGTCAAGGGTGGGCAGGGGTGGGCAGTAAGGGCAGGGCTTGGGGCTTGGTACCGTCTTCAAGCTGAGGTCATTTTGTGAGTCAAATAAGTGACCACTGCAGTCTAGGCTCAGAGCCTATCAGATGAGATATGATCGGTATGTCTGAGCCTATACTGCATTCTGGATGATAATTATTGGCTGGTTTGTTGTGTTCAGGAATTATAGAAATGGTGGAGAAGGAAGACATGGCTTCTTCAAAAGGTGTACTATGGGTTAGGGCGTTGGACAATGTACAATGGGCAGTCCTATGAATTCAGTCAATTATGCTTAATTTGGCTCAAAAATAAAATTTAGATTTGTCTGAATATATATGTGGAAATGCGATGATTCAAGCAATCTAGGTGCATATGGTGAACTGTATGTTGAACCTAATTTTCTTTTCTTAAATTTGCGTTATTTGGGACAATTGGGGAAAGCGAGTTGTACATTTTCTGACGATCGGACCCATATGTATACAAGGGGCATTTCTGGGTGAGGGTTTATATGCATATTGTTGGAATGACCTTAAAACATTCCTATCTAAATGGACCAACATTATTTTTTGTAATTTTTTTGTGGTCAGGCTACGCTCAAAGCCTTTCAGATGAGATAAGATTGGTAATGGCTTTCCCGGCCCTGGAGTATGTCCACCACTACCCTTCAAACAGAGGGAAAGTCTCTCGCACCAAACCGCAAAATGAGACGAATTAGTCCTGGTTAAAAGATTATTAAACGAATGCCATTAGAATCCCATTAAGATGCCTACTTCAGGGCCAGGAAAGGCATTAGGGCGGTATGCGTCCAATCACTGACATACCACTCTTATCTGATCTGAGAGGCTCTAAGCCTAGATTGCTAATTAGATTTTCCCCTTAGTTTGAAGGGATGTGATAGGCCCTGAGCCTATAGACTGTGTATGCTGTGTGCTTGTGTGAGATGGGGTCGGCTGACTTTGTGTGTCAGACTCCAGCTCCATTCCGTTTCCAAGGAGAACCCTGGAGAATTCCTCTTTTTCTTCTTCCCCTCGTTAAATGGCCGCCAATATATCCCAGGTGCCCTTCTCTTTTTCTGCACCCAACGCCGTCTATACCTCATCTCCTACACTAATCGCTTATGGGACACGCATTGTACTGCAAGAGATAACAATTTAATTCGCTTTCATGGATATAAATGTACATTTATAGGGCATATAAAAGAACCAGGCCAAGAGCAACAGTGTTAGACACCAGTCGTGTATAGGTGTACCCATTTTGTATAACTTTTGGCTGTAAATGTGAACAAAATCAGTGGCGGTACGAGGGGGGGGGGGTCAGGCGCCTTAAAATGGGTCCCTATACTGTGCCCCCTCTAACTCAGAAGGGTGGAGGGTCCCTTAAGTCCTGCTAAGGGCCCCTGTGATAAGCGCGAGATGCTATGCCAACATTTCCCATTCTTCAAATCACTGACAGTACCACTCCAAATCACCCTATATCAGTGTGCAAAATCTTTCAGTGGATTGAAGGTGTCTGATTTAAAAAAACAAGAATTAAGCTGAGAATAGACTCGTTTAAAATGGGAACACATATTCATTTTCTTTGAGAAGTAGGATATATGATAAACAATATTTTACTTGCTTTCTATCAAATAAAGTGTTTTTGCTGTATCATATTTTCCAAAAATTATTACAGATGGCTATGGGTGCAAGTGCCCTTCTCCATCTTTAGATATCCAGTGGCCACTGCCGTGTTGCGTCAGGGTCCGTATTCAAAAAGAGTTTTGAGGTCTCACAATTGGTATTTAAAAAAATAGAGACCCTCGAAGGGTCTCAAAATAAAGACCTTTGTAAGTTCGCAAGTTTGAGGACTTAAGGGCATTCCATTTGATGGAAGGGGTCACAAATGGTGCCTTTTTTTACCTTTAGAGACCTTCTCAAAGGGGTAGATATTACTGTACAAACACATGAATGCAGGGAATATTACATCATTTCAAATTAAATTGGAAACGTACTATTTATTATGCTTTTGTTTTGTCTGACCATATTTATGAAACCTGTACGTTTCATGTAATGTGTTATTATGGTCAAAAATAATAACATCAACTGACATTTCTAATCAGGAAGTCCCAAAGAACAACTCTCTCATCAATAATGAAGTTTCTAAAGTTTTTCCCATAAAAAATAGCTAATGGTGGATATTTGGTTTGAGGTATGAAATTAAAGGCCCCCTATCTTAAAAACAAGCGTGGTGACTATCCTTTTTGTTGTTTCGTTCATGACCAAAAACAATTCAGAAATTATAATCTCAGAACAGAAGGTCAGAAAAATGACATTTATTTTGGATTTTACCCAACAGTGTTATTTACCTTTACAATGGGAACACATATCTTCATTTTTGGTATAATGGACCACTGTATTTTTTTAGTTAATTTTATATTCCCTAAAAGCCTTTTTTGTGAGACAAGAAGTACTATATCAGGATTATCATTTTTTAGACAACTTACAGTTGTGTGGCTTTATTTAATATTCCTTAGGTAAATTAACCGTTATGTGCTGTGATGATGATGATGGCATTCCCAACAGGCAGATTTGGAAGGAGATTTCAACCTTAAGACCCCCCCCCCCCTTCTTGTACCTCCCCTGAAAATGCAAATAAAATTACTTATGGGTCAAATTTTTTTAGAATGTACAATTGCGAAATTTGCAACCTTTGCACATTATACTGAATGGGTATTGCAGACAAATGAATCAATCCTTATGATCCTGGTATCATTTTGAAGGAAACATCCTAAGCTTTACGAAAATGTGCACATTATTATACATATTTATAAGTTTTGTATGCAATAAATCACTCTAAATGTTGATTTCCTCATAAAAACACCTCAGAATTCATTACTTTTTCACATTATACCTCCATTCTGAAAAAAAGTAACTGTTCTAGTTATTAAATTTCGCCTGGTTTTATTTCTTATACATATTTATGACAACTTGGGAAAGTTTTAGCTTTTTATTAGTCCTCATTACTGTATGGTAGTTCTATACTCAATTGTCCAACCTTTTCTGGTCACTAGGGGATACCCGGTATCAGACATAAGTTGGAGTATACTGGCTAAATATTTAACTGTGACATACGATTTAAAATATCTAAAATACACCTTAACATATTATGAATGCAATCCTGGGAGAATTAGGACAGTATTGCAGACATTAGCATGGCCATGCTTCAATGTGTACAAAACCAGAGATTTTATACAATTTGGTACCGGGCATCCCCATGTACACATCATAATGTAGATCCAGTTTCACTGAAACTGGAGATCTAAGACCCTGTACATGTGATCCCAGTGCCTATCTTAATATGCACACTAAATTCCAATCTTCCAAATCAATTTATTGTGAAGATATGAATGTAAATGAAGTCAGGGGTATACCCGGTATATTGAGGGATGCCCGGTATGGCAGGAAAGGAACAACTACAACAGACACTCAAACAGTTTTCATATGACCAAGCCTCTATTTTTTCTTCTGGAAACCAAGACAACCACCATATATAGTTATTGGGTAGGTGATCCTGCGATTTCTTGGACATAGTCAACCAGAATGAAAGTGACCAAAGATTATACATACCCTTGTATGGTGTGGAATTATTGTTAAGATGTTTAGGAATCAACCATCTGTGTGATATTCATCAGTCTAATAATTATTTATATGTATAAAAAGTTGTTTTTAACAATTCTTAGGGAAGCATTTTCTTGTCCTATCTTAAAGGAAAGATTAATATAGCCTCACAGTTAACAGGAATCCAAGAGGGTATACCCGGTACCATCATTATTTAACATGATTTCTGTGCAGATTTAACAATTATCTCTCCATGGGGATCATGTTAAGTTAGTTTTTATTAATCAGATATGCCATATGTATAATTCAACATACTTTTAGGACTATGGGGGCAGGCATGTTGAGACAAATGTGATATGATCTGATACCGGGCATCCCACACAAATCATTTTCTGTTGATAAATGATAGCAAAATAGCATTTTTATTGTAGGTAGGCTCCTCCTATTATATGTCAATGTCCCTTGCAATTCCTTTGTCAATGTACAAGTGAAAATGTGTTCATAAATACAATAGATACCTTTTTTAAGCATATTAAAAGAGTGGTTGATACCGGGCATCCCCTGATACCGGGCATACCACCTTCAAATCTAGTACTCTTCACCAAGTCCATTTTGAAGCTAAAAAACACCATAAAACTTACCCTTCGAACATATCAAGCCTTGCTTTACATATGTATGTGGCTTTATGCCTCATTTCCATGCAATTTAATTCAACTTTAATCAAAATCATGATACCGGGCATCCCTTGGCATCCCCTGAAATGTAGAAATGTTGACATAAGTTCTACCCATGTGACTTTATCTTCTGTATTTTTTGCAGTAACATGGCCTGTTCCTTCCACTAACATGTGGGAACATTACTAATGGGATGTGGAAACTTTTATTTTTTTGATGTTCTCAACCCCTGTATATTTTTATTTAAAAGTTTTATAATCCATTATATTGATTTGTTATCATTGATTTTAGAGCCTGTATCCATTACCACACATATTTATTATGTAGTTACTGAGTTTTGTGTGATTGTGCCCATTTAAGTAGCCACAGTGAGACGTCAGATAACATGTTCTATTCTGGGGGGATGCCCGGTACATAGAGGGATGCCCGGTATATTTGAGAAGGTGTTTGTATCAGGCCAAATGTGGTGATATTTAGTGAAGGAGTGACTTGGACTTAGATTAATTGTGTACCAAATATATGCTGTTCATGTACTTGCTAGGTTTAAAGTGGATCTGTCCACTTTTGTAGCCACAGTGAGAGGTCAGATATAAGGGGGATGCCCGGTATTATATGTAAAGGGATACCCGGTATCAAAGATGGCTTCCTATTACCAATGTTCCCAGGGAAACTGAATATGATAAATAAGTTATAAGTTGCTATATTGATAGATAGGATGTATATGTTGCAAGAAAACAGGTTTTCACCCTGTTTATGGCAACAACTGCAGCACAATTGAATTTATATTTGAACCATATGTTACTGACTAAAACACTCCTGTTTTGGGCAAATGTGATCCATTTGCTTTCTTGTCTCACATAATAACCTTGGATGATACATAGTTATGGATTGGTGTACTTGTAAAGGAACATTTAATCCTCATACGGAACTACTTTTTATTTGGAAATTGAATCATTATGTCCTGAGTTATTGAGGGTATAAGGAATTGCCACTTTATTTGATACCGGGTATACCCCAAAAGAATATCACCTTATTTCAACTACAATAAAAACTGACATATTGAAATCTGGTGAGTATAATTGGTGTTTTTAGGTGGTGGGGACATCTATGATACCAGCCAGAAGGAATATGAGTTTATACTCACCATTTTTTTTTTCAATCTTCCTAAATCTCACAAAATCGCAATTGTACATTCTAAAAAAATTTGACCCTTATATTATTTTCTTAGTAAATACATTTTGTAATACCTTGATTTTAAAAACGTGTTCCCGTAATGTTAAACTGTATTTTTAAGCTAATTTTTGTCTTAAATTTGGCTTATTTGAGAGGATTGGTAGGAGGCGAATTGTACATTTCCTGGCACCTTGTCCACATATTGTATCTTTGGGTATATCCCTATTGTTACGCCTACTAGCGGCCCCCATCATTGTGGTTAACCACAAAATGGACCCGATGGGTTGGAATAAAAACGCCTATAGGCTCTATAGGATATTCCTACCAGCTGGGACTGGCACGCAGGAAGGACTTTTCCTTCTAAAGGGCCTAGTCCACTAAGCTGATTCTCATGCGATTCTCACAGAATTTATTATTTAGTGGAAAAGAGTCCTCTGCGGCGCAAAATCGCATGAGAATCGGCTTAGTGGACTAGGCCCTTAATGTGCGATGTGTCTTTGAATATATGATAAGTGCTTAAATACTGTGCTTGAATATTTAGTTCCATAACAACCAATGATATTTTGTTGATTGAAATCTCTGAGGGAATGTTGAAATAATATATATATTATTCTAAATTCAATGACCTATTTAGATTGTAATTAACAGTGTTATCACATAAAATAGTAAATAGTGAGGTACTTCTTAAGAAGTCTAAGAATTGTTATAAATGACTACGATATCTTAAACCCACATACGATACTCTTATATATAAATTAGGTCTTCGATGGGTTTTTTTAGCGTTTCCCAAGAATGGCACGAACACAAAATTCGTCTCATTCGTCACCCTAATTCGTGACAGTGGACGTACCCTTACCTTTAGGTTTACAAGAAACAGGAGTGTGTTCGTCCCTTTTGGATGAGGAACACGTGAATATTCGGGATCTGGACTGTTTTAAAACTTTTTGCAACTTCCTGAAAAACGATTGTGTGATACGTGCATCACTTGAACCATGTTAGCCTCCCTGTTGATGTTTGGATTTTTTTTCATTGTGGGGTAGTCAAGAAGTTATCATTGTTATTATTATATTCATCTGGAAGTTACCTTTCAGATACGGGTCTCCTTTTTGTACACCTTTCTCGTGTGAATAAAAGATTCTTTGAATTGAATTGAATTATAGGAGATACATGGGCATATTCGACTCATCGAAAATGAGCCGCTATGTTAAATTGGTCCAAACATATTATTTGAATAAACTTTAGTTCTTGTTCTTTCATTTCAACCTATATCCTTCTCTCCACTTAGAAATAATTATATTCTATTATTAGCTATTTTTAGCTACTTTACTAGTAACTGTCCACCCCAGAAATACTGCTTTTTTTTTTATAAATTTTTTGTTTAAAATATGATATCTCAAAATCCATATTTTGTGACTTGTAACTCATTTTCTTGTGAGACGTCTCATTTGTTTGAACTGTTGTATTGGTGATAAGAAGAATACAGATATAAACATCGCTCATGAGTGCTTTGTTCACGGTTATCTCTCAGTATCTAGTCGCAATATACAAAGACTTTATCAGTAGACCATTTTTGCTACTTGTTAAAGCTGCATTCCCAGTTAAAGCGACCCAAAAATTATTTTCTCATTTCTTTTCTTTTCTTTATCCTGAGTAGTGCATAATGGAAGATTCAAGTAAAGAAATGAACAAAAACTCATATTTCCTCGAATTTCCTGAATTTCCCATGACTTTATGGCTTTTTTTAGAATATTTTTATGATTTTGTTTTTTGCTGATCTATATAGTGGCAATCTGGATCCAATGAACTACCTAGCCAGTTTTATCCTTACATTTTTGGTTCCAAAAGTATTCCCAAAGTTTAAAAAGATAATAGAGAGTCAGACTGAAAAAGGTGAGATTTCGGCGGGTCCTCTAAATAATTATTTTGGGAGATAATGAAATTTTAAACCAAGAAGAACAGGTCAAAATCCTTTAATACTCTATCTGGGTGACTATTGGATGGGTCTGCATGGAATGAATAGAGCACTAAAGGGACATTGTTCCATGTTATATATTGTAGCGTTTTCATGTGGTCCAGTGGGAATTCTTGATTTGTCTGAAAGCATTAGCTCATATCTAATAGGGGAATTGTATGTGATAAAATCATGTTTTGATAATCATATAACTTTGCGAATGTAATCATTGAATATAAATGTAACTTTAAATGTTCGAAATGTTGTTATCAGCCATCTTGGATCTTGATTTGCATGGAGTTATAGGAGTTGTATGACAGTGGGAAATCTATAGAAAACATGCCATATTCAGCATGTAATATTTATCGGTGCTCCGATGTCAACATGTTTTTTACATGTTTTCATAACACAAGCCTCCATTTTTCCAATAATGCAGTTGGTAAGCAATGATATTGGTGAAAACATTCACGCAATTTTCGATTAAAATGTTGCTAAATATCGGTATGTGACACCTGAATTGAATCCATCCCAGCATGCACTGCAACTCTCAGACATGCGTAGTGGCACATGCAAATCCCCTATTACTAGGAAGCGTATTATGATAATAACTTAGACACAAAAAGTGTTTTTACCACCCACCCACCCACCCCTATGATCTAGACAAAACTTGCCTAAATTTCTTTTTAATTTAAAAAAAAGCTAAGAAAACCAGAAAACCCTTAAAAGTTTAAGATAACTATTGTTGTCAAATAGACATTTTTCTCAGAACATGGAAGTTGGCTTCTGAGATTTACAATCTCTAAGATTAGTTCTCCTACATTCACAGCTTAAATTGATATATGAAAAAACAATCCAGGTTATAACCATTATAAGCTTAGGGATAGTAAGTAGAGCATCGGGTACAAACAATCCATGAACATTACACAACGAGCGAACATATGAATATATGAAGGCGTACTATATATGAGTTGCATTAACTTAATCATTAAGGGCGTTCCATGAGCTTATAATAAGAATGATCCATGTCATGCTTGTATGTTGAGTGGCCTTAATTTACTCATGTTGTTACACCTATAACTATATGACTCATATCATATCCAGTAAATGATATTTAGTTTAATTTAAGGTATGTTTATTCAGCGACAGCATTATAACAAGTACAGTTGTTCTTCTCAGGTATTACTGAGGTAAAAAAATCATTTTTTATATCATCACAACTCAATCCTCATACTAGGATACATACTAGGATACATACTAGGCTGCATACTAGGCTACATGAGTACTGTATTACATTAACATTTACAAAAAAACGTTAACAATTACAAAAAAAACAATTATCACTTTTATCAGAAGAAGAAATAACGTAGGGTTCACTTACAAGTTACATACATGACTGTATCATAATAAGAGAAAGCCTGGTCTACAATAGGATCAGGTGGATGGGTAGTTTGTGCCAATTATATGATCGACAAAACATAAAAACGTTCATAAAAATGACGATACAATTAAGAAGAAAAAATGGTTACAAGGCAAAAAATTATACAATTATACAATCGTGGTGGAATTTATACACATTTTTAAACACAAATTATATCTCTATAATATTATTAATCCCGTATAAGTTTTACACGGTGCACTCAACACCCTTATTTTTTTTGTCAGAAGCCCACCTATTTCTTATGACATTAATGGAATAGATACAATGTATTTTAAGTGTCTATAATATATTTCAAAATTTATGCTAAAAAGTCTACACCTCGATAATCCGAATACCTCGCTATTTAGGGGCAGTTACTGTAGAGACCAGTCCCTTGGGTGTCCGTTATAGAGAGGTTTTACTGTATATTGTTGGTAACGTTTGGTGTAACATATAAGGAATGAAGTGTGTTACGTTGGAAAAGTAGAAGTTATTCCCTGTACAGGTGTATATTGATGGTGTTACCTTGATCGTGTAGGCAGAAAAGGGTTAACCCAGGCACCAGTACAAGAGACAGCGCACCTCATTAGCTATATGCTATTATATGGGTCTCACAAGTGATGAGGCCCCCCAAAAAATAGGTGTTTCCGATTTACCCCCCCTATCTAGAAAACCTTCCCCTACCTAAAACTTTGTTTGGCCATGCCTTTTTTTTTGGGGGGGGGGGGGATTTTTGTTCACCAAAAAAGCTTTCAAAAAAACAGGTTTTCCTAACCAGGAACTGTCAAAAAGCACATTTCCCTTGTTTAAAACAACTATTGTTATAAAAGAAGAAGGAAGAAGAAAAGTCCCCCCCCCCCTACCTAGTTTTCAGCAAGATAAATAGGAAAATAGAATTTTCCCCTAAACATGCAACACACTTAGTCTTTTCATAGGTTTGTTAGAACTACGTGTATATCATATATTTGTACCGATTGTTCGATTTGATGAGCGATTACATTTTATCACATAATTAAATAACACATACTTTTCACATTATCAGAAAACTGAGAAAGTAATATTTCAAATATTTCAGGGGGGCGGGGGGATTGAAAATGTAAAACTATTTCCTTTTTTTTAAAAATATTGTGTTAATCCCGGTTTTATGGTATGGCCATTGCCAGCCCATATATTGATCAATAATCAAGTCAGGGACTTAACCTGGAACTTGGCTTATGTCAATTACACAAGTCAATTTGAGGATCTAATACTATGGCCTTGGAAGTGAATGACATGAGAGCATGCCAGGATTGTGATTGATATAGGCCTACATAATTTGATATGATTAAGATAATCTTGAACCTAATAGTTTAGATTCTACTACAACTCTAATTTAATTAGAGTTGTAGTAGAATCTAAACTTAATAATTGAGATTTTCCTGTAACTTACACCTAGAAACAATGTAAATATCTTAAACTCTTCGACGGCGCTAGGTACGAATACAATATGATATCACTATATACTATAATAGAGTAATTTGTAGTATAGGAAATATTAGTAATACACATAGATCTACTCTGCTTATACATGTACAACTGAGTAAAGTTCGACATTAACGTATAACTTATATGACTGTCATGATATTGAACAACGCGCTGGTGTTGGTTTTTATACATACATCTATGTATCAGTATTTTATTGTCTATTTGCTTAAAGATAAATAATCTTTTTTTTGTGATCAACATCTACACTAAATAATTTGTAGAAATATTTGTTAAAATTAGAATCAGCAAACTCTGAGAATAATGTACCTGCTACATAATGCTTTTGTCTGAATACAAATCTTTGAATAAAAAAAAACGTCTCTTGCACTGTCTAGTGAACAGCAATGATTCATTTCAAACGGCACAAGTCCGTTAATCTTGGGTGACTGTTGTAAATAGCATTTCATTCTTCCCACAACTCCATAATTTCGCCACAATATACGGTCGTTGCCCTTTCGCCCTGTCTCCTTGACAGTTTGCTTATAACAGATATCCAGCCATCAGCTAAACTGAGAAGAAACTTTAGAAAGACCCAATAATTAAAGCACGTAATTCCAATCCTTAATTCCCGATTGCTTTCCAAAAATCTGGCGGTTTAGATCTGATCTAGATAGTTCATGAACAGGTAGATTTGAAAGGTGGACACTTTTTAGTGGTCCCCCTTACTAATCCATGGGACGGTCCGAACGTGGAGGAGTCTGCCCACCTTGTCGCTCTCCTCTGCCGCCAACAAACTCTTAATGAGCGCCCACAAGGCCCTGGCATCATCTCTTGAAGCCTTGCGCTTTGTCTCTTGGTTTTGCTCCTTTTTTCCCGCGACCGAGGGACGTGGCTAGATGATTCGTTGGCTGTATTGTTGAATTCGGGACAGCCGAACTACTTTTTTTATGGCCCAACCTCCTCCTCTTCATTCTACCTCCTCCAAGTCCCAGTCAAACGGGCACGTGACAAGGAACTAACTGTGACGTCACCAGCAGGCCGCGTGTGGCGCTGTATGCTGCTTCTGCGGCGGCAGCAGCTGCACACTACCTTCTGCGTGCGCATGCGTCGTCACTAACGGTCCAAGTCACATGATCATGCGTACGGACATCACATGACTGGCGTGCGGGGAGGTCGAGGGCCTGGAATGTGAGTCGGAGGAGGGAGACAGGCGGGGAGAGAGAGGAGCGCTTTGGCCGTGCGTGAGTGCGTTTACCGCACGCGGGTGTGCGTGCGAGATAGAGAGAGTGTGAGGGCGGCATTGGTGCGGGACACCATTTATATACCCTCTACCCACCACCCTTACTTATATACTACTTACTCGGACCCAGCCCTTGTGAAACTATTCATAGAAATGCCTTGAAAAGGGTCAGAAATCGGCACCAGCTGACCCAGCCTACGCCGGGCATATGTGTCTCACTCTAGAACCAACGGGTATAGATAGAATGAAGCCAATGCGAGGGTTGGAGAAGGAGGAGGAGAAGGTGGTGGAGAAAGGGAAAGAGCGGCGGATATATACAATACTTAACCAGCCCAGCTACTACTCTATATATCAGCTCAAGACCTCATTAACTTGTACACCTCTATAATGACCTTACCACGACCAGAGGGGGGATTTACCTCTGTAAATTGGGATATCCATTAAAGGTAGGTAGATACTGACACCTATAGGCAGTAATACTCACTCCACGGTCTACTCCAGGGCGTAGTGATAAAGGATAGCGCCGGAGGAGGAGTAGAAGCGATGGATCACTGTGTGGGAGATGATTAAAATCGCATGATTAGACGGTGGGCAAATACCTTCACTCCGTACAGACATTTTCTTATCTTATAATATATTTTACTGTTTTAAATCAGGATAATGTACCATGAAGAAAGGTGTGGGAGAATGATACTTGATGTGATGAATCTCCGGGTTATAGACGGCCGAGAGAGTGAGAGAGGGGAATGGAGGGACACACAAGAGAGATAGGTTGACAGATAGGAAGACAGATTGGCAGAGAGGGACATATATAGGAAAGGGAGATGGAATGAGAGATGGAATGAGAAAAGAAGCCATGCAGGGGCACATAAATTTCCTTTCAGGGGTGGGGATAGGTATAAGACAGAGGAGAAAGACGAGGGAGAAGGGCGTATGCAGGAGGAGAAAGGGGAGGAGACAGAGTGTACAGACTAGGGTGTAGAAGAAGGGTTGATGTAGTAGGCGGTGCCGGGCGCAGCAGGGTTGTCTATAAGGGTAAAAGTGGGAGGTACAGCGGAGATGGTAGCGTAGGAAGGACGGGCTACTCATCACCGTCCCTATACCCTCTGTCCCTCTGTACTCTCTCCCCCTCTCTCTGTCTCCTAATCTCTCTCTTTCTGTCCCCCCCCCCCCCCTCTGTCTCTCTCTTCCTCTGTCTCTTTCCCCAAGCTAGATGTATTTGTTAAACCGATATCGTTACAGGATTTGTCCCTCACACAGACAACATAAGCAATTGTTTTTTTTATGAAAAACAATGTGCACGAGGTTTAATGGAGGAGGAATACATGAGGTCTATTGGTGTCTAAATGATGAGGTGATATTGATGAATATGTGAATGAATGATTCCCAGTCTAGAGATAACATCAACGAACGGATCATAGATCATGGATCATGGAAAGCAAATCATAGTTCATAATTACAGGTGGACCCCGAGTGAGAATATCACTCATGCAAGATCACTACCTGTTTTGTATGACAAAGAAATATGTTTTTACTTAGAATATCTTCCAATGTATTTCGGGAGTTTGATCCTTTTTTTATTGATAAGGCCTCCATGTATGACACACATTAGTAAAATACCCATATGGTTTTCATGTGTTACCTATGACAATTCCTATGTCACGTATACATAATGTTATAGGGCTCAGAAAAATAGAATCAAGCCGTTTCATTGATTTCATTGATAACTGATCAAATCCATGCTCAAACTACTAACATGTCTGTGTTGGTATGTGGACCTGTTTGTGTTTCTAGAAATTGTATTCTGTATAGACACAAGGAATGATTATTAGTATATAATTGTTTGTGTTTTTGCTACTTCTAGAAATCCGAATAAACTAAAAATCACGATATCATGGGTTATAATGATATCGATCCATTGTATTACTAATGATTGTATTACTAAAGCTTGTGAAATACAATACATAGAATAAATATTATTTATTATATTATATATATCAATATATTATATGTCTGAATGAAAAATACTATTTAGGGCCTATGTGTTGTTTATCATCTAAAGGTATATTTGTGTATACTTTTTATAGCTATTTTTATGAAAGTTCTTTCAGGAAAAAAATATAGCATATATGTACATGTATAACATAATTGTATCCGCTCCCTCTCTCACTCTCTCTCTCTCTCTCTCTCTCCCATCTCTCTCTCTCTACATTCATTGTGCGTATATAATGTATGCATACAATTATGTAGGGCATGGAATAACGTAGACTGTACATATTGTCACATACTGTATAATAATATCTGATTGTCATATTGGGATGATTTCAGATTTGTGTATAAAATAGTAACATTTATTCCCTCATCTCCCTCTAGCATGATGAGGTATAGTATACCTATTTTGTCATAATGATCTCCCCTGTCCCTCTGATAGATAATTATGGTTATGACTACCTTCTTGGGATGATTGCATGCAAATATAGGACATATAGGAGTTTACAGTCAGGATTGAGAGGTAACCTACAGGGCTTTCCCTGTGTTTGAAGGGATTGCTCTCGGCTCTGAGCCTAGACTGTATATGTCAGATATGTATTCAGATTCTCAACGGTGGGCAGTATCATCTGTGACCTGCTCTGCGATTATGAGTCTTATAGGTTTTTACTTGGATAGCCCTAGGGGCATTATTTAACAGGAAAACTGTTAAAAACACAAAGTTTACTCAAAAAAACATTGAAAATGAAATTTTTCACAGATTATAGCGTGGCGGAAAACTTTGGAGAAAATTTTGTTAGTGTTGCCATGGTAACCATGAATTCAATGGAACGTCCAAATCATCAATAATGACGTTTAACAGGATTCTGGTTTCCATAGAAACCTATATGTCATCAAATTGTTTCAAATTTAAATAAAGTCAAAAGAGAATTTTCTGATGATTAAGATACTGAAAGCAGATTTGAATTACTTAAATTTTCAGAAAAATGGCAATATATTATTTAATTGATTAATGTTAATTATTAAATGATGCGCATTTTGAAATCATATAAGGGTTTAACTAAAGTTCGGCAAGTAAAAACCGTACAGCAGTTTTGGCTATTTACCCCATTTCAACACATCATATTTCAGAACTTCATATCTCGGCTTCTGTTTTTCGTTTCAACATAATTTTTGCAGCATATTATGTCCTAAAACACATTTTACATTTCATATCCAAGCACATAAGACCCGTTTTTGCAGAGCAGGTCACATCTTTAGGTTCAATAGTATACATTGATATATATAAATATTCATTGATATTATTATCTTGAAATCACAACTCAATTCCAATTAACATGCAGAGAATGTCTGAAAAATATATATGGTAATATGTGATTCAAATTGTTGTGTTTGGGTCAAGTTTATATTTGTGTATTTCTCCTCTTCCTGGGTTGCAAACAAAAATATTTGTGAAAAAAATGGGTTGGTGTCAGATAATAGCCTTGTATAGTAATATATTAGTATGCAAGTGGTTAATGACATAGGCCTACGTATATTACAGTGTAAAATTAATTGACAATTGAGAGTGTCTGATGTCCTTCATCTTTTTCACAACTCATGTTGTCCTCATAATCATATATAATTATATATTCAATGTCATATCATTCCATTCCCGACTTCTTTATAATACATTGTGAGCTGGCAAAAACCTGTTGCCAGGAGTGGGGTGAAAGCTGGGCATGATCCATGATCCCTGCTTCTAGATGAGGATGAGATTGCTATCAAGTATTGATATCAAGTTTCGTTTATCTCCATTTGAAAGTTTTTAGTGTGGGAATGTGGTTATATCTTGTGGTGACAGGTTGTTCTAAAGAAGAGCTGACTTGTAGTGAACCCCTTTATATATAATCCTTTCCTTGCCCATTCAATTGATGGATAGATAATTTATTTTCATTATTTGTTGAATATCAAAATTAATTAATCATTATTATTCATTAAATTGATAACAATTTCAAATAAGACAAACTCCAAATACACATGATCTATCACTCTGACCCATGGACAAATATTCTGAACCAACAGTAAAGTTGATCTTTATATAATTGGCATAATACAATCAACATGAACTAAATGAACAAACAGTTTGTTCATCTTGTGGACAAAAATGCTTTGATATGATTCATTACTGCTACATAGTTATTGCCAATGTTAGGACTGGTGCTGTTGTAGACAAGACTGCTGACCTATATGGTTGCCTTGATGCTGGGTCACTGTACAGCGCCACATGAATTATTAGTCTGTGTTTGGGAGGATTTGGGACAGTTGGTCACCGAAGCCAGGCATTATAGAGCTATAGTACCTGGGGAGAACTATAGTTGCCCTGGGAGAGGTAAAGTTGCCCTGGGAGGGGTTACGCCAATCAATACATACTGTTTTCATGTTATAGTTCTTGAAAACAGCATGGTGGTACTGCTTCTGTACCACCAACGTCCTCAGCTGGGGCCAGCCGTCATTGAGTGTTTTGACCCCTTACTCGGTACACTCTTGGGATTGGGGGTCCGCAGTGGGAATCAGTCACTGCGCACCAGTGGTGGGTCTCCAGCTGGCATTGTCTCTTTTCAGCCAAAGCCACGCTGATGCCCGCTCTGCAGCTTGGGTGAGCTTCTGGACTACTGATCCTCTTGTAGATCCAGTCACTCCCAGGCTGCTCAACATTCACAACACTGACTGGGCAGGGAAGCCCCTGTATCCTACTTCAACATGCATTCCATGAGTAGGTTTTTCATATCTGGACAGTTTTCTCTCATGTGCCTCCTAACACCTCTCCTCCCAGGGGACAGTCATTTTGATGAGGACCACCATCTTCATGGTGTGCGACAGCAGCACCATGTATGGTCTTTGTATAGTGATGACACTGGTGATGGGAAATAATAGCCTCCTGTTGAAATCATCAACCAAGCCCCAATCTTGGGCCTGTTTTGACCTGGATTCCTGCGTCCTTCACCTTTTGATCTTTGGAATCCTTGAGTACCATGATCAGCCTCGATTTGCCCACTTTGTAGTCCTCTACCACTGATGAAATAGGCAGCTGAAGTTTGGATGATCTGCTGTAGAATCTGATGATGGTGAATGAAGGCGATACTCCCAGCCACTTCCAGAGGTGTCAGTTGAATTTCCTCTCCAGTTTCTCTACTGCTGTTAGGGTGGATCTCATAGAGCTTCAAGAGCCATGTTAGGCATGGAAGAAGGCCATGTTAGGCATGCTTTCTGGAAGGCCAGTCTTGTCAATGTTTCTCATTCCTTCATCTGTTTGCTGCTCTATCCTTGTAACATTGTTGTGGTCCGTCAAGGTGTCATTGAACAATTTACCTAGGCACTTTATGGGATTTCCAACAATTGATGGGGTCACCTCTCCTTGCACAGTCAGTTGGCATTGCTGTGTAATCTGCCCTCTCTTGATGACAAATGCATGTGATTTCCAGGCCTTGAATTTCATTCTTGCCCACTCCACTACCTCTTCCAGGGCACATAGGATCCACCTTGGTTGGATGGGTGAATCTGGTGTGATCGTTAAGTCATCCATGAACCCTCTGCTTGGTGGCTGCCTGAAATTGGTGGCAGTCTTAGGGCCCCTCATTTATTGCTCTCCTGCTTGGATGATTATGTTCATTCCCATCACGAAGAGAATTCCTGATATATGGTGGATCCCACAATGATGCCTTTCTGAAGGGCTGCCATGATGAGGTGTAGTCAATCACTGTGAAACGCAGATGGATTCCACTCAGGTAGTTATGATGCTGCAGATGTGTTCTGGAGTGTGGTTATGCCTTAGCACTTCGTCAATTAGCATATATATGCGGTACTGTGCCATACACATTGACCAGGTCAAGCCAATTCTTCACCTTACTGATGAGCTGGGTGATTACACTGGCGTGCTCAATGCACCCAGATAATCCTGAGATCCCTCCTTTCTAGAAGGTTAAAATGGTCCTAAAACAGACTAAACAGATTAATAACCTCCATTTCTGTCCTCATTTGCGGTCATAGCTCCTTTAGTTATGTATCAATGGTTTTGTTTTTAGGATCAAGTTTGAGAAAGCAAATATATTGTATACATTATTATTCTTCAATTATAATATATTTCGTGAATTTTTATATTTCCATGAATGTTCAAAGGCATTGTTGGTATCACTGCGCAAGTCACTACTATATATATTCCTTCATTGCATCTGTTCTCCTCCTGGTTCATTAGTATTTATTATCAGGCCTGTTTGAGTTTCGGACTTGTTAACCCCATTTAATCATAAGCACCTCCTGTGCTCTATCTCATCTATATATTACCACACTACAATTGAAAATACCTATACACCTCCATAAGATACACTGAGTTATACACATTCTTTTTTTTTTTTTTTTATTCCATTTACAGGCCAAGTAAGTCATTAATTACGAGTACAATTGTTAATAAAATACTGACTTAATTAATATTGTCAGGAGTCAATAGACTCTAACCTATACATGGAGCTAGGCGTTAATTACTGTTCGGCTGTAAAATATTCAGTTTGGGATTCACAATGCTAAAAAGCACTGCTGCACTGTATACATAATAAGTGCAGTCTAGGGTCAGAGTTGAGAGAGTCCCTCCAAACTGAGGGAAAGCCTCTCGCTCTAAACCGCAAAACACCAATATAATCCTACTTTAGGGCCAGAAAAGCCATTAGCACAGTAGGTGTCCAATAACTGACATACCACTCTAATCTGATTTGAGAGGCTCTGCTCCTAGCCTCAGTGGTAATATTTACAACACATTTTCTTTCTATTTTAACATATGTCTTGTGCAGTGCATGCTGGGGTAGAGTCAGTTCAGGCCTGACATACAAATATTTAGCAACATTTCCATCCAGAATTACAAGAATATTTTCAACAATATCATAACTTGTATAAACGATCTATAAAATCCAAATGCATGATGGGAAAGATGGGGCTAAAAACATTAAAACAATAATAACACTCGGATATATTGACATGGGAGTACCGATAAATACTCCATGCTGAACATGGCATATTTTTTAATAGATATTACACTGACATATATATAATATTATATATACAACTCCCTTAATTCCATGTAAATCACGATTCAAGATGGCGGACATGCAAGTCCCTTATTTGACCCCTAAATTCCACTACATTCGAGAAAGAAGCTTTGATATATATTATAGGAGTATCTTAGAGTTGATTGAATGATGGATAAGATTTTATCTTTTAAAATATCAAAATTACATAAAATGAGCTGTTACAATAATCAACACTGATCACGATGGCTCGCTAAGAATAGCTGTATGAGAATACAGAGCATATTGATATTATCTATTGATTTAGTGGATAAAATGAAACATCTATTCTCCATAAAGTGAGAGATAATCTTAATCTGGAAGCAGTTTCCTATATAGTACTAATATACACTAATAGAGGGGTGAGGGATATGTTCTACGATACAAATACAAACCACACACATTCATGGGCGTCAGAAACTGTACAATAAGTCCACACAGTTAATTACGCTAAATAAATTAAAACTAAAATGATGAAGACTGTAAATAATATCATGTATATGATTCATTGTGAGTATATTAGGTGTTTGAGTGGGGCTTCACCCATATATTGATATCAATTTACTAATTGTGAAGACGAATTCAGAACATTTTTATGATACAGACGAATGAATAAATTGCTGTATTGCTGCAAAACATGGCCAAGTCTAGGGTCAGATTTGAGAGAGATGATGGGAAAGTCTCTCGCTC
The DNA here is from genome assembly GCA_942159475.1 of Sthenelais limicola. Lineage (NCBI taxonomy): Eukaryota > Metazoa > Annelida > Polychaeta > Phyllodocida > Sigalionidae > Sthenelais > Sthenelais limicola. The sequence continues at coordinate 40,007,228 of OW804102.1, forward strand.
CAAACCGCAAAATGCCTTTAGAATTACATTAAGAAGCCCCCTATTTCAGTGCCAGGAAAGCCATTAGCGCAGTAGGCGTCCAATCACTGACATACCATTCTTATCTGATAAACCTACACTGGGGAATACTCATCTATACAGAGTCTGTACTATTCTACATGATCGATTGATCTAAATACATGCAGCTGGAAGGCGAGATAGTGTCCAGTATTCTGTCCATTTCTGCCCCCTTGACCGCCCGCCCGACGCACGTGGTCAGCCCGCACCGGTCAAGGCAGTGCCGGACCCCAAGAACCAGCTCCCCATCGGCCCACAAACACGCTCTCTAGAGCCCAAAATCACGATTAAATTACCGAATTCACGTCAACACCCACCGCTATTGAATCGGCTGGGGAGGGAGGGAGGGATGGGAGGCAGTGGGAGAGGTAGCAATCTAACTACTACACGACTGTTGGTCCATTTGTTTTCCCGCCAATTTGTCGAATCTGGAGCGATTCAAAACAAAAATCGCCAATTGGGTCCGCCAGTTCTCTCTCCCTCCCTTCTCTCTCTAGCTATAGTCGGCGCGCGCAAAGGGAAGCCTCGCTAGCTCACCTAATGAATATGCGATGAGTTTTTTTCGTCCACCACGCTACTACCGACCCCATGTTTCACGAATGACACTGAGAGAGAGAGGAGAGAAGAGAGAGAGAGGAGAGAGAGATTGGAGAAAAAAAATCAGAGTAGAGCCAACCGCCGAACTGTGCTTGAGGCTGAAAGAGCGGAGCACACACGCGTGAATGTGGAGGCACGACAGAGGCAGACGAGGGATGTATTATACTCTATATATATATAGCGGCACTGGACTCTCACCAACTGCACCCCCAGACTTATCAAGGGTTGATATGGAGGTGAGTGTTAAAGCTTGTGTGTAGGGTAATTTCCTTAATTCACAGCCTCGCTGGCCAAGGCCAGTAAGAGCGCTGAAAGTAGGCGCCATTTTAAATGTGTTCGGGTTCGGTTCAAGAGGCCGGCCTAGCTTGCACTAGTTCGGACGCCACTCACTAGGCGTCGCGTCGCTACCACCACCACCACGACTGCTTACACCTTACCTCTATCCGATTCTCTTTCTCCTCCTCCTCCTTCTTCTCCTAGACTTGGGACAATGCCGAGTATCGGTCGGTCGGTCGGACCAGCTAAAGACGAGGCTATAATAATATGGAGGAGGAGAAGGAAGAGGAGGTTTTATCAGGCAGGGATTCATCTGGAATCATGGCGAATGTGTGTGAGAATTTATATATATACATATTCCATTCCCAAGTGGAAACCATTTCTGTATAAACTGGATGTGAGGTAGTCAAACTATAAAAAAGAGGGCCAGTCACAGTCAGTAGTAGAGCCAAGGAAGGGATTATAGTGGAGGTGCATGGTATAGAACTAGCAGGAGATATTGAGGTTTAACCAACACATAGCCTTGACTTCCCACTCTCACCACTGTCTGTACAGTCTCACAGCCTCTAAGATCAGACAAGCTCGATATGTCAGTGATTGGACGCCTACTGCGCTAATATCTTCCATGGCCTGGAAGTAGGCAGGCGTCCTAATGGGATTGGAATGGAATTTTGCGGTTTCGAGCGAGAGGCTTTCCCTCAGATTGAAGGGACTCTCTCCTACTCTGAGCCTAGGCTGTGTAGGCCAAGTACTACTGACAGAGAAAGGAAGGGAATAGACGGACCTTCAACTGCATTAGCAGTAGTAGCAGTAACAACAGCAGCAGCCGCGCCCGACCCTACAACTACCCCACAACACTCCCATCACCCCCCCCCCCCCCCCCCCGCCAGTCACCCACCAACCAATCTGCCCCGCTTACCTTTTTATACCAAAACTTTTTATCTGAGCTTTCCAACTGAATTGTCATTTCTTTGTTTGGGGGTGATGGTGACTCGTCAACTGAGTCAGAAAGGACCAGAGGAAGGAAGGAAAGGACGGGGACGAGGTGGAGTGAGGAGGAGGAGGAGGAGGAGGAGGAGGTGACAACGAGGAGGAGGTGGTGAGGTTGAACTTGGGGAGAAATCGCCACTAGAATACATATACACAATACATATATATATAACCTTTATCCACCATTCCATGCATCATTCCATTGGAGGAAGACAGGCCAGGGAGTTTAAAAGTAAGAAGACAGAGAAAGGGACAGAGAGGCATATAGAGACAGAGAGAGATACATATCAGAGAGACACTACATGTATATCATAATCAATTGCCTGATAGCATTATCTCTCTCTCTCTCTCAAGACTCCAGCTTTCTCACAGTGAGTCTCAGGACGTTATGTTTGTGAGTATGAAGCGTTACACTACCTACCATCTCTCTCTTGTGTTCTGTTTACTCTCGAGTCTACCAGGCTCCCTATTACCCATGTACTCAAGCCCCTAAGACTTCTTTGTATCCGGGTTGACTGGTTGCTATCATGTTGTTGTGGTTATATCTGATGATCCCCCAGGAGAGGGACAGTACAATGACCTTGGGTTGTTTGTGAGGGAGCAATGACCGTTAGGTCTCTATTGCCCCATAAACTAGGGAAAGTGGAGAATAATAACTGTAAATATATATATGTTTTCCTTGTACCAGCTTTAAAACAGGACACAGGTTGGATGCTCTAGATTTGACTACGCCAAATATTAGTTTCCCTTCAGACGTAGAATAATAGAAATGATATAAATATATAACAATTTATATATACCTAGCTCTCTATCTATCTAGGTCCAGGGCTATACTCATAATGCCATTTATATCCTGGAGATTATAAGGCCTTATTGCACTCAACATCAGTCCGATTATAAAACCTTATTGCACCCAACATCAGTCAGATTATAAAACCTTATTGCACCCAACATCAGTCAGATTATAAAACCTTATTGCACCCAACAGCAGTGAGATTATAAAACTGTATTGCACCCAACAGCAGTCAGATTATAAAACCTTATTGCACCCGACAGCAGTCAGATTATAAAACCTTATTGCACCCAACATCAGTCAGATTATAAAACCTTATTGCACTGGCCCTGCAGTAGGCCCATCACTACCTTCCTAATGATATTTTAATGTGATCTTGTGACCATTTCCCCTTAGTTTGAAGGGATCTGATAGGCCTTGAGCCTAGACTGCAGGAAAGTACGAGTGTTATAAATGTCCTTGAAGTCTGAATTTTTTATTAAATATCCTTGAAGTCTGAATTTTTTATTAAATGTCCTTGAAGTCTGAATTTTTTATTACATAACACTAGGTGGTAAGCCAAATGAGGTAGTATACTACCCAAGGAGCTGTGGGAGGTAAAGAACTAAATATATGGCTAAAAATATCATTTAATTAAAACTCATCCCAGAACGTATATACAATGCATTACAAAGACACAGCTGGGGTCCTTTAATTTTTGGATTTAAAAAAAAAATACTTTTAAATATTATTAGGGCAGAAGTAGGCAGATGGTATAGCTGCATTCACAGTCAAATGGACCCAGAACTATTCTGTGTCAATTCCTGATTTCTGATCCTTAGCATTGTAGAATGCTTTTTAATTTGAATTCTAAACATTAATAGTTTCATGATTTCATGACTTTTCTTTCTTTATTGTTGTATTTTGCTGTTGTTCGGTGGTGGCAATTTGGGATAAAAAGGATGAATAGTGCAATGTATTAGCCTCTTGATAGACCTAGCTAGGCAGTGCTAACGTAATATTTTTAATTTCACCGTATGAGTGAGTGATAGAGGTTTACATCGTACCGACAACTGGTCTATTTCACCAAGGATTCCCCATAAGTTTAGAGAAGATGTAAGAGAGCATATTTAATGTATTAGGTGTTCTCAGAAATGAGTAATTTGGGAGATAATTGTGTACTGCTGAAATATCACCTCAAAAACTCGGTAGGTAATTTTAAATATAAAACTATTTTGTACTTTTAAATATGGCGGTGACATACCGCAGAAACTTACAATATACTTATCAAACACAGTTATCCAAGTGCAGCGATTGGACATGTTCGTATTGCATTGGTTCTATAATATTTACAGTGCAATAAATACTTAAATAATAAATCATTGAGCACAAAGAAACATTCGCCCGTAGGTGAAAGGCATAAACAGGTATCTGGACGAAGCCACCTGCAATTGTACAATTGGATTTCACAAATCCTTTTAAACAACCCAAATTTAAGACAAGAATTAAGTTCAAAATGTAGCCGACATATCTGAACAAATATTCCTTTTATCAATATAATACCAAAATTAATATACTCAGATATACCTATATAATGGTTATCATTTCTGACTCTCAGCTTAATTTCTCAGAATTTACTAAATGTGTATACAGCTAGTACATTTTCCGACGATCTGACCCATATACATTAGCAGATATATACCAAAAGGACCCCTTTACTATGCAGTCATTGACACTATACTATCAGAGTATATACTTCAATAGAAAGAATCCCCAGTTTAAATTGCCAGTAACCATAGATACGTATTGGGTATAAAGAATAAAGAGGGACGGTTACAGGATCATCCCATATAACGGTCGCTGCGACTCGACCTTTGGCTTATAAAAACTCATTGACACATTTAACCGTGTTGGGCATTAAAATTGGTCACACCGACTTAGCAAGCAATGGCTTCCCAGCGAGCGGGAGGAAAAAACGTGAGGTTAAAGTCCTTTGTTCTTCCCCATTCATAGAGTTTATATCTTTGGTAGACAGTCTAGGCTCAGAGCCTCTCGGATCAGATATGAACGGTGTGTCAGTGATTGGACGCCTACTGCGCTAATGGCTTACCCGGCGCGGAAGTATAGGGGTCAGTGACCTAGTGGGATATAATGTCATTTTGCGGTTTGGCGCGAGAGGCTTTCCCTCAGTTTGAAGGGATTCTCGCAACTCTGAGCCTATAGACTGTATGCAACGTTACGGTATAGTACGTCGGCAATAGCGGGCTTTCATGTACACCATTTTATGTCATGGTTTGCATAGGATTGTGTGAATTGCGTGTGGAATAAGAAATTGAATAATGAATAAGAAATATCTGGAAATGGACAAAAAAGGGAGGGGAGAGTAATATTTCAGGGTGGTAGCAGGCGTTTTTGGATTCAGTGACTGATACGCAAGAATAAGGAAAGAGCCACTGTCAGGGTGAGGAGATGTTTGCCATGCCAGTTCTCATGTGAATAGCCAACGGGCATACAGTGGGTGAAGTCGCCAGAAAATATACAATTCACCTTCACCAATCCTCTCTAATAACCCAAATGTAAGACAAAAATGAGATTCAAAGTACACAGTTCAACATAACCGAACAGTAGCTCCAAACATACGTTTTAAATCAAAGCAATACCAAATAAACTCTAAATCTAGTATTAATAATTTTCAGTCTTATTTTAGCCGAGTTTACCTAATGTGTCAAGAGCTGCCGTACACTTTCTGACGACCTGACCCATATAATGTATGTATACCCATGTAGGAAGTGCCTATACTAAAAGTATATATCTTGCGTTGCTCTGTATATCAAATTCCTTCCCTAAAACTTCCTTACCAGCTGCTTAGCAAGGAGAAGTAGCTAAGGAAGGGAAATCTGAAGTAAGGACTTATGCAACGTGCCCCAGGACCCGAGGAAGCAATGGTGAAACCCTAGAGAGCAGTATATGGAAAGGTGACGCAGTCTGCAGGCGTGGCACCCAACTACATAGTAGGGTTCTTACAATAGGAACAACAGGACTTTATCATTTACGCCCCCTTACCTAGTAAAACCTACCCCACCTAAAAAAGATCTGGCCTTGTCTAATTTCCTTCGTGATATTTTATTTTGCTTTTAGCAAAAAAGCTAATTAAAGAAAACAAATCTTAAAAGTATGTATTCAGATGTATCATAATATTCTCTTGAAAAAAATATTGTTACGAAATAGACATTGTGAAATAGACATTCCTTGAAGGTGGTTTCATAGAACCTAGTTTTCAGCTATATATATATATATACATTGGAAACACCTATTGTTTTGCAGTATCAGTCGACGAAAGCACTGAGCATTTGTTACGTAAATAATTCATGGGTAAGCGAGAGGGGCACGGGGAGGAGAAGAGAAAATGAGAGAGACTGCGAAAGAGCAACGAGAATTGATTCTGGTTGGAGAGAGAGAGACACTGGGAGAGAGTGTACGTGAGAGGAAGAGATAGATAGACAGAGAGAAAGAGTGAGAGAGTGAAGGGAGAGAGTAAGAGGGAAGGAGTGAGGGTTTCTATATAGAGAGAGCTGGTAAGGATGAGCAATGAGACTGGAAGGATCTTCCAGTCTCGTTGGGGTGAGAGAGCACGAGCTATAGGTGAAGCTGGGACAGAGCTAGTATAAAGACATCAGACATCTGTTCATGGGGTACGTAGTTGTGGTTTGGCCAGATACAACCACAACTATGCTATACCTCGACACCCACTAGTAAGCAGGTGTCAGAATTAGTGGTTACAAATCCGCTATCTGGTCAACCACAAGCCTATCATCAACCCTCTACACTGTATAAACAAGCTGCATGCTTATTACACGGTTAATTGACGCTAGACCACTGGCATGTCAACACCCCGGGCTTTATGCCCATCTCACAGTCACTGTCACTTGATTTACTGCCAAGATTCACTACATTTGTACCCGTCTCTTGTGTGATAAATTGCCATACATACGGGCTGTGTCGTGGGGCCATTTGAGACATGTATTGAGGAAAATGATATATGTATAAATTGGGATGTTAATTGCCTATACGTCATTCATATATTCAGTTATCTTGCGTATTTGTACAGTTCCTGTCATATAAATGCTATTTGATTATGTTTTGTCTAATATAGTACTCTAGTAGTTAGTCTAACAAATGTATGTTTATATAAAAGGCTTGATATAAATGTATAGGGTCTATATTATCGTGAGCTGTACAATAAGTACTGTATCATTATGTATGATATGATAAATACCAAATACACGAAAACATGTAAATTATAAATCATGTCAATGAAATCAGCATTGAATTCTTATTGATATTTGGATGTCCATTTTAGTATTATGCCCAATCTCTTAAGTGATTATATTATATGATTAAAAAGCATTTGGACTAATCCTAAAATTGTATTGATTTGTCAGTATTTAATTCGACGATTAATGTGTGTATTGGTGGGGGGGGGGGGGGAGGGGCGAACATCTATGCTGATCCTCGCTGAATATGTACAATCCTGAGAAAGAATACTGGTAGGTCAGAGTGTCAGAGGAAGATGTACAATTCGCCCTTCAACAATCTTCTCAAATAACACTCATTTCTAAGAAAATGAGGTTCAAATTACAGGTCTTAACTTAACTTAACCATACCATTCTCTCAAGGTCAGGCAGGATTCTTCAAATATAGACTGACCGAGAGAAGCTAAAGGAGGAGAGATCAAGATGATTGTAACATACATTATTATTCTCCAGTCTAATTTAGCAGAATTGATTCAATGTGTAGAGCTGGCGATTGTACACATGTTCTGTCCTGACCTGACTCCGATATTTATATGACAAGTGACAAGACCAATGTGAGGGTGAGGTAAACAGTGATCTCTCAGCACGCCCACACACCTGCTGCAGGTTGGGGGAGGGGGGGTAGTAGTGGGGGGGGGGGGCGTGTGAGAGTATACATGCATGATTTCATATCTATATGATATCTATATCGTGCCACCAGCAACCAATTGTCTTTTGATTTGTATACTGTCATAGAGAGGGAGTGAGAGAGGAGGGCGAAGGGGGGAAGAGGGGGGGGGAGGCAGAGGGAGGGAGGGAGGGAGAGAAAATGAGGAGGGTGTGTCTGTATGAAGTCAAACAGGGACAACTGTTTTGGAATGGATCCAAGAGAATTACTTTCCCTGCCCAGGAGTAGGCATCATAATGGGATTATAACGACATTTTGCGGTTTGGACGCTTTCCCTCAGTTTGGAGGGACTGTCTCAACTCTGAGCCTAGAGTGTGCCCCCCCCCGCCCCCCTTGTTGGACAAATTACACCAGGCTGTGGCGCTCGTGTAATAAGTGTAAAGGGCAAATGGAGCAGGAACGCTAGACGAGACAAGATTAAAATGCATCGGGTTGCAGAAATACAGCGGCACCTCTCTCCCCCATGCACCTCATCATCTGCACCTTCTCTCTCACCCTCTATAGACGATATAAGCTACCCTTGTTATGTCTCTCCCTATCTCTCTTTCTCTCACTCTTTCCCTCTTTCTCGCTCTCCCCCGCTCTCTCCATCTCTCTCTTTCTCCCCATGATATATCTCCCTCTCTCTCTCCCTCTCTCCCATTCTCTCTCATCCTCTCTCTCTCCCGCCTCCCTCCCCCTCTTTCACTCTCTCTTTCTCTCCTACCTGACCTTCTTTTCGCGCTCTTTTCCTTCCACTTCCTCCCCTTCCTTCCTTCCTTCCTTCCCTCCTTACTTCCATTTTGAAAGGGCATCTGACAGCGAAAATAAAAACATACTAAATATACACGCAATAATTGCACATGATGAAGCCAAGTATATATTTTGCACTGTATATAATTAATTTGATTTTATCAATGAATGATTATTATTAGATATGAAAAAAAGATTTTACTTTATCTTTCTCAGAGCCCATTTTCCTGACCGTACCCTTGTTTTTAAAACTCTAACATTGTCCAGTAAGCTCAATTTACAAATAAATCAGAATAAACCATTCTATTCTCCTTCCAACCATCCTATCCATCCTTAGCCCTCCCACCTGTCTGAGACCCCCCCCCCCCCCCACCAGGTACCTGGAATGCCCTCACCCACCCACTTTCCACTTCTGCATGACCAAAAGTAATTCAACACTTTTAAAAATTCCCTTCTCCTCCATTATGATCATGAGCCAGCATAGAGGGACGAGGGCACACGTCAAAGACTAATTTGCTGTCAATAATTAGAGAAGAAAATTTTCAAAAATCATATTCCAAAGCTTTGGTTTTGTATTTTGATTGATTAGTCAGATATATTGTCATTATATAATTACATATTGGACTTTATTGTGATTTCTATGTTTATTTCAATTCAATCATTTTTGTCCTTGTATTGTGCCCCACTTTTTATAAGTAATCTTGTAATCATGATATGTACATATTATCATGTAGTGTTCAATGTTGTTCTATTTATTGATAAGAGAGGCAATGTATGAGAATGTCCGAATGCCCCCCCCCCCCACCTCTCCTCACCTTCCACTCATCTCTCCTCTTTCCCCTCTCCTCGTTTTCTTCTCCTCCCTCTCTTCTCTCTCCTCTCCTCTTCTCTACTCCCTCTCTTCTCTTTCTCTCCCCCTCCATATTCTCTCCTGCCTTTCCAGCGTCTTTTCTCTCTCTCCTTTTCTCTCGCTTCCCTCTCCCCACACCTCCCGATTCCCCCTCTCCTCCCATACCCTGTCATGTCATCCACCCCCACCAACCCCTCCCCCGTCACCCCATCCCAAACCGCAACCATCGTGATGCAATTGCTGCTCTTCAGTCAGGTCGTGATTAATTCCACTGTTCCCACCCTGTCCCCTTCTTACCACCAGTAAACCTTAGCATTGCTCTTGTATGTCCTCTCACTCTGCGACACCCTCCATGGTCGCCCTACATGGTCGCCCTGTATGGTCGCCCCTCATGGTCGCCCTGCATGGGCTCAGATCTGACAGAGTCCCTCCAAACTGAGGGAAAGTCTCTCCCTCCGAACCGCAAAATCCCATTATAATCCTATTAAAACCCCTACCCCTACCCTAGGGCGAAGAAAGCCATTAGCGCAGTAGGCGTCCAATCACTGATCTGAGAGGCTCAGTCTAAAGGGAGCATGCATTGTTCTACATGAAAGGTGCCATGTTGACGCAAGCGTGGATTACTTGAACTGAGTGGGTAAACTATAATGAGTAGTAGGCCTAATGACTTTTTACACATATCCCTGCTCTCGCCTACCCCTTGTGGAATTACCAATATCTGCTTTGAAATTAGTTGCAGAAAATTAGGTTCAGAAACTGTATATGAGTGTATACATTATGTGACTGTATCTACCGATTTGCTGGCCAGACAGTTTCCCCTGTACTGTCACAGTTACTCTGCTAGGCCAGTGCTTTCATTTACCAACCGGCCTCCTTTCTCTCTCTGTCTCTCTATTCGCTCTGTCTCTCTCCTTTCTCTTCTCTCCTCTTCTCTTAGAGCATCAAATGTATAATATTTCAAAATCAAATTCAAGTTCTAAACGTTGACCACACGACCTTACCGAAACATAATCGATTACATATTAACACACATAACATGTGTATATACGCGAGTATAATAATAGTAAATGTGTCCCTATGTCTACAGCGATGTAATATACAGGTACGAAGGTAGCCGAGGCTGCGAGCCTAAGACCGGCAGGTTGGCGTCTATATACCGGCCTAGAGGCGCTTGACTCCCGTTAACGATGTCACGGCGGGCCTCCCTGCTCTTTCTAGCTCACCCCTCTCTTCACTCACCCCTTCTCCTTTACCCCTCCAGTCTACCCCTCACTGAACCCCACCCACACCAACACCCCAAAGGTATATATTATATACCCCCAGCCCTCTCAGATGTGGTATAATTCAGCCTGTTTGTTCATAATGGTGAGAGGTCAGGTAATTATGTGGTCTTGTGGAGATATTTCTTCCCACTTGGAATTTGCTGCATGCATGGTGGTTTGTCAGTTGAATGGATAGTCGTTCTGGGGATGAAAATACTGACAGATAGATCCTCAGACAGACACGTTCAGGGATCTGCTTGTTTGGCGTTGGTCCTTCATCTTCTGTTTGACTCTCTTATTTTTCTTCTTCTTTTCCTTCTTTTTTTTCGTCTTCTTCTTCTTCTTCTTCTTCTTCTTCTCTTCTTTCCTTCCTTCCTTCTCTTGTCTCAGATCCTGCGTTTTAACTCCTTGTCCTCTTCTTCTTCCTCCTCCCCCCATCTTCCTCCTATAAAATTAGACCCCTTCTTCTCCTCCTTCTCCTTCTCCTCCTCCTCCTCTTCTTCTCTCTCTCCCTCTCTCTCTCTTTCCTCCTCTAAAAAAAGTCTTCCCCCTCCTTCTCTACATTTCATCTCTACATTCCCATCGTTTCACAATCAGAAACACAAAAAAAATTGTGATTTTAAAACTCTAACAACCCAGATGTACGCTGGGTCTATAAAATAAGATCGCCCTCGGGGACTGAAATAGCATAGCGTGATAGTGTACGTATTCAGGGACATTTTTTTTAAAAAATCGCTTCCTCTCAAGGGAGCATTTACATGACAGTGACAATGTCTTAGCTCCGACACTATTTGCCTTTGAGAATAACCAGCCCAGCTGTGTGTATGAAGCTATAGAGCAGCTAGTATAGCCACCATTCAACCTTCACCTAGCAAAGTTACAACTTCTAATGTCCTTATAAATAATCATTTTATTGAAGACTTACTCACACGTATGTATACATATAAAAGTATGTTGTTCACATGTATTTATTATAAAATTATGTCTTTTTTTAAAATCATATTATTTTCTTTGGCGCGGCGGACCTTATTACCTTGAATCAATGGCTTGATTCCGACTGGCTCTGGTGATTGATAAGCCTAATTTGCTAATATTGGAAAAGTGGAGGGCATAAGGATGGGTTTTTTTTACCAGCACTATATAGTTCACCTTATTGGTGTTCTTGGACGAGCGGTGGTGTGGGGGAGGGAGGGGGAGGGAGAGGGGGAGAGATAGGCAGAGAGAGAGAGAGAGAGAGGGAGGGAGGAAAAGAAGGGAGAGAGGGAGGGAGAGTAGAAGACAGGGGGGGGGGGTGCAGAGTGAACGCGCTGGGGCTCTAATCCACATGATGCAACTCCTATCATTGAGTCGACCGAGCACTTTATACCACTGGACCACACCCCACATCCTCACACATTATATTATTTGTTTTATTATACACCAACCCTTATTCCAGACATATATAGACAATGATATATCTATATATGGATCGACGACTGGGTCTACCAGAGACACAAGTTTAATAGACCAAGACACAAACAAATACTTAAAAAATGACCAAAAATGAAATAAATAAATAATAATAAAAAATATCTGCATGATGTATCAGTTATGGCACAAAAGCAGAACTCCATAATATGTGTTAAAATCATGTAAAGTGTCATTTTAACACAAACTTTTCTGTTAATCTTGAAGTATTTTGGAGGGTCTGCTAATAAAAAAAAAAGCCAATTGAACATGATATGCTGATTTCACCCATATACTGCACGAATCAGAATGGGAAAACCCAAGTTGACTCACTTGGTATCTAAGCGCTCTCACAAACATTTACCAAAAATGCCACTAAACACATACATCCTTACAAACATCCACACAAAGCTATCTAATTACCAGGGACCACTATACATAGCCACAATAATACAGCCAGATTGGAAATAATAAAGGCTTGGGAAAATCCAAATTAATTTCTTTGAAAAAAGATCCCTCCGTTCCCCTAGGTTAAAGACTTGATACGTCAGGTGTGTGTGTCTGAAGTAAAAGAGGGACAATTGTTTTGGAAGGGTTCCAGGAGAATTACAGTACATTGTATATGATCCCCACTGCACCTGGGACGGGGGATACTATGAGGGTGGGATAAATCCTCATGGAAACCATGCCTGGTACTCGGTAGCGGTGCAATGAATGACCTTAGCTAAGACATACCATGCAGGTATAATACTTTATATGTAATATAATACTTACGTATTGTACATGTAATTATATGATAAGTCGCCTTAACAACAATAAGTATCCTCTGGTATTCATTTTGGAGAAAAGGGAGATAACGTTCTTTTAATTTATTATTTTGGGAGAAAAGGGTGATAGTAATATTTTTATTTATTTTCGAGAAAATGGTGTCGATATCTATCCATTACTTTCGGATAAATGGTGTCTATATCTATTTATTATCTTTGAAAAAAGCGTGATGATATTTATTCAGTCCTTTGCTACATGGAGAGAAAGACAGAGAGAGAGAGAGGGTGAAAGAGAAAGGGAGAGATAGAGAAAGAATAACTCAGAAATAGTATAGACAACGTATATCAGTGCATAAAAGGCATATATAGCATATATATATGCGTTCACATACATTATGCATATCACATAATGGTGTAGCGTGTACACTGCATTCATGTAATGATATATGCAGACCACATAATGGTATTGCATTCTACAAGCACTATGCATGCACACTCACATGTTTTTCTGCATACGTGCAGATATATGCCATATATGTCTCCACAATGTTCTATATAACCTTGTTCTGTGGTTTGGCAATAGCGAATGTCATTGGACTCCCATATACGGAAATACAAGGGCACATTCTATTTTATTTTTCATTATGGATATTATTCATAGTAGCAACTTCGCAATAGGAAATTGATAGGGCACCTTTGACCTTGCGAGGTCTTCCAGAAAATACAGACAGAAAAGTAGAAATACAGAGAGAAAACTACACACTGAAACAACTAATCGACTCTGGTTTCTGTGTGAATTCAGTCTTCTTGCTAAGTCACTTCATGCAACTAGATATACCTTTTATATTTAGGGGGAGAACATATTATTCTTTCTTTTCTGGAGATGGTACATAATAAGATCCACATTGGCAGGTCATGTATGTATTGGATTTTTACAATTACAATTTATAGCAAGAACAGATTGAAATCTTATCCAAAATTCATGTATGCGTGTGCACTAGGTTCTGTCCTTCACTTATTTATCATCATTATATTGTTTTTGCATTGTTTTTTTAGTTTACCTGATGAACATACTAAGGGCCCAGCATAAAATAATTGATATTCTTAGTTTTCATTGCTCCCTTTCTACTACTATTAAGTAATATAAATTATCTCTCAATAAGAACCTTAAAAGTGGAGGGGGTAATCTAAATTACGCAAAACACGTAGTTTTTATGTATTCTATTTGGAGAATTGTGTATTCGTAGGGTAGTACACCTTCAGAGATCCCCACCCGTATATCAATTTATAGAGTAAATGTACATAGCTTTCTCCGGACGTAAGCGACCTACTGTCTGCATCTAGGACATCATGGCATGGTCGCTGAAATCAGCACCACTGGCTTGCCTCTGATGATCCCATAATATGTCATATGGGTCAATAGGGGGTTTGCATACCACACTGTGCACGTCTATTACAGTGCATGCTGGGATGGATTCAGTTCAAATCTGACATACTGATTGATATTTAGCAACATTTTTATCAAAAATTGCAAGAATCTTTTCACCAATATCATACTAGCTTGTGTAAATGTTGTATGAAAACCAAATTCATGATGCTCCTGCTCCTCCTGCTCCTTCCTCCTCCCTTCGCAAAGCTCCTACTCCTACTCCTCCTCCTCGTTCACCTTCATGTCCACCCCCACCCCCACCCCCGCCCCCAAGCCCTCCATTTCCTCCTATTTCCCACTCTTCTTCCCATGACCCCGCGACCCCTTCCTCTTCTGGATCCCCAATCCTTCTGACCACGTCCACCCATTAGTATGCCATGTCCAACAGACTGACCACCATGGCCGGCCCAGTCACACCGCCGGACACTCCACCACACCACTAAACCAGCTCCAGTGGGAGTAGGAGGCCGCCCCGCACTGCCCTCTATCTGCCATAGAGGCAAACAGCGGACTACTGCATGGTAAAGTAGGGCGGGCAGTTTTTGTCCTGTGATTTATACATTGTTTTGTGTGGGAGGCACAAGTGAAACCGCTCTGGGAAGAAGCCATGTCTGAACAACTGAACAACTGGGCTGAGGAAGCCAGAGACTGAGTGGGATTGGGCGGGGGGGGGAGGGGGGACGGAGGGGAAGGGGAGGAGAGGGGGGGGGGGGGGAGAAAGAAGACAGAGAGAGACCGACACAGAGGAGGGGGAATGAGACAGGAGAAGAGAGAGAGAGAGAGAGAGAGAGAGAGATGGGGGAGGAGGGGGGGGGGGGGGGAGAAAGAAGACAGAGAGAGACCGACACAGAGGAGGGGGAATGAGACAGGAGAAGAGAGAGAGAGAGAGAGAGATGGGGGAGGAGGGGGGGGGGGGTGCTCAGACTCGGTCCCCTCTCTGTCTCGCTCTGTCTGTCTAGCTCTGTCTCTGTCTGTCTCTCCCTCAGTAGGAAGTTGTGTCGGAGAGCGATATAGAACTTGGGAAGATAGAGAGAAAGGGGGACAAGGGGACAGACATACCAACCGGTATAGCACGACGTTCGTCGGACAGATATATCTGACTGCACCCACGAGTATAAAATGAACTTTTATCGTTGGTGAATGGACAGATATAGATGGAGTCTGGGAGAGAGAAGGGCGCGATGGAAGGGGCAGGGGCAGGGGCAGGGGCAGGGGCAGGCAGGAAGAGAATAAGGGACAAACAGGAAAGAAAGAAGAGAGGCTATAAGTAGCTGCTATAGGAATTATTAGAAGGTATATGATGGGTGTGTATGTACATGTATGTGTGTATGAGAGAGTGTGTGTGCATTGTGTTTAGTTCTGTCTGGTTGTCTGTCGACCTTTTTATGTTATGTCTGCGGACCCATCCTAAAAAAATTGAACCCCGGCCAACTTGGAGGCGACGGTGTGAAAGGGCCGACTTCAACAGAAGATAATATTTATTATTTTTTATCTATGGGCGAGAGATATATGTTTTGTATAAACAAACGTATGATACCTCAAGTCACTTCTTTACCAGTCTTATTTCTATTTCACGACTGATACATGACAAGAGCATGGTTTAAAACAGGCTCTCTCACATCCAATACCTATGATAATCTCTCATATGCATGTCTGCTTCGGAGACATTGTGTAGTTTTGTATTTTCGTGGTCATATATATTTAGGGGATTGGCGGAAAATTACGCCCAATTTCGCGGTCATTAAAGTTTGCTGTTTTGTTGTTATGATTTCATGATATATGCTCTTTTTAAAGTCTTCATTTAACAACAAGATGTGCAATTATTAATTCTATTGATTTGGGTGCGTATTTGGTTTCCTCTGTTCAAATACGTCCTTTGGGATAATATTAGAATGACCCATGTATCATCCAATCTAGGCTCAGAGTTGAGACAGTCCCTTCAAACTGAGGGAAAGCCTCTCGCTCCAAACCATAAGATGCCATTAGAATCCCATTAAGATGCCTACTCCAGGGCCAGGAAAGCTATCGGCGCAGTAAGCGTCCAATCATTGACATACCATGCTTATCTGATCTGAGAGGCTGCATGGGGGCCTAGACTGCATCCACCTTTTTTGGTTGTTGTGTTGTGACCTTTTTTTTTGTTATATTTTATGAGAAAAACATAGTATCATTATTCTTGATCTTTTCGCGGAAGGAAATTGTTTTCCTATACGTATTTCCTGGCCTTTGAGATCAAAAGAGATCCCCGAAAATAATATGCTACCCGGTATATATATATATTATATATATAGTGCAAACAGACATAACAAATATAAGTAGCTGGTATATGGTATGATGATACATTTGAGCCAGGATGTCAGAAATTGTACAACTCGCCTTCACCATTTCTCCCAAATTACCCAAATTTTACAAAAAATAATGTTCAATATACAATTCAACATAACCGAAATAATTCTTTGGGTCAGGGCAATACCAAATATACTCAGATATACCTAGTATTTATAATATTTCATACTAATTTATAGCAGAATTGTCTAAAAAAATGTGTAGCGCTGCATGACTTTCGATAGTACATTCTCTGAGGTGCCCCGATAGTTGGGTCCCTGTGATGTTTCCTGTGGTTTGTCTATAGCCCTCCGCCGGGCCCAGTCTAGACCCAAAGACTAGACTGTGTAGGCATATGTTTCTCTTATCTCTGGATACAGCTATAATGGATCGGATCACCAAGATCTGTATAATCACCAGTTTTACACTATTACCTATGTTACACGAAATTGAGTCATACATCGCAAAATTGATATTTTTCAAAGTGTTTATTCGCAATATCCTATCTTTGGGGTATCTAGCGCTGTACCAAATTTGAGGACAGTGTATTAAATATATCCCTGCGTTTCTAAGGTCCTTCTATGGAGTATATTTAATATACGTTTCTAGTAATTGTCCACCCAAAAATATTGCAAACTTCTTTTCGAAAGAATATCAAACATAAAATATAGAAATACTTTTTAGATTTCCCAAATGTCAATATCGTTGGAATCCGCCCAATCTCATCTTTTCGAATATGGTGGTAAAATCTAATATGCAACTTATAAATATGTTTTTTTCCCACATGTGACAAAATTTTGCCAAGTCTAGCAAGATGTCATGAAAACAAACTGGAATATAAAGCAGGGGTAATGAGATATTAACATCTTATATTCTTGCTGCATCAACCCAAATCGTCCAGATACAAACAACAAGTGCAGAAACCCCTTCTTCAGAATAATCAAAAACACTAATAATGTATTCGGATGGTAATCTAATTGCAGTTGCAATAACTTCTATGTTAAAACTTCTGTTCCAAAAACTAACACTAATACCCAACTTGGATGATCCCATTGTATTCGGTTAGAATGATACAGAAGGGTGCATTAGTGTTAAAGAAAAAGAAAGTATGCCTACATGTGACATTCCATTGCGATTACCACTCGGTCTATTTCATCTGATATGAGGAACCATGTCAATGCTGATAATATAAGCTTCTGAAATGTCCAGTATATAAATAGAAGGGTCAATAGCGCAAACTCTGCACATTTGTACATTCTGCTATTGAACTGGGCTTGGAAATGATCGATGCTAGCTAGGTACAACTTGGATATTAATTGCCTTGATTAAGAGGATATACTCTGTTCGGTTAGGTTGGAATAAACCCCCATAAACCCCATCTGTGTCTTTAATGTGGGTTATTTGCGAGGATCGGTGAAGGCGAATTGTAGATTGTCGGACGATTTCACCCAGAAAGGGAAGTCCTGATTTAAAGACAATGGCTGATCTCTCTCTCTCTAATTAGAGTGGTAAGGTGAGAGCTACGTCGAGGAAAAGCCGGGGCACCAGGAGATCACGTGTAATACTACTGGCACCCTGATCCGGCCTCCCAGGCACCCAACCCGCCCTCTGGTGCTATTTTGTGCAACTACACATTCTCACCGGGGAGCTGAGACCGCTTGGTGGAAGCCGGCTCTGACGGCGAGCAGCGCAGCATACGCCGGCGAGGTACCGGCATCTCTGCCGTGCCTCCGCCCTCGGGACTTCCCGGGGATTTGAATGGGAATGGGAAGCTCTAAGTACCGTAGGCTGTAATAATATCCATTCGCCAGGTCATGCACAAGAAAAAGGAGCAACAATTTTGGCAACATTGCTTGTATTTACTCCAATTCCTTACGATGGAATGATATCGGGCACAGATATCCACCAAGATCGAGAGTCTGGTTTGAAACACTGCTTTCCATCTGTGATAAATTATTATAGAATTGCTAAACATTCAAAATCAAAGCGAATCTTGGAAATGAGGACAGGGATTGTTATACAAAAAACTCAAACAGAGTAACGGTGCAGCATTCATTCACCTACGCAAAAGCATGGCCATCTTATATCCTCCTTACCCATGCTGTTTCAAATTTACATCCTCGGGAAAATAGGGCTCGTCTGCATCCGTTTTTTACCACGTGTTGCAATTATGCGAAATTGCAGCGCATGCAGCTTCTCAAATAAACAGGCCTAATTTAGGCACCCCCAAACTGCCGTCAGAAACCCGGCCTTGAGCGTTTTTACAGGCGCGAATCGCGCGAATAAGGGAATCTAAACAGAAGCCATTGAATCTGGCGACATTCGCACGGGAGCGAGTGAAAGAGTGAATGAACATAATACTGGATGCACAGGGAACATTATTGAAATGTTAGCAGAGGTTTAATGTCACTTTGCATCCCATTATTTCATGTTGATAATGTGCAATGATAATTCAAACATGGTCTTGTCTTTCTCGAGGAGTTTTTGAAAATTATGGGATGAATATCAATATATCATCGAAAATGAGCATATATATAATTATTTATGGATTTTGCGATATTTTGATGAATTCTACTGGCATGATCAGTTCGTCGGTGGTTAAGAAGATCCACCCCAATAATGCAATGCAAATTTCGTACTAAATGGTTGGTGTAAAAACTGCCCTATTAAAGAAGGGAAAACTGACATCGCCGCTGTCATATTAAACGACCTGACGACATTTGTCCTCTAAGGCGCGTCTCGTAGACCACGTGAGTGACGGCGAGAGAGCGCGGGATCTACCGTACAGCGGTGAGCTTCAAGACGCTGTCCATACGCCACATATAATATACACGCCTACGTTACTATAGAGGCTGCCCCCACACTGTACTCTATAACGTACTTAATACGCGATCTGTAACGATTTCTACATTTTCTAGCGATTATTCGTCTTGAAGAAAAGGCCCCATTCTATCGACATCGCTATTGAGAAATCCTGTCTACATAAAACAATTCCCAATACAAATGCATACAGGTCGTATTACGTGTCCTGCGTATCTTATTGCATGGGTGATAGAGGACCCGATTGCGTACGTTATTGCGTTCCTCACTGCGACGACTATTAGCCATTCTTACGATTACATGTATTTTCTTAAAAACAGGCACAAGCAAAGGTCGTAGGTTCTAGGGAAACCTACGGTGTGTATCGCATTTGTAGTGTTAGGACATGTAAAAGACAATATATCAAGTTTGTTTCATTCTCCTTGGATATATAATATTGTTAATACATGTTCCTGGCAATAACGTTATAAAATTCCGAAAACATGACAGGCAACTTAGAATTTATGATTTAGCATTCAGAACCTGTTTTATTACGAATAATCTAGGGTCATAGGCATAAAATAAAAGCCTGATGCTGTTTTATGTAACTTATCAATTAGAATAATTGAAGCCCGTGGCCTCCTGTTTATAGGCACGGTGTGGATAAATTGTGGCGCTGCAAATATATTTTCAAAGAAATGTGAGAGATAATGATAAAATCATTTAAAATGTCATACAACCATTTCTCTCAGGGCATATATACTGCGTCCCAAATACCTATAGACTACAAAGGTCATATTCTGGTCTTCGTCGTAAAATATATTTTTATGTGGCTATCTGCCTATACAGGTGATAACCACGAGTTCGCAACCTATTATGATTTGTATGAACACAGATTCCCAGGGCCATGATTGATCCCTATTCTAGACTTGATATTAAATCCACATTCTCAGCTATTATGACAAAAGAAAGTCTTGACAGATTTACTCATTGTCTGACTGACTGATGTTGTCAATATTTTGCTGCAGTTTATACACAAATATAACCAGAGAAACCTTCCAAACAAAGAAACAGCACCGGTGGGTGATAATAAGTGACACCACCGCGGCAATTCAATGATTTCGGTGGGCCACCGAAATAAATGTCGACTTTTACTCATGAGCCCTACAGCAAAAAAAACCCAACCCAACAGGGCACTCTAGGTCCAAACCCTCAGATCAGATAATAATGGTATGTCAACCTAATTCGTTAATGGGTTTCCTGGCTTAGCACTCGGCGTTGTAATGGGAATATAATGACATTTTGCGGTCTTAATGGAATTATGATGGCACTCTGCGGTTTTAGGCGAGAGGCTTCCCCTTCATTTGAAGGGACTCTCTCAAGTTTGGGCCTAGACTGAGGGTGCACCAAGTCCTCCACACTTTTGGTAGAATGACATTCAGATGGACAGGGAAAGAACGGAACAATGATGAGTGTTTTTTTAGTTTTTGATCGAGATGGGTTACCTGTATTCTCAGGTAACCCCGATCAAAAT
Source organism: Sthenelais limicola (assembly GCA_942159475.1). Lineage (NCBI taxonomy): Eukaryota > Metazoa > Annelida > Polychaeta > Phyllodocida > Sigalionidae > Sthenelais > Sthenelais limicola. Next base: position 40,028,044 of record OW804102.1, read on the forward strand.
AAGCGAACAGATTATTCCATCAACCCAACACCAATACCTGTTTTCTCTGGTGTCAGGGGGATTTAACATCAATACCACAACAAACCACCAAGTGCCCAAGGCCCTCCTGTATCATATCACATGTATCTATCCATATAGTATCTGTGATAGCACCAAATATGGACTGGTATATGTTCGCTGGTATCACACTATCAGTTTTGATTTGATAAGAGGGGGAACCCCCAGAGATCGAGGATGCCCAGATTCCTCGCATCGTCTCCTACCATTTTCTGTTTTAGATTGTATCTATTCTTCATATACACAATGGTCAAGGCGTCAGAAAATGTACAATTCGACTGCCTAGAGAAAAATAAGATTCAGAATACTTTCGATATAATAACATTGAAGTACTTATTTATCATTTCTAAGCTTTATCTAGCACAATTTAGTCTACTAAATACATGTGTATAGCTGCTGATTGTACATTTTCTAACGGCCTGCCCCACATGATATATCATATCTTTGAATATCATTTCGGCGCAACAGTCATATATTTACAATAGACAGAGATCTATATATTAGCGAATGACCCTAGGAACATGACGTTGCATGTATGACGTATGACGTAATCTGACACCAGTGCACCTCGCTTGTCTCATGGGCATGGGATCCATTTTCATTGGAATTTCTAAACTGCTTTGTCATCATGAATTGTATGTGAATTACATGTACACAGGATTATGTTACCCTACACGGAAGCTGGCAAATGCAGCTTTATATATTATGATGTCATGGACAGGCCCCATTGGTGCCATGCCCTTAGGTCAGGTCGTCAAAAGATGCACAATCCTCAGCTCTAGATATTAATTCTGGTAAATTAGGCTGAGAAATGATGACTATATATAGGTATATCTGGGTATATTCGGCATTGCGTTGATTCCGAAAATTTGCTCACTTATGTTGAATTGTATTTTGACTTTCAACTTTTGACCTAAATTTGGGTTATTTGAGTGGATTGGTGAAGGTGAAATGTACGTCGTTTTCTGACGATTTCACTTAAATATAGCGAGGCTATTGGGTGACTATACACTGATTGCCTCTAACTCTGATCTATTCCTCTGCTTTTATTCAATAATCTTAATCTAGGTAACTCCCTTCATTATGTCGACTGGCGTTGTCTGTCTTTTCTCACTATAACAATTTCTCCATACACTTCCAATGGAGAAATAGCGAGAAAACGGAGCAACGAGCCCCTGCCTAGGCTCACAGCCTCTCAGACCAGATAATATAATATATTGTATATCAGTGATTGGACGCCTACTGCGTTCATGGCTTTCCCGGCCCGGGAGTATGAGTCCTAACGAAATTATAATGACATTTTGCGGTTTGGACCGAGTCTTTCCCTCAGTTTGGAGGGACTGTTTCAACTCTGAGCTTGGACTGCTTCGGTAGACACTAAAAACATGCCTCCTGGTGCACTATTTGTGTACCAGCACCCACTCAATATCGGTCATTAATACTTTAATACTGGGGCCTTCATGGACAATAGAACATCCTTACATACAATACCAAACAAACCCCTCTTAAATGAAATATTTTATGGTCCTGACATTTACCACGAGCTTAGACGCAATGTTCAAGGTTACTGAAATCAATCCCAGGTCTTGTTAGTTTAATGAGGAGGTGACAGATTTCAAGTGATTTAATGGCATTCCTTCTTCCACACATCCCCATCAAGTTATTCTGTTAAAAACTATACAAGTCTTACATGTCCTTCCCTCCCTCTACCTAGAAGTTATACGCTTGCGTGCGCAATGGCAACGTAGCAAGGGCACCGTGCTTTATTTATTTTTATTATTTTATCAATTGCTCCTTTTTTCAGGTTATTTTTATGCAAGTCAAAAGATTCTTGAATATTTAAAATGCATCTGGCCAGTAGAACTGTACAGAGAATGAGACAATTGTATTAATGAATGGAATTAACAGCCAGTCAATCTAGAACATACATATAGTTTATGACAGGTTAATTAGACACCGGTGTTTTCTCTCTGATCTCGAGGAGTGGAAGAGGGAATGACCATTAGTTCTTGTTAATCTGTTAAAACCCTCATAAAAGAACAGCTGGGCCATGGCATGGCTCTGCCCCCTCGACCAAATTTTTATGATAGTTCCTCCTGTCTTAGCAGTAATAGGATATCAGATCTCTAATCCCGTTCTGGTCTATCGGCAGAGGCGGTGGACGGTGACATTTAATGGTCAATATATGATGATTTCTTGAGTCGATATGATATGATGAGACAAGATAAAAGAGACATGATATTGTAATTCTAAACCTTAACTCATGTGAGCTGTGTTATATCGCGCAGAGTCTGCTTACCTGCTTAATTGTCTGCCAGATAATTAAGCAGGTAAATCACACCCAGGTGATGTGTAGAGATACCAACAATAAGACTGCCCAATATTGTCCACCTGTAACTGGTCCAAACTGTTGAGCAGAAGCTAAATAAAGAGCTACCCATGTGCATAATGGGTCAAGTCGCCAGACGCTGTACAACTCGCCTTCACCAATTCTCCCCAAAATCTTCAATTTTAGATAAAAATCAGGTTTTAAATACACTTCAACACAACCAAACTGCTTTCATTCAATCAACACCAAAAATATACTCAAAATAACTAATATTTATAATTGTATAGCCTACATTTAGTAGAATTTACTAAATGTGCAGCGCTGCTGGTTGTACATTTTCTGACGACCACACCCAGAGATTGAGCTAGAATAAGGTGTGTCGAGATGTGTCGAGAGAGAGTGTCTCATCCCCTCCACCACAGGTGCGAGGCCCAACCACAGGTGGCCTAGTCCGCATACCTGTGGTCTCTCTACCTTTTTTCTTGGTCTTTTTATGGGCCAATATGCGGGCGTAAATGGGGGGAGGGGGGATATAACCTATGTGTAGCGTTTGGTGCTTTCTTTCCTGAGCTTGAAAACTGGAGAGACTGTCTAGGTCCAAAGATGAGAGAGTCCCTTCAAACGGAGGGAAACCCTCTCGCTTCAAACCGCGCAAAGTGCCATTATAATTCCATTAAGACCGTCAAATGTCATTATATTCCCATTAGAACGCCGAACGTCCTAGGACGTACAGGCAACCGATTAGCAAAGTAGGCGTCAATAACTGACATGTCATTCTTATCTCATCTGAGGGTTTGAACCTAGTAAGACTGATCCAGACTAATAGACTGGAAAAACTTTCTGAGGCTGGCAACGCATCAATTATTGGATGATGGTCTGTCTATCGTTTCCTCAGTCTAGGCTCAGAGCCTATCAGATACAATAAGATGAGTATGTCAATGGCTTCCCCGATCCTGGAGTAAGACCCCCCACGACTGTCGGTCCTAATGGGCTCTGCGGCCAGTTTCCCTTAGTTTGGAGGGATCTGATAGGCTCTGAGCCTAGGCTTTTCTCTATTTAATTTCAAAAGCTCCTTAAACCCTTGAAACCCTGAACAAAATATTTTCAATCAATCAATCAAAATGAGAAAAAAAAACGTTTCGTCCATTTAATATTTGCATGTGTTGAACCGTATTTTAATTCTGTCTTAAATTGTGGTTGAATCGGTCTTAGAGTAAAAGTCCCTTTTACTCTAAGAATCGGTGAAGTTGAATCCACATCCACCCCCCCCCCCCGACCCCCAACCCCACCCCGACCCTTTCCACAATCGCTAGATACAGTCAACCCCTCCCAGGCGTTAGTGAGTGTTGTGGTTTACCAACATTTACCCATGTGTCATCATAGTATGAGAGGGAGCCACCCACCATTCATACCACCACCACCACCACCACCACCAGATGTAATGAAGGGTATTTATTTAGTGGCTGAATCGCCGCAGGTGGTCTGAGGGCCTGCTTCTAACACTGTAACATGCCCTTCATTACAGTCCATTGTAAATGTGGCTTTAACACTCAGTACTTCTTCCACTCCCGTTGGTACTCAGACATAGATTATTTTATATTACATTTTATGAAATATACTCATACAAGACATGAAATACACGATGTACTCAATCCCATAATTATAGATTATTACCCTATTTCCTGGATCTTTAGTAAAAAAAAATATGATGTAACTATAAAAATGTGGAAATAGAATTACTAAATACATACATGTACTGCAATGTACATGGCATACACTGTGTACTGCAATGGACACCTTGTACTGCAATGTACAAGGTGTATTGCAATGTACGAATTATAAATAGGTATACGTCATTATGAAGCTAGCCCCCATACAGGTAGGAACTAAGGTATAGAAGTTAAATTTTAGGGGTATGCACAATGAGTTATAACAGTTAATGGAAATATGCATTAGGTCAAATCCTTTCATAAATATCTCTAAAGAGATTCTGGGATTTATCATATAAATATATGAGTGCAATCATCAAGATATTTGTATAAGATTTGCAACCTTTGTATTTACGTATTCAATGATTTTGCGCCACACAGGAAGAAGTGTTGTTTACATATGGTACTGCCCCGTTTCCTAATTTTGAATGTAAAATATTGAGAATTGGGAATAAAACTACTTATATGTATACATAAGCACAGCGAGGCTAACGTTACACCATTGAGTATATGGCCTGATACCAATTAATCCCCCTAATATCTACAGGCCCGGCCCTTGATTAACCTAATCGCAGTCTACTTTAAATTGATAATCTTCCACCTCCCCCAAGAAGCCAAACCACCCTGCACAATCACCCAACTAGAGCATCGTCACCCAAATCTCTCCTCCTCCTCCACCACCACTTGGGCTTGGGATCCCAAGGGTTAAACACTATAGAAAAGTTGGCCAGAAATCAGGAACTAAATGTTTATATTGGTATCGCTGGCCAAAGGTTTATCCATGCCTATAGCTATATATATCTCCTATCAATAGATCCTATTTCCAGTGGTCCCTTTAAGGACATAGCTCTAAAGTGATTAGAACGGAATAGAGAGGCAGTGTGAGGGTAGAAACTCTGGCCAGCCCTGATAAACAAGAAGCCAGTTGAAACGGTGGCTTCCCGATTCGCCAAACAAACAGTCACCGTTTGCAGAACCCGGCTGTAGTAGGCTACTAGTAGTAGTAGCTTTACAGTGGCCCTGACCTCTGCCTGCTGCAGAAGCAAGTACATCCGGGGTTGCAGCAGATCTAGGCCAACACTTCCGGGGTCATCTTAAGCTTCCGGTTCGCGGCACAATTAAGCGTTTTTAGTGACCAGGGAGCGAGTGGGGTGGATCCAGGGCAGCTATCGTGTCTGGTGGTGGTGGTGGTGGTGGGTGGTGGTGGTGGGAGGGAACCACTGATAGTCAACATAACCATCGTGAACCATGCATTCTCACTGAAATAACGATACTGGGGCTGAAATAATGGGAGCATTAGCTCGCCAAGGCGCACAAGGAGTGGGTGATCAGGTTAAGAAGTTTGAATAAGCTTCAGAAGCGTCTTCCTCTGGATCTCTGATCTTCTCCTCTCTCCTTCCACCTCTCCTCTAGCTCCATCTCTGCTTTCCCAGTGATCATCTACCTTCCTTCCCTCTTGCACCCACTCGGTCCAACACTGCAATTGCATTGAATTAGGGGATTGCCTGTCTGCCATTTATATAGGAATCTTCAATTATTTACATGGACTTATGGAGTAATATGACATCGGAGTAACAAGGGAAACCCCCAATTATTATTTGCAAACGTTGGTGTTTTATTCATGATATTATGATCTATACATGTAGCCTATGCTCATTATCCCAATACTGTCGATGTGTGTTAGATGCTATGATGTAGGAGACAATATTCTTAATTTTCTAGTTAAGAATTTGCCAAAATCTGTACGTCATCACCTGTCCAAGAATGCAATTTATATTATATACGCAGTGGCATATATCATACACACATCCCTTCATATTAATCTTCTCAGCCCCCCTATTCTCACCCCGCCCCCTTCCCTCACACCGCCTTCCCCTTCTCCTCCTCCTTCTCAAATATCTATCCCCATTGCATAACAATGCTCCATTACCATCGGATAGCATGCAGACTTTTTCCATAAGGAGAAACGAGGCCATTGCTTCAAGGCTTGCTCGTAGCCTCAGACCAGTGCACCGACAAGGACAGAGTCAGTGGAAGGGGCACAGAGAGGAATTTGTAGAGTGGCATAAGGACAGAGAGAGGGGGAGAGAAAGGAGAGGGGGGGGGGCGGAGACTGGGGAAGGAGAAAAGGGAGGAGAGATATAGGGGAGAGAGATATAGAAAGAGAAGAGAGTAGGAGAGAGATAGAGAGATTTCTTTTTATTTGATTGAAAATATTTATTCTGCAATACAATGTAACACATTATATCATATAGAGGCAGTTCTCGGGAGAGATAAGAAAGAGAGGAATGAGAAAGGAGAAAGAAAGGTGGGACAGAGGAAAGAGATATGGAGGGAGGAGAAAGAAAGGAAAGAGAGAGATAGAGAGCGGCGAGTGAGAGCGACAGTGGAGAGACAGAGCGAGAGAGGGAAATACAGACAGGGACAGAGAGAAAGAGAGAGAGAAAATAAGACAGAGAGATCGGAAGAGAATGAGGAGACTGATGAGAGAGTTGCAACAAATCCTATGAAAAAGCCATTGTGAACACACACACACAGCAATAAAGCGCGACGTGAGAAGGGAATGAAATTATACCTGTTCAGCTCCTCAAATTTAAGACGCAAAATCTAGTGGAAGGAGAAGAAGAAGAAATCAGTCCACGGGAGGGAAAAACAACTCCCTTCAGTCGGATAATAATACATCCAGTGTTACATTCTACCAACAACAACAATTCTCCCTAATAAATAGCACCTTCCAGTAGTAAATATACTCAATAACAAAGCTCCATCCAGTTCTATCCAACCATCCATCCATCCATACACTGGTTGGTGGTGGTGACGATGATAATATTATCACAAGCCAAACGTACAATATTTTCACTGACTCCCTTACACCCCAACCACTACTGAGTCTGAGGTCGGATCGTGTCTGATGTTCCATAGGGCCAGACGGCGTATATGGCTTCTACTACTAAAATATATGCTCAGACTACACGTATGGTCTAGTCGCATGAAGTACGACTAGGCCAGCGCTTTTTAACCTGTCTGAAAATCTCTGTCTCCCCTCCTGCAACACTTCAGACTTTCTCGGAGGGCCTCGTTCATAACAGATCCTCAACTAAAGGTTTCCTTGCTACGCGTTGTTTTCCTTGTTTTGGTATAGGTGGTTTATACCGTAGGGATACAACTAGAATTGTGTGTATAAAACTTTACATTAGATTTCTTGTCTACAATGTTCCTTTCCTTGTGCTTATGTAGCAAGGAGAAGAAGATAAGGAAGGAAAAGTTACAGTAAGGAGTTGTTATGAAAGAGGCCCAGCTCTTGTTCGTGTCTCTCCGCCCTCTTCAACCACTTCTGACTCACTTCCTTCGCTTCGATATATATGTATGGATTTATACAGTAAAACCTCGCTATCACGGATACCCTATATATGGCTTGGGCCCAAGTAACCATGAATTTCAAAGTAACTTGATTAAAGAGGGGGTCACCACGAGTAGAAATATATATTAAAAGGGACTGGTCCTAATTGTTCATAATTGCGAAGTTTCCGGATAAGACAGATGTCTGAATGTTGGTGTTTACTGTACTCCTTCTATGAGATATGAGTATTTATGAATTTGCACAATTTACAGTAAAGGGGCCTAATTAATATTAATTGCCGATAATAGCGAGATATGTCCAGATTAGCGAGGTGTCCCAATTAGGGAGGTGTCTTCTAAACTCGCACCCTGAGCTTTCACTATTTCACTTTGGTCTTCCTACAAGCTTTTTACGGGTAAGGTCGCCAGAAAATATACAATCGCCAGCTCTACACATTTCGTCAATTCTGGTAGATTAGGCAGAACAATAAACAATAAATACTACAGGTACATCTAATATAAGTAAATATCTAGTATTGTGTTGATCCGAACAATCCGTTCGGTTAGGTTGAACTGTATTTTGGACCTCATTGTCTAAGATTCACGTCATTTGAGAGGATTGAAGAAGGCGAATTGTACATCTTCTGACGATTTCATCCTTTACAGTATACACTTGAGGGCACTGAACCTGTTGCCTGATAGCAACGAGAGTCTTCTACTCTCGTTGCTGATATCAATGGTATGGGTGAAGTTGTACACTCGGTACCACGGCCCTGGAAGTTCTGACTCACTCCAAGAGTACAATTTCCTATTTAAGCAGTCTTCCCATTAATAATAGTGGTAATGCGTAATAACTACATTGCAGGACTCATGTATATATGGAGTAGCTTTCTGAATATGGGTCAGATTTTCAGAAAATGTACAAATCACCTTCACCAATTCTCTCAAATAACCCAAATTTTAGACGAAAATAAAGTTCAAAATTCAGTTCAACCTAACCAAACCGATTGTTAGAATCAATGCAATGCCGAATATACTCGAATTTACCTATAGTATTGACCAAGTTGCAGCCTAATTTAGCAGAAATTACTAAATGTGTACAGCTGCTAATTGTACATTTTCTGAAAATCTGACCCATATATTAAGTGTACAACACAAACTCATGGGCATGTTGTGTGTTCAAGATACAGAAGGAAAAGGCAGAGATGATGGAGATATATAGGCAGTTAGGTCCAGACACCTACATTCCTCGATTCCACATCCAGCGATAAGCTTAACCGCAAGGCTAAGACTAAGGCTAAAGTGTTAATGACTCCCTGAAACTTAGGTGACCACAACTGCCTTCTGAACCTGACTGTAGGAGGGAGATAGAAAAGCAGAGGGAGGGGGGGGGGGGGTATATATATATGGAAGGAAGAGCAGACATAGAGAAACAACAGTATTAACACAATAGCAAGAGGGTGAATTGATAGACTATAAGAAAGAAGGAGCTGAGAGAGATATGGGAGAGAGGCGAAGAGATATGGTGGTGGTGGTGGTGGTGGTGGTGGTGGTGGTGGTGTGTGTGTGTGTGTGTGGGGGGGGGTAGCGATATGAGAGAGTGAGGGAGAAAAAGAATGAGAGAGGGGGGGGCAGAGACATGTCTCTCTCTCTCCTCTCCCTCTATATCTCAGTGAGGGGGCGTAAAAGAGGGTGAGGGAATGAGAGTCAGAGAGAAGAGAGAGTCAGAGTGAGGAGTGTGTGTGAGAGAGAGAGAGAGACTAAGAGAGAGAGAGAGAGACTTAGAGGGAGAGAGAGAAAGAGAAAGAGTAGATGTGACAGTGTTAGAGAGATACAGTAAAAGAGAGTGTAAGAATGAGAGAGATAGCTAGAGATATGAGAGCAGCATGATATGGCCCTAAATGAAGGCATGGCTGAGGACCCAATTGTACAAGCTTTAATAGAGACAGACCCAAGTGGTGGCAGTTACCACCACCACCACCACCACCACTGTTTCAGCCCTCTCCTGTACCCTGCATACTATAATTTACCCATGCACTACCACCACTACCTCCACCTCCTCCAGTGCATGCTCCCCTCCCCTCCACCTCCTCCAGCACTTAATGACGTTTTACGGGAGAAGAATAACAATATGCTCAGTTCAAACAAATTGTTGCTTTCTCCCGGTGGACATTTTTCTCTGCTCTTATAGCCGTAATACCCCATAGTCACCTTTCAGCGGTTGCAAAGCGCATAATTACTTAATGAACCTCTCTAGTGTAACCTAATTGAATGCTGACAAATTACTAGCGCAGCTGTAGTCCTAATTAAATAGACAAAAAGCACGCGCAGGAGGAGAACGGAGGGAAAAAAAGTAAAAATGCCAGTTGAGCGGGAATGATTTCATAGATTGCCATATACCGGTGCGTTCCATAAAGCCGTCAGCAGACGACATTTCAACTCACTTCCGGTGTTTCGGAACGGTGCTTCTATGGAGGCAATAAGCGCCGCGGGATTCCAGCGCAGACGACATTTTCAAATATTGGAATAATCGTCGTCGCCATGGCAATGGCTTGTTTGCCCTGCTTGTGTAGTTGTTGCGGCGGCGGCAACAGAACTCCTGATGATGAAGTTCAATTGTTTCCCTAGTTCGTGATGCACGTTAAGAAGACACGAAAGAGATTATTTTGTGTACTTTCATGCAAAGATTCTCTCGTGATCTCCTTGCGGTTGGGGAGGAGGTTCTAGAGGCCTAGACGTTTTAGCACAATTAGTCGCTTGTTTGGGCCCTGTTTGACTAAATTGGGTGAACAATTAGTCGGCCATTTTTATGTGATTGAAGCTTAGGTCGTTGATAGCGAGTGGGGGAGGAAAGGGGGAGAATTATAATAGAAGAGGAGGACGAGGAATGCGATAGCAAGAGGAGGAGGTGAAGATATCCTCTAGCCCCCAAATTGCCAGTATAAATATTCGCGAAATTCGCGATATTAAATTGCGAAATATAACGTTCGCGAAAATCATTTATTAATTAGCAGTTTGAGATGATATGATCATGAGTCACTAAAACCTAGTGTAAATTGGAAAGTAATATCTTACTGTAGTCTGTAGTATATGAATACGAGTTTGCAAAAATCAATCAGAATTAAGGATTTAGTTGGTCATGCGTCGAGTCAATAGAAATCTGGAGCCTACAAGTAATTGCAAGTAAAAAGTCATTTTCAAGATTAAGGAATTGCAATTGTCGAGCCAAATCCAAAAATCAGATCTTCACGAAAACCTAATTTGTCTCACGGTTCCGCGAAATTATTTTGATTACATAGAAATGTCTCCCTCGCCCTCCCTTTCTCTCTCCCTTTTCTTTCCTCTTTCTCCCTTTCTCTCCCTCCCTTTCTTTACTCTCTCTCCCTCTCTCCCTCTCCGTCTCTGTCTGTCTGTCTGTCTCTCCTCTTAAATTTCCCTCTCTTTCTCTACTCTCTCTCTCCCTCTCATGCTCTCTCCTGTGTTCTGCCTCCCTCTCTCTCTCTTCCCCTCTCTCCTTTCTCTCTCTACCTCTCTCTCCCTCCTTCCACCTATCTTCTATTTTCCCTCCTCCCTCACCTCTTCTCCCTCTCTTTCTACCCTCTCTCTCCTCCATCTCCCTTTCTCCCTTCTCTCTCCCCCCCCCCTCTGTCTCCTCCCCTCTCTCTCTCCTTTCTTCCTCTCTCCCTCCCTTGTCACGTTCCTTCCCCATCTCTTCCCCTCTCTTCCCCCTCTCTCTCCCTCTCTCTCTCCTTCCTTCCTCTCTTCCTCCCCTGTCACGTTCTTTCCCCTCTCTCTCTCCCTCTCTCTCCCTCTCTCTCTCCTTTCTTCCTCTCTTCCTCCCCTGTCACGTTCCTTCCCCATCTCTTCCCCTCTCTTCTCCTCTCTCTGTCCCTCTCTCTTCTCCTCTCTCTGTCCCTCTCTCTGTTCTCTGTTCTCTGACTGAGACCACGTTCCAGACCCGCTGGCCCAATTGGCGGCCTGGGAAAGGACAAAAACTCACATTCGGCCTGGAATGAGCTTTTTTCCCTCGCCCTTTTTACGCTGACATCCCCAAATCCAGCCGACGTTGGGAGTCAATAAATCAGAACCGCCTGAGAGGGCTCGCCTTGAGAGAAAGATTCGAGTGATATTTTTTGTTTGATATTTTATTCGCGCTCCTTCCATTTGAAATGTTTATTAAAGTGGGGGGAAGCTGGGTATGGTTAAAACACAAGGTTATGTGCTTGCGTTGGCGGTGTGGTTAAAATAGCTCGAACAATATCTTAGTCTTTGTTCCAGATTCGTTTCTGAGACGAATCAATGTTGAGGAAGGTTCATTCAAGTCAAGTCATGGGGTCAGTGTATTGTGTGGTACCAGTAGTATCTATATAGTCTAGGCTCAGAGCTGAAATAGTCCCTCCAATCTGAGGGAAAGCCTCTCGCGCCAAACTGCAAAATGCCATTAAAATATAATCCAATTATAATCCCATTAGGACGCATACTCCAGGGTCATAAAGCCCATTGGCGCAGTAGGCGTCCATTCACTGATATATCATTCTTATCTGACCTGAGAGGCTGTGACTTAGGTTAGACTGCATTGTTTGAGTCCACAGACTTAATATAATGACACAAAATATACATTTAAACTCAATATTATTGCTCGAGGCAGAGACTTGCGAGGTTACGTTCGTAGCCCTCCCAAGTATAGGGTAGCTTCGCCTCTAAGAGCACTGAGACAGTTGCAAGTTTGGATTGATATATTAATTCTTATGACAATATGAATGGAGGACGAAGAATCGAGTCCAATAAACATTCAATTACTTGCTCCGAGTTCCATTCACTATTTATTATGTGCCCTTAGAAAAGAACATGGAACATTAAACCTTTGATATTTTCACTGAAAATTAAGAGCCTTTTTTTCTGATAGGGAAGTCTACCAACATAGGTCTAGTTTACCATAATACAATACTCTCTATGATAATATTATATCATGGAATGGTAAGAGATGTAATGACGATAGAATACGGTGGTAACACACTCTAGCACTGTAACATTGATGGCGCGGTGTGGGTGCATGACTCTCTGAGACCTTGATGTATGCTTCTACACTTGTTTCCATATAACTTGATGCCTTGAAACTATGACATATATAGTGATATCAACTAAACGGAAATGTACTGTAAACCATATTATTTTCGTGACTTTTCCTGTCTCAAAATGTTGTGGGATCGGGTTTGTAATGCAACTGAGTAATCGTAAAGGCATCGCAAACCAATCGCAAACCAATCGCAAACCAGGTGGGTGCTCGGTATATGCTGTATTGCCAGTTACCATCTATCAAAAACTAAAGATTTTCTACTTTCTGCTCCGTTATTTTCCAATCCATCAAATATGTTTTTTGACCAAAAAGTGTGGACGTTTCCATGCTGTTGTTTGTTCCTAATGCAGGGCTTCATAAAGGATCACATTCGATTTTCGGTGACCCACCGAAATTCCCCCCTGCAGTGGTTTTTAACTCACTGGCACCCATTTTCCCCCAGCTGATTCAACTACGAATTCTGGTATAACCTTATAACAGCAGTAAAGTATTGATAAGTGCTACAGGTCAAGCAATAAGTAGGTTGGGTGAAACCTTTTTATTGCAATAACTGAGAATCGGATGAGAGAAAACGGCCACCGCTGAGCGATAATAGGAGAAGCCAAGTCACTACAGGAAAGGATTCCAGCGGGTCACCGAAATATAAATGTGGATTTATATAAATATGAAAGCCCCGTAGCAAAAACTAACCGGACGAAATCCTTCAAAATTTGGGGAAAAAACCTTTTAGAAGGGTTGGAAAAAGAAGGGAACAAAAAGCAGTAACACTTAGTTTTTGACCGATGTAAACTTAGAGCTTCAAAATACTTGCTTGATATAAAACTTTTATTCTCGTTGGTATATCAAGCTAAGTGCAATGGACTGTACTTATTGTAGTGGGCACCAAGTTGTATGCAACATACAGTAGGAGACACACTAGGTGCAGCGCAGACGAAGAAAAAGTTTAGTTTAAAAAATTGACCTAGTTGTAAACTGGAGTTGAGGAGGTACAGGACCTGGTTATATAAGGCCTATACATATGGACAGGTGCAGCCGCCCGCTTCCCTCTGTCCTTCTCCCACTCATATATAATGGGTGAAGTAGCCAGAAAATGTACTATTCTTCTTTTCAATCCTCTCAAATAACTCAAATTTTTAGACAAAAATGAGGTTCAAAATGCAGTTCGATATATCTGAACAGATTTATTTTTTCAATGCAATGCCAAATATACTCAGATATACCTTGTGTTTATCATTGTTCAGGCTAATTTATCAGAATCTACTAAATGTGTAGAGCTGCAGATTGTACATGTTCCGACGATCTAACCCATGTATACATGTGTATACATGTAATTAGCTATATGTAAAGGGATCTTGTAGGTTTTGTAACAATTTTTAAAAGAAATCGCTTGTTGTAAACATCCACCCAACAAGCCTGTACCGCTGACTATCAACACTCAATAAGTTACATAGTGTAGCATTTTATGTTACAAGTATTCTACAATGCACAGTTCTATTGTCATGTACTTTATTTCTGATTTGTCTGGAACAACTACTAACTCAGCCAATTTCCCATAACTTTATATTTTAAATTGAGAAATAAAACATATTATATAAAAGGATGTAAAATTTGGAATTGTTACCTGCACAAGACAAGCTTGATAAAGTAAAGCTTTACATAGTTTATATGGACACCTCACCAGTCTGCTTTATATATTCTGTTTTATAGTTCATTTATTAGATTATGAATTATTTCTCGGGCAATAACATTGTGACAATACCATATATTAAACTATGCAATTGTTCTGCATTAATCCATGCCTAGTATAAATCACTTGTTGTATCTCTATACTATAGGAATTATACCCAGTTCTGAACAAGGCAACATACATTATATGTATACACGGGTGCAAGAGTTTGGTTCACTGATTCTGAACTTTTTGACTGAATGACTTCTATGAACAATCTGCCAGCATTTAGTTAGATAAAGTACATGTAGGCAATTAGATGCACTTGGTTTGGATACATACACTATCCAGGTGCAATAAAGCACACCTAGGTTTGATAAGGTACACTTATAAACGTGCAATAAGATGACTACATTTGGGGGCGAATTAGAAGCTTTCAGATAAAATGATTTACGTTTACATGCAAATAGTTGCCTTTAGGTTAGATAAGTGATAGATGTATTTAGATCCAATAATAAACGCTTAGGTTGGGTTTCAATAAGGTGCATTTAGCCCAGATATGGTACATTTTGGTGTAATGTTGCGCATTTATAGATTGGACTAGCTACATCTATATGAAATAAGGTGCATTTAGCGTAGATAATGTACATTACACTGCAATAATGTGCACCTATAGATTGGACTAGCTACATCTTCATTAAATAAGATGCGTTTAGCCTAAGGTACATTAAAGTGCAATAATATGCATTTAGATTGGCTTTTAGCTACATCTATAATAGTATTATTCTAAAGTTAAAGAGTAATGAGCTTGTAGAAATCAAAGAAAGAAAGAAACAAAACATTTATATATGCAATAAGGTGCATTTAGCCCAGATGCATGTTGGTGCAATACTGTGCACTCAGGTTAAGTAAGGTGTATTGAAGTAGAGTGTGGCACATTAAGGTGGAAGATGCCTGCTGTACCCTTGCCTGCCACTGTTCACATTGTACACTTGTGTTTATGGTTCATTATAAGCACATGGAGGTGAGTGATGCTTAACCTTGGAGGGAGATCACGTGCCGCACCTCCTCCAAATACAATGGATACAAGTAAGTGTTACGTGACTATTGTAATGAGCAGGGATTGGAGGATAAGCGGGGGGGGGGGGGGGAGGGGGGGGGGGGCAGGGGAGAAGGAGGGAAGGAGATAGAGAAGGAGGAGATAGAGGGAGAAGGAGATAGAGGGCAGGGCAGGGGCTGCTGAGGGAAGGAGAGAGAGAGGGGGAGATAGAGGGAGAAGGAGAGGAAGAGAAGGAGATAGAGGGGGGCAGGGGTTACTGAGGGAAGGAGAGAGAGAGGGGGACATAGAGGGAGAAGGAGAGGAAGAGAAGGAGAGGAAGAGAAGGAGATAGAGGAGTGTAGGGAGAGACAGAAAGAAAGGGAGAGGGACATAGAGTGACAGAGACATAGAGTGACAGAGACATAGAGTGACAGAGAGGTTGAAAGATGGAAATGGAGGGAGAGAGGGGAGTGAGCGGGAAGGCAGAAGATAGATAGAGAACATAATATGAAACCATGAGGGAAGGCCATGAGGTCACTAGTGAAGGGGCGCTATAAAGTAAGAGGGAGGCAAAGAAGAGATGAAATAGGAAGAGTCTTGGCTACTGGAAAGATAGAAGTGTGAGAGAGATAGAGATAGAGAAGAGAGATTTGTCAAGATATAATATGTTGGCAGAGATCTGGAGGGAGGAACGGAGAGATTGGAAGAGGGAGGGAAAGAGAGGTTGATAGAGAGAGAGAGGGATAGACAGACAGAGAGGGATAGACAGAGAGAGAGAGTTGTAGTTAAAGTGAGACAGAAAGACTGACAGAGAGAGAAAGAGAGAGTATAGTTAAAGTGAGACAGGAGAGACAGACAGACAGATAAACACAGACAGCTATAAAACCTAAAGGAAGGCCAAGCCCCAGTGTCACTTTACTCAGAGATCATGACTCACGTATGCTGATGGCATTAAGACAAGTGAGGGCAGAGGATTACTCACACATTATCACTTGTCTTAATGCCCACCTTTTTATACCCCACACATCCTCTCCTCATCCTCCTATCATTAGTAACAGCCACCTCCCTACTCCCTCTCTCCCTGATTAAGCTATCACTTAAATGCCTTAGTAGTTGTTGGCTGCTGTTTCTCCTGCCTTTGCCACAGTCAGTTAAAGAGAAGGGGGGGGGGGGGGGCGGGAGTGGGCAGGTTCGGTTCATATCATTGTCTGCATGGGCTGTTTGGGGAGTCAGAAATTATACCGTATTAGGTTCTTTCATACAAAGTGATTGACAATATTATACCTTTTAGAAACTATTTACACAGAATCTAGTTCTTTGTTCTGATTACCATGTGTACAATCGGACTTAATTAATACAAATATGTTTAAATATTAACCATTATAACATATTGTCTCGTATCATACGATGTGATATTAAAATACCATTATATCTGTGCTAATTTGAACAAAAATGCTTTGAAACGATCCCCCAAACTGCCAAGATAATGAAGGCAAATTTGCGATTTTTGCTCAAGAATGAATTTTAAGTCAGTGAGGTGAAAATTTAAAATAAAATAAATAATTTCTGAATATTTCGCGCTATCATGTATAAACCTATTGAGGAGGGTTCTATGGGACTTACTGCCTACCTCCCAGAAGCCTTTTATAAATCTCTATATAAATTATTCTGTGAAGAAAGGCCCTCAGGGGAGACAAGTCCCACTAAAAGCACCATTTAATATTTTAAAGGGCAAAGTCGTCATAAAATGTACAATCGGCATCTGTGCACATTTACTAAATTAGGCCGAAAAATGGTGAACACTATAGGTATGGCTGGTATTGCGCTGATTCAATTCTGTTTTGACTATATCAAACCGTATTTTAAACCTTTTTGTCTTAAATGTGGAGATATTTGAAAGCGTTTCTAACGGCGAATAGTACATTTTCAGGCGACTTCACCCATCTCGAAGTTTTTAACCTTCAAGCCTTATTATACCCTTGTATTAACCTTGTATTGCGATAAGCCAATATCAACCGCCACGAGCGCTGTAGTCAGTGTTTTACACATCATTGTGTGGCTGAGTAATTATGTAGGCAGTATCATGATAGGCTTCAGCTTCAAGTGAAAGCCTACTGCCTAATCATACTTGTATGGTAATTAAAACCCAGCAATTAGAAGCGATTGTAAGAGATAGCTGCTCGTACAAACTGCCTCCTCGTATTTATGATCATATGCTAATAGTGATTTAATACCACTGGGGGATATCGGATCATGTGCCTTTAAATTAGATTGAGAGGGCATTTTTAATCTAGGAAATGCCTTTATTTAATGATGTATCGATCAGGGAGGAGTAGAGAGAGATGGCAGAGCTTGTGGTTGTGGTCGCTGCGTGGGGTTGTTGTCACTTTATCGTCATGTGTGGATTTCATCGCATGTTAAAACTCTTGCCACTCGATTGCATTAACGTTAGTTATAATAGGGTGGTAAGTTTAATGCCATCGTAATTACTTCTATTAAGTGGTAGCTTTAGAGTATGATTAGTTAGAAAAATTGTCGAAATTTGCTTTTAACTTTGAAATTGTAGAGAATTCCATTTTTTTATTTAATCATTTGTTAATTAGAAACTGTTATGCAATTGCAATTACTTCTATTGATTAATCACTTTAGAGTATGATTAGGGGAAAATGTGCTTTTAACTTCAAAATTGTATAGAATTTCCAGCTTTTTTAATTTGATAATTTTATTGGCAATTTATTTATAGTTTTATCGAATTATACTGCTGATTATTATGATTTATGCCATTGCAATCACTTATGATTAGGGCATATCAAAATTACAGTCCAGTCCAGGCTTACAGCCCCTCAGATCAGATAAGAAGGTGTTTCAGTAATTGGACGCCTACTGCGCTAATGCCTTTCCCCACCCGAAGTATGCGTCCTATAGCATATTGCGGTTTGGTGTGAGAGGCTTTTCCTCAGTGTGGAGGGACCCAACTAGAATGAATCGGCATAGTAAAGAATTGGTTAGCTACTTTCTGACGTTTTCCTGATAGATTTACTCTTTTTCGATTGAGTGATTAATAGGGTCATTCAAGCATAGTACCATTGATAGATGCTCTTCACAGCATTGACTGACAAAAATGGGCGATTATAATTCTATTGAATTCATAGACAATTTTAGACATGTATATTTAAAAAAAACATATATATTGTCCTCGAAAATACCGAAATACTGGTATCTACATCGTTTTTCAAGTGATCCAGTGATATTTACCAAGGCGAACATAATTATGTACAATATTACTAACTATAGATGGTGGAAAGTGCATGTTTAGGAACACAAATATAAGCAATCGAAGCAAAAAGGAAACCATTTGTTACGGGCGATAGATTGCTGGATGATAGGGTTCCCTGTTAGCCAGTCGAAGGCAATGTGGTGTGGGATGCTCCCCCCAACTTAATCTCACCCTCTACCACCACATCACCACCACCACCACCAATGCAATCACCCGTTTTCTCATCCCGAAGCCATTTCTTTGTCCATCTCTCCTACTGATAAAAACTCCAATTGGGTTCTTCACTTGTTCCCTCTCTCTCTCTCTCTCTCTCTTGAGAAAAAAATTCCTCGACAAAAAACACCTGATGATAAAATGGCGGCTTAAAAAGGTTTTATAAAAAGTTTTGGGACATCTGCCAACTGCCTGAGGGGAGGGACAAATAGGGCCCGGCGGTTGGTCCCACCTCTTACATATGGTCGATTCTCACGAAATAGGTACACAAGTGTATTTTTGCAACATGTTCTGATAATCCTGAAGTTTTGCATGTGTCAAGGTAACACACTGGACAATCCAAATCTGACATTTCAGCCACTAACTATGAATACCCAGACGTGCAGAGAAGTTTGAAATTATATAATGAGGGTCTGCATGATGATACAAAACACATCAGAATATTTATCTTTATTCCACTGTAAAGTTCTTTGATATGTAAATCTACATCTTTCTATGAGGAAGACCAACTTAGGTAATCTGACTAATATGAAAAAGCTGATCCATAGCATTAATTTCTTATATTTTCCACCCATGAAAAGAAATTAATACACATTATATTACAAAGGAAAATGGCATCATCTTCTGTCACTTTGTATGTGTTCTCTAGAACAGCTATAGAAAATGTTGTTATCTCTTGATTGTGAAGCCTATATAGTATTTCATTCAAAATCACAAGTCACATGTCCCCCATGCAAACACTTCTTGAGTTATGACCCTTCAAAAATGCGTTTTGTATCATCACTTATAAATCACACTTGGCCAATAAAGCCAAGAACTATTTTTCCCTTCATGTACATATTTGGACTAACTTGGAATACCAATTTCTCTTTATTCTTCAATCCCAATGGTCTCCTCACACAATGACCATCATTTTGATGCTAAACGGCCATTTTCTTAGAATTCATCATATGTTGACTTTCATTTATTTAACTACAATGTAAATCTAATGGAAAAAAATCTAAACTGGTTTGACAATTGTTTTTTCCCATTCAATTAGAATGCTATGCTATAGGTAAATGTAATTCATTCAATCAAATGCAAACTAATAACTTCCTTTGTCCAGTGGATCAAACC
Organism: Sthenelais limicola; assembly: GCA_942159475.1. Lineage (NCBI taxonomy): Eukaryota > Metazoa > Annelida > Polychaeta > Phyllodocida > Sigalionidae > Sthenelais > Sthenelais limicola. Next base: position 40,047,866 of record OW804102.1, read on the forward strand.
AACTATTGTTTTGTATCATCACTGTGTTTTGTATCATCACTGTATAGGCCATTTGGGCACAGCCTGGCCCCTCTGAGTAGGCCATACATTGTCTGATTCTTTTGTTCTTAACCTATGTCCAGCTCTAGTGGTCCTTGCCCCCTCCAGAAGGCTCTACATCCACTAAGTCTGTCATTTGTGCCTATGCCCATTGGACCCCAGACTTTTTCATGCAATGCAAGTTGAGATTGATTGCAGGAGGTTCAAAACAAGTGGGTGGTAATTACCCATTTTATGATTTTCTTCACCCCAATACACCCCTGAGAAAGAAATAATATCAAAATAACAAAGGCCCACATTCTCTAGGGGTGTGGTGATTGAAATATCTAAGAGTTTTGTATCATCACTGTGTTTTGTATCATCACTGTATAGGCCATTTGGGCACAGCCTGGCCCCTCTAAGTTGGCCATACATGGTCTAATTCTTGTGTTCTTAACATATTTCCAGCTCTAGTGGTCCTTGCCCTCTCCAGAAGGCTCTGTATTATCTAAGTCTGTCATTTGTGCTTATGCCCAATGGACCCCAGCTATATTGTTTTCATGCAAATTAAGTTGAGATTAATTACAGGTGATTCAAAAAGTGGGTGGTACTTTTCCACTTGACCTTTTCCACCACTCTATGCCCCTATGACATTCTAACATCAAAAGAAGAAAGTCCTACACTTCCCAGGGGTGGGGAGATTGAAATATCTGTGTTTTTTGTATCATCACTGTGTTTTGTATCATCACTGTGTTTGCATCATTACTGAATTTCTTGATAATAAATGAGACACCTGATGACATACTTCACATTTTAGCTGTCAAAGGACCCTTATCTTCCCCTTTATTGAACATTTTGCTTTCCTTTTTCATCAATATATGAAAAAGAAAAAATAATGATCTAGCAAAATTCTTTCACTATTAAAACAATTTATACACTAAATATCACCTCCATATCCTTGGATATCAGAAATTTTATTACCACCTTGCTCTTCCTTCCTTTCCTTTTGGAGGGTAAGTGATATAAAGAGAGACAGTAGATGGCATCCTCATCTGATCCCTCCTTAACCTATTTCCATATTCTGAGTTTTTGCGAGGTGAGTTTGGGATATTTTCTAAATCTAAAATTGGTTCCTCAACTAGCACCCAGAGCAAAGGGGCCAACCATAACAGTACATCTTTTGGGGTTAACCTTGATGGGGTTACTGGCATCCATTTGGTCCTTAGCTTGGGTATTGGGGTTAACCTTGACAGGAGCACTGACATCCATTGGTTCTTAGACTCAAGCGATGGGGTTAATCTTGACAGGAGTACTGGCATCCATTTGTTCCTTGGCTCAAGCAATGGGGTTGACCTTGACAAGAGTACTAGTACTATACTGACACCCATTGGTTCCTTAACTGAATCGATGGGGTTAACCTTGACAGGAGTACTGGCATCCATTTGTTCCTTGACTCAAGTGATGGGGTTAACATTGACAGAAGTACTGGCATCCATTTGTTCCTTGACTCAAGTGATGGGGTTAACCTTGACAGGACTACTGACATTCATTGGTTCCTTGACTGGAGTGATGGGCAATAGGGTGTGTAGACTGGACAGGCACAGACAAAATGCCCATTATTGTAGGGTAATAGCTCTCAGTTATTTGTGTATTTGTGAATATTTGTTCAGGCTGGCTGACAGACTGTGCATAATCCTGAGTTGAAGCCAAGCAATTACCCACCAAAAATTAATAGTATAGTATATATATTACTGTATATTTAAAGGCTGTATCTGTACAGATGTATAGTTTTGTTGCATGATTTATATTTTTTTCTTAATTAAAAAATTATTTTTTTACACTTTTACTTAAATAAGATAATTTGGAATATAGGTTCCTGATATCATTCATTTTTGGACATTTTATGATTATCAAGGTTCTCTAGTTTCCACAAATGTATAGTTTTAATGATTGCCAAAACATTCCACTAAAATTACATAGTGAACTTTACTACTTTATGTTTGTCACATTCTTGTCACCTCCTTGCTGCTAATGCATTTCTGGCACACATGTCTGTTATGTATATTCTATTTGACTATCAGGGTTGACCCATGTGATGATATTACATACTTAGAGTGACACAGAGTTAGTGATTAAAGATATAAGAGTGATGATACAAAACACATAGTGATGATACAAAACACATAGTGATGATACAAAACACATAGTGATGATACAAAATCACATGAAAACAGCAAAGTTTACAAACTTTCACACTTGAAACTGAATATGGGGTATAACACAAGCAACATTAAAGGAAATCTATGATATTGAAGACTATAGTTTCCAAGAAATCAAAAAGTTAAACATAAAAATAAAAGTCTTGGATTTTGTAGCATTGGATTTTGTAGAGAAGATGATAAAAAAGAACAATTCTCAGATTTAAGGCAGGAAAAAGTGTCTGTTGGCTCAGGAGGTGGATAGTATTGATGTTCAGGTTCCAAAGAGTGACACAGGAGGGCTCTCCTGCTTTCATTTTGGCCCAAACATAAATGTGTTTTGTATCATCATGCTAACATTTTTTAACAGTCCTGAGATTGCAAAGGGATATTGGGCATGTTTATGATTGGATTTGAATGACACTCTGGGTTATAATGATTAACATAGCAAGGCATTCATATACCAAATATCTCCCACTAATGTTAATATGGAAAAAAACTACAGGGGAAAACATGGCTTTTGTATCATCACGTTTTTTGTTTCTGTACCCCCTACTTAGGTCATATGAATGTGACTTCTTTTCCTAATGATTGGTTGTAGTATGAATTTTGAGGTTTAGACATATATATAACAGACTAAGGTTATTGATGATATAGAAACTTGATGTCATATATGTATATCTTGGTATTCAGAGGCATTAATAAGCAATGTGTTTTGTATCATCACGTTTTTTTATATTGTCAATATCATAAAAAGTTTTAAAGCTGAGTGACTAAGATTTTGGATACTCAATCGCCACAAGACCCCTCATATATGTACAAAGTTTCATAAGCCTAGTCATCAAAATGACGATTTTATTAGGATAATTGAGAAATGACCATTTGTGTACCGATTTCGTGAGAATCGACCATATGCGCAACCTGTGCATGGGTTTACATGCATTAATAACAATTCTACTGTTATCTAGTCAGCCTTTGTTTTCCTATCAGAATCTTTCCTTGGGATCTTCCGATTGTTGTAGGCTAAGATTTCTCGAAAAAGTTTGCTTTCCACTGGTATCTAGACGCTCTTTGTTTCATGGAGCCTTCAGATGTCGTTGTTTGACTGGGAAACACAGGTATACAGTGACAACAAAGAAGGAAAAAATATGAAAGAGTGGATCAAAATTACATAGAAGTTACAGAAAATATTTACATCGTAATTAACAAAGTAGGACCGAAAAGGTTAGCACCAGATTCCTGATGTTCCGGATTCGAGCCACACTTAAGTTCAGTCTAGGCTCAAAGTTGAGAGAGTCCCTTCAAACTAAGGGAAAGCCTTCCGCTCTAAACCGCAAAATGCCATTATAATCCCATTAGGGCTCCTACTCATGGGCGAGAAAAATCCTTAGCGCAGCAGGCGTCCAATCACTGGCATACCATTCTTATCTGATCTGAGAGGCTTTGAGCCTAGACTGAGTTGTTTTATAGTTAATTATATCATAGGGATTAGTGTATGTAAAATGTAAATATAGATAATTTATTTCCTTCTGTTATCTAATCACCCTTTGTTTTATTATTATGAAATTTCTTAGGAATCTTCTGATTGGTGTAGTCTATGTAAAAGTCCTAGAAGATAATATTATTCTATGTAAAAGTCCTAGAAGATAATATTATTCTATGTAAAAGTCATAGAAGATAATATTATTTTCTACTGTTAGCTAACTATACTTTTTGTTTTATTATTATAATATTGCTTAGAATTCTTCCCACTGGTGTAGGCTGTGAAAACTTCCTCAAAATACCTTATTTTCGTCAGTTATCTAGTGCCCCTCTGTTTTATTATAACATTTCTTAGAAATCTATTTCCTAAAAGTAATACATTTTCTACTGTTATAGATCCAGTCGCCCTTTGTTTCAGCATCATAGCATTTCTTAGAAATCTTATAATTGATGTAGTGTATTTCATACAGTGTATTTCATAAAGTATATATATACATGGTGCAAGTGCATAGAGTTCACAAATGATTTATAATGTTTTTTTTTATTCTAGATATCTTATGATTGGTGTAGCGTATTTAAATTCCCTAAGAATAAATCTCCCGCCTCGCACTACACGTTTAGATTAAAAAATGGCATCACTGCAACTCCTCTATTGGTCCTTAAGACAAAAAAACTTTGGACAGGTGTGCATAGGGGGAACAGAGGAGCGCGCAAAGAATGGCGGGAAGATATGGGTTAGGTCGCCTAGAAAATGTACAATCAGCAGCTCAACATATTTGAACAAATCCTTCCTAAATTAGGCTGAAAAAGGATGAATATTGGATATATCTGAATATGTTTGGTATTGTGTTGTTCAAAAATTACTGTTCTGTCATGTCAAACTGTATTTTGAACCACATTTTCGTCTTATTTGTGGGTTCTTTGAGAGGATTGTTGAGGGCGAATTGTACACTTTCCTGAAGATCTGACCGATGTAGGGAGACTGAGGCAGAGGGAGAGGTAGGAGGGTATAGAAGGGAAGGAGAAGGGTGAAGAAGGAGAAGAATGGTTCTGACGTTATCCTTGCCAATCAGTGGGGCACACACAATGGGTTTTAGGGTGGCCAGGCTTCTCAGCCATTCACTCAAGCGTGCACAGAGTTAGGGCAAGGTGTAAAGGTCTCGCTAGGGGGCGATTGGCAGCAATCTGCCCCCTACACTGCTGGCGACCCCTAGGGGCGAGTAGTGATGACACCTCAGAGGAGGACGCTCACCTGGATCATAGTGCCGCATCACAACACTAGGTGCCGCTCATAAAAAAAACATTTAAATAAAAAATAAATAAAAACTCTCTCCAAAATAGGTTTTGTCACCGCTTCGTTGTCACTTATTAACGGATGACGACACCGTGTTATGACCAAGATAGTTCAAAGAGGAACGGATTTAATATCAGCCAATCTGGCCAACCAACGCTGAAAGTTTTTCATAAATATTTACTGAGTCATACAGCAGTGTTATATAATCAAGAAGATGTTGTTTTCAACTATTTCTGGTTTGAAAATACAATTTAGCCAATTATTAGAAAATAATGGTATGAATAATATACCTACCAGATGTTTCGTTACCTTAATTTGAAGTTTTATTTATAATATTAATTAACAGAAGAGAAATATCATAAGATATTATTACATCATGGAGTCGTTATAATCCCTATATTTATCAGCATTTTGCTTTCATTTTCTTTTTAAAGCGTTAGTATCGCATAAATGCTAAGAATGTATCATCGGAAACCTTAGGCATTTTTGGTGGTTATTTTCGAAGGGTTTTGAATTAGGATTTCGAGATGGTTTGGCGCTCTTACCCCAGATAACTCACCCCACTGTCCCGTTACCCCCTACCCCCCTCCTCCCCTCCTCCCCACGCCCCCTCTCCCTATAACTGTTATATAAGACTGCCCCAGGCAGCGTGCAGGTAATAGCATGCCTATATAGATAGGCTCATCTTTTTTTTCTTTTTGTCGCATCTCATTGTCTATGGATGAAGTCACCAGAACATGTACAATTTACCTGCACCAATCCTCTCAAATAATCCACATTTAACCAAAATGATAAACTCGAGATTTAGTCTAACTTAACCAAACAGATTATTTTGTGAATTAACGCAACACTAGCTATACACTTAGGTATACCAAATATTGATCAATTTTCACCCAAACAGAATTGACTTAATGTGTGGAAGGGTCGATGGTCCATTTTCTGTAGACCTGACCCCTAATATACACATATGTGTATATATACACGTGTACATGTATTGATCTAAAGTCTATTCCATATGACTTGGTAATAAACTGGATATACACCTAAACAATTCATTGCGATTATGCAACAACCAGCTATAGTTGCAACTGTAGTTGCGATCAAATCGCTGCTCGCAAGCAGTCATTCATGGGCTCCTCAACTAGGTCGTCTGCTGCAAGAATATACATACAAATAATTAGATATTCCTGCGATCAAATCGCCACTCGTAAAAAATCGCTTCTCCCTTGCGACTATTGTGTGAAGGAGCCCTATAATTTATATATAGGGTTTGTGGTCGTGGGACAAGGCCCAAGTAGGGTGCTGAGAAGCGGTCGTGGGGGATATACGTGTGAAGACGCCCCCAAAAGAAAATGTTCAATTCACCTTCACCAATGTGGTTCGATATACGTGTTGTGTATACAGTCCAGAACAGACTTGTTGAATCAACTCACTACCAAATAATACTCACATATACCCAGTGTAATTTGCCATTGTTCATCCTAATTGAACATAATTGACTAAACATGTCCCTAATCTATGTTAGCAGGTTCGGGCCTTCACCTGAGAGACACTATCCCCACCTATAGTTGACTTATGACCCCCACCCCCCACCCCCCGCACACACACATTATAAAATCATCACTTCGCCAACATTCTTTAGCTGAGGATGAGTGGTCTAGTGGTATAGTATTTGCTTCACATGCCACAGGCCCGGGTTCAATTCCCAGCAGGAATTCTTTGGATTCCCATGAAATTATCATTTGTGACAATGGTTCCAATAAAATTTATAAAAAAAAAATTCTTAGAGTTATGGATTCAAATCCCATGAGCGCCTTACCAGAGCATCGTTTCACTCCCACCCACTCATAATTGAAAGGGTATAGGGTATGTCACATCATGTTAGCGTGTGTCCTCTCTGGTCCTGATATGACCAAATACATGGTAAAACAAACATAACGATAAAATGGACGTAAAACAACTAATCCCCCCCCCCCCCCCAAATAAAAAGAAGCTAGCAAGAGGCAAGACTTAACTTACAAGCGGTTACCTACCTTGTGTCTAGTGTATTGAGTGTCTGCACTACCTGCTTACCAACCTCCTCACTTGTCTCTCCCTCTAGCCCTCTCTAACTCCACATATATGGCAGCCAAACACCTCAACCTAAGGCCCTTTCACACACTAGTGTACAACCAGTAGTATTTTCTTTTTAAATTTCATTAAATTTAATAGACATTTTAAATAGTAGTTACATTTCATATTTTGTAAGCAGGGAATCTATCTAAGATTAATACGCTTAATATAGGGATAATGTTCTACAGTTAAATGAATGAACAATTAAATGAATGTACAGAAAGGGTGAAAAGGCCAATTCGAAACCACTAATGATTTAAAGCTACAGTCTCAGTTAACATCGATTAGAATCTAAAGATGTTCTGCAATTTATTCTGTACTTTTCCCACGCATCTGACCAAAATAGTTGTGGATTTCATCCTATTGATTTTGCTGCAGAACTTCACAGAAGTCCACGTTTATATGCAGGCGACCCGGCGAAATCCTTAGCGCTGCATCATTTCTCACCACTTAACAAAATAAAACAATAAATTATGAAGGAACATAATATTAAACATCACAGACATCCAGAAGGTCACCCTGCTGGGAACAGCTCACACACTCAGGACGGTCTACAAAGTAACATCTCCCCCCTTTAGTGCCTTATGCCACAGCACAACACACAATAAGCATAAAGGAAAATTAACAATAATGATAATAACAATAATTACGAGGGTGTGCAATGTACACCTTGTGAAGGCCCAGCCCTAATGGCCCAGCCATCACTCTCTAGTCACCCAGAAATAGGCTCTGCATTTCTCTGACCTTTCAGGCAGTCAAACAATAAGTGGACGTTTTTTTCAACAAACAGATCAGATCGCCGAGGTGAAAGAGGATCGGGTGGTTAGATGGGAAAGCATGGAAGAGGAGAAGTAGAGGGAGAGGGAGACAGAGAGGGCAAAGCATTAGCACAATATGCTAATGTGTTGCAGGGGGAGGGGGTGGCAGGGGAGAAGGGGGTTTCTGGGGTTAGGTAACAGGGGTGGAATGCATACCTGTATGGCAGCTAGATACCAGCCTTTACAACCCTTAGCGTCTATAGTGTTATGTACATAATACAGGGGGTAACTTGATAGACCCCCTTTACACAACTTACGTAACAGTGCAGGGCTCGTTAAATTTCCATCACCAGGCCATTATCTGCTAATTTTTAGTAAAAAATTATAGCCCCTTTTCTTTGGTCCCCATTTCACCGATCGATACGCAAGTCACTGGTTGTGAATACAGTGAAAGCTCTCTGCTGCGAGCACCCTGGGTTCTTAAGGTTCAAATGTTCACAATGGTGAGGTGTCCGGAGTAAAGAAGTATCAACAAATCGGGGTTTCTCTGATGCCATGTGCATGGTAAAAGCTGTATTCTCAGTTATTATACGACAAACACATCTGATCAATTTTACTAAATGTTTGTCCTATAGGACTGAAGTTGTCAATATTTTGTTATTTCTCTATAAATACGTTGAAGCGTTAATACGTTGATACGTTAAAAGCGTTGAAGGGATGGTGGGTGAAGCCCTACAGCAAAGTATTTCGGCGGGCCACCGAAATATAAATATGGACGTTTATGTAGAAAAAAACCCAGTTCTAAATCCCCAACAGTTCTTGTCAAATGCCGTTTAGATGTATAGGAAACAAACGGGAACAAAGTAGAAAATCATTAGTTTTTGATTGATGCTGTACTTGTGAATATTGACTACTGTTGTTACAATAGTTACAGTAGTCTTCTTACTAGGCCTATTTATAAATACATTGTACATTATTAAATATCTGCTGTCAACATTAATGTTCTAAATGAGCAGCAAAAGTAGAAGAAAATTACATAATGATAATTCAGCTTCAGGATGAATCAGTGTACGTAGGTACAGGCAAAGATGGACACAAGACAGGAATTCAATAATAGGGAGATTTAGCAAATAGTTAGTGGATGCGTTAGTGTTGTGTCGGTGCGTTGTGGTTGCTAAATCTCCCTAATAACGCTATACTTGTGAGTGGCGGCAGCGTGACTGGTGGTCTACCAGAATGTGCCCTCCTAATCAGCGGTGAAAAGACGGTAAATTGTGCATGTGTAGGTAGCAGGGTGTGTGTGTAAGGTGCGTGTGTGCGTGGGACGTGCGAACCGACTGACTCGTGTGATGTGGAAATGTGTAATTGTTTGTGGCAAGCTTCTCTCCCCCTCCAATCTTCCCCCCTCCCCCCTTCCTCCTTCACTTCTAACCCACCCCCAACCCACCCATTGCCAAAGCCCGGCTTTGGCTGTTCATGTGTTTGGCTGAGGAGAGGAGGAGGAGGAGGTGGAGAGAGTGTGCGTGCGTGCTCAATAAAAGCAGCCCAATCTCTGACATGGACTGAATTACACATCAAATATTTCAAATGCTAAACGTGTTCAAAGGGATCCCAGGGTGGCTCAGTGTTTTGTTATGCTCGTGGCGCAAAGCACTAAAATGCTAGGAGCAAAGATTGCATCAGAGTGAGTGGGAGAGAAAGCGAGAGAGAGACAGAGAGACAGAGAATGTGAGAGACAGAGAGTGAGAGACAGACAGAAAGTGAGAGACAGGCATAGAGAGAAAGAGACAGAGAGTGAGAGACAGACAGAGAGAGTTAGAGACAGACAGACAGCTACACAGAGAAAGACAGAACAAGCAGTTTAAACCAGAAGAGAAGAAATATTTAGAGAGACCGAAAGAGTGAACGAGATAGATTGGGACGAGAGAGAGAGAGAGAGAGAGATAGGAAGGAAGAGAGAGAGAGAGAAGGACAGAGGAAGAGAGAGGAAGGAAGAGAGAGGGAGAGAAGGGGAGGGAGAGAGTCCTATGATGGTCGGGAGAAACAGATAAAAGAGAAAGTGGTAGATCAGACTTCAGAATTAGAAGAGAGAGAGAGAGAGAGAGAGAGTGAGCGAGGGGAGCAATGGGAGAGTGAAAGAGAAAAGTTGCTTAATTTATTCAAGTTTTATTCAAGATTTCACATGTTTCACTTTGCAATTACACAAATATTAAAGAAATCATATTTCTGCAAATTACAGATTATATTCTTATGCGATGCCTGTCTATTTAGTATCATCACTTCCCAAATATTACACCTGACAATACCGTCTATTTCCAAAACAAGCAAATTACCTGCATGACAAAATTCAATCAATCAACCAATAAAAATATAAAGACATGAAGCCTGATAACATACAGGGGGAAGGAAAGAGGATGAAAAGATGGAGAAAGAGATATTTTCGAGGCGAGAGTGAGAGAGAGAGAGAGGGAGAAACTAGGGGCTGATCCAGGATTGTCAGGACAATTCGCATCGCACATGGGTCCTAGAGCAAAAACAATATAAATTCACCCAAAACATTATTAATAACATTAATTAAATCAAATACGTAATAAAAGATATCATTCATCAAAGTCCAAAATGTATTCAATTTTTTGTGTAAGCTGGAATATGACTCTTGAAGTGTTATTTCCTAATTTACCCGCAAGAGGGGGGTACGTGAGCACCTCTGCACCCTCCCGGCCAAACCTGGAACTGGAGGGAATGGCTGAACCCACATGGGCGCGTGTTAACTGGAGGCAGTTTTAAACAAGCTTCATTCGCTGCTAATCTAGACAGCGTGGCGACACGACAGGTTCACATTGCAGAACACTATCTGGCCACTTGCTCATTTGTGGAGCTATCCACGTGAGCTGCTCTTGCCGCTCTGTGAATGGAACAAGTGGCCTAATATAAGAATGAGCACAACATTAATGAGTGACTCTTCATTTTAAGCTGTATTATCAGCTATAACCAAGAAAGAAATCTTACCAAATTTGCTTGTATTATGTCTTATAGGACAGAATTATTCTGATGCTCTTCTGTTATACAAGAATTTCAAGTCGAATCGGACAAGAGAAATTGGCCACCAGTGAGCGATAATAAGTGAAGTTAGCACAGGAAAGGATGTGGGTCCTCTAAATACAAATGCACGCATTTGCGAAGCCCTATAACAAAATAGAAACTGGACACGATTCACCCAAACCTTGGTCAAATGGCATATAAATAGGTGGGCAAAGTAGAAAATCTTTAGTTTTTTTACAGATGTTAACTGAGAGTGCAGCTTTAACATCGATCAAAAAATCAAATATCAATCAAAAAGATTTTTTTCTTATCTTTGTTCCCTTCCTTTTCTACAAATCTCAAGGTGATTTGACCAAAATTTAGGACGATTTGATCCTGTTGTCTTTGATGCAGGAGTTCATCAAACTCAAGTGATATATTTCGAAATCTTCCCAGCAGAGGTTTCACTTATTATCGCTCAATGACATTCGTTTTCTCTCAATCGATTTCACTAAAAAATATTGTATGAACCTACAACGGAAACAAAAAACTTATAACTTCACGGTTTTCAGTCCTATTGGTCAAACAATGAGTCAATTTGTTAAGATCCTCTTATAGTCGTAATGCCTGAGAATGCCACTTTATGGTCGCACCCAATGAGTTGTTTTGGCATAGTATACTAACTAGTGTTATAGAGGTGTATTGAAATAGTGCATTGGCAAGATGCATGGGCATGCATGTCTGCCAAGTTTCTGTCATATTATAAATTGAACATAATAGGGGAGTTGTATTTGTCATATTGTATGTCGTAATTCCGATCGGAATCGGAAGATTGTGGTATTGTTTGCAAACGACATCTACTGCCTATCTTAGATACATCACAAATAATCACCAATATCTTTGTTTATCTCATCATATACAGTAGAACTATGCAATATATTTTATTATTATTTTCAATTCTGATATTCACTAAATATTGATTTTGGGATGGTAATGAAAGTTTGGAGCTAATATGACTTCAATGCAGCTCTCCTATTATAGCCAGAAATATAGGGGGACTTACATCACCGCCATTTTGGATTTTATTTCGTATATAATTATTGGAAGCATTTTCCATGTTCAGCCTGAGCATGGGGCACATGGCTCCCTACAACTACTTGGTACGTGGTATCCATCTCATGATAACAAAGGTATTCAATTTCCCAACATGCATTTGCAACATGCAAAGTCGTCTGCTTTTGTATGTCAGATTTGTATTGAATCTATCCCAGCATGCACGGCATCAGACATACACAGTGGTACATACAAGTCCCCTATTGTATAGACGGAGATCTAAAGGTGAATGTGAATGTTCTGAACCATTATTGTAATGGTTGTGGTGATGATCATGATATCGTCTTGCAATTAGTTATACAGTATAACGACACACCGAGTTTAAGGGTTGGGAGATGAAGGAGGTTAAAGAGAAAGAGGAGAATGATAGAGAAAAGGAGCTGGTGGTGGAGGAGGAGGCAGAAGAAGGAAGGAGGAGTAGAAGAGAGGTAGAAGGAAGAGGTCGGGAGGAGGAAGAGGAGGAATAAAAGGAAGGAGAGGAGGAGGCGGAGGTGGAGAAAGAGATGTTGGAGTAAGAGAAGAAGGACAAGGATAAGTAGTATAGGAAGAGTAGGAGTGGTAGAAGTAAGAGAAGAGGGGGCACCAAGAGCAACAGTAGAGGTGCAGAAGGAGTAGGAGGAGTATTAAGCAAGGTGAGAGGACCCACCTCAGAGTTTTTGGTGGCTGGAGGAGAACCCTGGAGAGACTGAAGCTGTCATGGAGCCTGTCACTCCGGGCCTGGATCAACCTAGTCTTGCCACCCACCTCCTCCTCCTCCTCCTCCTCCTCCACTTTGCCCTCCTGGCTACACCTCCGTCCTTCTCTTAAACCACCTTTGCTTTTCAACTATCACCTGCCTCTCCTCAGGCGACCCCTCCAACTTGTTAATTCCTCTTGTAGGTCTTGCTTTTGTTTCTATTCTTGTTTCTTCTTAATACTTCTTCTTCTCCTTATCTTCATACTCTTCTATGGTATTCCGTGAGTGGACTCCTACTGCGCTAATGGCAATCCTGACCCTGGTCCTAATCGGATTCTAACGGCATTTTAATGCAATAGGCAAGGAGCAAGAGGCTTTCCCTCAGTTGCTAGGCAGTCTCTCAACTATGCGCCTATAGACTTTTCCTTTTCCTCCTCCTCCTACTCCTCCTCCTCTTCTTCTTCTTCTTCTTCTTCTTCTTCTTCCTCTTCTTCTTTTTCTTCTTCTTCTTCTTCTTCTTCTTCTTTTTCTTCTTCTTCTTCTTCTTCTTCTTCTTAATTCTTTTTCTTCCTCCTGATATGTTCCTTTTCCCTCCTCTTTCTCCTCCTCCTCCTCCCCCTCCTCCTCCTCCTCCTCCCCCCCACTCCTTCCTGCATCTCCTCCCATCTCCCAAGCTTCCCCTCTAGAGCCACCTTTTTACCTATCTCCTGTCTGCCGATCATTATCCCCATGTTTAGTTTGGCCTTTTTCTTCCCTTCACGAGCAGCTTCTAAAATTACACAACTCGTAAGGCGGTGTGACCTAATAATCGCTCGCTCCTCTGGTATATTATGTGTCGCGTTAGACAGACCAATTAAAGGTCTTGCTGCGGGCGCGTGCAAAACATCTCATTCAAACCAATCTCAGCTTTGATATTGAAAATAGAAATAGACAAACTCACTCAGTCATGGGCTCAAATCTCATTCTCAAATCTGGGGCAGTTCCTCGATTGTTAAGACACTGACAGGAGATAGGGTGTGTGTGTGGGTGGGGGGCACATAAGCTTGAATCTTATAGCAAAAATATAAAAGTATAAACAATGAAATATTGAAAACATCAACCCAAATATATTACACTAAATCCCGATAATCAATCCTATTTACTTACTGGTCAAATCAAATTTTATATCAAAATGTTGTGCTATACCTTTCCTATGTAGAACTTTTCAAAACACAGTACTGACTGCTTTTCATAAGCGTATTAAATGGATAAATTCATGAATTGAATTGTAAAATCAAAAAATAATATAAGACATATCATTTGTGAAAATAAAGAGCTCAGCACTACTTGATTGTTCTGAACTTCGGAATAGTATGGTTCTTAAAGTGAAGTTATTTTTGATAGTATATTGTCGTGATGAGCACCACATTAAAATTAAAATTTTTAATTGTACTTTATTTAGTTTTTTAAGTTTTCTATTCGACTTCGTCTTTCCTCTATTAAACATCTGTTCTTTGTATTTTTCAGGTGCCAGAGGTTCACGGATTAACGTTGGATGCATGGAAAAATCTTCGTTCAACGGACCTAAAACTACTGCTAAAACTCCGCCGACTAGTACAGTTCCTTGTAATCGCGCTGGATACCCACCTGCGGACGAGAGCCTGTGGAGGCTCGTTACTTGTTACATCATCCTTATAAGGATTGTACGGGTGACGCGTGCTGCAACCTGGGAGGCCGACTCGTCAGCATCCTCCCCAGCCCTGTTTCCGCTTCCGTAATGGATTCTAGACATCGCAACTTCCGCCGATCTAGATTTATTTCCTTTTCCATTTCAGCAATGTTACCGGAAATGTGGCTGACCGGAAGGACGACAAAGGAACTTCTCAGGTGGTTTGTTTCATTTGTTTATGCAGCAAGGCAAACAATATCATTTTCCACGCAGGTAATTTTCCTTTTTTTATAAACTAACAAGTGAGGTGGAGGCAACTCAACTAAAAACGATCCTTGTTGTGAATTTGAGTTCATTTGGTAGTTTATAAGCCACAAATATAATGGATTGTCATGTATTCTACAAATGCATTGATGGAGATAATTGATGGTTTTATATCACTTCTATCATTGGGTATATTTGAGGTCAAGTGGTGCCATGCTTTTGTATACAACGTGTAGACCTGGTTATGATAGATGTATGGTACATTCTTTAAAGAAAACCATACTTCACCAAACCAGGGAGGTATAAACTAAGACCAAACAGACGATTCCTAAGAACTCTTACATTTTTATAGGATTAATAACCGACATTAATGGGCTGGGTGCACTCTTTGGTGTATAATCCCGAGGAGAAGCCGAGGGATTACACACAAACAGTGCACCAACAATCACACAAATTGTACAAATTGAGGTGCTTACAGCTACATCAGAATATCAATTACCATAAAGTAATAAATACCCATGCAACAAAAGGAAAATACCTCTAAGCACATTAAATCTAATTTGGTTCATAGTAGTCATTATACTACTTCTCCACTGGCCTTCATATCTAAATCAGGATGCTCTTCCAGTTCTGTCAGGTCTAGTCATCTGGAGATCCATACAGTATTAGAGCTTCGTTCATAATGCAAGACTTATGTGACTGCAAAAGTTTGCGAACTGGTTCGCGAATCTCGCGAACTAATGTTGAGTCGCGCCCTTACTACCCATACCTGCTGCTAACCGTCTATCTGCACATGCACTCAGCTCCCACTTGCTCCTCTCTCAGCCAAAACAGATAAAGCAATTTCAGACGTAAGGCTTTACGCGTGGTAATTGGCATTTTAGCTTTTTTAAAAATCCAGAATGATTCAATAAAAGTGTGGCTTTGGCAGCTAATAAGGAAGTGGCTCCCATGTGTATAATTAATTCCAGGGACACATTCCGCTAAATCTAATGGCGGTTCTGTGTCAGAGTGTGTGCCTTCGGGTCCAGATAACCGGAGTACATGATTACAAGCGCAGATAAACATTGCCCCAATATTTGTGCTGGCAAGTCTGCCTTGCTTCTTCCAATATAGAATGTTGTGAAATATTAAATGTTAAATTTTACCTTGTCTATATTATGGGTGGCATTCTCAGGAAGAGTGCATGTGACTTTGATAAAACTCGCAATATGAAATGTGCTTAATTTTGTGATTTTTATGTCAAATCTGTTATTTGATATAATATGAGTGAGGCCCTCGGAAATGTACAACTGGCTTGTACCAGTCATTCAAAATGATAGCACATTGAGACATGAATTGGATAATCAATAACGAACAGATGATTTTTTTCAATCTATGCTCGACATTGTAGTGTATGTATACTAATCTAGCGTTTGAAATTCAGTGAAAATTAGAATTAAAAGAAAATATTGTAAGGTTGGTATTTATTTGTGCATATCTGAAATACACTTAATACAAGATACAAGCACAAAAAATACACTTCAAAATGTTGTACTCTGTACCAATATTCAATATGTCTTTCATGGAAAATTTAGGCAAGAAATAGCGGGGAATGCAGCTTTCATCAAAATTTCAAAACAATTATTTAAAAAAATGTTTTGAAATTATGAAAATTATATAACCTTGTTCACATATACTCACTCAGATATACAGAGAGAGTTCTACAGAGTGCCATATTGGCATACTTGGCACATTCAGTGAAAATTAAATCAATCTTGTCAGGTTGCATGTATGTACATATCGTGGTGACACAAACCATCATGAATCTGTTGCAATCGTTCAACCGAACGACCGCCAGTAAAGAATTGACAAATAATTGCCAGTGCAATATAACGCGAAGTGGGGCCCATAATCTTATGTCAAAATCACATTAATATTGCCAATTGCTGTGTATAATCCTGCAATTTTACAATGCGAATGAGCTACAGAGGCAGAGCTAAGATCAATAAGCTTAATCCAGATAGATTGGCCTAACACCCAAAGCTTCCTGGCCCAGCTGATTATCTCAAGTTTATGATTTGCGGCACTTTGTACTGATGGCATTCTGAAGAGTAATTTGTAAGTGTTGTGCGAAGTGGGTTAATTTGATCAGTGCATCTAAGGATGAGAGAGACAGAGAAAGAGAGGAGCATGACTTGGTTCTGGGCTGTAGGCCAGAAGAGGGAGGTGTGGGGAGGGGGTATGTGGAATGGGGAAGAGTGGAGGGAGAGAGAGAAAGAGACAGAGAGAGGAAGAGAAGGGGGTTTGCAGAAGAGGAAGCCATAATAGAGGAAAGGGGACAAGAACAAGCAAAAGCTTGTGGAGAAGAGGGGAGGGGGGAGGGGGTAGGTAGAAAATAGTCGGTATGAAAGGGTGGAAGGAAGCATGAGTATGTGAGAGGAAAAGGAGAGAAGAAAGAGGATGAACATAAGCTCTGAAGAGGAGAATAAAAAGCGGTAGGAAAGGATTGTGTAGGATATGTATGTGATTTCACTGAAAGACAGGGACAAGGTTATTGGGAGAGGGAGAGGTAGGAGGAAGAGGGGAGAGGAGGAGAAAGGAGAAGAGATGTCAGGAAAGGGGACGGGAAAGGAGGGGGGAGGCATGACGCAGAAGGAGAGAAGGAAGAGGAGCTGAGGTATAGTAATTGATCAAATTTATAGGTGCAAGCCTCCTGCCATAGCAAATGACCGTTAAACATTAAGTTCAAGTCAAATTAAATCAAATGAAGTCATTATTTGCCTAGCTATTTTGGATAACCTACTTACAGAGATCTGGGTCAGGAGGGAGAGATTCGTGGGGGTGGGGGTGGGGGGGTGGGTGGGTGAGGTGGGTTTGATCATCCAGATTGCGAACCTTAACTTATAACATCTGCACCACTTTGGTAACACAACACCATGTACAAGTGTCACTTGAAATGTCTCGGTGACAATTTATTTCAATCTTGTTTCATGGCAAGCCATCTTAACAACAATAGGGGGTTTGCATTTGCCACTACAACGGTTAGGCTATACAAAAGTCCTGAATAGGATTATATTTGCATGTTCGCCATATCGAATCTTTATTCAAATGAAATTATGGTTGTTGTATGTCCGTGTAAAAGCTGTAAAAACATATTGAGTTCAACGTTGAATATAGATCTATCTATCAGTGCTCTAATGAAACATGGAACCAATAGTCCCTTTGCTTAATTGCCTCACCAAAGTGTAGAAAACCACAATAAATACAGATTAACTAACGAGTTGGTTGAAGGAGCGTGAGTATTGCGCGAGTTGCGTAGCAATTAACGATTGCAATATTCTAAGTGAATGAAACCAACGAGACAACCCCACATAACTCACTAGTGAAATACGCACTATGCGTAAATCACTCTAGATATGTTGTGTTCAGAGCAATGCGTGTAGAATAAGTTGCACTAAGCCATTCACTGCAGAACTTTGCATATTTGCTCCAAAATGTGGTTAATACAACTGCCCTACTATTACCAACAGTTGCTTTCATGGAAGACCTCCGCTATATAAAACCTATACTAGAAAGAATGTTCATTTAGTTGAAACTGAGCTCTAAGAACAGCGGGATTGGTAACAAGTATATGA
The DNA here is from genome assembly GCA_942159475.1 of Sthenelais limicola. Classification (NCBI taxonomy): domain Eukaryota; kingdom Metazoa; phylum Annelida; class Polychaeta; order Phyllodocida; family Sigalionidae; genus Sthenelais; species Sthenelais limicola. The sequence goes on from OW804102.1 coordinate 40,066,067, forward strand.
GGCGGAGAATGTCAAAGGACTATGTGACATTTGGCCATGTCTCAGAGCTTGTTGCTGGTTGTTGCGGGGGGCAGAGCAGGGATGACACCCCCAATTGTAAAGGTTTACCCACAGCCTAGCGATTTCACCAGCGTGTTGGGTTGCAGTCTGTTAGTCAAGTCGCTACTGTGTGGAGAGTCTAGTACAATTCGCCAGTGAAAACGCCTGTTAGATCGCTAATTAATGTCACCAGCGTCAGAAGCTGCGAAAGACTGCAATTTCAGTGGCGTTTTGGTGCCAGCAAATACCCAAATCGCTAATTAATATGAGTGCTCTACTACCGGATTTGAGATAAACGATTCACTTCATATCATAAATCATTGACATCTAAATCAAAGAAATAAGATTGACAAAGGTGTACATCTCTAACGATCATGTATACATGTATATTGTGTATTTCTGGTCAGGTACAAATGACAATATATTATATCATAATAATAATGATAACAATTTACGCCAGGAATCAGTAGCCCTGACCTATGATAATCACAGGTCTTCCAGAGGGTCCATGATAGGAAGATGAAGGAGCATCTCCTTGCAATGATTTCATGCTTCATGAATTGCTCTGTCTAGGGGGCATGGGTTTCCTTACCCCACTCTGCCCCCTGCCCCTCCACCACCACCTGATGTGAAGATCCACCCTGATAGAGTGGAGCGTGTTGAGCATGAGCCAGTTATTCCTCCTCCTCCTCCCCCTCACTCAGCCTACAATAGGAGCTACTCGTGAATGGAGACTGAGCTGCTCGCTCTACTACCCATAGAGCCTGCCACTATGTTAGGGCAGAAGGCTGCTACTTGTTGCACGCATCAACAGGGCCTGCACAGTCCCCCTTATGGGATTGTACACATGAACTTTGTGAATGTCGCGAACTATAGTTATAGTAGTTAGCAGCTGACACTATTGATAAGCCTTGCTGGACTAGGAAGGAGTTCAGGTTAGCAGTGTTCTTCTATGGAAGGAAGGAAAATGTACAATAATACAATACTATACTGATATTAACAGTTGTTTTGTAAGAAGGCAATTGTGACCCTCTCCTCTCTTAAGGGAACTGGTATCACCTTGGGTTGAGATGCAGTTTAGCTGTATGTGTACACTTGCTACACAATCTCCTATCAAAACTGCAATCTCAGCTTTTACAGCAACAAAATCGTACCTATGACTTGTAAGACTGGATTTATAGATAGTCAGCTGCGATTATTATATGGTTGTGCAACAATTTTAAGTCAAATCAGAAAAATGAAAACGGCCGCCATTGAACAATAATAAGTGAGGCCACCTTAGGAAAAGTTTTCTCCGAAATATAAAAGAGAACATTAAGAGACAAAATCAAACAGACAAAATTCTCCAAAACTTTTTTCAACTTTCAAATGACTTTTGGATGGGTTAGAAAAGAACGGAACAAAAAGTAGAAAATATTTACTGATGTTAACTGAGAATACTATACTTTAATTCTCATGTTTATAGAGAACAGTAGCATAGTTATGGCAAAACTCCAGGGAATGTTGATATGGTTACATTTGATATGCTGAAGTGTGGAGCTATACCTCTGGTGTAGATCTATAGTCTCAAGTGTAAGTTTCAGTAACATAATCCTGGCCTTGTACCATTACTTATGGAGCTCAACAGTTGATGTAAGCTGAGAGGACTATATGGATATATGGGTCGTCAGATCAATTGTGTTGTGTCACAGAAAATGAGTCTTAAGTAGACACATGCATAAATGGAGTTTGAGATACCATCATATTTAACAAGATCAAGCCGATTTCAACGATGTTAATCACTGGATAAGCTAGAAAAGTGTTATTAACATTTGATGTTACTTGTGAGATCAATATTTGGGTCAGATCATCAGAAAATCTACAATTTTCTTTGAATTATTTCATTTTGTATTCAAGATTCTAACAACGCTAGGAAGTAACTTTCCTTTTCAGGTCATATGTTGACCGGCAATACACTTGGGATTGTGTATAAATCATGGTGGTGGTGATATGTGCTACAGAATGATGGCGATGAGCGATCAGAATGAGAAGATGATTGAATTAATTGTCTTTCATTTAGTAGATTCTGTAAAATTAGGCAGATAATGGTGAATACCAGACCAGTACGTCTGAGCATATTGTGTTGATTCAAGAAATTGTTTTCTGTAATGCTGAAAGGCATTTTGAACCCCATTTCTGTCTTAAATTTGGGTTATTTGAGAGGACTGCTGAAGACGAATTGTACATTTTCTGGTGACTTTACAAATATATGATTTGCTCATTTAATTGTCCGTGCATGATGGCAATATGGCCGGGTTAAAGAGAGGTCACTGTAAGACAAATGTTCAGTATAGGAACAGGAGTGTCCATAATGCAGTGGCGGGGTAATATACTACCATCTATTGCTCGGAAGAAACATGCTAGCTTAATTGGTGCTATACCCTAGTTATTCGACCTCTTTTCATTGTGCAATACATTGATAATAAAACATGTTAAAGAAATAAGACAATTTTGACATGTTAGAACTATATATATGTGGAGATTGTCACAGAGGCAGAAATAATAAATCTTTTAATGTATCTTGTCTAAATTTACATTTTTGATGACACTTTCTCATGTAAAGGCAGACAGATCATATCAACCTGCCATAGCTTTTCACCAAGTAACCCTTCAAGAAACACAAAAGACGGCCATAAACGGGAAGACCTGTCTCCTGTCAGATGTTTATAACCCATTTCGTAATACAATCTTGACAAATAAAGAAGAATATTTCAATTCAATTCAATTGTGTGGTGAAATCGGCCAGATGACTTTGAAGCGGGTATAGAAAAAGAATAGGCTAAAAAGTAGAGAAAAATGACACATTGATCGAAATTAGCAGAGACTAGAGCTTTAATCATTTCACAAAGTTGGGCATGGCTTCGACTTGTAATCTAAAGCAGGCGGCTTTATTTTCTGGTTATCTCTGATAAACAGAGCCCTCCCCAAACCACTGAGTGGTAGACTTCTGCTCCTGGGTGCGGAGGCCATCAAGCATGGGCTGATAAAAATATTATTATTATTTACTCGGTGCTTGTAGCTTCCCCTTCAGACGCTGCCGAATAATTGATTATTGTGTCATAATAAAAGCCCGCCGGAATAAGGGAGTTGCATTGTGTCTCTTTCGAATCTGAATTAGAGGATCGTTAGAGGTAGAAAGACAGGGTAGTGACTCTGAGGGTTGGAGTGCCAGTGGTAGTGAGACAAGGCAGAGCTAGGGAGACATTTGAGTGACCATGGGTTGGAGTGCAAGAGATAGGCCAATAGTAGCCCTGTGAGTTATTATATGTTGAAGTGACAGACTGACCCAGGGCAAAAGTAGCCCTATAAGTGATTATATGTTAAAGTGACAGTAGCTGTTACAGAGGGCAAAAGTAACCCGTTGAGGTGACAGAGGCAGTAACACATGCTATTAGTAACTCTGTGGGTGACTGTCGGTTGATAAAAGATTGATTATTCATCATTCTATATGCTCTGTGTTTAACGCTTCAAATCACGCTAGATCACTGTTATCAACTTTCACCTAAACATTTTGTTTTAAAATTACTATTGTATAAAACAATTTTGAATATTCTTTGATAGAAATATTGATGAATAATTTGCATGTCACGTGAAGCATTAATATGAGTGTTTATATATATGTTGAAGTGACAGAGGTTGTGACAGGGGGCAAAAATAGCCCTGTGAGTAACTGGGTCCGAATAATATACTAGGTAGTAGTAACAGAACAATCGTAGCCCTGGAAACTCCCTACAGGTTAAAGTGACAGAGGCAGTGAAACAGGCTATATTGGTAACTCTGTGTATGCTGAAGGCACCATAAGAGACATGCAGAGTGGTACATACAAGTGCCCTATTGTGTGTATCTGTCAGCTCCTCATCTGGATTCATACATCTGTTCCTGTTCCATTGTAGCATGGTGTGTGTAGTAGGTGCCCCGCATGGCAGTCTACAACACTCAGCCAGACTAGCAGTCAATCCAACTCAACCAATTCTCTATTTGTCACTTAGATCAAAAGGGTTTTCGAAAATATAATTTTTCAACATCTTCAATTTTAAAGCTAAAGAGAAATGAAAAGAGAAAAGATAGGCAAAAAGATATTTGGGTCGGTATACCAATATATTTTCCACCAATACATTTTCCACTGTGTGCTCCGGGTCAGTCTGTAGGGGGATTATTACATATACTTGTTCCGTTACTACAGTCCTGCTTGGGGATACCTTCAGCTATAGCTAACTATTCATAATCGCGCACAGTTCATAATCTAGTTGGTTTAAGACGTTACGCCCTTAGCAGGCGCTGCCTACATGCTGGCGGCCAGCTACACAGGTTTTCAGACATTATTACGATAATAGTTTCCCAATAACTCCTGGCCGACCGTTGATGAATTTGTCCGTTTTCACTGGGGTGAGGGAGAAATTGCACACATCCCCATGGGTTGGAACTCTCTTATGCGATCTGATGTTGAATGTTACACAATACAGATTGACCCTGAAGTGTATGTGTGTGAGGGGGGGGGGCGGGGAGTAGGTCTTGTTCCCAGTTCAGGGGTAGCTCTTCTCTCACATCTCGTCACCTTTCCACCCCCGATATTTCAGATTTCTCTTTTTTAATGTCTGTTAAGGTAGTTGTATACCCCAACTTGGATCCACCTCCTCCTACCTACTCTCCGCTGGCTCACCTCCCAGCATTCTCCCATGTACATACTTATACTTATTAACCTTGTGAACATGGATTCAGATCAATGAAGAATTAATTAAAGAGATGAAAAGCATCATTACGTTACAATTATTCCCCCCAGACGTCCCAGACTAAGTATGTTCATGACCGTATAACCAGGACTAGGCTACAGAGGTTCTTCTGCCTGCCGCCAGGGATGGGTCAGACAATAACCTTTCACCAATACAAGATAACATGGAATAGATACAATAAAGGGCATCGTTCCACCAATCCGTTTCTACCTTACGCTCTGATATGTTTTTGAAAATATTTTTAGAAAGAAATTATGGAATTTGGATGATTGGGACTAATTAAAGGAACAGTTAGTTCACTGCCTGATTTTTTCATTGGTTTTTCAATCGGGTTTGCCGTCGATTTTGATAAAAAGAAATCTGAAAAACGATCAGGATGAAAGCGTAAAACTGATTGGTGGGAGCCACCCTTAAGTGGCCTGCCATTGCCTAGTTTTCCTATACTACTCACACTCAGTACGCTACCACCCATGTGTACATGCCTCCGTGCTGTAGACAGTAACGCTATGCGGGGCAGGGTGTCGATGAATGTACAATCGGCAGCTCTACACATCTGTTAATTTTGATCATTGATAGGTGTATCTGTGTGTATTTGGTATTGAAAGAATACCAACTGAATGCTTTTACTACTTGTAAAATCTTTATATTTTAGTACACCTCTGAAACAATACCACTGCATCTGATGTTTTATAGTCTATGAAGCCATTTTGTGAGAGACAGGGCGGTTATGTAGCATTAGCAAGCCTTTCAGAGGGCTCAAAGATCCCTGAATCGGTCCAAATGTGTTCTACACATTCTTGAGTCTTAGGTCGCAGGAAAATGGACTATGCTTTCTTAGGATGACCTTAGAAAAGCAGAGACATATTAAATTTACAGTCTTGAAATTTGGTACAGCTATTGATACGACTTAGAGCGCTAAACAACACACAAATCGAAACATTCCGACGAAGAATTCATGTGGCAATGCAATTTGAAAAATATCTTTTGCGGCTATTTCTCTGTGACACATCACATATTCTCCTGCTCGCACAAGCGGTGGCTGGGTGAATGCACTGCAGTGCCTCTGGACTGGCTGACAGATTGACAGGAGCGCTGATATTCGACCTTTTAAGCTTCTTCACCAAGAGAATAAAAATATTCTTTTATGGCGAGGGAACGTCTAAGAGTTAATATTTAAATTCAGCCATGGAGAAGCTGTTACATTTCACAAGGTGTGTGTGTGTGTGGGGGGGGGGGGTATGGGGGGTCGGAGGTGGTAGGAGGGATCAGGTGCTAAGTACATTTTGTGCTGATATAAACAGAACAGGAGCGTCTACCTTTAAACTAATGTGAATATTTGTTTTAAAAGATTATTGCACAACATTTACTCAATAGGGGATTTGCATGTCCACTATCTTGACTCTTGATGGAGTTATGGGAGTCGTATGTCAGTGTAAATCCTATAGATAACATGTAATGTTCAGCATGGGATATATAACTGTGATCTCATGTAAATATATGTGATTCCATAAAATATGACTCTTTCCTATTATGCATTTGGCTTTTATAGATCATTTACATAAGCTATGATAAGAATATGGCTAAATATTAGTATGTCAGATTTGAACTGAACCCATACCAGCATGCATTGTAGTAGACATACACAGTGAGACATGCAACTCTCCTATTGTCATTTCAATGTGTTCATACTTTGATGGTGAAATTTAAATTCGTTTGCTTTGGCTGACTGGAGACCCCTTGGTCCCCCTCTATATTTCACACTATTTAGTAGGAAGCTGAAATGTTTAATGTATTAGATGCTTCTTTTTGGATTCCTGTTTCCTTATTGAATAATGAATAAGGAGGGCAGTTTATAAAGTATGAATTCCATAGTAAAGATTCAATAGAGCTCTGCTGGAGAATAGCCCTGTAAACAACCCGGTGTAATAATAATATATCACATCTGTTTTATAAATTGACAAAGACTCTTTTTAGTTCAGCTTCATACTTGGTATTAACAACGGATCTTTAGCATTTGATCGATTGATTGATTGATTGATTGATTTCGACTTAAATAAAAAGTGAAATAGGTCGGAATAGTAATATCTGCACATTGCAGATCTCCCTATTACAACCATTATCTATTATAACAAGAAAGTCCCAGATGGACAATTATACATCCTTTCGGAATTTTTCAGCATCGTGCCACATACTCTTAATGACATACAACTCCCATAATCCCATGTATATGGAGATTAAAGATGGTGTGAACTCCCCTATTGACATTAACGACTAATGACCAATATGAACGATCCAACTAGCACACACGATGGCCACACATGGGGGATATTAATCCATTTAGTCAGAAAGACTGCCCAATCTATTGAAAGTGACTAGGTACAACAAGTGGTGATCACTCCTGGTCACCCTGGGGGTGAAGCGTTAGGTGAAATATACACCTCCCACAGGCCTTGGTCTGGGCACCATTCGTTAGGTGATAAAGTGGCGCTATTTCTGCACATGCGCATTAATATCAGGTGCGCACGCAATGTGGAGGAAATGGGGAGTAAAGATGGTAAAGGGGAGGGCGAGGAGCTCGAGAGAGGTGGAAGGAGAGGAGAGAGGGAGGGGAGAGGATACAGAGGGGGGAGTAGAGAGGGAGGGGAGAGGATACAGAGGGGGGGGGAGGAGAGAGGGAGGGGGAGGGAGAGGAGAGAGGGAGGGGGAGGATACAGAGGGAGAAGGACGAGGGTACGGACAGGGACAGGGAAATAGAGACAGAAAGGGAGAGGGACAGAAAGGAAGATAAAGAGCGAGGAGAAGATAAAGAAAGAAATGGACAGGGACAGAGTGTGTGTGTGTGTGGGGGGGGGGGGTTGCTAGCTCTATGGAGGATTAGCTCTATGGAGAGGAGAGAAAGGGAAATATATACAAACAAAGAAAAAGCTTATATGTACAATTCGCCTCCACCAATCCCCTCAAGTAATCCCAATTTAAGACAAAACCGAGGTTGAACATACATTCTAACATAACTGAACAGTTTGGTCGTATTGATCATGATCAGTGCAATACCATGTTTACTCGTGGTCCTGGGTATGACCATAAAGTGCCTTTCTGTCCCTTTTCTCTGTCTCTCTCTCCCTTCTTCTCTATCTCTTTTTCCTGGGTATGATCATAAACTGCCTCCCTCTCAGCTCTCCCGCCCTTGATAAAACACTCTTAAATGTGTTGATAAGGGCGTAAAGCAACCAATCTCACTCACTCACCAAGTGTACTCAGATATACCTAATATTCAACATTTTCTAACCTCATTAAGCAGCATTTACAGATTATACAGTTTCTGACGCGCTGACCCAACAAGAGCAAGTCAGGAGAGGAGCCTGAGAGACCCATATAGGTGAAGAAGAAATAGAACACAGAGAAAAGAGGGGAAAGAGAGAGAAGGAAAGTGGCCGAATTCTAGCAATTCTAACCTTGTTGTTATTGTCCCAAGATCGATCAAGCTTTACAAAGTGAATATTATTTGTGTGAAAAATTTTAATGTTCATTCTGAATTAATGAATCTATTAACCTTTAGATGCCTTTCGCTTATAGGAAGGCGAGTCAATCACACTAGAAATATGGGACCTAGGATGACTATTAAACTAGCGGAGGAAATAAGGATGCACTAGATTGGTTTGAAGCTGACAAAAATTTAGGATGAGGATTACTGTTTCTATTGCAATATTTTGCATAATATAAGGAGACCCTGTCCCATTACTGAGTGATATGAAATTGATTGAAGACTGGAAGGGGGAGGAAAGAGGGGGAAGTGCCTAGATGATCACCTCTATTGAGGAGAATTAATTTAGACTCAGATTCGTATTTTTATTTGTTTGACTTGAAAGGTTCGCTACCCATTTAGACCAGGTGGTTTGGTTTTTGTGGACAGTGTGAGTAGTTAAGAGATGGAAAGAGAATGAGGGAAGGGAGAGAGGGGGAGGGACAGAAGGAGAGAGATGGGGAGGAAGAGAGGGGGAGCGGAGGAAAGGGGAGGTGGGTTGGTTTTTGTAGACAGTGTGAGTAGTTAAGAGATAGAAAGAGAGTGAGCGAGGGGGAGGGACAGAAGGAGAGAGATGGGGAGGAAGAGAGGGGGAGCGGAGGAAAGGGGAGGTGGGTTGGTTTTTGTAGACAGTGTGAGTAGTTAAGAGATAGAAAGAGAGTGAGCGAAGGGGAGGGACAGAAGGAGAGAGATGGGGAGGAAGAGGAGGAGAGGGGAGGGGAGGAGGAAGGAGAGAGAAGGAGAGGGAGCAACCGGGGAGGGAGGGCAGTGATGAAGAGAGTGAGAGGAACGGTAGGAGAGCGAACGAGATAGATGGTGGACATAGAAAGGAGGCAGGGAGAAGGAGAGAGAGAGAGAGAGTGGGTGAAGATGCATGGGAGAACGAGAGAGTGATTTGAGATAGGGAATAGGAGAATGATTGGTGAACAGGAAAGTTGAGAGAGAAGGGGAGATGTTGAAAACAAAAAGAGAAAGGGAGTGAGAGAAAGAGAGAGTGACGTCGAGAGACAAGGGGAGACATAGGGGAGGGATAGACAGAGCAAGAGAGAGTGACGTCGAGAGACAAGGGGAGACATAGGGGAGGGATAGACAGAGCAAAAGACTGTTACATAGAAACAGGGAAAGAGAGGGAGGGAGAGAGGAGACTGAGAGGTTCACCCAGATCTATAATTACACACAATCTAAGTTCTCAGATAAAACATGTGTTTGTGGTTTGTAATTACATGTTTTGTCCTCAGGCCATATGGATACATTGAGTCCCCTCCTCCCTCTACTCCTATTCTACTTCCACCTTCCCCTCCTCTCCTTCCTTCTCCTTCTCCTTCTCCAACCCTCCTTCTCCACCTTCCCCTCCTCTCCTTCCTTCTCCTTCCCTTCGCCTTTCTCCTCCTCCTCCCTCATTCTCTCCTCCTCTACTTTCAACTCCCTCTCCTTCTCCTCCCCTCCTGCCCACCTATTTGGCCACATTCCTCCTCCTTCTCTCTCCCATTCCTCTCCCCTCCTCCTTCTCTCTCCCCCTCCTCCTTCTCTTCCCCCTCCCTCCTCCTCCTTCTCTCTCCCCCTCCTCCCCCTTCTCCTTCTCTTTCCCCCTCCTTCTCTCTCCTTCTATCTCCCCCTCCTCCCCCTCCTTCTCTCTCCCCCTCCTTCTCTCTCCCCCTCCTCCCCCTTCTCCTTCTATCTTCCCCTCCTCCCCCCCTTCCCCTTCTCTCTCCTTACTAATCCACAAACCCAACTTAGCTCGACTTCGCCTCCTACCTCTCATGCAGCCAGCCAACCACCTCAACCTCTACCTGCCCCTAACCCCCTTTACACTCGCTCCATGATTGTCACACCCTATAAGCGCCCCCAGCACCCCCACCCCCACCCTTTACAGGGGGTGTGCCTCAGGTTATGTGTCTTGGCCTGCCTAATATTAGGCTGTGGCTCAATGTTTAGGGGGCGGGGGTGGGGAATGGTTGCTGGGGTGAGTAATGAGGACAGCAGGAGTAGAGAACTCTCCCAGTGGTCTGTTGCATAATAAATCCTACTATTCCTTGCTAAGCTATTTTCCTCGCAATTCCTAGTGTAGGAATAAACTTTAACATTGTCTGTATAGGAAATTCCTTCCCTGAAAGTTACATACCAGCTGCTTGGCAGGGAACATTCGGAAGGATTCGGTTCCTGAATCAAGTCAAACCGATTTATAGTTGCTGAAAACTCGGTAGCGGGATGGCAATCGTTTTGTTAGTATAACTTAGGAAACCCTATTGGAAACTGGAGAAAATATTAATTTTCAACATTTCATAACAATAGTTATTATAAAACAAGAGTGATGTACTATGTATATCTGGTATATGTTGACGAACTGTATTTAAACCTTTATTTTTGTCTTAAATTTGTGTTAATTGAGAGTATTGTGAAGGTGACAAGTTATTTCCAAATCAAAGGCAAGATGACAGAGGTAATACCATTCCTACATTCATTATATGATAATTATTTTACCAGATTGTTAGCTTCCCCTCAATCAACTGTGGCCGTATACTCTATCATGCGTTCCTGAGAAGAACATGCTAACAGGTGGTATGCAATCGATCTTTAATGATTGGACGCCTACTGTCCTAATGGAATTCCTGGCCTTGGAGTAGGCGTCCTTATAGGATTATAATAGCATTTTGGGAGCGCGAGGCTTTCCCTCAGTTTGGAGGGACTCTCTCAGCTCTGAGCCTAGACTGCTTACACGTGATAGGTGTGGGGTGGATGAGAAACTGGCACACCTGGGCCTCGAGGGGTCGAACCCACAATACTCATGTATGGGTCCAAAAGGCCAGCACATAATACCACTGCGACACCCCTCCACACACAAATGCCTCCACCCTAATCACCTACCAGTACCAATCTATACAGGTACAGGTAATACAGAGGTAGAGGGAAGATATGTATGTTACTCATAATGTATAGAACTGTCAATACGCACACAAATGAATCAAAGACCCACTGTTGTATATACAAGAAACGACTGGGTAAAACAATTAAGTGACGTGGTTAAATTTGTTAAAGAAAGCAGTATAATATTTGTCAGAACAATGTTCAGAATAGCAAACCCAGTTTGCATTATTTTTCTAAAATACAAATTGATTAAAATGTAAATGAGAAGCATGCACTGGTGTGGGATAAACTGATATAAAATGCAATACATAAAAACAGACAGGGCCGATATTCTCACATACATTTACTGCAATGAAATATACCAGGTTGTGTGGTCCATACTGCAGGGTACTAACAGATGCGGTACCTGTATCAGTATTCATGGGCAAAGTCGTCCAACGGTGTACATTCCACCTTTACCAATCCTCCAAAACAACCCAAATTTAAAACAAAAATTCAATTCAAAATTCAATTCAACATAACCAAACCAAATTATTCAATCAAGAAAATAAAAAATGTGCTAAAATATACCTGCTATTTATAATTTATCAGGCTAATTTATGAGAGTTTAGGAGCTGCCAATTTGTCCATTTCTGGGCGTTTTGACCCTTAGGTTTATAGGTATTAGGAGGGGGTGAGTGGGAGGAGGAGGAGGAGGAGGAGGCCTGTTTGCTGCCCAGAGCTTGCCGGGACCTCCCTGGACACTGCCCCGTTACCACCCACAACCCTGGTCCGCCAAAACCAACCTGTGCACATGGATCTGGGCACCCTGGTTGCCATTGACGACCGGATCTGGATCCATCCTAGGGTCCAGAAGTTGCTCCAGTGGATGTTTGGGTGTTGGTGGGTGGGTGGGAGGTGGGGGGTGCTGGGGGTGCTGTGCAGGGAGAGTGGAGGTGGAGGAGGTGGAGGAGAAGGATGCAGCAAACGCGCATCAACATGCACGCATGCTGCACCACACACCCTCCCCCCAATGCCTGCCTAGCCCCCTCCCCCGCCCCATGCTCCCATGCTTTCACCAGGGAAGTACTTGCTGCACTATCCAATACCAGAGACCTCCTCCAAACTCTCTCTATGTCTCTCTTTCCCTCTCTCCTCTCTCTCTCTCTCTCCGTTCTTTCCTCTGTCACGTTCTCTTTACCCACTTTCTCTAGTTTTCCCTCCTTCCCTGTCCCTCTTTCTTTCCTCCACTTCTTTCTCTTTCTTTTCCTCTCTCTCTCTCTCTCTCTCTCTCTCTCTCTCTTTCGCCCTCTTTCACAGTCACCCTCAGACGCGCAACTTGTAAATACCACTCTCCAATTCAACGGTCAGTTTTCCCCAATGCAACGCTTTACCTTGCATATATATACTGATGAATAAGTACTTGAAGCCAATAGAAACTTGTGTAAACGCGTGGGAGGTGAGGATGCATGATTTAGTTCCACTAGGGCCGTAATGGAATGTGTTGTGTCTGTGTGTGTTTGGCGGCAAAATCCAGGCATGGGGGTTAAGAAATGCGAAAATGCACAGATTTTTACAATTGAACCAGCGATCGAGCTGGGAGTGGAGAGAGTGAGTGAGTGAGTGAGTGAATGAGTGAGCGGGAGAGTGAGAGATAGTTTTCCCGGGCCTCACTCACTCACTCCCTCACTCACTGCCTCTGCTAAAGAATTGCCAATTGTCGTCTGCCCGATGTTCGTGACGTCAGAGCTGGCGTTTTCTTGGCGCCAAATTGAGAGGCGGCGGCTGCGGACCAGTCAATGGACGAGGCGGGGGCCCAGTCAGCGCTGTGCGCGGGAAAAGTTGAGTAAGATGCTGTCACCGGAAGCGTCCTTCCCGCGCCCCTCCTGCTGCTCCTCCTCCACCTCGGAGCAGACGACAAATTTGAGCGATTTTGCTGGATTTGAGGACACAGCAGACGAGAGGATTGGTCTGCATGAGGCAGAAGGCCCGGCCAGGTGTGTGACTGTTAAAGGATAACTGTCCCCCTCACTCACTCACCATCTCTCCGAATGCAATCAGACGACATTTTCACATTTAAAACAACACCCAGTTTACCTTGGAGAATGCTCCCACGCCATCCATCCATCCATCTAAAGTTTTGCTCAGTTTGCATTTCATGCACAAACGCCTCATTTCCATATACTACTCACACCCGGATTCGAATCTGTACACACTACCATCAAAGATCCTGCCCTGCCAGTGAGCTAAATATATCGGATTAAACGATAAAACCATCAAGAGCAGCGGAAAGTTTAGCAGCAAGACAAGATCCGTGATGGAAATAGATCACATTGGAAGCAGACGACATTTGGAGAATAGGTTAGTGCGGCGGCGGCACATTGTTGTTTTGATTGTTTTTAAGCTGACACATGATGCGATTAGAGAAGCACGATATAATTGTTTATCATACTGATGATGATAATTGCGATAATGATGATAATGGAGATTATGAGAGACAATTAAGAGTGGTTGGTGGTTATGTGGCATGGTTAGAAGCGCGGCAACACGTGGCTCACACAGCTACCGGTGGAGTGGTGTGACGTCACACTGTGAAGCCACGTGACTATGTAGGGGGTGGAGGGAGGTAGCTCCAGTGGGTGGAATAGAGACAGGAGGAGGTGTAGGTGTAGTCTACCTACTTCCCTCCCTCCATACACCAAGGTTAGTTCAAGGTCGTTTAGGTGTACAACTTCCGGTTGGAACTATGTTGATATAGCGTATCATGCTCTACATTCTAACTTCATTTTCAGTCTAAATATATACTTGTTTTATTTGAAAACAAAAACCATCAAGAATATTCCATGCCTTACCACATTTTTTCCATATTTTGCTTTGCTTTTTGGGGTAAATTCACTGAAATATTATGAATATATTGGGAAAACTGAGATTGCGTCTGAAGTGATCTTTAAAACCACAATTCAATACAGATGTTTTTTTACCATTATGATGTGTTGCAAGCATCAATTATGAGTGCTCTAATAACCTGACCTATTTAAAAATCCAGCTTATAAATGTTAACAATTTGAGAGCCAGGTATGAAACAAACGTTGCCTGTGTATGATGAGTTCCTAGACTTGTCGTTTTTCAGAGGAAAATCTGAAGCTTTATTAATAGTTGCCTTTCTCCCGAGTGGGATTCAATACTTGTGTCTGTCAAGGAAATAATGATTTTAGGAACCAGAGATTGTTATCAGGCTCATGAAGTCTGATAGCTGACTAGACTTCATCTAGAATTTACACGAGGGGAGATAGGGAGAGATGCAAAGCGAAGGAATTGACAGATTTTTCATAAACAAATCAACATTATCTTTTCAATTAACCATTTTATGATGGAATATGAACATGTTGACCATGTCTGAAATATTGGGAAGGTATTGGAAAAGCTGGAAGACCTAAGTATGAAATAATATTTAAAAAAAAGAAATTCACCATAAATGAATTAATTATGAACTAAAATCATGCTGTATGTATACATTCAGTATATTAACAATCGAATCTGTTTCCTAGTTACCACTGTGCGTTTTTCTCTGTAGACATATAAAGGGTTTATAAGAATATCAGGTGAGAAATTTGAAGTGATACAAAACCTTTTTATATCTAAATGTTTTTGCAGTGTTTTCTCAATGTCTGGGTCTGGGTTACCTATGTCCTAGATTCTGGGGAGAATTCTACAAATTCCAATATAATGAATAACTAATTGGTAGAATTTGCGGAATGCAATTGCAGAACGTTGCAAAATATCTTGCAGAATGCAGTTGCAGAATGCATTATATGTTTTACTCATGTTTCCACCATGCTCGTGTTTACCCCATGAATATTATTCCATATATGTCTCAGCTTGTCCACACTGCTCTCACTGAGTTGTCATTATTTTACACAGACAGGTGGAGACCTCTGTGTATTTATTTTCTGTCTCCATCCCTTGCTCCCTATCTCTATTCATCTTCCTGTCTCTTCTCTATCACCCATTCATACATCCACCTCCTCCTGTCCTGTCTCTGCCCTTCCTTTCAACACTGTCCTTCACTCTCCTTGCTTTCCTTCCTGTCTCCCTTCATCTTTCTCCTTCTCTTTCCTCTCCGTCTCTTTCCTCTCTAGCTGTCCCTTTCTCCCTCTCTCTCATGTCTATCCCCTGTCTCTCCATTCTCCTTCTCGTCCCTATCTTCCTCTTTCACCTCTATCTCTTTCTGCCTCTCTCTCTCCATTCCCCTTGCCCTCCCTCTCTTCATTCTCCTTCCCTTCCCTATCTTCCTTTTCCCTCATGGGGGACAGTCAGCTGACAGATGGAAGAACGGCCTGACAATTGGATTTATCCAATGTGGATGGGAGGCAGTATAGATAGGTTGGTCAGTGTCACCCTCACTTATCTCCTGTATCTCCACTGGCCTGACTGCCCGCTGACTGTCCCCCGATTGCCCCCCGTTCAGATAATCGGCTCAGTGGACACAAGGCTTTAGGTACTAATGAGGTGGATATTTCCCTGTCTACTATCTGGTCCTTTTTGGTGTCAGAACAGATCAGTCTCTCAGTACATGTAATACACTGTAATTAAGCCATTCCTGCATCAACTTGTATGGAATGGACGGTAATAATGTACTATTAAACAGTCCAGCCTCACAGGCTCTCAGATCAGATAAGGATGGTATATAAGTGACTGGACGCCTACTGCGTTAATGGTTTTCCTGGCATCCTAATCATGGAATTCTAATAGCATTTTGCGGTTAGGAGAGAGAGGCTTTCCCTCAGTTTGGAGGGACCCCAACTCAACTCTGGGCCTAGACTGATTAAAACCTTTTAAAAAAGCCTCCAGACCTCAGAGAATTTAATTCTCCGATGCACCTCGCCATCTTTCTCAAACGGTATGCACCCCTGGTAGCAGTTGTATCCGTTGCTATGCACGGGGTCTGTCTGTGTGTCCCCATGCAGCCACGTGACCCCCTCAGGTGAAGTCCAGGCCCGCCATTTCTTCTTTCTCCCCCTTCTCCCCTTGCAAAACCTGACCCAACTGACACTCCTGGCCAAGGATGGATTTGGGTGGGCTTGGGATTGATATTCCAGATGCCTCTGTTGCACTGAGAGAATTCAGCGATGAGACCTTTCATCATTTGGCAGCTTTGAGATATTATTGATGGGAACATGAGTAAACATAGTTCTATATGTGTGTAGGTGTAGAGGGAGAACAATTCCACTCGAGGTGGAAATAGTTGGGCTATTTAACGTACCATTAGTGACGTTTTACTTTAATTTCGCCCATGTCCAGTTGATCTGTAAAGCATGAAGCACCAGGTATATTTATTTCCATTAGAACGTCTGTGGTAGTTAGAAAGTGTATTATATTTGTTAACTATATGTGAAAGGGATTGGGGCTGTGAGCAAGACACAAAAATAACAGAGAGAATGCAAAATAGTAGGAAAAAACAAAAGATAGAAGGTGAAGGAAAGGGGGTGGGGAGAGAGAAGACCATATAGAGTCAGAAAGAAGACAGGTACAGAGAAGAGGCAGAATTGAGCAGAGACATAGAGAAGAGGAAGAGATAAGTAAAGAAGAAGAGAGGCAGCTCTCATACAGATTACAGTACAGAGAGAACTGCATACCCCCAGATTTCCCAATTCCTCATCTGTTCTACACTCAGGTGTGCATTCATTGTATAGCCTTGAGGGATTCGGTTTAACGAGGTGACGCCCACCTTGCACATTACCAGTATAAACAGAACGCACAGTATGAATGATACCTACCCTCAAGGGCATCGCTCTTAATGGCACCTTTACCGCCTGCCCCAAACCCCACACTAACAACTTGTTTGTTTACCTAAAGCCCAGTCAACTGTAAAGAACAATATGCCAATAAAATGCTTATTCCCAGGCCAGAGGTAAATACGTTGGAGCCCGGCAACCTGCATAATGATATATGCGCTGCGAGCCACTGAGGGTCAGGCGTTTTTGGTCTGCCTTTGCAAACACTCTCCCTCACACACTCCGCACACCCACACACTCACACACCCACACACTCACACACCCTGCAGGCCAGTGGACTGACTGGGCACGCCTGCACGCCCCAAATCCTCCCCTGGCCTTGGCAGGAATTTCGGAGAAAATTTTATCAGAAAAGAAGAGAAAAATTTGAATGAATCATTAAGACTAGGTGGGAGACTGGATGCGGAGGAGGAGGAGGACCCCACATGTCAAGCAAACGTAGCGGGAAAAAGTTGGGGAGTCGATTGGTTGAACATCCCAGGCCAGTGGTGTAAAAAGTAGCCACACTTGCATGATGTGTCTCTACTACCGTGTGTGTTGTGTGGCACGCTGTGGAATCGCGGAGAGAGGAGGAGAAGGAGACATAGAGGGAATGGAAGGGGAATGGAGAGAGGGAAGGCAAGGAGAATGGGGAGAGGGAAGGCAAGGAGAATGAAGAGAGGGAAGGAAAGGAGAATGGAGAGACGGGGAGTGGAAGGAGAATGGAGAAGGGGGAGGAAAAGAGACAGAGAGGGAAAGGGAAGAGAATGGAGGGAGAGGAGGAGAGATGTGAGAGAGGGAGAAAGAGACAGAGAGCAAAGGGAAGGAGAATGGAGAGAGAAAAGGCAAGGAGAATGGAGAGAGCGGGAGAAAGAGATAGAGGAGGAGAAAGAGACATAGGGAGGGAAGGGAAGGAGAATGGAGAGAGGGAGGACAAGGGGAATGGAGAGAGAGTGGGGGAAAGAGATAGAGGAGGTAAAAGAGGAAGATAGGGAAGGGGAGGAGAATGGAGAGAGAGAGGGGGGAGACATGAGAGAGAGGGAGAAAGGGACAGCTAGAGAGGAAAGAGACGGACAGGGAAGAGAAGGAGAAAGATGAAGGGCGACAGGAAGGAAAGCGAGGAGAGTGAAGGACAGTGTTGAAAGGAAGGGAAGAGACAGGACAGGAGGAGGTGGATGTATGAATGAGTGATAGAGAGGAGACAGAAAGATGAATAGAGACAGGGAGCAAGGGATGGAGACAGAAAATAAATAAACAGAGGTCTCCACCTGTCAATCAATGTGCAGGTAATTAGCATACATAAAGAACCATGCGAATGACCTTGAACTTAAGGTGGCCCTGCCACATTCTCTAATCAGTTACCTGCTGTATTGCATCAAGGT
Source organism: Sthenelais limicola (assembly GCA_942159475.1). Classification (NCBI taxonomy): domain Eukaryota; kingdom Metazoa; phylum Annelida; class Polychaeta; order Phyllodocida; family Sigalionidae; genus Sthenelais; species Sthenelais limicola. The sequence continues at coordinate 40,084,395 of OW804102.1, forward strand.
TATAGCATCATATTGCTATACCTGCCCCAGAAATAAACATCATATCAACTTTAATTACTCCTTTACCTATAATGTTACACCAGTTATAACATATTGTTAATAGAGAACATTCAAGATTCTGGTGCTTTGATGTACAGTTTGAGACAATCTGCTGTAGGTGCAATAGCTCAAGCCGTCATGGATTCAATTCCCACCTAGGGCAACCAGTCCTTGCTACCTAGGGCAACCAGTCCTTGCTACCTAGGGCAACCAGTCCTTGCTACCTAGGGCAACCAGTCCTTGCTACCTAGGGCAACCAGTCCTTGCTACCTAGGGCAACCAGTCCTTGCTACCTAGGATCAGCATAGCATTTATGACAATTAATAGGAAAGTTTTGTTAAATCTTAGTATGAACCGCTCTCAGCAAACTGTATATTCATATTAGAAAGTTGTCTAGCTCAGAAATATCCAAGTATAGTATAAATACGATTATGTATAATGAACTAAAGCTACTTATGACATGTACATGGGTTAGTTATTGCAGCAGAATATACAGATGAAGTGCAATGGCCATTAACGACACAAATTATGAATAGAAATAATGTACTTGATTGTTCCGAGACAGATATAACCTATAACTATCAATTTATGGTCGAAGTACTATGTGATTGTCTCAAGACAGTATAACTTACACTATTAATTTACAGATAATGTACTTGATTGTCACAAGACAGATATAACTTATACTATTAATGTATAGTCAGTGTACTTGATTGTCACAAGACAGATATAACTTGTACTATTAATGTATAGTCAGTGTACTTGATTGTCCCAAGACAGATATAACTTGTACTATTAATGTATAGTCAGTGTATTTGATTGTCCCAAGACAGATATAACTCGTACTATTAATGTATAGTCAGTGTATTTGATTGTCCCAAGACAGATATAACTTGTACTATTAATGTTTAGTCAGTGTACTTTATTATCACAACACAGTGCCTATTATTTGCCCTCTGGTCCTCTGTTGGCCTGTTCCCCCTATTCTGGCTAATTCTGGACTTTGCTCAATCCTTCCTTCATATCTCTTCCTCTTTCTCTCCGTTGTTAGCAGTCTTAGATTGTATCAGGGGCTTGGAGGATTATGGGGAGATAATTACAGAGAATATTCTTACTTTTACGTTGGATCACGCTCCTGGCTTTCATACAGTAGCAAATCATTAAGATGTGTGGCTTACTTAAACATGCCAAATTTATGGCTGCATAATATTTAATTGTTTCCCATTATCTGGCCAAATTTAATATAATTCTGAAGCTCTGAAAGGCTATTTTTTTTAATAAATTTTATTGGAACCATTGTCACAAGTGATAATTTCATGGGAATCCAAGTAAAAAGGGTCGAAACATCTAGGATAAATAATAATTTTCTTTTGTTTAAACATAGTCTCGGATAGAAATACAAAAACTAGCATAGCAAAGCTACAGGTTATTACATACAGATCTGTGAAATAATATACAGTAGCGACTATTATATGTGATCAGATGGTCTTGGGTGAATACAGACAATTTTATTTCATTTATGTTAAAACATGTTTCCGGCTTTCATACAATAGCAAACCATTGTGTTTCTAAACATATTTTGGTTTATCTTAAAATACCTGATTTATGGCTGGATAAAATGTGCATGACCAATGTTTCACAATATTTGGTCCAATTTAACGTATTGCTGAAGCTCTGAGCAGCTATTATAATGTGTGATAGTGAGATGGACCATACAGTGACTGGGTTAGTGAACGAGGCAGGGAGAGTGGGTGTGGGAAGGGCATATGGGTCAGGACGTCAGAAAATGTACAATCAGCAATTCTAAAGATTTAGTCAATTCTGCTAAATTAGGCTGAAAATGATAAACACTATACAAGTATATTCGGCATTGCATTTGTTCAAAAGATTGTTTCACTTATGTTGAACTGCATTTTGATTCTCATTTCTTTCTCAAATCTGTGTTGTTTGAGAGGATTGGTGAAAGCGAATTGTACATTTTCTGGTGACTTGACCGAGCCAGAACGTGAAAGTTACACACGGGTTGGGAGAGAGAGAGAGAATCCAGCGTAGTAAAACACTCCAGTGAACTGCCGTCAATAAGGGGATCAATAGTGAGATCGTGCGCATCGTAAAAACTGGTAAAAAGCTCAGGAGGAGGAGGAGGCAGTGAGTGGGGGGAGGGGGAGGGGGGAGGCGCAGGAGGAGAATCAATACAAGCAGGGGGAGGTGGTGCATGGTGGTGGCGGTGGTGGTGCTGGTCCTAAAGTTAAGGGTTCGGCCTGCCACCACCATACCTACCTACCAACCTCCTCCCAGACTCCCTACCTGTATCAGAACGCCTATAGAATTGTACAATAGGGGATTTGCATGTGCCACTGTGTATGTCGGTTACAGTGCATGTTGGGATAGATTCAGTTCAGGTCTGACATGCAAATATTTAGCAAGATTTTTATCGAAAATTGGAAGAAAGTTTTCACCAGTATCATAGTTATTGTAAATGATGTATGAAAACCAAATGCATGATGGGAAAGATGAGCACTTGTGTGTGTTATGACAAAATGCATAACTAATATATTTGTGTATTGGCATTAGAGCACAGATACATGTTCCAGACTTAACTTGACATGTTTTCTATAGATTTTACACTAGCATACAACTCAATGTATGTCATGATAGTTTACCCATAATTCCATGCTAATCAAGATTCAAGATGGCGGACGTGCACGCCCCCTATTGGCAGCTCTACACATTTAGTCAAATCTGCTAAATTAGGCTGAAAAATCAAATACTAGGTACATTTTAGTTCATCTTTTATTTCCTTGATTCAAAAAGAAATCTGTTTGGAAATGTTGACCTGTATTTTGTCTTAAATGTGGGTTATTTGGGAGGATTGGTGAAGGTGGAATGTACACCTTTAAGCGACTTCACCCACCTGTATCACCCCTGTACCAGTGAGACTGATACCAGGGGTGATACCAGGTACCTATACTCTGGTATCGCCTACATGATATCTATACCAACTGGTAGATCAGAGGGAGACATTTATATCTGGCTATTCAGTCAACATAATTAGCGGGAGGTAAATAGAGGGAGTGGTATCAGGCCATTTACCTAATGTTATATGACTATTCACTTGATGTTACAAGCGAGGAGGTAGATTAGTGGGAGTGGTATCAGCCTATTCACTGAATGGTATAATGTGGCCATTTACCTAATGCCATAAGCAGGCTATTAACTCTACGTTACAAGCAGGGAGGTAGATTAGAATGTACAGTATCAGACCATTCACTCTACGTTACAAGCAGGGAGGTAGATTAGAATGTGCAGTATCAGACCATTCACTCTACGTTACAAGCAGGGAGGTAGATTAGAATGTGCAGTATCAGACCATTCACTCTACGTTACAAGCAGGGAGGTAGATTAGAATGTGCAGTATCAGACCATTCACTCTACGTTACAAGCAGGGAGGTAGATTAGACTGTGCAGTATCAGACCATTCACTCTACGTTACAAGCAGGGAGGTAGATTAGAATGTGCAGTATAAGACCATTCACTCTACGTTACAAGCAGGGAGGTAGATTAGAATGTGCAGTATCAGACCATTCACTCTACGTTACAAGCAGGGAGGTAGATTAGAATGTGCAGTATCAGACCATTCACTCTATGTTACAAGCAGGGAGGTAGATTAGAATGTGCAGTATCAGACCATTCACTCTATGTTACAAGCAGGGAGGTAGATTAGAATGTGCAGTATCAGACCATTCACTCTATGTTACAAGCAGGGAGGTAGATTAGAATGTGCAGTATCAGACCATTCCCTCTACATTACAAGCAGGGAGGTAGATTAGAATGTGCAGTATCAGACCATTCACTCTATGTTATAAGCAGGGAGGTAGATTAGAATGTGCAGTATCAGACCATTCACTCTATGTTATAAGCAGGGAGGTAGATTAGAATGTGCAGTATCAGACCATTCACTCTACGTTAAAAGCAGGGAGGTAGATTAGAATGTGCAGTATCAGACCATTCACTCTACGTTAAAAGCAGGGAGGTAGATTAGAATGTGCAGTATCAGACCATTCACTCTATGTTACAAGCAGGGAAGTAGATTACAAGGAAGGGTATCAGGCCATTCACTCAATGCTATAAAAGGGGGATATATTAACCCGATTTCACCCGATGCTATAAGCCAGGAGATACAGTTAATCCCGCACATGGCATTGGATGACTTGGGTTCTTTATATGAAAATAAGTTTCGTTTGCATAGATCTGAGTAAAGCCATAACATATCTCTTCATCATAGGTTAAAGTATGGAGAATATTTCTAAATGAAATTGATGTATGAGCACTCCAAAGTTATCGTTTCCAGGTTCTCCCATCATTTCAGAAGTGGTGATACACATATTGCTTTCTAATCCATGCTCGGTTTTACATGTCATCAGTTGGCAGTTGCAATTACATTACAATATATTTGTATCAGTAATCTAGGTTCAGATCCGAAATCTCGTCAAACTTCAAACCTTGAACGATCTGATAGGCTCTGAGCCTAGACTGGAGATAACTAGGGTTGTTGTCGACCAGCAATGAAGTGGGATACCAGATGGATTGACTTAATGGCTGCGTTCATTTATAGTGATTATCGTGCAGGAATTTGATATGTATATTGTTTGATATAAACACAGATTAACTAACGAGTTGGTTAAAGGGCCATGAATATCACCAAGTTAATTAAGGACAATATATCCTCGGTCAATATCCCCCTGGACAATATATTCCCGGTCAATATATCCCCCTGGACAATATATCCCAGGCCAATATCCCCCTGGACAATATATCCTCGTTCAATATCCCCCTGGACAATATATCCCCGGTCAATATATCCCCCTGGAAATATATCCCAGGCCAATATCCCCCTGGACAATATATCCCTGGACAATATATCCTCGTTCAATATCCCCCTGGACAATATATCCCTGGACAATATATCCCAGTCCAATATTCCCCTGGACATTATATCCCAGTCCAATATCCCCCTGGACAATATATCCCAGTCCAATATTCCCCTGGACAATATATCCCTGGACAATATATCCTCGGTCAATATCCCCCTGGACAATATATCCCTGGACAATATCCCCCTGGACAATATATCCCTGGACAATATCCCCCTGGACAATATATCCCTGGACAATATATCCCCCTGGAAACATATCCCAGGCCAATATCCCCCTGGACAATATATCCCAGGCCAATATTCCCCTGGACATTATATCTCAGGCCAATATCCCCCTGGACAATATATCCCTGGACAATATCCCACTCAAACAAAAGTCCCATAGGACAGCTACAGGACAATGGTGGGGGTGGGGGTGGGGGGGATATTGTCTCCCCAATCTAGAATAAAATGTCTCCGGATGGGTGAGCTAGCTGGATGTAGAGGTGCTACTGTATTTATGAGGCCTCAATGTTCTGACGGTGGTGGGAGCAGTGGTCGGTGTGGAGGAGGAAAGGAGTGGTGGGAGGGTGGTTACTGGAGTACACCACCGTGAGGGGGGTGCAGCAGAAGGAGGAGGAGGAAGTAAAAAGTGCGCTGGGTACAGCTAACCCAGTTATTGTTCACCCCATCGGGCTGAGCGTGCAGTCTCACCCAGTTCCAGCTCACCCCGAGCCCTCCTCCTCCTCCCACCCAGCCACCTACCATACAATGCAGCAACTCCTTATAAGTCACATAACGTTATCTTGCTATAAACTTTTAACATTTTACCGAGGATGCTACACTTCCAGATAGAGACACAGACAGGAGTGAGGCATTTGGGGTGGGGGGTGGGGGGTGGGGGTGGGGGTGAGGGAAAGCAACGAGAGCTGAAAGCAACGAACATAGAGAGAGGGAGAGAGAGAGAGGGAGGGGGGGGGGTATTTTATTATCTATAGGATTTAAGAAAACATAGTACATGATTACTTATATTGGGTTCACCTCTTATTATTCCCCATTTGAGTCTATTTTAGTTCACCTCCTTTTGATGCTCTCCCACTAAGTCTTTCTACCGTTATACTCCCATTTATTGCACATCTTTAACGTGCAGACCTAAATGTTTTTACGTTCAGTGCATGGTTTATCAAGAAAAGCCTAATTTATTTCTATTTTGTGTTTGTGTCAGATTCCTATAGTATACCTATTTACTTCATCCTTTCACTATGTCCTCCTACAGTTCCTCCGCCACCCCCCACCTTCTTCTTCTTCTGTCTCCCGCTCCCGCTCTCTCTCCACGTCTCTCTCCCTATCTGTCACTCTCCCTCTCTTTGCCCTATTCTTCCTGCCTCTTTCTGTGTGTCTCTCTGTCCCTATCCCACTTTGTCTCCTCTCCCCTATCTCTCCCTCGCTTGCTGCCTCTCCCTGTCATTCTGTCCTTGCCTCCCTCTCTCCCTGTCACCCCCCCCCCTCTCCCATGTGTCCCTGTCCCTCTATCCCTCTACCGCCTCTCTCTCCTTTTTTGTCTCACCCTCTATCCCTCTCTCTCTCTTTCACCCTCTCTCCCTTTCTCCTCCTCCCTCTCCAACCTCTCTCTCCCTCTATCCCTCTCTCTCTCCTTCTCCCTCTCCACCCTCTCTCTCCCTCTATCCCTCTCCACCATGTCTCTCTATGTCTCTCTCCATCTCCCTCGCCCTCTCCACACTCTCCCCATCCTCCCTAGGCAGGCCCTCTATTCCGCAATGAGCTACTCCATACTGGCCTATAGTACGTAGAAACTGGTTGCGGAGTATAGGGCCTGCCTAGGGAGGATGCCTTCTCCCCCTCTCCACCCTCTCCACCCCCTCTCTCCCCCTCTCTCTGGACTGCTGGTCCGTAAGCCTCTAACCTGTTTCTATTGATTGCCTTATTCCTCTCCTCGCTGGTCCTCCCCTCCCCCTCCTCCCCCCGCCCCCCTCCCCCCTCCCCATCCCACTCCCCCACACACTCCCAGCACCAGTCATCCACTATTATCGATCGGTGACTTTTTACTCCCTTACGTAACGTTTTCACTCCAAGTTCTCCACTTTCCCTTATTCCCGCCAAAATTAGGGTTCTCAGTGTAGCAGCCAGGATGATGGCTCAGCCTCAGGGCCATCGTATACTATAATCTGGACTTATCATGTCACTCACATGACATTACCGGAACATGTACAATTCGCCTTCACCAATCCTCCCAAACACCCCAATTTTAAAACAAAAATGAGATCCAAAATCTACATATTTGTTTAAATTAGTGCAATACCAAACACAGCCGTATATACCTCTTATTTATTAGTTTCAGTCCAATTTATATAAGAACTATGTATGCAGAACTTGTAATAATGTGTTGAGATGCTGATTCTACATTTCCAATGGCTTAACCCACATATATGTACATACGCATTCATGGTTACCACAACAGAAGAGGGAAGACATTATGTGTAAGATGGTTCATCAGACAGATCCATCTAGATACAGTCAGAGGTCTTTGGTTGGTTGAATTTCGATTATATTTATAACTTTTCCGCTATTACCCAACTTCTAAGCCTTACCTCACCATCTATAGTATGTCAATTCAATTCAAAATCTTTTTTATTTGCATCAATGGTGATTGCAAAAAGGAGGGTCCAGTTTTGAAACCTATGTTCCAAGTCTTCCACTGGGTTCCTGGAAAATACTACTGGAGATGCCGGGGATTGAACCCGGAGCCTCTCACATGTATGTATGAACATATGTTTTGATAACAGTTGATATTTAGTTATAAGGGGTGAGCAACTCCACCTGAACATGTGCAGTAAACTGGTGTGGGGTATACTGTTATGTGCAGTGAGTGAGTGAGTGAGATTGGTTGCTTTATGCCCTTATCAACACATTTAATATGGTTATATCAAGGGCGGGGGAGCTGAGAGGGAGTGAGTGAGTGAGATTGGTTGCTTTACGCCCTTATCAACACATTTAATATGGTTATATCAAGGGCGGGAGAGCTGAGTGAGTGAGTGAGTGAGATTGGTTGCTTTACGCCCTTATCAACACATTTAATATGGTTATATCAAGGGCGGGAGAGCTGAGAGGGAGGCAGTTTATGATCGTACCCAGGAAATAGAGATAGCGAAGAAGGGAGAGAGAGACAGAGAAAAGAGACAGAAAGGCAGTTTATGATCATACCCAGGACCACCTGTTATGTGCAGTAAACTGGTGTGGGGTATATTGTTATATGCAGTATTGGTGTGGGGTATATTGTCACATGGGAGGGAGTGGGGGTGGATGGGGTGTGATAGGTACAGGAGTGAGCAACTGTAATCAGTATAAAGTACTCGGTACAGGTAGAAGAGCACATAAATAGTAAAAACTCACACTAAGGAATTCAGTATCTTTGTCATGAATCACCCTGCATCTACGATCTATGTGTATAGAGTTAACCTGTATGTCTACTCTGTTGATAAACCTCATAACTGAACATCACATATCAGCTAGAAATGAGATAAGACTTTACCCCTGTATGTAAAGGGATTGTGGTATCTAAATGACTCAGATCTCTTATCTAGATGGACGGGGGGGGGTAGTATATAGTGGGCCAAATCGTCAGAAAATGTACAATTTGCCTTCACCGATCCCCTCAGATAACCCAAATTTAGGATAAAAATTTGGTTAAAAAAATATAGTTCAACATAACCAAACAGATATTCTAATTCAACACAATATCAACTATGCTCAGATATACTTATTATTTATAAATTGTCAGCCTAATTTAGCAGAATGTACTAAATGGGTAGAGCTGCTGATTGTACATTTTCTGGCGATCTGACCCATGTGCAGCTGTATGGGTACATACATACTTGCAGGCAGGTTCTCTCAGCTATAATATCAATCGAAAACTAAAGATTTTCTTCTATTGGTCGGTTTTCATCTTTTCCGACCCATCTGAAAGTCATATGATCAAATTCTTACCCTGTTGTTTTTTCTCTTAGGACCTCAAAAAGGTCGCACCGAAATCTTTAATTTGCTGCAGTTGTTTCACTTTTTATCGCTCACCGGCGCTCCTTTTTCCTTCAGCCATCTTTAAATATTCTTATGTACACATATAACAGCAACAACATATTGATAGCTTCACTCCTATAAGTCAAACAGTGAGTAAATTCGAGCAGATTTCTTTATGAAATAGCTGGGAATGCAGTTTTAATGGATTAGTTTAGCAGGGATGGCCCTGAAGGTGAGGAGGATAAGGAGGAGGTTGTCTTTCAGCCTTAGAACATTCAGGGCAGGCGTGGCTTCCGATTTAGGAATAGAAACATGTGGATAAATCCTTTCGTCGACCTTTGTAGAGGGAAATGAATGGTACTGGTGATCTGTAGTTGTTTCTTGGATACTCAAAGCTGCATTCAATTATTAGATATTTTATTGAACAAACTTTCATATCAAGCATGAATCTTTCAGGTAGTAAAATGCTAGAATGCAGCATACTGTTAAAACAAATGTTACTGGAGTCTCAGTAATACAATTAACGGAACAAGTAAAACATATATTATTATAGGCCTAGTTGATATAATATGAACAATTGTAGTATGCACATAGTACCTTAGACATCTTCATTGACGATGAGTGGGGGTCAAACAAGAATAACAATGAGGATTAGAAGATATAAATGACCCAGCTCTCTCAAATTACGTCGGTCAGGGACTAAATATGTCCTACTTTAGTTCCATTCTTTCCCAACCCATCTAAAGGTCATTTTAAGTTTTCAGGTTTGGAGGATTTTGTCCAGTAGTTTTTGCCTCAGGACTTTATAAAAGTCAAAATTCTTATTTCGGGGACCCGCGGAGCTACTATCATGCGATGACTTCACTTATTATCGCTCACCGTTTTCTCTTGGTCGATTCGGCTTCAAACTCTTGTATTAACACATAGCAGCAGCACAATATTGATACATTCAGTCCTATAAGTCTTAATATGTGTGAATTTGGTAAGATTTTGTTTGTCATAATAGCTGAGAATGCAGCTTTATCTAAGGATGTGTTATGCAGCTGTTTCCATGTGCTAGAATTCATGCGCTATCCAAGGCGCTAGTGTGGATGAAGAGAGCGAGGGGAGGGGGAGGACTAGATTATTAGTTTAATTTCTGCCATGGCCTATTAGAGGCAGTTCACCTCGTCCTCTAACTCATTAGTAATTTCACTAATTGTGTCAACGCTAGGTGGCGGGCCACAGGCAAATTCCCAGACATGCGCGGTGCTGACACTGTGTCGGGATGGCGAATCTTTGAAGTGCGCTGTTTGCAGGCATGCTGCTAATTAATTGTTAGTATTAATTAGAAAGTGTAGGCGTGGGCCATATGGAACCTTTGGCCTGCCGGAGAAGAGCAGGGTCGGAGAGGGAGTGATCCAAACATTGGAATGGCACGACCGGTCCCCCTTCTCCTCCCCCCATCCCCCTCCTCCCCCTCCCACCCAACCCAAACACCAAGCAGAGCCTTAAAAGCAGACAGGACACACATTTAGCTCGCCACTCGCAAATGTTTTGCAAAAGTCAAACAGGTTGTCTATAAACGCAAACATCCGCGTTAAAAACAGCCACTTACGGTCAAGGCCGGAGACAACCCGAATTATTTGATGTATTCCTAAAATGGGACGAGTGCTGTAAATATAGACTGGTCGGCCTGATGGGAATTGTTCTAATTGATTCTATCAACTAGACGCAGAGGGGAAGGAAGGGGTGGTGTTCCTGCGTCATCTGAATTAGTAACATACCAGGATTGGGGCGTTACAACATGTACAATTCATCTTCACTAATCCTCTCAAATAACCCTGATTTGATGCAAGAATGAATGAAATATTTTCGGTTATTTTGAACTATATTCTGAACATGATTATTGTCTTCAATTTGGGTTATTTGAGAGGATTGGTGACCATATATGGGTTAGATAGGTCAGATCGCCATAAAATGTACAATCAGCAGGTCTACACATTAAGTCAATTCTGCTGAATTCAGCAGAAAAATGATTAAATGACAGACCTGTATATCTGAGTATATTTGATCTTCTGTTTATTTAAAATATCTGCTCGGTTATCATGAACTGGAATTTCATAATAATGATAAATTAAATTGTTGTCTTAAATTTGGGTTATTTGAGAGGATTGGTGAAGGCGAATTGCAGTATACATCTTCAGGCGATTTCGCCCATATTATACACATGCTGTTGCACCAATACAAAAGTATGGCACCACAATAAAGGGCAGGTATTGACCACTGACATTGACCAACTGTATCATTGCCGTGTACACACAAGTAATAAAGTCTGCATTCTGTTACATTTCAACCAGCAGCTTCCTCATTCTAAAACTTGGATGAGTTGTAATCAATCTTTTGATCGATGTTAATGTTTGCAGAAAGGTTCAATAAAGTGTTTAATGTACACAGAGGTGGGTGTTCTACCCATAGGTATCAATAGTCTACCAGACAATGTATATCTCTCTATATTTAGCCACCTCCTGTGTACCGTAAATCCTCGAATAAACTCTCACTCTCAGTTAATTAACATCGGTTTCTACTTTTTGTACCTTTATTTTTCACCACCTAGATGTTATTTGATCACAATTTCCGAGGATTTTGTCCATTTGTTTTTGCTACAGTGCTTTAGAAAATTTCCACATTCATATTTCAGCTGAAATCCTTAAATTGCTGGGTCGGTTTCACTTATTATCGCTAACTGGCGGTTGCTTTCTCTCCGAGGATTCGACTTCAAATTCTTGTATAAGTATATAACAGCAGCGGAATATCATATTGATAGATTCAGTCCTATATGTCATAATATTATGAGTAAATTTAGTAAGATTTCTTAGCGGAGAATGCAGCTTTAAGATAAGATCATTATTTATTGCCATAGAGATGTTGACAAAAGGGTAATGGTCATCTCAAATAATAAATTCGTCCATGTCATGTACAGGATCATTATCTTTTGTTTTGTTACATATATATATATAGTTCTGTTCTAACCTATTTTTTTCGGCCTATGGTGTGGTCTTTTTCAAATTTCTGATTTGTGAAATAAATATATGCGCGTTGAGACCAGTCTTTTGGGCTGAACAGTCGATGGCGAAATCAATTACAAGATTAAACATTTCAATTAAAGAGTGTATATAACTAAAATACATATATTCGATTAGAACTAGACACAAGGTTTGAGTATCATACAAGGAGCACACGTTTGGTATTGAACACGAATTAGTCTCGAGGAAGCTTAATGAAATAGGGGACTTGCATGTCCACCATCTTGAATCAATCTTAGTTTGCACAACATTATGGCAGGTGTATGTCAGTGTAAACGCAGTAAAAAACATTCTGCGTTCGGTAAGGAATATCAACCAATGATTTGATGTCCATGTACACGCCTTTCCTATGTAAATCTATTTTCAATATAAGTTTGTATGTCAGAATCTACCCCAGCATGCACTGTAACATGAGACACACGCTGTGGCACATGCAAACTCCCCTATTGAAAACTGATCCCTCTTTTCGAGGATATACGGTAGATGCCATTATAGCTTGGTCAGTTGCACAGGAGAGTTGATGGGAAGGCGACGAGCACCTCACTGTTTTGTGTCGTATGTACACCTTACAAGCTGATTAACTCCTTCATCGCTAGCACATTCTGGCTATGGATATTACCTCTTAATTCCTGAAGTTATTTTCACGTTTTAACACCTCTTGGAATTCATGTCATCTATACCATTGGAAATTGGTTAAATGAATTGCAATTGCTAATCATTGGGTTTGTAGCTGCCCATGTTATAAATATAATACTATTTATGTATTGGTAATGTATTTTGGACGTGTGTACATATCGTTATACCCAAGGATTGCCTATCCACATTCAAGCATGGATTTATTGGATATAATCAAATACACGTGGCGGAAACGGGTCAGGAGGCAAACAATTTTTTTTTATCAGGTAGTGATATAGGGATACCTTAAATGTTGAAAATATGAAATGTTAAAATAGTGGAATTATTCGTGTGTATTGGAAGAAACACGAGGCCTTCATCCGAAAGGATTTAACCACTATCGAATTACTAAAAGACAATTCAATTTTTCCATTCATGTGGGTATTTTTAAAATCTAATTATACGTCCTGGTCCAAAAATACCGAATATATAATAAGACCAAGGATGGTAACATATCCATCACAACAACTTTCCATCGCAAGACCATCGCAAGACCATCTCTATCTCCGACGTAGGGGGACAGAACCTCCTTGACTTGAGGCACCGAGACAAATCACTTTATACTTTTGAGGTATTCCTAGTTGTTCATTGAGGTTCGAATAGACAACTGGGGATGCCTAGAAAGTATAGATGCTGCAGCCGCAACATTACCAAGCCTACCACCAGCAACAATATCCCCTCTTCAGCCTCTACCCACAGCTAGATCTTCGCCTGGAACACCAGTAAATATGATTGTGTTTGATAATTTATGTTAACCTTTGGGAGTTTTATTCATTCTTGGTATGTTTTGTGGTTTTCTTAGTTAATTTGGTCAATCCGGGATGTACAGATTATGTTTCTTGAAATAAACTTATTAGATGTTTTTTGAAGTCAAGATATCTTTCCAATACTAGACTAGAGCAGTTTGGTATGTTTGAAGTTGTATTAATGTTTGATATTTCTGGTTATTTCTATTGGTTGGTCCTTCTTCTGAGAACTATTTTATAGAAGGGTCTGAATGTCGGAAAATGTACACTCAGCAGCTCCACACATTAAGTAGGTTCTGCTAAATTAGGCAGAAAAATGATAAATAGTAGGAATAATTTGAGTATATTTGATGTTGCTTGGATTCAAACAGTGTGTCGGTTATGTTGAACTGTATTTTGGTCCTCATTTTTGTCTTAAAATTGGGTTATGTTGGACGTTTGGCTATACAAGGATGGATACTATAGCAAGGTCTTCAGAAGGCCTTTCATCGCATAGCAACGCAAACTTTAAGTTTAAAAAATTATAAATATATTATTTATAAGTTATTTAACTAAATTATATCTAATCTTTAGGGCAGGTGTCTTTAAAAAAGAAACAGGTCTAGAAAAGCGGAAAATTGGCTTATTTTTGAAAGTTTAAAAATTCAGATATAGGCAACTGAACTTCTAACAACTTTCTGTTCAATTTGTTTTCGCTTATTTATTGGGTGGTCATGCGATCCTTTTGCGTTTCGCCATTATTTCGCTCCACCAGAGGGTGGGAATTGGACAGCAAATCATTGGTCATATTAAGAAGTTGTCAATTGATAATGAGGTAGTCAGTGTTTTCAATTTGTTTAGTGAAAATGTAAAAGAAAACACCATGACATTGAACAACTAACAGTTAGAGGAAAGGGATGTTCTATGGATAAGGTAAGTTTACATGACCTGGACGCTGTTAGACGTATTTATCAAAATCTGGTTGCTATAAATAAATACAGGTTAACTAACGAGTTGGTGGAAGGACTGTCAATATTGCACGAGTTGCACAGTGAATATTGCACGAGTTGCACAGTGCAACGAGTGCAATATTCTAAGCAACTGAAACCAAATAAGTTGAGGAGAGAAGGAGTCCGGTCTTCATTGATTTACTCATATCGGTCTGAACAGTATTCATATAAACCAGTGTTGATATATTTAATACAACTCTATTTAAAAGTTATTTATCTTTATTTTATTTAAAATTTGTTCACAGCGTATAAGTGAATCAAACAATACCATATTAAGGCACATGTAGTGAACAAGTGACAAATAATACAATTACGGACATTGACATTATGGGATATGAGCTCATGGTATGACAATCAGTGATGGTCGACCATTGTCTTCTGCCCACTGTTGTAGCTACTTAACAAGGAGTGGAGAAATGAGTAAGACAAGTCTACACAGTCTAATAAACATTAGATTAGTTTTACATGTAGTTATATAGTCTCTTTCCTCCCGCTTTTATTCTGATTCTTCCTGGGTTTCATATGAATCAGTGACCCTCAGAGGATTCAGATTATTGGTGGGAAACATTTATTGGGTATGTCCATGAAATACAGTAGTAAAGTACATAATCCTTAATATAACCAAAATTCCGATGTTATAATATATATTTCGAATAACATTTGCAAATGCAAGTATGACCCTCTTCAAGTTCCCTTAAAGGACCCTGCTATCATCTAGGGTTGAGACAGAGTATAGTATCAAGTGCTTTCTAGTGGACGATCTACACAGTCAATATGATGCCATTAAATAAGAGGCATTTGTGTATACTACTTATGACCAGTGGTCAGTTGGTGTAAGTAGTATACTGACCAGGGGGTATGGCGCAGGTATAGAACCAGACTGACCAGCATCCAAATTACGTCTCAATTGTCTTAAATATGTCTAAAAATCGCAAAAATCATATTCGTGTTTTTCTCACAGGACCTATTTGTAAGATTGTTTCCATTTTGGGGTGTTTAGTGCCCTAGGTCGTAGAGGGTGACGTCGCCAGAAAATGTTCAATTCACCTTCACCAATCCTCTCAAATAACCCAAATTTCAGACGGAAATAAAGTTCAAAATACAGTTCAACCTAACCAAATAGATTGCTAGAACCAATGCAATGTCGAATATACTCATGTTTACCTAGTATTGACCAAATTGCAGCCTAATTGAGCAGAATTTACTAAATGTGTACAGCTGCCAATTGTACATTCTCTGAAAATCGTACCCATCATGAGTACATGTACCACATTTTAATTCTGTGTACTAAATATATCCATGCTTTCCTAAAGTCATCATAAGGGAATATATTTAACAACATCATAAGCGATTGGCCATGATCCAGAATTTCTTTAACTTGAAAAAGTCTGTATTGAGGATATCACATTACATCGTGTGTCGATACTGTTCTCAGTCATTCCTGCTAGAGTGAACTTAACATTATATTACTTTCTCCCTTATACATCTCGAATTCGAGTTAAATTATCATACTAAGCTTTACATTATATTACTTCCGACCTCATAATCTCGAATTCGAGTTAAATTATTAGACTAAGCTAGAAATCATATACAAACATTATAAAAAATGACCCAGAAATGACTCAGTCATGTACAAAATCTTTCTATTTTCTAGTCCGCTACCTGTCATTAGAAATTAATAAATGTGTATGGACAGCCGATCTCCGGGTATGAAAAATAAAAAAGACCATCTTAATTTGTAAAAGACTTTAGCACAGAATATATAACACTCTTATTCCTGACATGGTAAAGTTCTATGTTTTCAAACAATTATAGAAGTAATTATTGGATTTCTCAACGGTTGAAATAGTTCAAATCTGCTTCATCTCATTTTTTCAAATATGATGGTATCTTAAAATCCATTCTTTACTTTTTAAAACTTAGTTCCATGTGGCACATCACAATTGTTTAAATTGTCCATAGTTTCACATCCTATGGGTGAAGATTTCATGATATGTACACTCAAACTTTTAATCGGCTTTTGTGCAAATTCCGATTAATATACGAACTAAGACCATGTTCCAATATAGAATAATTGCTTTGAACCTATGCTTCATCTATCCACCTTTGCTGTTTTCATGATTACAAACTGCAATAGTACATATTTTGTTGACACACCCTTTTGGTTTTTTTTTATTCAATTAAGGCCGTAGACATAAACTTACATTTTATCACATAATCGATGAAGGATTGTTTCCATATGTTACATGACATGTCTTGCGAAAAAGTGAAAAAAAGGATTTTAAAATACCAATACCATCATATGTAAAACGATAAGATCAACCGGATACAACCCATGTCAGCATTTAGAAAACCTAATGATATATATAAGGTACTTCTATTTCTATGTTTGAAATAGAAATTCTGGGTAGACAGTATGTGTGGGTGGACAGTCACTAGTAAAGTAGCTAAATATACCCCTTAGGATGGCCTTAGAAACGCAATCATAAATTCAATAGACAGTATTGTCATTTGATACATGTAGATATGAGAGTCCAAGCAGTAAAATGAGATTATTCCTACCTTGATATCTTGTGGGTGAAAAACTTTGAAAAGTATCTATTTTCCGACTTAAGACTCAAATCATTGAGAAATATCTATTTTCCGACTTGTCTGTGACACATATTATCTTGTTATATGTTATACTATGACTACAGTAATAGAAATAATCTTCAGCCAGACACCAAAATCATGTTGTATGTCTTTAGTGAGCAGGGTAGGCTGATGCTTTAAATATAAATTTCTGCTTTTAGATGAATGAAAAGAGATGGAGTTGACATTTGTTTATTCTCTGCTACAACTCTGGAATAAGGCATTGTTTTTCTGAAGAACTTGGTTTGACGCCAATTCGAAACTAAATTTGCAATGCATTGTTGAAGCTTTGGTCTTGTAAATACAATATTACAATTAGAATAAAAATTGAACAAAGGATTTATTTTTCAAAAGAGTACAATACACTTAACTAAACTTTATTTAATTATACCTGGGTCAACCCAATTCATAACAGTTGTTGCTGCAGTAATTAATTTTCATATGTCGTGATTGTGGTGTTTTATTCTAAAATCGTCTTGTGGTATTTTATTCTAAAATCGTCTGCAATGCAGTCAATTCTATATTATAGATTAGTTACCGCCGTCAATGGTCTAGAGGCTATAACCACCTTAGGCAGAGACTACAGCGATTAATAACCTCCATTTCGGGCCTGCTGGTGCACTGTTTGCTCATACGGCTTCACTTCGGGATTATGCACCAAACAGTGCATCAGCAACCCCTCAATATCGGTCATTAATCCTTTACCAGTTGAGTCATGGAATGCAGTGGTAATGTGTGTGTGTGTGGGGGGGGGGGGGTTGCTGCGAAGTCAGGTCGGTTGTCAGGGGGTAAGAAAATGTACAATCAGCAGCGCAACACATTTGGTAAAGTCTCCTAAACTGGGCTGGAAAAGTGATAAATACTAGATATATCGTAGTTATTAGATATGGCCTTGATTACGAAAATGTGTTGCGATGTGTTTGTTTGTATTCAGTTTATTGAAACGTATTCATATCTAGGAAATATCTAGGAAAATTAAATGTCGGGAAATAAACCTGAAACCACACATATATATATAATTAATCTCTTTAAAATTAGCACTGATAAATTGAACTCCACTATGATAACTTATACATATATATATATGTATAAGTTATCATAGTGGAGTTCAATTTATCAGTGCTAATTTTAAAGAGATTAATTGTATTATATTTTCAGCCTAGATTTTGGCAACAGCCAGATATCAAATATTCCATCAGGGTTCATTCTCATCGAGATGGGTTATTATTCGTTCATGTTAAAACACTTCAAACTTAATTCTAAAGCAGGGATGGTCAACGAAATTATTTCCTTACTTTGTTGAAAATATTTTATTGACATTCTATTACAATACAGTCCTGTGATGATGCTAGTATGTGTTCTAATTTCGAATTCATTGTGAGTCGGAAAATTGTGTCAGTTTAATGTGTGACATTTTAAGGGGAAGATCACTTATAAACATATGCGCTAAAACAGCTATATAGGTTTCATTACCTTTTTGGCACAGTTTTAATAAAGAATCACCCCCATAGGGATTTTGCATATCCGCCATCTTGAATGTTGATTCGCATGGAACCTTGGGAGTTGTATACCAAGGTAAAACCTATAGGATATATAATATGTTCAGCATGGAATATTTAACAGTGATCTCATGTGTTTTACTTTTTTCCATAACGCAAGCCACCATCTTTCCCATCATGCATTTGTTTTGTATAGATCTTCTACACAAATAAACGATACTGGTGAAAAGATCCTTGCCGTTTTTTATATAAAGATGTTGCTAAATATTTGTATATCAGATTTTCACTGAATTCATCCCAACATGCACTGTAATAGACATGCGACGTGAACCTGGCGTCATGACCTTCCACCACCAGGTCCAGGACATCCTCCCGTGACGTCAGCACCATTTCCGGTTAAACGTGACTAGGTTCCATGTTTGTTCACGAATGTGACGCAATGACGCGACGTGCTGGGGTTGTCATAGAAACCTCACATGTTGCGTCCACTTCCGAAACAAACAGTAGCAGCCACCTACGTCACAACGTCGTCATAAGGGTCTGCGGATGACGTCATATATCTGAGCAATTCTTCACCTATATCGGACGGTGTCACTGTAATCAACTGGTTGTAATTAGCCTTCATATTAAACTCGTTGAATACGGTTGGTGACCAGCAGGCCAGAAATGGAGGTTATTGATACTTTATTGTCTACCTCATATGGTTATAACCCCTGGACTATTCAAGGTAGAGACTAATTAATGCACTGTAATTACCTGGTTGTAATTAACCTTTTAATCATTGAATAAACTGATGATGTATCCTATGTATTGTCATTGTTTTGATTATTCCTATAGTTTAATCCCTGAGAATACATCCGGGTATATTTTAAAATCGTTTCTGACTTATGAAGGAGAAAGAGAGCACGATGAATCAAACTAAATTTTAGATTAATGGAAGATATATATAAGCAATAATTATACTATGTTATATTATATAACACTGCCCCTCTCTTAGTGCCGATAAGAAGAGTCCTCCTAATATTCTTGGTAATTTATCTTTTAAGACGTTAGAACATATATGGACAATTCCAGTAATTCTGAAATATTGCAAACTTTGAACATCCTGGAAAAGGAATAGTTATGTCCCCTGACAACTGACAATCCTCCCCTCTAGTATAAATCCTTATGCAATGGGAGGCCTTTACAAATGGACACAATGTTTGTTTGTACAGACATGTGTAGCAGGTCTAATGTACCCCCAATCAGGTATACTAAATTACCGGGGGGTACATTAGATGAGAGGGGTAAATTAGAACCTGGTAACAACTACAGAAATTGGACAGAGACTTATGCCTTAGGTCTTCTAGTCTGACCAAAATTAATAATACTTAATGATATGATACCAATAATGATAACATTTCCATTACATAATATGCGCAACAGTCAGGGAGGTGTTTCATAAAACATCGTACAGTATAAGATGTGTCATGAATCTTATAATAGTATATGATAGGACAAGTTCTTAAATAGTTTCACTTCGTTATTTCAGTTCCATATCAACCGATATTATTTCGTTAATCAGAATCTGAGGAAATGTTAAAATAAATTTAGTTATATTATTTCATAAATTCAATAACCTGGTCAGAGTGTGAATAACAGTTTAGTTTTATGAAGGCTACTATAAATAGTACAAGAGTTCTTAACAGAATAGTCTTATATAAATTTAAGACTTCTCGTAAATGTTTAGGATATCTTTAACCATGTATACGACACTGATACATAAGATTAGGCCGTACAGGGTTTGTATGACGCCCCCACCCCCAACCCCCACCCCGGGGTTATATATACAACGGGTGGGAAACGGATTTTGCGTGTTGCTGTAGTTCTTTCAGGTTGCCCAACAATTTGAACAAACTTTCGTCTTACATTTTAGTTTATTTGAAATGTATTACGAGTTGATCTGCATCATACACTGGTCATGGATAGTATGGTGCCAGAATAATAATACATATGGGTCAGATTTTCAGAAAATGTACAATTGGCAGCTGTACACATTAAGTAAATTCTGCCAAATTAGGCTGCAATTTGGTCAATACTAGGTAAATTGGAGTATATTCAGCATTGTATTGATTCTAGCAATCTGTTTGGTTAGGTTGAACTGTATTTTGAACTTTATTTTCGTCTGAAATTTGGGTTATTTGAGAAGATTGGCGAATTTGAATTGTACATTTTCTTAAAATCTGACCCATATAACCAAAACAACATTACTTTCACCGTCATTGGAATCAGCTTGATGTCATCTTTCCAAATTATAGTTATATCTCCAAATTAATTTGTTGTGACTTGTGACTAATTTTTGTGTAACACGTCACCATAAACGATCTATGACGTCACACATAATGTATCATGTTCTTGGGGCACACGCTACAAGACCTAGTCTTTGTATTGTACGCAGTAAACAATTAATCAATCAATAATTCTTGCCTTTACTCCTGGCCCAAGTCCTCGGCCAGTGGCAGCCCTCCATGTCCCTCTACTACGGTCTCCAGTGGTGGTCAGGGCCGGCCAGTGTCTCCCCACACCCCGGTCGCCGGTCAGTAGTCCCTGTGAGTAGTGCAGTGAAAGTGGGCCTTCACTCGGGCACTCTACAAGAAATGTGGTTTTTAAGGAATGTTATTTTCATAAATGACAGAAAATGCAGGTAAACGCTTGTCTCACATTCGAACATTTTCCAAGGATATATTTTTATAAATAATTGTATCTATATTATGTATTTCAAGTGCCTCCCGCGGGGTTTTACACTTGTCCCAGTTTCAAAATATGTACAGTTTCGAAATAATAGGCAGGTTACAATTGTACAAAACGAAAGACAGGTAGTACATATAGATCATTGGAAATTGAATCTATATTAACGATTTTGCCAATTGTATAAAGAAGTTTAAAAGAGTGGTGTATGTGACACGGTCTTGAAGATAATAAATGAGGAGAGATTTCCACTTTGCCACTTCACATAGGATGTCCATTTATCTGCCATGATCAATTTTAAAAATATGACCCTGAAGAAGGGGAAAATGTTCTCTGAAACGTTGGTCATACAACAATAAACAACTCAAGCAAAACTAACTTGCATCGTCTTTCTTACGGTTTTGGTGTTTATTTCATAAAATCGATTAAAAAATATGAACCTAATTGTATTTTTGATGAAGTGTATATTCATTTTTTTTTTATAGACATGATGTTTCCTTATTGCTACTTCATAATAGGGGATAGAGGAGAATAGAAATGGTGGTATAGTTTAGTAGAGTTTACAGTCTAGGCTCAGAGCTGAGAGAGTTCCTACAAACTGAGGGAAAACCTCTCACCCCAAACCAGTAAATGCATATTGTATTACCACATGTACGTGTATGTACATATGGGTCAGATTTTCAGAAAATGTACAATTCAAATTCGCCAATCCTCTCAAATAACCCAAATTTCAGACGAAAATAAAGTTCAAAATACAGTTCAACCTAACCAAACAGATTGCTAGAATCAATACAATGCTGAATATACTCCAATTTACCTAGTATTGACCAAATTGCAGCCTAATTTGGCAGAATTTACTTAATCTGTACAGCTGCCAATTGTACATTTTCTGAAAATCTGACCCATAAACAATTATACAAGACATAACACATCGTACATCAGCTAATACATAGGACAGCCTAGGCTCAGAGTTGAGAGAGGCCCTCCAAACTAAGGGAGCATGTAGTGCATGAAGTAACGACGCTGTTTATTTTCATTCAACATCTATGGGTGAAATCGCCAGAAAATTTACAATTCGCCTTCCCAAATCCTCTCAAATAACCCGCATTTAAGACAAAGGTGAGGTTCAAAACTCAGTTCAACATAAACAAACAAGTTCTTTGAATCAAGGCAACATCAAATATACTGAGATATACCTAGTAATGGCCATTTTTTCAGTCTAATTTAGCACAATTGACCTAATAATATTATATAGATCTGACGGTTGTACATTTTCTAAAACTCTAACCCCATATAGTAGACTGACCTGGGAGGTGCACCTATATTGTTGTTGGTTCTGTTGTGGTGGTGGTGGTTCCGTAGGTGGAGAGGTATACCGAGGTCCTTCCTACATGGTTCACTGGCCAAATGATTTGATTAGAACCTGCATATGGGTCAGATTTTCTGAAAATGTACAATTGGCAGCTCTACACATTTAGGAAATTCTGCTAAAGAAGGCTGAAAAATGATGAATACCTGGTATATCTGAGTATATTTGGTATGGCATTGATTTAAAGTATCAGTTCTGTTATGTTAAACTGCATTTTGAAGCTCATTTCTGTCTTAAATGAGGCTTATTTGAGAGGATTTGTGAAGGCGAATTGTACATTTTCTGAAAATCTGACCCATATGTGATAGATGAAAAACACTACAGATACAAAATACATTGACGCACGTGCAACAAAGAAAGTAGACGAATTCGTTCTAGACAGTTGTATGACAGTGAATAAGGACCTACTATACATAGTATTCACTGACGTCACGGCGCTAGCCGCGGCTTGCCATAATGTGGGTCAACTTTAGCTGGACATGAGTGCTCCAAGCCTCAAAAAATGCAGTTTTCACCTCCAAAAGTTTTAGAGAATGTTATATACAGTATGCTGATAGGTTACATGGTCATTTTTTAGTGTGTCATGGTGGAATAATGAGTATAATTGCCATTAGCATACATTCGAAACGGGAAATCCTGTCGATCTAGTATCTCCCGCTATCTATTTTGCCACACATTATGGCTGCCAGTGAGGATAGCCGCTGACTGGGGTGACGTCATGTGAATACTATGTATACATAGCTCGCCTCCGACGATTTTTTAAAAACATTTTATTGGCCACACTTTTAAACAGGCCAGTTACAAAAAGCCGCATAACCTTATTTTAATAGTTGTTTTCGTGCGTTACCATTAAACTACACTATGAAGTAATATGTATAGCCTAAAGTTACACAAATAATCTTACTTTATGAACAATTTAACTTGTGTGCATTCAATAATAATAAATAATAAAATAAACCCAGTTAAGAACATATTTCATATACTTCAATCCATAAATATCATATTATTTTATATTCCCCAATATTTTGCTCATGTTAGTATTACTTTTACATTCATCTAAGTAATTAATAACGATATAGTTTTTCTGATCTTCTTCTGGTGTCTTATTTAATATCCATGGCATAACATATTTACATGTCCATTCTCTGTAACCTTCCTAGTATAGTTCTTCGTTATCATTTGAAAAAACGAATAATTTTCCACCATTCTAATGCCCTCTTCAGGTCAATCTCAAGAATTAGACAGTCCCTCACTTTGTCACCATTGCCAGGGATTGATGTTTATGAGAAAGTCAATGCTATACCAACTTCACGGTATTATACAACTTAAGCTAGGTCGTCCAGTATGTGTGTATTGCGTGAAAATGTGCATTTTCTATATCATATAAATCCATTTTTAATTGAAACTGCTTTCATTTGGTGATGATTATTAAAATAATAAGCTGTCACGGAAGAATTGAAATCCACGAGAGAGAAAAGTTATAATTACAGTGCAACATAATATAGGGAAGAAGTCTCATTTAAATTAATATTTCTCGGGCTACAAAATAATAATGGAGAGTAGTGTGGAGATGACGTCAGAGCGATACATGGCAGCAGATCCGCAGCAAATATCATATATATATATATGCGGATAAACCCGCCACTACATTATGATATTATCCTCTGTAAATATAATTATATATGAATTCAAAATTGTTGTCTACATATTTTCTTAAACAGCGGATATATGGGTCAATTTAGACGCCCCAATATCTGTCAAATTTCACAAACACAAGATATAAGCCGGAATTATGTACTGAACCAAGGTTTAAGTCATTATTTATTATACACCCGGGCTTTATACGCTTAAAAGATGACACAAGACAATAGTTTGGCTGCAGATATGCATTTGATCACTTCTTCATTCAAAATTCTAGGAAGTTGCATCCTCTTTCCAGGTTATCAGAAGTTTACAGACAACACAGTTTAGATGGAGTATAAATGTTTTAGTGGTATGCGATAGAGAAAGATGGAGATGGGTGATGAGGATGAGAAGGTGATTGTCTTCTGATCGGGTATTTAAGATTAAGATTTAAGAAACTTTTATTATTGATCATATCACTATCAGGGAACTTATCTCCGGCATTTGGGAGGTTTACAAGCTCCCTGTTGATTTACATGCTGTTTTTTCCAACGTACAGTTCCCCAGTCGTCATTGACGAAAGTGGGACGTTGTCTATTAAGTAAATTTTAATATACATTTGTTATATAATAATTCTCTAGCGCAGTAGATCATTATTATACTTATAATTCTCTGAAAGTAGCTTGAATTTATGATAATAACAGTCTGAAGTAATTTCTTTGTACATGTCTTAATCTATTAATCAATAAAATATTGGTCCGTCCATATTAAGGTGTTTTTTGCTACCATTTTAAAAGTATTCGCATCCTTTATCCCATGGGCTTCCGTCTGCAACATATTCCACCAAGTTGGAGTAAGATTCCAGGCATTGCGAATCATTTAATCCCACTATAGAAGCCAGAGGCCAGACTAACCGAAATAAAGATTTATATTCACAAAAACAAACAAAAAGAAATTATCCTGAGTATGTCAACAGGAGCCACATACAGTAGACTGAGCTGTTCCTATTAGGTAGGCCTACATACAAACAGCTCTCCTCACCTAAACTCATTAAACATTTCATCATCAACTACACTTGTTCCGTGCACACCTCTAACATTGTCTTATCATGCTATCTATGTCTATTTCTGTCCACAGCTATATCCGTGTCAATGCCTGCAGCTAGTAAAGTTTCATCCCAACTCATCATTATACATGTACGCTATGTACATTATTCTCTTAAGTATTTCCTTATTTGTAAGTATTTAAATGTTGTAAGATTAAATGAAACAACTTTTATATATAACATACATGTATACTCATACTTATCCGCGTACCCACTACTTAGATAAAAAGAAGTTAAACTGTGTCTCAGGTTAGAATGAAAACCGTTCGAGGGAATGAGACTACATTGTGTAAAATATCTGAATAAAAATAATGTTAACAAAATACTTTGGTCAAAAACTATTTCTTCCAGCCCATCTTAACGTCATTTAACTAAAGTTGGGGAGGATTTCATCCGGTTGCTTTTGCTACAAAGCTTCGTAAACATCCACATTTAATATTTCGGGGACCCGCCGAAATCCTTCCCTACGATGGCTTCACTTATTATCTCTCGTTTTCTCTCGCCCAATTTTACTTGAGATTCTTGCATGAACATATAGCAGCAGCAGAATATTCATAAGTCCAACCCTATAAGTCTTAACAGGAGTAAATTTTGTAAGGTATGGCATGTTTGTTGTAATATCTGAGAATGCAACCTTAATTCTTGATGAATTTATTTAGTAAGAGGCGAAACATTCGTTTGACCACATTTTCTTTTAGTTGTAAGAAGTATACGTGAGATTGGCAGATTTTGTACCGAAATTGACGAACAATATGTAAATTTGTATTTCTGTCATATATTTCGCGGCTCTTAAATTGTGTTTCATGGAACCTTCAGACTGTGGTTTATTGGCCGAAAACACAAAACCATCTGCAATTAACTTACGATGAGATTTCATGAAATTATTTCGCTTTTCGCCAAACATAATAGTCCTAGTGTACACTTCCACTGGAGTAATGGTTAGAGGGGGCAACATTTAGTCGTAATAAGTCGTAATAAGTCGTAATAAGTCGTAATAAGTCGTAATAAGTCGTAATAAGTCGTAATAAGTCGTAATAAGTCGTAATAAGTCGTAATAAGTCGTAATAAGTCGTAATAAGTCGTAATAAGTCGTAATAAGTCGTAATAAGTCGTAATAAGTCGTAATAAGTCGTAATAAGTCGTAATAAGTCGTAATAAGTCGTAATAAGTCGTAATAAGTCGTAATAAGTCGTAATAAGTCGTAATAAGTCGTAATAAGTCGTAATAAGTCGTAATAAGTCGTAATAAGTCGTAATAAGTCGTAATAAGTCGTAATAAGTCGTAATAAGTCGTAATAAGTCGTAATAAGTCGTAATAAGTCGTAATAGCCTGCTGAACTGGCCCTAGTCTCCCACCCTCGCGGTGCAAGGGACCAATACTTTTTATCTACAATACAGGTTATTACATCAGATACTCTCTCTATATATATATATCACACTTAATGAAATATGGGTGTATACACTTGTGACGTCAGAGGGTACCACTCAGAGTCACTGTCAGCTACCGACGTCATTTTTACGTTGCATGCGGTAGACGTTTTTAGTTCTTGGTCATTCTTGCCGTATGATACTATTATTTTGTTGTTGTTGCTGTTGTTGTAATTGTTCCTTTTGTAGATTGTAGGATCATCCACTGTCCAAGAGTGTCACTATTACCGCTGGCTTACGTGCCAGGAATTTCCTGGGCGCGTTGCCTTGAGTAGGTAGGGACAACGTCGGCTGTTGCATAAAAAATCCTTTCTTAAAATGTTCCTTGTTAAGCTATGCCCCCTTGCTTGTGTAGGACATTCCTACTGTATGAATTACAAAAATTAACATTATCTGTATAGCAAATTCCTCCCCTAAAAGTACCTTGCCAGTTGCTTAGCAAGGAAGAGTAGATCAGGAAGGAACATTCTAAAGTTGTTGGCTTATCAGCATTGTTGTACAACTTACGGAGTCCTATATTTATTTACAATTAAATTAGTGTTTATCTAATATTCAATCGAGTGTTAGGCTGTTCCAGTCTAGGCTCAGAGCCTATTAGATCAGATAAGCTTGATATCGACGCCTCCTTCTGCACTGATGGCTTAGGCCAACCTAATGGGAGTCTTCTGTGAGTTTGCGGTCAGGAGCGAGAGGTATCCTACGGCTTTCCCTGCGTTTGAAGGGATTTTTGTTAGCTCTGAACCTAGACTGGATTAAGTCTTTCCACATCTCAATCTGAATTGTTAGCTTTGCTGTAACCACAATTTACTCTTTACCACAATATTATTATTTTTGATATTAAAGTATTATTATTATTTTTGATATTAGAGGATATTCAAAATGAAAAATAGGGTTAAATTGATTCTGTACTGTGCAGGTCTTTTAAGAGATCTCCACCAGTAAAAGGTCTTGATATTATTGACTTGTCGGATATATGTGAATAAATAATGAGTATATAGGAACTACGAGCTAACAATAATAACTGGAGAGGAGCTTAATTGGCTAATAAATGTAGAGTGAATTTAAATAAGATCATGTAAAATGTACAAAGATTAATAATTAGTACAGGTATTTGCTGGTTCAGTCTTGGCTTCATCGCCACAGCAGTGATACCAATCTCCATACTCCCTGCTGCTATGACCGAACCAATGTATATAAATTAATTTTCAATTCACCACAAATTGCCCAGTTTTCAGAGAATAGGGCCCTAGAAGCTAAACTGTACATGTTTTTTTTTGTTATTTTGATGTGTATGTGTAAGGGCTTAGATTGCATCGTCGGAGGCCTCCCTGATGCCACACATAGTTGTGGTTAGGCCGGTCCGTCCACTTGGTCATGTTGATAGCCCTTGCTTATCAAAAGCCCGATCCAGGTCCCGAATTTGGCGTTAGCTACTAGACTGGGTTAGACCTCCACTAGATAGATAGATAGACAGATAGATAGATAACTTGGTTATTGTATCTAAAACGTACAATGAGTGATACACATTCTGACTTATTGTCAGGTCTTCCAGAATGCGGCCTCTCACAGAGTAGAACAGCGTTAAACCCTTGGTAAACCCTATGTAAAGAGGTGAGTATACCGTATCGCTAATGTCACAGATTTCTATATAATCAGATGTATTACTTATTAGATGTAAACCTAATTTGAATGCTCGTGATGCAGAGTTATAAAGTCGTCTTTATGATCTATGGAGATCTGTTTGACAAAGTCAAACTAATCATTAATAATGTGAATTCTTTGGCTTTTAAATTTAAAAGAAAAGTGAATGTAAAGGAGCGTGATAGAGACACGTCTAGGCAGCAAGGTTACAGTACCTTAGTGCTACTTTTACGATTTATATGATTGTGAATGGTCATTCTACTAGATTAACGAGTGGTATTTGTTAAAGTAATACAATAAAATACCTGATTTATATGACACTTTTCACGACTTCTCACCGCGAGGCCAGCGTTTAACCTTGATAATATTTCTTGTTATTAATCATATAGAGTTTCTATAACCTTCACAATGTTTTTAAAGATCTCCATTTTATTCAGATTCATATTCTCCTTCGGCACGATTATAAGTTAAAACATTCATCCGAGTAGATCACATACATCCGTTATCGCGGAGCTATCCTCGGTAGAACTCACACCTTGGACTTGGATTTAATATAGACAGTTGCTAGACATATTTTATCATATATCTCACTATAAATTATGTTCATTTGGATTAGCTGAGCATAACAACCATTATTGTAATACTTTTGTTGAATAAATATATCTTAAACTAATGAAACATTGGAATATAATTATTATTGTAGTAAAGTAGGGGATACAGCATACCACAACATTATATAGATCTATATAACGTATACTAGTGTATATCATTGCAGTAATAATGTACATTGTCTCATCTAAGGTTAATTCAATGTGCAAACGGGCATCCTAATGGGGTTCTGATGCATTTTGCGGTTTGGAGCGAGAGGCTTTCTCTCAGTTTAATTGGAGGGACTGTGTCCACTCCCAGGAATTTTACCTCGACCTTAGAAAATCATCTTCGAGCGAAGCGAAAATGTATAATCGATTTCACCATTGACGGAGAGCCATATTTCATCATTTAAATTTGACAAGGTTGATCGAATGTGGCGACTTTAGTATCTGGTTAAATGTTAGTTAAGATAAGATAAGATAAGTTGTTTTTTATTTGTCTTTTCAACGAGTACATATGAGCATAAGTGAGTATGAAAGAGAGTATGACAAAAGGGTCTACATGCCACTATGGTACTACAGCGATGGTACCATTTCTTCCGGCTGTTACCGAAAAGTTTAACTGATAATTATGTGGTTGTAAGTATATTATGAGATAAGATATGTATGAGACATGACAACAATCGTTTTACAAGTATGTGAATTGGATGTAATGATAATTGTAGTCTTGGTTGCTGCCACAATTGTATAACATATGGTAACACTAATATTCAGATTTCGTTCAAATCTTGATAGAAAAGCAGAAGTCAGTTTGCTCAATAGCAACTATTTCTACATTTCATACTATATTTGCCATCTTACCACCTACAGTTGAGTAGTAATAATATAAAAAGAATCTACACAGATATAAAGTCAGTCGTGTGGGAAACATTAAATGGCTCTCCCCACATCCTTCCAGACAGAAACTCTGCAAACCCCGGGGCGTGTGTGTGAGAGATGGGGGGGATGAACATAAACATAAAAGGAAACCTTACCATATAATATCTTAGAACATAATATAGTGGGTACAAAACAGGAGTTGAAGCTCCTATGAAACTAAACGCTTGAGTAAACGGGGGCGCTAGAGCGTTCCATCTTTTTTTTTAAAGCCTATCAGATAAGATACGATCGGTATGCTAATGGCTTTCCGGGCCTTGGAGTTGTACCGTCCTAATGAGATTCTAATGGGATTTTGCTCTCACTTTGCCTCCGTTTGAAGTGATATGTTGAGCTCTGGGCCTAGACTATTTCCAAAACGAGATGAGAGGAGAAAGCTGGACAGATGTTTTTAGAATATCAGGGAAATATTTACAATGCTTGTAATTCGAATTTCTTTCTTCTAATGTTCAACTCATGACAGAATCAATTATCTGAATCGAGGGTGTGTTTGATTATCCTCCATGTATCTATCTATCAAATGTATATAAATCTCAAACTTCAGACCAATGTAGGTACAAAACCTCAGATCAGATAAGAATGGTACATGTCAGCCGACTTCGCTAATTGGTTTCCTGGTCTAGAACTCGGGGTTTCAATGGGAATATAATGACAATTTGCATTCTTAATGGAATTATAATGGCACTTTGCGGTTTGAGGCTAGAGGCTTTCCCTTCGTTTGAAGGGAATCTATCAACTTTGGGCCTAGACTGAGACGCCGAGATCTTGTCATCCACCAATGATTACTGCGCAGTTAGGTCAACAACGGCGCTCATCCCGCGTCCCTAGCTCACCCAACTGAAATCCATTTCTTGTCCAGTTCGTGATGAATATATTTTGGTATATATGAGCTTTTTGGCGATAAAAACGTTCAAGATAAATAGTTTAATATGACTAAGAAGTGTAGAAGAGGAGCTCTATATGGGAGTACTGAGAGTATTAGGGTCGCTATGGTAGCCATTTAGGGTGTGGGGTTCTTTCTTGCATGCACACACAATAATGTTGTGTTTTTGAAATAGTCAAAGTAAGTTGAACATCATAAACACATATTGTGAGAGTCTGTATCCAATTTACATTTCGGTACATCCATCATGATATTGTCTCTGTTTTGGATCCATTTTTTTATGTTGTTCTTTTCATATCTGGAACGATATATATATATACAATATTTTGTAAAAATTATAATATTCGGTCCCAGTGCATCTACTACCTATCTAGGATGTTATTGTAAATCAACTATGAATAGAATAATATTGAGTCTAAAAAGAAATGTGTTATAATGAAAATTTGTTAACAAGAAATTGAAATCGAGCTGATGTAATTTGCAAACCAATGTACTTTATCCAAATCTTATGTGATGTACATTCTGGAAGATCTGCTTAGCTGAAAAGCATGTCTAGTTCTGTAATTTACCAAATAAGAACACATTGATCATATTTATATATGAATCTATTCGGGGGAATTAGGCGTAATGACGGTCGCGGCCTCAGAAAACGTATGTACACTTGCTGTCGGCTGCTCTACATATTTAGCCACGACTGCTAAATTAGCCCAAACATTGTCCTGCTGGTGAATATTAATATGTATATTTTGGCACTCTGACCCATGTATGTACATAAATCATGTATGAATGTTTGATTGAATGGATAATGATAATAATACAATCAAATCATAATAATGTAAGAAATTGTGTTATATGGTCTGATCTACAATATATTCGCTGGTACCACTCATTCATCCACTTAGTAGACTATTATATTTAATAAAGGTTGTATACATATTATTCGATCGTATCATTTCATCATTACATAAACCATAGCATCTAAGTATCCGACATAAATACTTCCATTACCTGCCTTTCTCATTTTATAATATTTCTCGTTTAAAAAACAGTAAAACAGTTTTATAAATGTTGGTAATTAGATAGACCCACATGGGTCAGATTTTCAGAAAATGTACAATTGGCAGCTCTACACATTTATGAAATTCTACTAAATACGGCTGAAAAATGATGAATATCGGGTGTATCTGAGTATATTTAGGATCACATTGATTGAAAGTATCAGCTCTGTTAATTTAAACTGCATTTTGAAGCTCATTTTCGTCTCAAATGAGGGTTATTTGAGAGGATTGGTGAAGGCGAATTGTACAATTTTTGAAAATCTGACCCACTACTGTTATTGTAATAGCATTGTGTCAGGGTATGACGAAAAATGTTCTCCGGGGCGAGAGTACGTTGTATAAATTCACCTGAATAAAAATAATGTAAACAAAGGGACTGGGTAAACATATGTGCCACAATTAGTAGGCAAAATTGAGTAATCAATCCACGACGAAAGTGAAGGGAAAAACGCATTCCTTGTTGGACCTTGAATATCTGGAAATTCCATGTGCTATAATTATGCAAGTGTATTCAATAAAATGGTGGCACAGGAAAACAATTATTTGATTATTATACTTTTAGATGGTGTAACATAATGATGATTTTCATTTAATCTCTTTAATTAATTCTTCATTGATTATATATTCAAGTTAACAAATTTAGGACCTGCCGCTGAGCTGGGAGCAAGGCCAACATTCCCACTTCAGGATCCCCTCTCTCACTACCTGAACTGTCTAACATTATAACCTTGGATCCCATTCATTAAAATACACAACGAGAAGGAAATTATATTAATGGAATTAAAAACTGTAACGAGTATTTTGTTACAATGGTCAATAAAATGTATAATCTATATAATATACATTAAACCAATGAGTAGTATAGAGGTCCTCACGCTTGAACTTTAACCCTTGAGGCTTGTATGGTCAGCAGATCGTCAGTATGGTCAACTTACGACTGTCCATATCTATACCCACCATGTGTAACAATAGAGGGGGGTTTATAATAATCACCCGCCCGGGGGTTGATTTGATTTGAATATATTTTATTCAGGTTCATATACATTTATTTCCATACATACAGTAAAGATGTACTCAATATAGCCTGATTTTTATCACATAACTTTAATGTAAATCTCGTGAAGAAGAGATGAAAATAATAATAGAGAAATGTAACCATGGTACTATAAAAAGGTATTACATCTTGCATAATGTATTGCATCTTGCATCTTGCATAACAATGTTTCAAGATAAATGTAACTTCTCGACCGTTTGTAAGTCATTAGTATGTGTCTCACCCACCTCAATTTCGACCTTGAATATTAGTCAAATAAGATCAGGACATGAGGAACACCGCTCTCAGGAGCGAGACTGTTTGTCTGGTTATTTTGTACTTACCGCTGAATAAAGATTTTGTCGAAAAAAAATCTATTTGTATAATATACAAATAGATTTTTTAATACACACACATTGCAGATATATATTTTTTAAATAAATCTCCACCAGCTTTGACTTTCTTAGTCCAAAAAGGCAAATGAATCTCAATGGCTGAGAATATGAGTAACCCAATACATGGACAGTAGCCAATTTATGTACAATGATCTTGTTATATATACTACCTATATGTCCGCTCAAAGCGTCCATTAACACTAAACAATAATAAACATATCACATTTCAATATGTCCTGTTTGTAGAAATGAGCTCCGATACTTGTTTACAGCCAGTTTGAAATTAATTGCATCCTCTGCAACTCGAATTCTTTCAGGAAATTTATTCCATAGCGTACTAACCCTCCCTAGCCAGCTTCTGCTAGTATGAGCTTGTTCCATCGAAACTTTAACCCCTAAAACCACAAAAAATCTAAATTCTATCATTTATAAATTCCAAGTCGAATTGAACAAACTAAGTACTGAGGCACACAAAATTGCGGACAGGCATGCCTTCAGCCTTAGATTAAGATTAATAATATTACGCTAAGCTTCAGCTCATAAGGGAAACGGGGTGATGGGATCACAATCTTGCACATCAATCTGATGAATATTTGGTATGACTGTTTATGATTGTTTATTACGATTACCGTCCTTGTATCTTATTTTGTGTTCTTGCTGTTGTTGTACATCTTTTGCTGCAACCTGCTTACTGATTGATTTTTTTTTTAAACATTTTATTAGGTAGATATCCACAATGTGGTAGGTTTCATCTCCTTGAAAAAATATACAGTTTTACATCTAGATTAACTTCATCATTACACAAATAAATAGTTACTCTTTTCAAATTACGATAATGACAGTACATCTTCAGTGACGAAAGGTCACAACACAACACAAACATTTTTTTGGTATAGGCCCAGTTATTAAAAACAATAATGATATTTTGCTTACAGTAAAAGAAGTTCATCAATATTTCGACCAATTTTTTTAATTACCTTTACTCTTACTATCTTCACAACTCTCATAATCAGTTTGGTTCTATTTCAGGAGCGAACAATACATTAATTCTTATGCCATCCAGTTCTCTTCTGCTTTTAGATGGTTTTTAAGCGCAGGCCATGATATGTTCTTTACCAACAGTGGTAGGCGGTTCCATACTCGTGGCCCCTGGAAGAAGGGGGACCTTCTTAACTTTTCGGTTTTGGGTGCCATTATCGCAAGATTAACACCTTCTGCCAATCTAGTAGCTCTAGGCATCGCAACAACCAAATTAGGGTCTTCCTTTAAGTTAAACATTAGGTTTTGAATCGTAATATTACCCTTTTTCTTGAATTTGAATCAATATACGGTTTGATAGTTATTGTCATGTATCAATCATCATAAATAACCTACGTTGCACAACATATCAAGACTCCACTGAGCTCTATGTGTTACTATATTCGGATTGAGAATACACTGCATAATTCAACCGCAACGACCGCAGAGGGGAAAAGGGTCAGTGGAGTCAAGCCTTAAATACCCACATTACTAGCTTAAATACTTTAACAATAGAGGGTAATAGTATTCACCTGGGGTGTAATAATAGGGGTAGGGTAAGGTGAAATGAAGAGGGGTGTATATTAAAGGGTAGAGGTGTCCATACTTGACCCTCGGGGCTATGATGGTCAAAAGGGTATCATTGCGGTAAGCTTGCGGTTGTCCACAAGTGCATGCATAAACAAAACAAAAATTAACAGAGGGAAATTTGCCTTGTCCATACGGTCACCTATGTCTACGGGTGAAGTCGTCAGAAAATTCACACTCGGGAGCTCTACACACTTAAATATAAATTCTGCTAAACTAGCCTGGAAAAAAGATAAATACTAGGTATAACTCTAGTATATATTTAATATTGCCTTGATTTAAACAGATCTGTTCGGTCATGTTGAACTGTATTTCAAATCACATTTTTGTCTTAAATTTAGGTTATTTGAGAGGATTGGCGAAGGCGAATTGTTCATCTTCTAGCGACTTCACACGTATAATATACATACAGATACATGCCCTGACCTCCCCACCTTTAAGGCTGACGCACACATTGCCGATTTGGCTCCCGATTGCCCCACGATTTGGGGCTCCTGATGAATCCTAAGATTTCATTTCAAACCATGGTTTATGTCATTTCAAAAACCTAAGATTCATCAGGAGACCCAAATCGTGGGGCAATCGGGAGGCAAAATGGCAATGTGTGCGTCAGCCTTTAGGCTATGATAGGCAGAGCTTGTTCAGAGCGCTAGTCTGGCGGTTGTCCGCAAGTTTCCGCATCATTTGTGCCAGCTAAAACGCAGGGTTGAATGCTGTGATCGCTTCTGCCCACAAATTGGTGTTATCTTGATATAGGCAGAATATGTGTGGATATGTTGTCCTCAATTCCTATAGTGTTTTCCAGAATAAACTGACACATGAAATATTGTGTGCCAGACATACTGGGTAATTTGTATTCAGACATTTAAATTTTAAAAAACGTAACTAGCCCTGTCATTCATCTGTCTCAATGTATAAACATAATCTGAAACATGAAACATCAAGAAAACGTTCAATCAGCGATGGAGGAGCCATAATAACACACAATGCTGGGATTGGATTTTAGAATGTCTTTATTATTCTTTAAAATGCCTAATTGCGGCTCCTAGAAACATTATTATTATTCTATTAGTTATATTCATTTTTTGAACGTATGTAAAAGTTTGTTATCAGATTATACTTAGTGAACTCCTTTTTTGTAAGCATATCAGCATGTTCTGAGAAGATTGTAATTGTTACATAATATTCCACTGCTGAATAAAAATACAAATATGGTACAATCTTCTTTATCCCCACTACTTATAGTACTTAGTAAGATCTATCCCATCAGCGTGTTTTCTCTCTTGCTATGATAGGACCAAAATATACGAAAGTATGTCAAAATAGGGTGTAAAGCAACAATGCTCCCCCTCCCCCCCCCCCCCACACACACACCTAGTAAAATATACACGGACTAATAGGCAGGAGAATTAATCAATCAAGCATCTGCCTTAATATCATATTATTATACAACAATTGGGGTCGTGGCATAACAAGTGTCCATCTACGATATCATAGACATTTTTTTCTGCGACAACGATGTCTAAAAAATGCTAGAAAATTACGAAACCTATTTCGAAGTGCAAAAAATAGATAAATGTGCAATGTATCAAATTAATAAAATATCACCTAACATTGAATAGTGGTATATTTGGAAAGATAAATTTGAACTTTTTTCACTATTAAGATATTGTAAGATGGGTAAATGTGGTATCTGTGCATCAGGGAGCATGTTTCTTATGCAAGGCAGAATATTAACACAGTGAATATGGCATCGTTTATTTGTTCACAAAAAGTATACACGTATGTCGATATTTTTCAATGAAATAAATAACCATAAACATAAATATTCAGGTTTGATTTTTAGTCTCAATACGGCCATTATTAGAATAAGAAATATTCGGAAACATTTCACATGTCCAGTATTGACGCAGCGTAGAAAATCCC
The DNA here is from genome assembly GCA_942159475.1 of Sthenelais limicola. Classification (NCBI taxonomy): domain Eukaryota; kingdom Metazoa; phylum Annelida; class Polychaeta; order Phyllodocida; family Sigalionidae; genus Sthenelais; species Sthenelais limicola. The sequence goes on from OW804102.1 coordinate 40,121,307, forward strand.
TCGTGGATGTCAAGAGATCTACGATGTCGTAGAGGATGTCGTCACATATTATGCATTGTAGACATCGCAGATGGCTGTCTACAATCCACGAGCTCGCAGATTGTTATGCAACGGGGGCAATATAGCTAATATAATTCCTTGAGAGTAAAGGGGGTAGGTCGAAGAAGGAATTGGAGGACAGACCACATGTATTGACCATTAAATGTCACCGTCCACCGCCTCTGCCGATAGACCAGAACGGGATTAGAGATCTGATATCCCATTACTGCTAAGACAGGAGGAACTATCATAAAAATTTGGTCGAGGGGGCAGAGCCCAGCTGTTCTTTTATGAGGGTTTTAACAGATTAACAAGAACTAATGGTCATTCCCTCTTCCACTCCTCGAGATCAGAGAGAAAACACCGGTGTCTAATTAACCTGTCATAAACTATATCTAATAAACACTTCGTACAAATATTTATGTTTACCCCACTTAAGACGATGCACGATAGCGTAGGGAATAACGACACACATTCAGCATCAGTGAGCGGGTTTGACTGTCATTTTATCTCAATAAAAAAATCTGTCTAAAAAAATCCAAGATCATCTGAAATCATCTTTATTCTATACTTTTTAAGAATAAAGTATCATACAATTCATATTTACTCTACACCATATATTGTAATGTTAACCCAGGGCACAACGAAAAAAGCTTTGTATGAGCATGAGTGCTGTACTGTATATATATAATTATATATCGGTCAGATCTTGAGAAAATGTACAATTGGCAGATCTACACATTAATTTGAGTAAATTCTGGTAAATTAGGCTGAAAAATGGTCAATACTAGGTTAATGAACATATTTTATATTGCCTTGATTCAAACAATTCGTTTGTTTATGTTGAATTGTATTTGGAATCTCACTGTCTTAAATTTGGACTATTTAAGGGGATTGGTGAAGGCGAATTGTACATTTTCTGGCGATTTCAGCCATATATTTAATGCATCCTAGAGTTCCTGTGAATAAAACACTTACCGGTATACCATATTTCAATTTTGCTACTTATGACCCATTTCTCTGTAACACGGAAAATATTATCAATCAGAAATATTATCAGATCATAGATATAATTATTATAACTCCATTGAGATTAATTAAAGTTAGCATTAATAATAGCAATTAATCAATTAATAATAACATTAATAATAACAATAGTTCAATTATAAAGCACACGATAGTTTTAGTAGAGTAGGTGTTAAAAAGTGATATGAGTGTCGTATTAATTAGTTCTAGCATCATGGTTTGATTCTAAATGTAGCACTTTATTCTCGCTGGTTGATAAAGTTGTACATTTCTGGGAGAATCCTAAATAGAAATGTTGAAAAATTTCCTAGAAAATCACAACCTCTAGTGGAGTTCAAGTTTAAACCCTGCCCACACACAGCCGATTTGGCCCCCGATTACCACCCGATTTGGGTCTCCCGATGAATTCTATGATTCCATTTCAAGTCCTGATTTATGTTTTTGAAATAACATCAACCAGGATTGGAAATGAAATCCTAGGATTTATCAGGAGACCCAAATCGGGGGGCAATCGGGGGCCAAATCGGCTGTGTGTGGGCAGGGTCTTACTGCTTATTTACCTTTTCCACTAAATTATGTGAGAATCGCATGAGAATCGGCTTTGTGGACAATGCCCTGAAGACTGGTTTAGCTGTGGCACACCACATGTGATGCTCGTCTGTTAATATTGGCCCTAGGGCACAACAGAACTGACATGACCTTTCCACCACTATCCTTCAACTAGCCACACCCTCACCTGCACCTGTCTGTATCTATTATAGAGGTTTAGAGGCGTGGCCACCGCAGATTGACTTCTTTTACATCTCTAATGATGCGTCAACTTGCGGTTGTCCGCAAGCTGACCGCAGTCATACTCTTCTGACCGCATTGGCCCGAGGGTTAAACGGTGGTAAATGCCCTTTTAAACATGGAACCTAATCTTGTATTGCAATGTATATGGTAAACCTTCTCAAAGAAAGCCCAACCCAGGGGAATCTCTGTAATATCGCACGGCCTCTAAAACAGACTACATGATCATTATAATATGTTATCGATTTGTCTTATCTCTTTAAGGATAAATTGTCCCACATTTATGATCTTATTAATTATATTCTTAAATTCGCGAAAATAGTTTCATAGTTCACGCTTAGAAGCGGAAGTCGATTATTTGCATGTGTTTATTCTTCTATTCTGAGATGTAATATATTATAATATAATTATACTGTAATGGGTACCTGGCTGTGCTAATGAATTAATTGTTTGTGCAACCTTAATGTAAGCTTATGAAGAAATAAAAACCGATCAATTAAACCCTTCGGATTAAACCGATGTGCTCCATATGCCTGATAGGGGAAAGGGCTGTTCATATTTTGTGTGTTTTCTTTTCAGTTTAACATTACATCAACGAGACCAGGGCCTCTAGTCGCATTGGTTACATAAATAGTGTGTTTTTCTCAGCTTGACTGAAGCTACATACAATAAGGGCTATAATGTATATTCAAAATACAAGATGTTCCAACGTTAGATACAGATGTAATCTATATTTTGATAGAAATACATACTCAAACTATTGAATAGCATACATCAGTTGATATGGTATACATATATGCTCAGTTTGCTTTTGTTTTATTTTTATACTTGATGTTATATGTCTAGGCTTGATCTACTGTTCTATTATCATACGAGTTGTAATATGTATGTAAGTGGGTCAGATTTTCAGAACATGTACCATTGGCAGCTCTACACATTTAGTAAATGTTCCTACATCAGGCTGAAAAATGATGAGTACCGGGTATATCTGAGTATATTTGGTATCGTTATTGATTTATAGAGTAAGTTCTGTTATGTTAAACTGCATTTTGAAGCTCATTTTTGTCTTAAATGTGGGCTATTTGAGATGATTGGTGAAGGCCAATTGTACATTTTCAGAAAATACGACCCAAGTACAAGAGTGTGACCACGGGGCACCAGTGTTTGTTTCATTGAGGGATTACAAGTGTAATTTAGTTTAATTGTTTTTTTCGGAATCAACATTAATATCAACCTTAAATAAGGTACAGATTCCAAATTATTCGCTTAAACATTAGTTGATCGACAAGGTGACGATGTTTAAATATTTGGGCGTCATCATCGACTCCGAATGGAGGCTTGAAAGGCTTGAAGCTTGTATTCTGAGATGGGGTTATTTTCAGATGGAGACAATTAGAAAGATTTTGCCTTTTTTTTAAAAGAAATCTTTTATTGGCCAGACATTTAACAAATTATCAAAATACGCATAACCAACTATTGTGGTTGTTTTCGTGCGTTGCCATATATGGGTCAGATTTTTAGAAAATGTACAATTCACCTTTACCAATCTTCTCAAATAACCCAAGTTTCAAGCGAAAATAAAGTTCAAAATACAGTTCAACCTAGCCAAACAGATTGCTAGGATCAATGCAATGCCAAATATTTACTCGAATTTACTGAGTATTGTCCAAATTTCAGCCTAATTTAGCAGAATTTACTAAATGTGTTCAGCTGCCAATTGTACATTTTCTGAAAATCTTACCCATATCATCACCGAAAATTACAAAGAAGATCCCGTATATTATATACCACTCTATCCTTTCCTCGATCAAATTACATGTAAACCCTACTCACAATCACTTACAAGTCATACAAATACTTTCATAGTATACGAGTCCATTACAACTATATTCCTACCCACGAAAACAACATCTTATACAATTATATATGTTGATTACACTGTCACAAGCATTCTCACCTTGCCAAGTCAATCGTTGTTCAAATGTATACAACTAGGCTCCTCAGTTGAAATGATGCCCTCATAGTAGAGGCTATTTTTAAATGTCTCAGTTTTAGGTTTGTCCAAATGTAGCTTTTCATTAGATGCAACCTTGCTATTCGTCTCTATCAGATCTTTGATTTGCCTATTTCAGAAAGTGATATTATCTGCACAGATCTATAGTATCCACATTAGACTGAAAAAAAAAATCCTTGAGGACTTCATTAAAAAAACGTTAGTAATTTTGACCTTCACTGGCATGCTGATATTCTGGCGCTGAGGTTCAAAAGAATTATTAGAAATGTGTCTCTTGTATTTAAATCGAACAATTTCGAAAACAGGAATATTAACATGAATATCTGGGGTAACTTGGGTAGGAAAGTGAGGGTCCTCGGGTGGAAGAAACAGACAACATCAAAAGCTATACTTGCTAAATGCAACAATATCTGGAATCGACTGTCATGAAACATAAAAGATATTACAGCCTAACCTCGAGAGCCTAAAAAAGAAGCGATCCGAAATGTTTTGGATGGAGTTTAGGGAAGAGAAAGAGGAGGGGTGTTGTGATGCATGGGAACTATTTATACTGTGTGGACCTAGGATCATGAGATCTGTCAAATTTTATCCTTTTTATTTATATGACAACTCCAGAAAAATGGTTATTTTACTCTGGCACTATGCAGGTGGAACCCTGCGTCGGGACCATCTTATGGGTCAGATCTTCAGAAAATGTACTTCACCACTCCTCTCATATAACTCCCATTCAAGACAAAATTGAGCTTCAAAATATAGTTAAACATGACAGAAAGGATACTTTAAATCAATGAGATACCAAATATACTCAGATATACTCAGTATTCATCATTTTGCAGCCAAATTTAGCTGAATTTACTAAATGTGTTGATCTGCCAATTGTACATTTTTTGAAAATCTGACCCACATATAGATCTATAGCTGTGTTCGATCTACATCAAACAGCTGACTAGTCGATACATTGTCATATTATGTCCTCTGATTGTGATTTACCCATTATTTATATTGTTATCATTACTATATCAATGGTAGAAATAGGTTAACTAATTTAATCTACTTGTGGAACTTAATAGGATCTGTTTTTAAATTCGATTTTGAGTGTAATGCTGAGGAAACCATCTGTACGATAAAATGCAACCAATAAAAAATATTTATAAACATAATCATTACTACATTACATTCTCAGACGATCCGGACATCTATGCTATATACTTGATCAAATTATTTACCTAACTCTATCTTTTTTCTATTTACTATTACAATACATATCATGAGTATAGTGGACGAGGCCCTTTGGACCAGAATAGCGTGACGAATAGCTATACATAGATTTCACTGACGTCACGGCCCTGGCCATGTTTGGGGTCAAGTTAAATGCCTATGTATGCTGCGATACTTGAAAATACCGTTTTCTGGCTGTTTTAACCTTTACTAATTTTCATCTTCCTCAACAATATCTTCATGATAGGTTAGATAATCTGCCTTTAGTGTAGAATTACCCAAGTATCTACTCTTGTGAGTTTTATCAACTTTGTTTTGATACCTCCGCCATAGACAAGCGTAGCAGTGACCCCAGACATGGTAGCCACTGTGATACCCCAGCCTACTGGGTGACGTCATGTGAAATCTATGTATAGGTTCAAGATGTGTGTATTCTTCTCAATACTGTGTTCTTCTTGTCTATCAGATCTATGTTGTCAGAAATTCTAAACCATTAAATGTATTCCTACTTGCTCAGTTACTTCTCTCTCAAAGAGAAATGTATTGTAATAGACTGTATCAATTATCATCTCTCATTCCTATTTTGTAACAATATTGTTCTTTGATATCTCTGTCATGAATTTATTGCCAATAGCAACCAGTAGTGTCTACATATCGAGGCAGATTTTGTGATGTATTGGCACAGGTGCCCTTGTGAAACGCTCTCCTGAGCGATGTGTACCTCGGTTTTCAGCTATTTCAGAAATTCATTAAAGAAATATTAAAAAAGGACACATACTTGGTTCCATGTAACAACAAACAGGAGAGACCAAATTAATTGTATCACTTTAGTCGCATTACCTCGTCCTGAAATGGACTGTTATACAAAGGTATTAAAACAAAGTTGTCACGCAGGACAATAAAATATGACCGACGAGCAGATCATAGCTTTATTTATATTTTAAAATATTGGCCAACAAGTAAAGATTTCCTACTTTTTGTTCCGTTCTTTTCCAGTCATTTACCAAAGTTTCGGAGGATTATGTCCGGTTGTTTTTGCTACAGGGCTTCATAAAAGTCCTTATTTGTATTTCGGTGGCCCGCTGAAATCCTTTGCTGCGGTGGCTTCACTTATTATAGCTCACCAGGGCCATTTTTCTTTTGGCCGATTTGACTTCAATTTTTTGTCTAAATAACTACCTCAGAATATTGATAAATTCAATCATATTGTCATAATTAGAGTACATTTGGCGAGATTCTGTTTGAAATTGTCATAATAGCTGTGAATGCTGTTTTACATACCCATCACCTTTATTTTCACATAACTCTAACGTGTAGTATTCCCCAATGTTAAACTTAACTAGCTAAACTCAAAAATCCTATCCATCGAATGACATTCACCCAACCTCTAGGTAGCATCAGAGATGTGCCAAATTAGTACAAATTCCTACCACACGGTGGCACCATGCTACGGCCTCTATCTACAATGCTTCGCGGAGCACAGCGTTTCATAATCATCTGTAGATACCGGTAAAATAACGGTTGTCTCAAGGAATACTTACATCCTAATCGATGAGTTTCTGAATAATAAATCAAGGTAGGCCTACTTATTCGGGAAAATAACGCCAACTTTGAATTGCGTCTCCAAATGGTATATAACTATGGACTTGTTCACATGGGGCCTATACAAAATCCGTACAAAATACGGTAGCGACCATAATTTCTTCTTCAAAACAGTCTTGTTTTGCCCTCATATTTAAATAACGATTATCCACAATAACTACGAAGTAAGGGAAGAATCAAGCTGTAAAAAGAATATCAATGATACTAATTATCAGTTTCTCGCACTATCACATCCGCAAATGTATAGGAAATATACCTATAGATATACTTCGCATGTTGATATATCGTGCAATAGATATCTTTCGATATAGTATGGTAATGGAAATATAAATGAGTGTAACACCTGACACATTAATCTATGATATAATTTTAATCAAAGATTGTCTCAATATATATTTTTTTAGAGATTTTATTTATTCTTGACGGTGTAAGTCAGGGGCGGTTCCAGAACTAGACCCGGGGGGGGGCACATGCAGTCCTCATTCAGGTAATTTATGTGTAGTGGGAGGGGGCTAATTAGCTCAATTTTTACAAACAAAATTGTTAGCATGCCAAGAAATGTCTTATGCATGAAGTATACATGAGCTCTTTATTTTAAAGGAATACTTCTGGCAAAATGTTAAAATTAAATATTTAAGTTGCCTGAGATGAGATGAATGTTACTGGTTTTAAAAAAACAATTAAGAAAGCTGGTTTAGAATAATGACCCAACTGTGTCATAGCCACCATATGTGGGTCCGGGGGCATAGTCCGACAGGAATTCTTTTTAGAAAATGAGTGCCAGGGCTCGACAGGGCTCTGAGCCTCAGATCTAAAATTACTGCACTTTGAAAATTACATAGCATACATTCTGTCAGGAGCACAATCGGAAATCCCATTTAGCAGTTGCAAAGCATTGGGTCTTTGTATTACATGAGGGATCTTTTGATTTGTTTTTCATTGTTTTGCATTGGAACTATCAAAGTTTTTCCTCAAACTATTTTTATGAGGTGCCCCCAGCCCTCAGCCCCATTGATCCGCACCTGGTAAGTAAGCACAAACGCTTAGAAATCGGTTGTGTATTGTGGTAAAAGGTAGGGGAAGAAAGACGAATGGGGAATGTTGATAGGCGAGAGGAGGGAACGACGGAATAGTGTTGAGAAAAATTCAGGATGAAGGAAGATGTGCAATATGACGTGCAGATTGTGTTCTCAACAAAGCAGTGGGATATCATGGTTCAGTATATAAGTATGAGTGTTTGTACTACACTGAATGAGAACAATAAGAAAAACAATAACAAAACGACATACCCATGCCATTTAAAGATACATTATTGATCAGCTGTGGAAGATCCTGAAATGTAATGATTGTCCTTGAGATAAACGCTCTAATTCTATCAAATCTATCATCCATATATGTCCTGGAGAAACGTTTCAAATGAAGAAAAACTGATTAGAAGTAACACATTCGGCATCGATTTTTCTCTGCATACCACTGTATGAGTGGCCTGTAATGGTCCATTGTGATCACTATTGAAAATCAGTGGAGCATGAGAGACGCGGCGGGCCTCCCTCTTCTAAATTACCTACTTCAACATATTACATAACTCCCTCATATATAAGCCCTGCTGCTCTCCGTTCAAACCACACTTTCGAATTTAGCTTTGGGGTCGCCACTTCGCTCACCTCACCGTCTCCTGCTGCACCAGTTGGCCCCCTATACGGCCGCCAGCACTTTTCACATATTCACATATGTCAACCAGGACTAGAACACAGACAGCCAGACGGGAAGAAATGGCTGATCTTATAGGTGACGAGTTTCTGACTGAAGCTCAAGAAAGTGCCGCTACAAAGGGCGCTGCCCGGAAGAAGAAGACGGGCTACGTTAGCCACATAGCCAGCCTGCTTCAGAGAATGGATCAACAGACGGAAATCAGCAACCGCCTACTCCGAATGGTCGAGCAGAAACAGGTGATATCTCCTCTTGTTCTCTCCCCGGGGCAGGGTCAACTAAGGGCTGGAAAGAATAAGGTAGTTAGCTCCCCCGCTAAGAAAACTAGTCCAAAGGGAAGTGTGCCTAAGTCAAGAAAGAAACATTTCTCCACGTCCTCCGAGGACTATAGCCTATCTGATTCAAGCCCAACTACTAAGAAGCAAATTAAACGAGCAACTGAAATGCTAGAGCCCAAGTTCCGCCGCACTAAAGGTAATCCTAAGAAAATCGATCAACACATTAAAAGGTACAGGCCTTTTGCCTATTTAGAAAGGGATTCCCAAAGGAAAATCATTAAGAACTCCCACCCTGATGAACTCTCTTTCAATGAACATGTATCTGGTTTATGTGCAATGGCCGCAGACGCGGCCGAAGAAGGTACGGAAGAACACGGGATTATGGTACATATTGGTCAAATTGCAGATGATAATACTTCAATCCCCTGGGAGAATGTACGTGCCTTTTCAAACGTAGTTATAGCAAACGTTGCAAGGGGCAAGTGGGAATGGGACGACATTGCGCGCATAGAGAGGGCCCGTACTGATAAATACATAAAGGCAAAATCTATTGACGACGTCGCTTGGTCTGTCCCATGTCCCCAATTTAATAAAGGAAGGTGCGACAATCAAGAAAACCACTCTGTCGGCCAAGTATTAATGAAGCACATATGTGCTTTCTGTGCCACAAATGGCTTTGAAAACCCTCACACGTGTAGAGCTTGTAACAAGAGGAAAGGTAACTACACAGGCAAACCAGAGGATAAGAAGGACGGCAAACCGCCCTATAAACCCTCAAATAACAGGGATAATACTAGTAACTGACTATCTTCTCCAAAGGTCCCCCCTCATAGCACCAGCTATGATCAATGTACAAAGGGGGAAAAACAACTCAATCATGATTGCTCTGAAGCCTTCCTCGACCTTACTAAAATAGATTTACCGCCACCCGCATCACGACTAACTAGCTCTGTCGACATTGAAATTGACCACCTAGAATTTGAAGTGGATACCATAACACCAGTATATGACAGTGACGCCTACTTTGGTCGCAGCATATATCCCTCCACTGAACTATCTAAAATAATGAAACTAGAGCGTGAAATTGCATGGCCCTATCTATCGGAAGAAGCAGCCCAATCAAAGTTACTACATGCCTATACACCTGTACGTCAATTCGCTCTCCCAAATGTATTGGGGGCCCGAGTCCCAATTGTAACATGTAACAACATTCACAACTGGCGAGCACTCGCCACAGGCCATATGGATGATGACTGGATCATAGATTTAATCGAGTTCGGATTTCCACTTCAATTTAGAGGACCTCCACCATCCATATCCCCTACTTACCAAAACCACCCCTCCGCCGTGGCCTTCGATCAACACGTAGTTAACTATATTGACAAGGAACGCGGCCTAGGCGCTCTAATAGGTCCTTTTGCTGCTCCACCTTTTACCCCGTGGTGCAACATAGCTCCAATAATGACTAGGCCTAAGTCATCTATAACAGAAAGACGCATAATTGTGGATTTGTCCCATCCTAAGGAAACCGGTCCAAATTCACAAATAACTAAAAACTCAATCTTTGGTAAAAGCGTCTTCCACTGTCTCCCCTCCGTCGCCGACGCAGTCGAGACCATAATTCAACACAACTTTGAGGTTAAGTTGGCCTCTATTGACATCTCACGCGCATACCGCAACTTCGCCCTCGATCCTATTGACTGGCCTTTGAACTGTATGCAGCATAATGGGAAGTTTTTCGTCGATACTAGCATGCCATTCGGCACACGCATCAGCTCGCTGTACATGCAGCGCATGGCCAACTTTATATCTCGCGCACTCCACGAAAAGGGGGTAGAAAGTATTATCTACTTAGATGATGCCCTCCTGGTCTGCCCAATCAATGACAACCCACAAAACAAGTTCGACATAGCCCGCGGCGTCATTCGAGCACTAGGTCTCCCAATAGCCTGGGAAAAGATCATCTCCCCAAGCTCCTCGATTAAGTTCCTAGGAATAATAATTGATGTAGAAAAAAGAGAGTTAAGATTACCAGAAAAGAAGGTCGCTAGTTTCCTCGCTCTCGCCCGCCAAGTTAGTGTCAAACATATGATCTCTAAGAAGACATTGCAATCCATTATAGGTCATATTAATCATATTGGACAGGTGGTAAAACCCGCCCGCCTATTCATGAATAGACTACTCGAAACGCTCAGAGAAGCCTCTGAATCTGGGATATTAGTGAGTGTCGACATTAAAAGGGACCTGAGTTGGTTTATCCGTTTCTTGTCCCAACACAATGCTCGAGCCATGATACTTCCCAGTTTTGAACCAACCACCACCATACGGGCTGACTCTTGCCTCACCGGGGGAGGAGGCTGGTCGGAAAGAATCTGCTACTCAATCGTCTACCCTAAGAATCGCATAAAGGGAATGCATATTTCACAATTGGAAGCATTAAACTGCCTTATTGCCGTTAGGACCATCTGCTTTGATTGCTATGACTGTGCCATTCTTATTGTTTGTGATAATCAAGGCGCTATCGCCTCTCTTACAGGTGGACGAGGAAGAGACCGCATAATTAACGCTGTGTGTAGAGCGTTTTGGTACTTTGCATCTGAGCGTAACATTTCTTTCCAGTTCATACATGCCCCGGGTGTGGAGATGGAGGTGGCCGACGCCCTTAGCCGCAGACACATCAGCCCAGCTGAGGAAAGCCGGGCCGCCCATCTCATTGCCAAACATAAACTAAGTGAGATAAAGCCTCACAGAGACTCTATGAATTTTCGTTCGTTCATATAATTTCAGATCCCATCATCAACTCGCTCTTCCAGGCCGCAGAAGACCGCCAAACCACAGCAATTCGACCGGGCACGCTATCTAACCACAAGTCGATACTATCTAGGTTTGTGGCTTTTTGCTGTCGATGCAAGAGTGACTTTGAGGCACCCCCTAATGATGTGATATGTGCCTTTGTGGAGAAGTGTGTGACGACGGGTAACACTTCTCAGACAGTGAGGAACTACATCTCATCGCTGTCCTCCTGCTACCGCAACATGGGCCTTAGCTCGGCCCCTTTTACATCCCACCAAGTCAAGAATGCCTTGCTTTCTGTGTCCAAGAATGTGAGGCACTACCACCAGCCGGCGCCACCAGTCACTCCAGCCCTGTTGGAGAAGGTGGTCAAGGTCGCCGCGTCTCTCTCTAATGGCGACTCATTGAGGGCCGCATACCTACTTCTGTTTCATACGTTTATGAGACAATCCAACATTGCTGCCAAGACAACGGCCCATTTCGACACAAGTCGCCATCTGACGAGAGCTGATGTCACCGTGTACGACGACCGAGTATCTGTCGTATATAAGTGGTCTAAATCCTTCCAGATTGCAGGCCCCGCACGAACAATCGTGATCCCGGCCCTGGAGGGCTCTCCACTATGCCCAAGGCGGGCTATTATCCGGATGCTCAAGTCTGTGCCTACCACACACCCCCTCGACCCATTCATCATGTTTCAAGACGGCAAGAACATGACTATATCTTACCTCCGAAAGATCTGGGCCCATATCTTAAAGGCCCTTAAGATTCCTGACGCAGAACTAACCACCTTACATGGGCTTCGACGCGGGGCTGCTAGCCATGTACTCCAAGTCGATCCCTCATCAAGGCAACATATCAAAACCCACGGATGTTGGGCTACAGACTCTGTTGACCGTTATTTGCCTCCCCCATCTACTCAGAAAGTATTTACGGCTATGAAAAAATCTCTTTCTCGTCCTTTGGATTAATCTTTTACCAATTTATAAATCAATTCTTTTATTCAATATCCACATTCATGTATAATTTTAATCTAATCATATATAAAACAATTCTCATTTTATACCAACTTTTATATAACCAAACAATTCATTTAACCATTGTCAAATAAAATATATTTATCCATACCCGTCGTTGTTCTCTCATGGTGATCACTATTGAAAATCAGTGGAGCATGAGAGACGCGGAGGGCCTCCCTCTTCTAAATTACCTACTTCAACATATTACATAACTCCCTCATATATAAGCCCTGCTGCTCTCCGTTCAAACCACACTTTCGAATTTAGCTTCCACCCTCCCAACCCTACAATTCTAATCATTTAAAATATATTTTATTTTCTCAATTTAACTTCATTCAATTCCTCACATTAATCTTTTACCAATTTATAAATCAATTCTTTTATTCAATATCCACATTCATGTATAATTTTAATCTAATCATATATAAAACAATTCTCATTTTATACCAACTTTTATATAACCAAACAATTCATTTAACCATTGTCAAATAAAATATATTTATCCATACCCGTCGTTGTTCTCTCATGCATATGTGTGTGCGCAGGTTTTAAAATTTTCATATAGCTTGGAATGACTTAAGGGTGGTCTCCACTGGCTGCGGTAAGCTCTGTGGTAAGCCTTGCGATGGTTTGTGCTGGTTCTGTAGGTGGAGAAGAATGACGAGGACCTGCCTACATGGTTCACTGGCCATGTAGGCAGGTCCTCGCCACTTATCACCATCACAGCACCATCGCAAGGCTTACCGCAGAGCTTACCGCAGAGCTTACCACAGCCAGTGGAGACCACCCTTTAGTCTATCTCATAGATCCATGCCCGCACACATGCGCATAGGGTCTATGAGAGTGCACAGACACCGCCTTGAAATTGCTGGAGGCTAGTGCATTGGCTAGTGCATTGGCAAATTGGCTAACTATTAAACAAATAAAGCATAGCATCATAGATACATGCCTTCCTTGTCAAACTATCATTGAGGGAAACACTCACATAAATAACAAGTGTGGTATGCGTCAGTCAAAAAGGCCATGTATTCAAGGCCTTGCCTTGGGTAGGGAGGGCACTAACTTGTAGGTGGGTGCAATATTTTGATTGACAGATTGATCGATTGATGGATGACTGTACCTCAAAATAAACACTTCTGCACCGCTGAGATGTCAACACATGGACTGGACACTTGGATTACCGTACACGATATTGTTTCTGGGAAATGTTCATGTTCATTCCACCTTTCAACAATCGTAGAATAACCCAACTAAGAACACTGGCTTTTAAAAGATCAAACAACCCCAAATTTCCTGGAACAGGCTTCAGACGGCGGTCCACCAAATTATAGACCAAAAACATCAAGAAATGTGCAACAAAATATGGTCAGTGAAAATGTTATTGATTAAGTGACTTCATACTCAGAGATATGTAATTGTAATAAACATGTCATGACATGCTTTCTGTACAAATGGTATTAACACTTAATAAATAGGGCTCTTGGAGCCTTGAATCGACCTTGCATTTTCTTAGTTGCATGGACAAATCGACATGGGCATCCAGCTACAATTGACGAACACACTTTCTTATATTAGCTTGACAAATTGACATAAACCTTAATAGTCCTTATATTAACGAAGAAAATTTTTATTTTTATTATATTTTTTTATTATTTAAAATTTTATTATTATTTTTAATCATAAGCCCTAATGACGGTAGACTATCATGACACAATACAAATAAACGATACCAGGTACCAGTTTGATACTCATAAGTAGTTTAGTTCACCATCAGCGGGCAGCAATAGCATATTCAGTCTCTCAGATTATCATTATAATAGTGTGTAGTTAATACTTCAGAGTGCGCCACCAGCGCTCCGTCTACCACCAGAACCAGTCTGTATTACAATGTTTATCCTCAATTTGCTGTTAGTTGGGCTCTTATTCCCCAGCATTGGCTTGAACGGACTCTCCCTGAATAAAACAGCTCTGAGAGGACTCTGCCATGAAAGAGTCGGCTCAGGCATCTATTATACAGAACTAATAGTCATGAATTTGGAGTAGAGGGGATTCGAACCTGGGACCGCTGGTATGGGCTTAAGGATAGCCAGCCAGAAGGCAGGCCAGAAGGGTTGACAACCCTACTTGCTAGGCCACTGGGACTCACTTGAAAATAGTAGTTGAAAATAGTGTCTGGTGTCTGAAATGGTCATTGTAAAGGTCCCAGCATTTGTATATTGGGTTACTCAATTGGGCAACTCCTCTATAATTGTAAACAAACAATTGTATCAATTGGGGTAATCAATTATGGTGTTGATGAAGACCAATATGGTACACTGGTAGGGAGTGTAAGGTGTTGCATAGAGTGAATAATTCGAGGTAGGTAATGGCAAATGTGTATTGGAGTAATAATGTTCAATTATAAACAAACAATAGAAGTTGGAGGATAAGCATGCAAGAGGCCTTGATTCTCTTCTCTTCTCTGTCATAATGTCTTTGGCCTTCGGCTGCAGACATTAATATGGGTGGTCAATATTTCTGGGTGGTCAATGACTATAGTTATACAGTTGAATATACCCCTTAGGAGGATGACCTCAGAAATGCATAGATACATTAAATACAGTATTAAGAGTTGATATACAGTGTAATCCGTTTATTGTGGACATGGATAATAGGTACATTCGGTTTTGGGGGACAGATGGTCTGGGACAAAATCATATCTATTATAAAGTAGTGTTTTTGACCAAATAAAGGGGAAATAATTTCGGCTATTTGGGACAGATTCAGACCCATTTTCTCCTGGCAATGATGAAATCACATTATCCAATGTCACATCAGATTAGCAGATCACAGCAAGTCCAGTGGTGGGAATCTGTCTACATCCCTGTGTGTACAAACAACAGGACAAAGGCTGCATCCTCTAACTTTTGTCAGCAAAACACCCCCCCCCCCCCCCAAAAAAAATGAAACTATTCTGAGAGAAATTTAGTCACATTCTAATGAAGAGATATTGTGGAGAAAGCACTTTGAAAAATATCAATGGTGCGACTTATGACTCATTTTCGTTTAACACATCAAAAAATAATAATATCACATAAAAAACATCACATTATTTGATGTAGTGCATGTAAATCGATTTACCACAGTGCGATTTATTATATGAGAGGACAGATAAAGGTGGTGCGATAAACAATTATTATCAGCTTTTATACACATTTTGACGATATAAAGCCAAAAATGCAGGTTTATATTTCAATATTCTTTTACTATATGTAAGGGGCATACAATAGATAATGAATGGTACGAAATACTAATAGTTGAATATTTATTGGGGTTGATTTCTGTGCATTTGTCCAATAAATAATAATGGAACGAAGCGCTAGTTATTGCATATTATGCAATAATTAGCTAGCACCTCGTTCCATCCTCTCTATGTATCATTTGATTTCTAAAATATCCTTTCTTTAACTTCGATAGCATCAACTCAAACTGAGAATAATGTAATATTATATAATGTTTTTGCTGAATAAAAATCGTTATATACAAATAACCTCGATGGTCCCTTCATGCATAGCATAAGGTATGAATTGCTATTAGTTTTTCAATTATGTTTTCTCCTGCCGTCAAAGTGCCCAAACCGGAATATCTCCCTTCCTGTCATACCCCATCAGACTAGTTTCTGATCAGGGAATAAATATTTGTGACATCTGTTTGTAGACTTTACCTTTCTCAATGAGAGAGAGGGTGGGTCGTTGCCTATTAATAGTATTTTCTTTCTCTCGCACGTGTAGCCTAAAATCTTTATTTATTAAGATAAATATAGAAATCTTCATATTTTAAGATTAGAATCTGTCGTTTTCATGATTTTGCGTTTACTTAAAAATAGTATATTTAATGTAACCCGATGAGAAGAATGTGTTGTACTTTTGATGAATAGAATATTTATTATATAAATAGAATATTTCGCCTTCAGTATGAAAGAATACTAAAATTTCAACCTTTGTTGTATTGCCCCCTCACACAACATCGGCATGTAATGAACAGAGAGAATGCAACGAGCCGTCAGTAATCGAAAATCTATTGGACGAGATTCAACCGTAGGCAGAGTGCTTATGGAACGAATCAAGTCCAATAAATTTTTGCTTATGACGGCGAGTTCCATTCTATATTTATCATTATGGGCATAACACTTGATCAAATATCAACAGATATCACTGAAAAAGTATGAAACCAGTAGCCTACAGTGCAGAGGTAACGTCAGAGCTATTTTTAGACAAAGTTAGTCTACATTTTTATGGTACGCATACCATAAAAATATTTTTATTGCACCCCACTTATTGCACCTCTCAAGAGGGATGCGCATATAATGTGCCTGTGTCACAGGAAAATGAGTCATATATATATATATGTAGAAAAAATAAATTTCGAAATACCATTTTTTTTAAAAAAAAAGATGAGATTAAGTGGATATCAACGATGTTGTTATACGTTGTGTAACACAAGGAAAAGGAGCTGTAGCGTAGAGTATAGTAGCGTAGCTTTATTGTCGATCTTAAGTGATTGTAAGGGGGTCACAACCCTTCATTATATGCTAGGGGGACACCCTGCACGCAGGCAGGTGCTCCCTGATTGGGCGGCGATGGCGCCCAATCAATATAGAGATTAACATCAGTTGGGCTTGACCCATCGGACAGGTAACATGTATGTAAGAAATAAAATTTTAGGGTATGTTACCACGAGGTATAACAATGTTAACATTTAAAAATCTAAAATGTTTTTCTATACTTGGTCAGTTCTATTTTTTTGGCGTCCAGTGGGGTAAAAAATGGTCATTTTTCAAATAGTTCTGAATCAGAAACAATTGTTATATCAGGAAAGTAGATGTTTTGAAGGTTTTTTGTGCATAAATTGGTAAAGTTATCTCTTGATATTAACTGAGCTATAGGAGTTGGGCCAAATGAAGCCCAAAGCAGGTATACCATGCGTATGCCATGTGATTTATTCAAACCTTTGCACATTTTAATAAATCAATCTATTATTATCTGGATTTCTTTCTCATTATATGATAAACATATAAATATATCATTGTCTCAGACTAACAGATATTTGATTAAGTTGATTTTAGATAATACCATGGATTCGAAATGAGGGCGTTTCCTTGTAGAAATCAGTGTACTTTAAGTGTATGTTACATAGTTGCGATTAACTTTACCATATAAATGACAAATGATTATTGCCTTGCTTTATTTTGTAGGTGAGTGTGTCTGACATATTTTGTCAAATTTGAGGAGAGATTTATAGAGTTTATCAATACTTTATAAGCTCCTAGCCTAAGGCATACGCATGGTATAACACATGAGAAACACCAGTGCTAAACCTTTCAATTTAGTTTAACAGCAGTTGATTTCTTTTATAATAGTGTATTATTCTATGGATAACGAGTTTAGTATGACCGCTATATCTGATACAATTTTCAGTTAAATGCAAGAACTAGATATCTATTTCCAATGGGAATTTCTCTTTCAATGTATGCATACGCATGGTATGCATCATCATGCATATACATGTGATATGTATTTTGGTTGGAAACATGTGTGCCGCTATTAAGAGTCAAGTAACATTCAAGTTTGACTCATTGCATTATAATTGGTTCTAAGAATTAAAAATACTGAATATTTATGGGATTAGTTAGCATGTGCCGTACGTATGCTGCCCCAGACAGGGTATACATAATGTATTCTATGAAACATACAATAGAAAATCAGTACATATGCACGTATGGATGTCATGAAAATGGAATCAGGTCCTTCAATTTATTTTATACGATTTTGTTCAATCACATATTGTACTGTCCTGGGTCATGTTAATGATAATGTCTACTAGATTAAGGTGTTTATTTCTTAAATGAACCACATTATATAGACAAATATACCAGTTTTAGAATTTCTGACTGTCTTAAACTAAAGCGGCAAGGACGTCTTATCATTCATTTCCATTTTTTATGTTTATGTGAGGTGCAATTGTCTGATATTTTACAATTATCTTGTAATGGCATACGCATGGTATAGGCATACGCATGGCATGCTTCTAATCATATGGGCAATCATTTTAAATGTGTTTTTGCAACATGAAGTTGAGATACCTTGTTTATTACCTTGAATAAGGACCCAACTTATGTATATATGTTTAAAGTTAAATATGTTTATTTGCTGAGATATGGCTATATATATTGCATACGCATGGTATGCAGAAAAGTTGACTATAGGGTATGTGTCTTTACTATTTTATTGATAGGGAGGAAATGGTGCTAGATTGATATTTTTTTCTGGTTTTCTTCAAAACTAGAGTAGTTCTACCATCATATGAATAAATATTCGTCTATACAACCTTTATATTTAATATAGAATTGAGAACACAAAGTCTATGCATACGCATGGTATGCCTAGGGTTGACTATTACATATCTCTCAAAAGGATACATAAAATATTCAAATAGAATCTCTAAAAACATCATATAATATGCAAAAGTATTTTTTCTACAGCGTTTGTACACATTTGATCTACATAAATACATTCATCATGATTTTTTTACAGGAGCAATGTACATTTATTTGTACCTTAATGTAAAAATGGCCTATTTTAGGAGGTTTTTTAAAGCTGGAATTGTCAATATTCATTTTAGACCCCAGAAAGTAGGGTTCGGATTGTTGCATTTTTTATGGCGGATTTAATGAACCACATAAATCATGTCTAAAGTCAATATTCCTTCAGATATTATGTGAAAACCTCATGGACGCCAAAAAAATAGAACTGACCACTTAATATTTGATGTTTGAAAAAAGAAGTTTGCAATTTTTCAGAGTGGACACTTACTTAATACCTTTGAAACGTAGGGATATATTCAATACACTGTCTTGAAATTTGATACACATATTCATACGGCTTAAATCACTAGACACACTAAAATCAGAAATTCCTACAAAGAGAAAAATATCAATTTTGCGACTTATGGCTCATTTGCATGTATCACATCAGAATGTAGTTGTTGAGGCTCCGTGGAAACAAAACTAAAGTCTCCCTGCCTGACATCCTCCCAGGCTAGCGCCTCTGCAGTTCCCTCTTGACTATATATATATAAGTCCAGGCTCAGAGTTGAGGGAGTCCCTCCAACCTGAGGGAAAGCCTCTCGCTCCAAACAGTAAAATTCCACTACAGTGGAACCTCGCATAAAGACCACCTCTGTATCACTATGGCGACACCTACTAGGTAACGGACCGTTACGGGCATAGAAAATGGCGGCAGGGAAGCATCGATTCACACATTTAAACTCTGTTTTCTAAGATTCCATTTAGTCTGTACTAATGTATACTGTTTGAGAGCCTTTTTAAAGAATATAAGACTTCACACACTGCTGTGGTTTTGAGGGACAAGCTGTAATTTGATGGTAAAAGGGATCGCAA
This sequence comes from Sthenelais limicola, assembly GCA_942159475.1. Classification (NCBI taxonomy): domain Eukaryota; kingdom Metazoa; phylum Annelida; class Polychaeta; order Phyllodocida; family Sigalionidae; genus Sthenelais; species Sthenelais limicola. Next base: position 40,141,233 of record OW804102.1, read on the forward strand.
ATTCCTTCCCAGTATCATGGTAACGTTCAGGTGTCCAAGCATGAGGTACCATGAAAACGTTACCCCCATACTTTAGGAATATTTCCGAGTAGAATTACAGAGAAAGTAACATATAATCCTGTATTTCACACACTTGTCCTTGATCATACACAACATAAGAAGTATTCCAACCATTCATGACTAAGGATATGGTTCATATAGATGAGAAATAGCCAAAATAGCGGACTGCTGACTCCCGAATTGCTTTCCTCTTATCAATCAGATTAGCCCCTCAAATGAGACCACCTCGCTATGAGACCACAAATCGTTCAGTTCCATGGGTGGCCTCATGTATTTATAACCCCATTAAGACGCCTTCTCCAGGGCCAGGAAAACCATTAGCGCAGTAGGCATCCACTCACTGGCATTCTATTTAAAATCTGAAAGGCTCTGAGGCTAGACTGTTTAAGGGAACTAATTGAGAAGAAGAACTCACCAAAAGACCAAGCCTCTCTAACCGATGAAAGAGCTTTGGACCCAACGCATACAGGGAGGGGGAGTCTCAAGAATGCTATACTATTAAATTCAGCGACCATAAATAAACTCAAAATGAGTTCTCTGCCCTCTTTAGTTAGTGATATTTTTGTTCTCCCTAAGAACATTACTATAGCTATTTGTATCAAGCTCTATATTTACTCTGTATTTTATTATCTGCCTATACTTAACACTCATGTTAATAACGTTTATAATTAAAGATCGAGGCGACGCATGAACACAGCTGACATGTAAATTATTTGTGGCCTGAATGAAATTATAAAAAAAAGTATATGACTACATCTCTGCTACTATTGTGTGCTTAAAACAACAAGATGTTAGTCACACAGGAAAAAAGTACACTGAGTTGTTTGTCCAAATGGTTTCATACATCTTCGTTTATATAATACTATATGTTGGGCAATAATCCTTACTCATAATATGTGCAATACCACACGGCATTATTTACCATAATTTAACTCATACTCTCCATAGTACATTCTCATAATTTCTCATTTATTTTAAACATTTTAATCTTATGGCATACCCATGATTGGGAATTTGTCTGGGGTCATGCTCAGACATGTGCGGCCAATGGGTGACCTGTACCTGGTCAGTTGGGAAGGGACTGCCGTACATGTAATAATTATGACATGCATTGAAAAATTAAAGTTTAGAAAGTATACATGACGCAAGACTCGAATTTTCCCCTCTATTAGCTGTTTAAAAAACGTCAGCTATAGAGACCAGCTCTTTATAGAGACCACCTCACGTTGTGACGACCATTTCCCAGTCCCAAACAGCCAAATACTCCCTGAATAATTAAGACCAGTGTTGTCCCACCAATCCTGAGGAGACACAATATGAATCCACATCGACAGAAAAGGCTGTCCGTCTGTGAGTGTTTTCATTCAGTGAGTGTGAAGGTGTCAGAAGCCATGCGACCACATCTCCGCAGACACATGTATGCCAATGTACAGGGCTCGTCCTGAGTATGACCATAAAGTGCCTTTCTGTCTCTCTCTCTCCCTTCTTCTCTATCTCTATTTCCTGGGTATGATCAGAAACTGCCTCCCTCTCAGCTCTCCCGCCCTTGATATAACCATATTAAATGTGTTGATAAGGTCGTAAAGCAACCTATCTCACTCACTCACTCCAATTTACAGGGTAGGGAATACGTTATTCCATACCTTGAATGTATTAGGCTTGGAAGTTTCAACGATATGTCTTGCTTATATCATCTTTGAACTACAAGTTTTATCAACTTTAAATAATTCCTAAAATGATATGACATTTATAAAGCAAAATTTGTCTACTGAATAATATTGTCAAGAACATGTTTCTATCATCACCAATTTAGGAAAGTGCCATTACGAACACTTCAAATAATCCTTCAATACCCACGTACACCTGGCGACACCGCCCCTCCTCCTCCTCCCCTCAACACCTAACCCTAGAACCCCGCTAATGCGACCACCTCACTGTGCGACCAAAAATCGTTCAGTCCAGAGGGTGTCTTAATAGCGGGGTTCCACTGTACTATTTTGAGAAACTGTAACTCGAATAGTTTAAATGTTGATATGACCCATGATTAATACCCTACTGATGTATAATAGCATTAACCATAAGGGCACAGCGAAAACAGTTCTTGTAGAACGAGAGTGTTGTTGTTGTTGTTGTTGTTGTTGTTGAGACTTTTGTTTTGCCTTTCTGGCAATGTCGGCGGATCTAAACTCCCAACATAGGGAGGATTTCAAGCCCTGCCGAAAATTACAATAATTCTTCGTAAGGGTAACAATGCACCATTGCATCGACGACACGCTAATGGTCTCAAACAAAATTATTTCCGATCAAGATATGGTACAAATGAGATACAGTAAATACGCACACAGCTACGGGTGAGACCAATAGCACACCAATTTTAAGTTTAGCTATAAGTTTGGCTTTTGTGATGAAAATATTCCTGAATAAACACTGTTGAAACAAATGTATTTGAAGTACAGAACACCAATATTGTGGTTTATTCAATAATTCTTGGATCAGTATCTATGCTACAGCACCACTACCCATTTCAAATCACAGGGAAAGGGGTACACCTACTTTGCACTGAAGTGAAATATCTTTGAAACCACAGATCTAATATAGAATTAAAATTGACTGATGACATTATGTTATTATACATGAGCTAGAATCTGCGAAAATTGGGAAGAAAATCCACTAGAGAACTAGTGAAAAGGGTCAGTTACATGCATTATTCTTGGATATTTGCATGCATCTGGATGACCACTTGAAACAGCATGGAAACAGATGGAATGTTTTTCGCAGAATAAAACTCCTCGATCACTCAATCAACTTTAAATAATAGGAGGAATATCAGGTATTTGAGAATAGATGTAAAATAATGCATCGTGAGACAATATACAAACACAATAAGACTCGCACATTTAGCAAATTCTGCAAAGCTGGGCTGGAAAATGTACAAGGGTACAACTTAATAGTTGATGATGCCTTATTTAAAAGAATCAGTTCGGTTATGTGAAACTGTATTTCACACCTCAAAAGTCTTTCGTCTGAAAGTTAAATTAGTGTTATTTGCCAGGATTGATGAAGGTGAATTGTGCATTTCTGACAACTTCTCTCATATAGACCACGGTAAGTGTTTCTGGATGTAAATTGTATAACTATCATTACATTCTATATATTAATATATATAATTATATTATTACTTAAGAAAGGCAAAGCTACAGCTCATGCAACGACGATTATGAAGGGGAAATTGTGATAATATTTACATGATATCTTTGCTTATTTCAAGTGTACAAAACCAATTGTATCCCTTTTTGGCACCTCACCCAGACCTGTTGAGCATATCGCTAATACCAGACCTGGAGACATATATATATATATATGTGTGTCAGTTGCCATGACACCAGTGTTCTATAAATAGAAACATTTTATGCTTGGGGAGATCCAGGCACGTCATGTGGAAGTGTTGGATGGAGGGAGGGGGAGAGCAAGATGGAACGGACTGACCCCCGGGCAGAGAGTCAAGATCTACAAATTATACTGGGGGGGGGGGGGGGGGGTCATGTTGGTTGGTTTTGTTTCAAATAATTTTCATTCAGGCTTTATCAATGTTTAAAAGGGTTGCATTCCAGGTCAATCAATATAGAAAATATAGAAAATACACATATCCAGATAACACGACTATTTTCCGAAGACGCCCAGATGGTAAATGTAGAAATAAAAGTAAAAGAGATATAATGTTTGGCTTTAATTACAGAGGTATAAATACAAAGATCATAAATTGGTCCATGCTTATGACTAAGGATTTTGTCCATAGGCAAAAATTGTTTCATGAAGGTAACCTGGACTGGATGACCCTCTCTTATGAGATTAGATCTAAAGTAACTACTGTATTAAATTTCAATCGATATACCCCAGTCGCCAAAGAAGAAAATGTCGTATGGAAGAAATACTATGCGGATATCACCTCTTTGATAGAACTGAATAAATAAACCGCTAGAAAGCTTCGTCTATTATTAGATTCCCGATCAAAGACAAGCGTACCATACTTATGTACATTGGAAAACCATGTCTGAACTGTATTATGCAGTAATAAAACATCCGTTGTTAAAAAACAAACAACAAAAAACGCGCCATACACATCACATATGGGTCAGATTTTTAGAAAATGTATGATTGGCAACTGTACACATTTAGTACATTATGCTTAATTACGCTGCAATTTGGTCAATACTAGGTAAATTCGAGTATATTTGGCATTGCATTGATTCTAGCAATCTGTTTGGCTAGGTTGAACAGTATTTTGAACTTTATTTTCGTCTGAAATTTGGGTTATTTGAGAAGATTGGTGAAGGTGAATTGTACATTTTCTGAAAAACTGACCCATATATGTCCCTTTTAAAGCATGATATTCATTCATACTGATATAAGGGTCAGATCGTCAGAAAAAGTACCATACGCCTTCACCAATTCTCTCAAATAATCCAAATTTAAGTAAAAAGAAAATGAGCTTCATAATATAGTTAAACATAGCTGAACATTATTCTAAAACAACACAATATACTAACTATATTCAGATATACCTGGTATTCATCATTTCTCAGCCTAATTCAGCAGAATGCTTTGAGCTGTGAATTGTGCATTTTCTGACGTAAAGACAATCCAATGAGTCAAAGTCTAATTCAAATTTTACATAATCTCGTTTTAGGTACAAATTAAAGGCTTTGTGAGTCAATGTTTCTTGTGCCAGTGGGGAGGAGTTTATTCCATAATTTGGCACCTCTATAGTGTGGCTACAGATACTTCTATTTGTTTTTGGTCGGAGTAGCTGAAATAAAATTCCATCTCTGACCCATGTTGGAACAAGCCCTACGTTTGCTTGCACCATGGCCAAGTTAGTTCTCATTTTATACATAAATTTAAGTAATTGGACGTTATTCAATAGCAAAGCCATGTAAATATAAGTAAAATTAATAAGTAGAAAATAAACAAAATGAAGATATAATGTATAAGTATATATCTATTTAATCTTTATTTCCACAAGAGTTGTACAAAACCGACTATTATTTTCTGATCTACCGTATACGGGAAAAGTTTTTCAGTTTCTGTCCCTGACAGTTCTTTATACAGAACCTGGCTACGAACTACACATATTAATTAATACAGCGATAAGAATAATACAAATTATTTTTTGACACTAGAAACATGGTATTACAAACATTGTCGATGGTTCTTTGCGTTGCCGTTAACGTACCATTACTCACATAGTTTGTAAATTAAAATTACAACAACTACTACAATGTTCCGAGAAAATATTATCCATCGAATTATTTCATACCGTATACACCTCAATTACATACATATCAAAACATTCACAACTATTACTTCAAACAAAATCGCCATAGCCCTGACGTGGGCACTTCAAAGAAGATTCCAATATATGGGGACAAAATAAAAACATGATTCATCATATCAATTGATTTCATTCTCGATTGACTTGTTAATCAATTCCAATGATACTCACTCAGTCTATTAGACAGAGACCTTTAATCCGCAATATGTCTTATTTCTACACGTAAATCATTCCATAGTCATCACAGTTACACATGGCCAATATAATTGGGATGGAACTGATAAGGTGGAAATACAAATACAATCGGTGAAGCGACTGAGGCAGACCCCCGGACTGACCCCCGGGCTGTCTTATTGTAAAAGCAACCGTTTGAAATCCTTTTTATTCGTGAGTTGGAAATTAGGAGGGATGCTGTTCCAGAGCATTGAAACTGTTGCTAATCAATTTATATGCTAATTAAATTTTGTTATATACCTCTTCTAACATAGGCAGTGAACTACCCAAGGATATTAGGTTGAAGGATGATCCAATAGAATTCCAGATACTGTTCAAAAGAAGCATTTACAACCGAAGGGATAGCCAATTAATCTCTATCTTCTAATTTATCTACAATTATAGCCAATTTAATGCTAATTTGCAATGAACCTGTGAAAATGTATTTCCAATAACAGTTTAAATATTGATGTGAAACAGTGTTACCCCCAATAGTATAATCACATTAACAATCAGCAACCGACAACCGTACTTTTAGGCAGGGCTCCACCAGACCGCATACTTATTAGGGGGGTTCCGCAAGCAAACCTATCTCAATTACGTAACCGTATTCGTATATTTTTGTGACTTAGGTCGCATTTTAATGTATGAAAAATAAATTGTGAGATGAAACATTTTGCTTCATATGTCATGTTACGTTTTTCCCGTTTTGCTGAATACTTTCTTTCATTTCACGTAGGTTTGTATATCAGAGGTACGGATACGTTTACGTTTATGTATAGGTTAGACTTGGTGAACCTCACTATATTAGGGACTATTAGGGTGTGATGCCTAATGATATGTGGTCTGATACTTGTTGTCATAATATTAATTATTTCACAACCTATCAAAACTTTCCTGTGACCAGACCCATTTATTATTATATCTGAATAGAGAATGCAATTGACCAATACATTCTAATCCAATTAGCAAAACATGCATACATAAATTCACAGATAATTTTATTACGATTCAAATAAAATGTTCTGTATTCATCACTGATTTTGGTTCGACAAAAGGGTTAGAGGACATTTGTATACAATGTATTACAGGTCTTTCTGTTCAGGCCTTAGATTTGAATACATTTGAGTGTTGCAGATCTTGTATTTCCACGCGTTATATATGTTGTTGTCCTAATTAAGCATAACTATTTAATATAGTTACCATTATATGGGTCATATTTTCAGAAAATTTACAATTGGCAGCTCTACATATTAAGGAAATTGTGCTATATTAGGCTGAAAAATGATAAATACAAAGTATTGATGAGTACATTTGGCATCGCATGGATTAAAGTATTAGGTCTGATATATTAAACTGCATTTTGAAGCTTATTTCTGTCTTAAATGTGGATTATTGGATAGGATTAGTGAAGGCGAATTGTACATTTTCTGAAAATCTGACCCTTATCGGCTTGGTCGTGGGCACAATAAAGAGAATTTAGATAATACACTTTAATTCACTTTAAAACCAGCAATGTACTACGTATAGTCGTTTTACGGATTACTACTACTAATAATGATAATATATATTTCATGTGTTCCCTAAGTTTTACAAAAAGGAAATAGGTTGAATATACATGGTGTATTGGTACTACTTACCGGCAAATTGGGATGAGATGCATATATATATATAATGTTAAATATCGAAATAATAATTAAACAATTAATGCGGAAATAACACCATGGCAATTTACCTAGCTGTTCTTGATAATAACCTATATTCATTATTCGTCTCTACACAGATAGTCCGTTGAAATAACGATGCTGATATAGATTTTAACCATTTCCTACCCAGTCGGAACTGGCAACCTAGTTGGAACTGGTAAAGAAATGCAATTTGATCCAGACAATAATTATGGAATTTCCTTGTGACAATGTTGGTTATATTTGGACAGGATGAGTATAGGATTCCTATCAATCTGGGAGGTTTCCAATCGTATCCTAATTGATTATAGAAAATTGAGACTTTACTGCTTATGTGCTCATGCGTTAGAAATAGCTTCTCCCCGGATGGATGCCAGGAGGGATGGTATTGTTTAGAAGGTCAGCCATTTTAGTTGAACACGTCAGCACAGTCGGCGCGACGGAGTGGCTTCTCTCTCTTTCCCTCTCTCTCTATCTCACTGTCTCCTTCTCTTTCTCTCTTGTCTCTCTCTCTTTCTATCTCACTGTCTCCTCTCTCTCTCTTCCCCCCCCCCTCTCTCTCTATCTATCTCACTGTTTCCTCCTTTCTCTCTGTCTCTCTCTTCTCTCTCTCACTGTCTCCTCTCTCTTTCTCTCTACCTATCTCTCGCTTTTTTTTCTTCCTCTCTCTGTCTCCCTCTTTCTCTTTCTATCTCTCTCCGTCTCTCTTTCTCTCACCTAATATAACGTCTATGTTTTTCTATATTAACCATTATTAAACCACTTCACTAATATACATATAGTCATCCATTGTATACTCAAGATGTATACAATTTTCTGTTGGTCATTACAGAAATACTTTTCTTTGATTTCATAACTTAAAACCGTTATAAGAAAGCATTATACTAAGCTTCAATACATATAATGTTTCTTGGATTGCCTAGAACTAAACCTCCACGGTGTCAACTAACTCTATTCTCATAGACTTAATAATTATATTGAACATGTTATGTAACATTACATGATATTGCCCAACCTAATCACATATGACTCCATTTGCATGTCGTCATGGCATTAAGCAACCATCACTCACTCCCTAATCACATATCTAAATTATAATTCCATGGAGTATATTTCGTTTTCTTAAAGATCTCAATATTATTAATCCTTAACTTGTGTACGCATACTAGCCATAGAATGTACACGCATGTATTTGATAGTATGATATCCTGGTCAAATAATTGGCTGCAAATTAAAGATAATTTACTCATATTTAAGCTTAGACAGATAACGCAGTGCTAGAACATAGATATTCTATATATTGACACAATTGACACGTCCATCCAGCTGATATTATGGTATACTTGCTTTGTTTAAATATTTTATTTTCAGTAGCCAAAATGCAAAAAATGACCTTTAGACATCTTTTCTTAATTTAGCGAATACAGTACGTATCTAAGATTTAAAGTAGGCACATAATAAATATTCGTTTATAAAATATTATAATATAATTCTTTATTTCCCATAAGAGTGTAGTTTTGACAAAGAAGTCGTATGAACACATTTGTACCATTATGACATAGTTAGACAGGCATGTCTGAGAAAAGCATCCAAATTGATGAAATGCCATTTCCTGCAATAAAACTTTTCAATCAATCAATAAATCAGAAAATATGCATATACTGGAAAGCCACAAATAATCATATGATTCCTTGTCTGGTTAGAGTCGATGCTTTAAATCAAAAAAAGAAATAGGCATTTAGTTATTAACTTGTTGTAATTTCTACACTCATAAGAAAACATCCCTTGAGAATTTGGTTTATGATTTATAATAACCTAATGTCCAGTGGTACAAATAGTTGCCATAGACTTTTATCATGATTCTAAAATATGAAGTATTGGTTTGGTAATTGCTACAGATGTAGTTGGATCCATGTAGGTTAAGCAAATCAAAATTATTTGATTGGATACTACTAAAGGCATTTCGATGTACATTTCGGTTTGTAAATGTAGTTCCCTTATTTTGTTTGGCATCTATCGAAAGACAAATGGACAACCAAGAGAAAAAACACATTCAATTTAATTCAAGCGAAATAATGAGAATTTCTACCTGATACATTCAATTTAATTCAAGCTAAATAATGAGAATTTCTACCTGATCTTGACAACGAAAATAGTACGATGGGGTAAAAATAGAACAGCAAGGACTTGTATTGTCTTGTGTATCTACCTGCACTTGAACATAGGAGGAAGACTCATCTGTTCGAACAGGGCTTTAAGATAGCACGATATGGACCAAATTTAGACAAAAGAAAGTTAAATCTACGATCGCTTAAAGGTGGAAAGAATTTGATATCAATTACACCAAGGTCTGAAGAAATAAACGGTCTTTCATTTATGAATTTAAACGAGAGAATAGGCTCTCGTTTAAACTGTTTGACACTCCTTTGACACTCATATGAAGATGATACCAGATTATCCCTTGTTCTAAAGTGTCACGAAGCAGTTCTATACGAAAAGTCACATAGACAATGGTGCAATAGGATACATATATATAATATAGACATAGGTCACCCTATCTAAATCTAGAATGTCACTGTTCTGGGAGTTAGGAGTATCATGAATACAGGAAAGCACGAGAGTGAGAAAAATGTCACTCTGTATTGTGTATCCACATCAATTGTGAAAGTCAATTTAATCTGTATACTGGTATAAATTGCACGAAGACTGTTACTTATTTTTGATATTCTATATGTAGACACTCACTCTTCTGAGGCTTGTCCAGATTCTTTTTTTAAAACAAAAGTTATATTGATATGTGCTAGAGAAACAGTATCACGGTAAATCGTCTTCTATCTGCCGATTGGTGATGGGTTTTTTTGTTTTTTTTATATATATTACAAAATCGGCCGTACATTTAAATTCCTCGTCGAAAAACGCATGTCCACCATGTGGGTGTATTCTTGCGTCACCACTAAAATTATACGTACAAAGTAAGTAGCTAATACTATTCTATACCCTTACCATTATGATATCAAAAAGTTATTTTGAAAAAGGTTACATCATGACTACTCAACTTCATACAAATCCTAAGCATTAAGGTATTTAAGAGAATTACTAAATAATGGAAAAGTCCATAATGGTCTCTCTATTGTGTCTTACATAATCACCAAGCCCTCATGAGGGCTGTTACATAAACCAGGGAAATTAAAATCTACTATTCCATTTAACGCAGTATAGAGACATGTCCAAAACAAGTCTTTCAGCGATCTCCCCAAACTCACTAAATCGTTACAATTCCCCTGTTACTCAGGGAGATTATTCCATAAAGAAACGCCCTTGTAAAAGGCACTCTTTCGCATTAGTTTAGACCTTGGTCGAAATGTCTTAAAGATCACCCCCCCCCCCCTTCTCCCATTAACGCTTCCCCCTGTCCCTAATATCCACATATATACCTTTTTTCTTTTTTTCTCTTTTATAAATTCGGCCTTATATTATATAGCTATAATATAGTGATACACAGTCAGGATTCGCTGAGTACAACATTGTATGATGTAAGGTCGATCTATGCTGAATTAAAAAATATCGTAAATCTAAACGGTATCTTAAGTCGAAATCTTGTCCGAACAACAAATGGCACCCGCGCCGAAATCCGCTTGTGTACATAACCGCAGTAATTTCCATGACGAACAATAACGTTAAGGTTAACCAGAAATCGTATCTAAAGACCAGATCAATCATTGAGTCTTAGTTATTCGTTAATGAAGCTAATAATATTGTATAGACCAACATATTTACTGCTTCCCTCAATACAATTGACCAGAATTGCGTTTTATTTGCGCGGCCACGCACTGAACGCGAAAAGAAGCGGGAACCTACTACGTATGAAATCAACATCTCGTCATCGATCGTCTGCGCAAACAAAATTTGTAATAGATTTTACGAAGAATATAGAACTAATAATCAATATTGTATGATCGAATGAGATGAAATGAACAAGGAAATTAGACAAAATAAGTAGAATTGCGTGAAGTTATGCCAACAATCTGTACATTTCGTCACGTATCTATGTCCGATGTTCCACTGGCCTCAACTGCGTAGTTCCCAACTAATGTCCCAACAAATTTGCTTAATGCTAATCCATACAAAATCTTATTTACGAGGGAATATATTTCCACACCATTTTCAAATTATTTTTTCTGACGTATGTCGCGAAAATGACGTCACACCCCACGTGACATGAGGCGATGATGACATCAGCAAGGCCGGCGTCGGATGGGGAAATGGACGTCAAGTCAGGACAGGTAACAATTCTGCTCAAATTCATAACTTTTAATAAAAAAAACGAACGAAATATGGAACTTTATCTATGACTTATACCACCCGAGGAAGTGACAGTTGAATTTTGATCTTTAGGGAGGAAGGAGATCGAGCGATTGGTGACAGCTATATGCCTAAAGCCAGAGAGGAAGGGAGCCAGCTTGAAATGCGCAATAACCTGACAGCAAAGGTAAGTTGGAATAACCAGATGGGACTGACAATCTTAGGGAAATCCTTTCGGATGAACTTTATATATATGACAAAACCTATCAATAGAGGTTGGGAAATAATTGGAGGAGAATAGATGGCGAAGAGAGAAAAGAGAGAGAAAAGTGCGATGATATAAATTGACAGTAAACGTGGGCAGACAATATAAGCTGACGTGGACTAAAGCGCCTGACACCGCCAGATACAATGAATAGTGATCAGATCCAGTCACAGTGAATAATTAGAAGGGAATTAAGCGGTTGTTATATATACAGACAAGTATCGGTAGTTCTAAGATGGTGCATCAACGGCGGCATATAGATTATAGAGTCTAGGCTCAGAGTTCTGAGAGTCCCTCCAAACTGAGGGAAAGCATCACGCTCCAAACCGCAGAATGCATGCCATTAGAATCCACTTAGATGCCATTAGAATCCCATTAGGTGGCGTACTCCCGGACCAGGAGAGCCATTAGCGCAGTAGGCGTCCAATCACATATATGCAATGAGGGGATGTGACCGTCTTGAGTAACCCCGTAACGTACACAGGTATGTATGTTACGTAAGCTAAGGAAAGGAATGTTGGACTTCCTTCACTTGTAGGAAGGACAAAATTCCTTCCTTAGTGAAATTCCCAGCTGGTAGGAATAGCACACAATGGTGGGTAGGAATGTGTAACTACCCCCCGAAGGAAGGAGAAAAGTGTAGTGCTTTCAATTGCCTCAGGAACAGGCGGACATTATTATAGACCTATTGTCAGTGGCCAAAACCGATAAAATAACATAGGGTATATTAAATGTGTTACACAGTTCTACATTATAAATGTTAAATATCGCATTTGTTGGATTTGTGTGTCTGGACATAAGGCACAAGCAGGAGAAAAGGCTCCAAACATTGAAATAACATTCAGTTTACACAACCCTGCTGGCATATACTAAAATTCTAACATATAGACCAGTTAAAGATATCAACATTGTAAGTTAACTTCATCTTGTCTCACACTGTACTACTGAGTCGCAACTTGGATGGAAGGGCGTTAGTAAACACCAATTGTCTCCAACTTTAAGACGAAGAAGAAGTGCAAAATACAGTCCAACAAAACTCCATTTTTTTAAAAGTAATAAAACAGCGCAATGCCAAATAATAAAACAGATATATACCTAAGGCCCCCCAAAAATAGGTGTTTTTCCGATTTATCTGACTGAAAACTAGGTTGGGGGGTGGTAACTTTTTTGTTGTTGTTTTGTTGTTTGGAAACCACCTCCCAGGAACTGAAAAAAATGTCTTTTTCATAACAATAGTTGTTTTGAACATGGGAAATGTGCCTTTTGACAGTTCCGGGTTAGGAAAACCCGTTTTCCTGCTTTTATAAGTTTTTTTTTGTCAAAAAATCCAAAAAAAGTAAGATATGATGGGGGAAAAAATCAGGTATGGTAAAAACATTTTTAGGTAAGGTAAGGTTTTTCTAGGTAGGGGGGGTAAATCGGAAACACACCTATTTTTTTTTGCCTAATATTGATCCTTTCTTCCGCCATAGAAAATTAGCATCAGGTAATAAATATGTGTATAGAACTACCAATGTACGTTATCTGACGCTCTAACCCATTTATCAAATATTCAATTCAATTCAAGATGTTATTTATTCGTGCCTAAGGTGGTGTATTTATGTATTATACGTAGGGGCCATACTTCTGAAATAATTCCAGGTTTTCCAGTTTATATATTCCTTAACTACCAGGAATTGAGAAAATTACCTCAATTTTAATTTGTAGACGCCAAAAGAATGTTTTGGAGGCTATTGTTCTCAAAATCTAATTAAGCATGCAGTCTAGGCTTAAAGTTGAGAGAGTCCCAAACGAAGGGAAAGCCTCTCGCCTCAAACCACACAAATTACCATTACAATTCCAGTAAGACCGCAAAATGCCATTATATTCCCATTAAGACGCCGAGTGCTAGGCCAGGAAACCTATTAGAGAAGTAGACGTCCAATCACTGATATAACACCATTAGACCACCATTGCTGTAGATTAGTCCGCCGCCATTGCCTTGGCTACAATCCCGCCAGACGTTGTCCTCCTCTGCCATGTATCAAGTCGGTACATGCATGCTGAAGTTATTATATCAGAAGATGTACACTTCGCCTTCAGCAATCAACGCAAATAACACAAATTCACGACAGAAATGAAGTTTAGAATACAGTTCAACATAACCGAACAGATGTTTAAAAACCAATTAAGGCCATATCAAATATACATTCTGAATTGTAGCTATGTACTGAAATCGACAGACATCGGTGTTGAGAAGATGGCCGTCGTCCAGGGCCCCGCCGACTCCTTCGGTTGCTTAGATACACCAGAGACCCTATGTGAATCTACCTGTTATTTACCATTCTTCTACCTAATTTAGCAGAATTAACTGCTAAGTATTTTGTTCCTTTCTCTCGTCTGGTTAAATATTTTTAATAGGTTTTTATTGAGCGACCATTTCCCACACTGCGATACTTTTCATTTCGTTCATGCAAAACATGTTAAGACAAATGATATAGGTAACTTCTTAGAACCTCTCATTGTTACAGTCATACACAGCTTTAATTACGAAATACTTTCTCGTTACTTTCAACTATTCTAATACAGAATTACGAATCTAACAACTTCCTACGACCGATTTAACATATATTAATACTTTTCGGTATTTTTGGCCCTGACACTTAGGTCTAAAATAAACAGTAATACGTCGTCTGCATGATAAACAAGAACAGGTATTCATTACAATGCACCAGTCTAAGTTATTTAGCAGAATTTGAAACAAAGTGAATTTAAAACAAACTTAAAAGATGACTAGTAATAGGGCATCCTGGAAGACATGTGCTCTATTACAGAAGGATTATACCCTTTTTCCACCGAAATATTATTGTTGCTGTATAAAAATCGGAAATAAAATTAAATACGTACATACACATAAGTCATTCAATAATCAATAACCGTCAAACCAACTCCAGAGAGGGACAAACTCCCTGCAACAAGGAGAGTGACCAGAGACGATATAATCGCATTTCAGGTATAGACTAGGCCTACATAATTATATTAACAACTAGATGATACTAGTTAGCTCATTCCTCAGTGCATATCTTTTTCAATTTTACTGTGACTGCCACCCTGACCAATATCAATATTACACCTTATCTTTTTTTTCACTGAATACACTGTCATAATTTCGAAATTACTTCTTGGCCATATATATTGTCCATTGCTGAATTGTGTTTAAAACACATTTATTGGCAACAATTTAAAACAGATCATTTACCAAAGGCGCATATAACCTTATATTTTCATGCGTTGCCATTTGAAAAACTACAGAAAGAGCAATATGAAGAAAGTTACGAAGAGGTAATCCAACTTTACACCCAATCAAGCCTATCACATTCTTTAACCAAGAGAAACCCCAACCGAATAGATAACGGACAACAAAATCGTTAATCTATATTTAGGACAGATGTCTAAAATTTCAGATACGAGTCCAATACAGCCCCTATGAGTTGTATAATATATAAATATAATCGAACTTTGCATTGCCAGCCTAGCTTCAAAATCGATTCAATATTTTGTATTCGCTTATTTTTATATAGGTTTATAGCCTATGCTTTTATATATATTGTCGCCTGTGATATCCCCTAGAAAGCTTGTTCAATTCCACACAGCGTTGTCCTGTATAATATGCCTTATAACGATTTACTTTACTTTATCTTATTTAATTTATTTGATAATATTTAATCATATCGAGTTTAATATCTCTTTTACATACCAATATCCTGGGAATGAATTGTGATTTTAAGTCTATGAGGACGAATATGGCCTGAGCCTAGAGAAAACCAAATAAGATATAAATCATGAATATAAAATGTAAATAAAATAAGTACAAGTGTATTAATATCATCCTAGCACTGTTTGACACTGACTGTTCACGGTTCATATATGACATTCTTCACACTCCGATTCCTGATAGAATGCAAAGACACAGAAATAATTTATTATGGCACTGCATGGAGTGCAATGAATCAGGTAATTGTATACCATCCATTGTCCTTGCCTCCAACACCGGCTGATCAAGTAAGAATGGTATTCAGTGATTGGACGCCTACTGCGCTAATGGCTGTCCTGGCCCTGAAGTAGGCATCATTCTGATGGCATTTTGAGGTTTGGAGCTTGAGACTTTCCCTCAGTTTGAAGGGACTCTCTCAACTCTGAGCCTAGACTGTGTCCGATTGTGTCAATGTAACAGCTGAGACCAACACCAATATACTACAAACCAAAACATACCTGCATCTCTCTCTGCCATATATCCTCCAGTAAGCTCAGCTACAGGTGAGGTGGGGGGAGGGGAGGGGGTACATGGGAGGTGGGAAGGGGTATATAATCACCCCACCCCCACCTCCTCTAGCTACCCCCTCCCACCCACGACTAATTCTCTAGTCATGTTACTTCCGTTCCTTGATAAACTTTTCCGGGGGCATACATTTCCCGGTACGCCCACACCAAATTAATGTCTGTACAACTATTCTGTACTGTCTATTTTTAGCATCGTCTGCGTTAATAATAATCGCATAATTCCAATATTCGTGCCATTAACAATTAAGTGTGTATATCTGTTATACCAGTCATATACTCCTTCAGTGTGGTGCCCACCGGTCGGCCCAATATTAGCAGAAGGATTGAGGAGGGGAGGATTATTTAGGCTGTGTTTTTAAGGACCAATGTCTAGACAGTGAGGAGGAGGAGGAGGCAGGCCATGACCAGGGAGAGATAGTGGGAGAGAGAGCTGGGAGAGAGAAGAGCAGAGCAGAGACAGACAGACAGAGAGAAAGAGAGCTGGGAGACTAGGAGAGAGAAGAGAGGCACAGAGAGAGACAGACAGATAGAGAGCTAGGTGAGAGGTGGGGAGAGAGAGAGGGGAGAACGAGAGCGACAGACAGATAGAGAGCTAGGAGAGGTGGGGAAGAGAGGGAGGAGAGGAGACACACAAATAGAGACAGAGAGAAAGAGAGAGAGGGGGGAGAAGATTTACGGTGAGAGATATTCGAGAGAGGGAGAGGGAGAGAAAGAGAGAGGAGGGAGGGACAGAGGGGAGAGAGGCAGGTGAGAGCCACTCGGGAGAGGACTGTGGAGAGAGAGAGGTTAGAGATAGGAGAGAAAGGAGAAAGGAGAGAGGTTAGGGATAGGAGAGAGAGGAAGAGCAGGGAGAAAGATAGAGAGATTAGACTCATTAGAGAGAGGAGGAGGAAAAGGAGGAAAGGAGAGAGAAAGAGAAAGAGCAAAGGAATAAAGAGAGAGAAAGAAAGAAGAGATATAGGTGGGGGAAAGAGGGTTCGGGGACAGGCTGAGAAAGAGGGTCTAAAGTGGGTATGGAGAACTAGGGAGAGATACAGGGAGATATGGATAAAGAGAGAGAGAGAGAGATAGAGAGAGAGAGAAAGGAGAGGGACAGGGACATAAATAAGACAGACCTACAGGCAGAGCGAGAGCTGGAAGAGAACATAGAAATTTGTACTGTTGTGTCTATGTATGCATAGTGTCATTCCTCTAGCAGTCTGTGTACCTCCATCACTATGTATATACTATATGAGTCGGGTCAGCACGCTTTATTGGGTGCTTTATCACATTTTACCAGTTTTATCACATCTTATAAATTTCTGAAATATTGCTTTTAATTTTTCAAAATTTCATTCGGCTACACACTATACAGACTGTAATAGTTTTAGTATTGCTGAGCTCAAAAAGGGCATGAAATATTAAAGGTTATATAATTTTCTCTGACTAAACGTTATTTAATAGGCTAATTTAAAGTTAATTTTAACTTAATTCATAGGAAAACAAGTAGTTCAAGTTCAAGAGGATGATGTGTAGTGAACCCAGTCTATGAGCTGAAGAGCTATTCTCTAGTCTTCATGGTAACGAATGACTATCAGAGGAAGTACTCTTGTGAAGGTCTTTATTAACGGTATGGTGGGTACAGTGGAAGATTACATAAGCAATCCTACAAGAGAGAGAGAGCCTGTCTGAGAATTCAAAATGGATATGGGACTACTTGCTGTACTGCAAGCACCTCTGTCGGTAGCTGCTGCAGACGCTAGTGGTCTTGGGCTTGGCAGCAGCAAGCAAGGTCAGTTGTGACCTTGCTTCCTTTCTGGTTACATCCAGGTCCTGTCTCCATGAAGAAGTGTCCTTGTTCCATCCTTGTCCCTGGACACTTCATGACAACCGCTTCTGAAAGAAGCCGCCTATCGGCTAATCAAGAAAATAAAAAACGTCGTACCGGGACCCTAAACTAACGCAATAGAACATGGATCAACCTTTACAGATGGCCCAGCCCCACAAATAGATGCGCGTTCAGCTTTTTCTCCGGTGAGAGAACTACCCTATCTTAGTAAGCAACGTTCTCAGCAAGTGATTACTCGAACAATATTGTCTAGAAAAGAAGATATAAGCACATTTACCACCAGCGAGGCCTGAAATATGATTTGAATTGATCGCCATTGCCGCGTTTTAGTTCCGAGACAAGCCGCTATGGCCGCTCCAGCACTACCGTACGTCCTTGAACTTGCAAGCTGTCATGTGATCAGGAGACTAGGATATAGGTCATACAGATTCATACAATGGCTTCCAAAACAAACGTTGAGAATCTAGGATTATCACATTAAAAAAGGTAACAAAATATATAATCTAATTGTCTGCGTCGTCGTATGGCTCTGCCATAGATCGGCACCAGACATGAGCAGGCAAAACACTTGACGACCCTTTTTTCTGAGCAGCAACACAACGCCAGGGGGGCCGGGTGGGGATAGCGGGGAGGACGGTCGGCACACATTCAAGGGACAGCTGGGTGGAGGGGAGTTCGTATATATATAAAAAGAATATTAGGCGTTCAGATCTGCTGAAATAGGTCTAAAATAACTATATCTTTCAAGCGGTACACTATCTGGATGATCCCTCACCAGATATGCTGGGTGCTAACTGGAGATGCCCTCTGGAGTCAACCCCAGACCGCAGCTGAACCAATAGCACACAGGGCTGCACTATTGGTTATAGGACGGACACTACAGATGTAGTAATACAAAGTTGAAAAAGAAAGAAATAAGAATAATGATTTCCTCCGCATTATTTTCTGCACTAAAATGGATATTTGAGTAGACCAAATTAATATACTAGCAAAGTATGCGTCGTTTGGACGGCATCTCCCCTCCCCTCACTCTCCCTCCCCTCCCTCTCTCTGATTCCCCCATGTGCTCCCGTCTCTTCTCTTCTCTCACTCTCCCCCTTAACCTCCACTCTCCCTCCCTTCCCCCTCTCCCATTCCTCTCCCTCCCTTCCCCCTCTCCCCTTCCTCTCCCTCCCTTCTTCTTCTCTCCCCCTGTTCCTCTTCTCTCTCCCTTGTACCTCTCTCTTCTTCTCCCTTCCCTTCACTCTGATTGTCCCCCTCCCATTCTCCCGCCCCTCTTCTTCTCTCCCCCTCTGCCCTCATTCTATCTCCCTCCCACCTTCCCTCCTCTGTCCCTTCTTCTCTCTCCCCCTCCCCCTCTGCTCTCTTCCCTTTTCCCCCTCCATTGTAAGGATGCAAAATACATTACCAGGGAGACCCGATAACATGTGATTATGACATGTGACATATAACATGTGTTTATGATTAAAATTGCATTCATAGTATCACATTACCTAAATGTAGGATGATGCAAATTGCCATATATTATAGATATAAACATGACACACATATTTGTCATATGAGGAGAAGGAAGAAAGGAGAGAGAAAGCGAAAGAGTAGGTGAGAATAAAGATAGAGCAGGAAAGAAGTGACAGAGATGGGGGAAAGAGTAGATATGTATATGGAATTGCCATACATTATAGATATAAATATGACACACATATATATATAATATATGAGTCTAGTCAGTAGGTTTTTATGGGGTTATTGTATTAAGCGAAATATGGGCAGGGAGGGGAAAGATTTATTGATTGTTACTACACTGTATGTAATTGTTGCTTTGGGTTGAACAGATCATTTTTTTACATCCCGATATCATGTTTCTAAATAGCAGGTATTAGAGCTAGGATCCACCAGGAAGACCTCCCTAGGGAGAGGCTGGCATCCTATTCTGAAAATTGATGTAACTGTTTTGACTCAGAATAAAAATACAATATATATATATATTATTTGTTTGCCTAGGTGCCCTGGCACCAGCCTGATGAAATGGTTATTGTAGTTGTATTGTATGAACATCCCAACAAGACGGATAACCTTAAGATAGCTACTACTGACAG
This sequence comes from Sthenelais limicola, assembly GCA_942159475.1. Taxonomy (NCBI): domain Eukaryota; kingdom Metazoa; phylum Annelida; class Polychaeta; order Phyllodocida; family Sigalionidae; genus Sthenelais; species Sthenelais limicola. The sequence continues at coordinate 40,161,334 of OW804102.1, forward strand.
AGGGCCGAACAGACATGTCTAGCTACAAAAAAATGGTTGTCTGGTCGGGAGAGATAACGGATAACATTATCACATCGTGCACATACGCATTAATGAAGCTGATATTGTTTCACGGTAAAGCTGCATAGTCTGCTAATTTCCGCCGAGAATTGAAAGTGTCTATTTGGTTCAGATTGTCAGAAAATGTACAATTCGCCTTCACCACTCCTCTCAAATAACTCACATTTGAGACTGGAATTCATAATGCAGTTTACCATAGCAAAACAGACACTTTGAATCAACGCGATACCAAATATACTCAGATATACCTGGTATTCATACTTTTTTCAGCCTAATTTAGCAGAATTTCCTAAATGTGTAGAGATGCTGATTGTACATTTTTTGATGATCTGACCCATTTTGTGGTCTATGCATTGCCCACTCATCCCAAGGTCACCAGGGTGGAATATTAAAGGTGAAGGGTCGATTCTTCTTGGTGTCAAATCTCAATTTATGCATTTTAGTGACATACTAAAGTCGCACTTTTTCATATTTTTAAACTTTGGGAATCCTCAATTAAATTGAAAATGTTAGGATAGCATTGGCCAGGTAGGTATATGAAAAAGCTAGCACATTGCATTGTGAATCAACTATTCGAGAAAAAAACATTAAGTCATGAAAACGCATGGTATTTAGGAGATCTTTCCTCATTTTCTGGATTCCAAACACATTCTACAACACTCTTGATTGAAGAAAGAAACAATTGAAAATCTTTTATTCACATCTATTTAGCTGCATGGGAATGCAGCTTTAAGAAATTTGCATCTAAGATATGTATGGTAGTTACGACAGTTTTTTTTAATGCGTTCATTGATACTGCATGGTGGACAATGTCCTCTTGTGCTTTTCTCTTCAATAGGGGCTCTCTCAATAGCCAAGATTCGGAATGGGACATGCTGACTGGTAGACTGGGGCCAGAGTAGAGGAGGATGGGTAATTTTGACCGGAAGAGGGGTCAAGCCACCTGTGTTTACATTATGAGGGTGCAGGTTTCAATGGACCCAGAGAGGGCCCTTCATTAAATGTAATTTTAGAGACAGAAAAACATTTAATATTGCCACACAACTTTAGGATATATGAGACAACACCATGCTCTATCTTCATCTAGGCCCCCGGTGCCTGTATGAAATCAGTGCCAGATGTGGTATTTCGACCTAAAGACAGCGTTTCAGTTCTTGCCTATTACTGACATACCATTCTGATCTGATCGGAGGGTTTGGACCTAGAGTGTACCACCAATCGAAATCATTTGAAATCTTCTAAATTGATAGAGACAAAAACCCACTCTTGAAGCTGCAGGATTGAAATATAATTAAGACCAATGTCGACATGAGTAATGGACAAAGTCTTGTAAAGTAATATTACAGTGTATAATGACTAAAAGTGAAAGATTCTCAGGAATATGTACACGCTTTGCTTTTTCTCACGGTCGGTTAAAACTGACCTGTTTAACCGACTGAGAAAAACAATTTATGACGTAAAACTTATTATTTTACCATCTTTTCTATTGTATTTGTAACTGTTGCAATGACGAAATGACAACAAGATAATACTCTGTCTATCATTACGAGTAAACTTTCATCCATTTATTCATTATGGGTCTTCATCGTATCATCACCCAAGATATACTTAATTAACCATATGGCATTAAATCACAATGCGCGATGGTAGTACAGGGGCCTGTTGTATAAGCTAAGTAAAGGAAAAATTATGTGTGAGAATTCCTACACTTTCCCCCTTAGTTCAGTGGGATGGCACCTGGGAATAATGATTATCCTTTCCTTAGCTTACACAACAGATCATCCCAGGAAGATTAAGACCACTCTACACCATTAGTTCCATTTCCTCCTCAGAGATGGCGGGCCTGGCGCTCGTCGCACTCCATATTCCCTGTGTGTGTAATACAATGTAGAGCAGACCAACGCATTCGGAATGTTTGTAGATATGTAGAATGGAGACAACTCATAGGAAAGTAGGAAAGTCAGGTGAAGGAAAACGAGTTAGAAAAAAAACCCAACAACAACAAAAGATGTTCATAAAGAACCTTTTTGTGCGATGAAAACGATGTGCGATTTGTGCGATGAAAACGTTGCCTATGTATAATTAAATGTTAACGCAGCATATATGTATTTCATGTCTTGCGTCAGCTAGCAATAAAGATCTTGTATAAAATCAAGAAAGAATGGATATCTAATTAAACAATAGAGCTCTAGAATATATGATAGATTATGAGCTAACATAACGGGATGAGATCTTTATCTTATGTTCCTCCTGCTTGCAGATGTTATACATATGGTGGTCATTGTTTCTGCATCTAACTTGTTATTTCTTCTAACGCAATTACTGGATATTCCTTTGATCGGATAAATATGGCTGTATCGATCAACCATTCAATCAATCAATCAATCACTCAGGGAGTTTGAGAGTTAGAAACAGTATAATTACACTTTCACGATGCCTTATGTTTATGTTTAAGTTTTGTATCGATTGCATTTCATCAATTTGACAATATTCTTAGCATTCCAAATAAATAATAGAGATATTCTATCAAGTATAATATAGGTAATAAATCGGTACTCATAGTGGTTTAAAAACTTATTAGCAGGTACATATTGCACATAAATCATAGTATAGAAATAACATATCGCATTTATTTATACGACAAAACAAATCATGTTCATAGGATCTAGTTGGACCTTATAATAAGATCTATGTCCATGCTTCATTAATATAGGACAATCAACGAAACAAAGCTATTAAGAAAACTTCAACTATTGAATTGAATGGAAACATCCTTTATCTGTCAAGTTTGTCTACCATTAGGTCGTCAACTTCAGGTCTTTTAGTTCATGCCTGAGTTGGGATTTCTTTCTTGGTTATGTGCTAATATGTAGTACTTAACATATGTATGACAGAAGACATGTGAATTTAGATATAATATAGTAATATTTGTAGTATTTATAGAGATTTTTGTTTTTTTAATACTTTTCTCTCATCGTTTTTTTGTGCTGAGATCTGACCATTATACCTGAATTTCCTGCCAAATAGCAACGGACGTTTTAAGTATCTTACCCATGCACATCATGTGCTATAATATGATATGGCGTGTCACATACAAATTTGTTATAAGTCGACAAAAATGGATTTCGAAAGAATGGAATTAAAGTGGACTCCGACGAGGTTAACATTTATGAAATCTAAAAAGTATTTTTATATTTTCCGGGTATATTTTATGTTTGATTTTTTTATGTGGTCAGTCTGGGCTCATACCCTCTCAAATCAGATAAGAATGGTAGGTCCGTGATTGGCCGCCTACTGATTGGCCCAAGCTGGACTAGGTGTCTTAATGGGAATATAATGTCATTTTGCGGTTTGGAGATTATAAATACTAGGTATCTGTTTGGTTATGTTCAGCTGTATTTTGGATCACATTTTTCTTTTCAATTTGCGTTATTTGAGATGATTTAAGCCGAAATGTATCCGGACAGAGCATCCGTCCGGGGTCCAATACCAGCACAGAGGCCAGTTCCACAGGCAAGGCGAAATGAACATTTTTCTAGAACCAGCCAAGATGCCAGTGTATTTGGTACCAAAGTTTATCTGTGTCTGTCGATTCCATTCTCTCTGTTGTCATGGATTCACCAGCAGTTGTCTGAGCTGGTACCCCCCCCCCCCCCCCTCGCTCCCTCCCCTCCCCCCACCCCCACCCAACCCCCAATACACACACCACGCTCCGCGCGCTTACTTTGTCTCCGCGCGCACCGGTTCATCCCTAACTGGGTCATGCCCTCGTGAGGACATCATAACTAGGCCATCTAAATAGGTCACACCTCCGCAAGCCGCCAGACAAGGCCAAGCCAAGCAAACTCACGTTCTCCGTTTCTGCCTCGCTACCCTGGTTTAATAGACGGTAAGATATTAAACGCTCTCTTTTAAACATCTTCCTCATTCTGAATACTTCTTGATAATATCGTCGGAATTGTATTAATAAAATACTGAGTTTTCCTCTTGAAAGTTATGTGAATGTGTTTGATTTCTGAAAAAATGAAACAAACCTGTGATTTTCCTATAACAATGACAATGTGGGGCATCGATCGCGGATCGATCCACAGGAAAGCATTGTCACAGGCAATATGCCAATAAGCCATTGAGGCCATATATATGCCGACCCCCACCCCCCACCCCATACACACACATCTCATTTGATATTTGCAATTTTTTAAAATTGTGTTATGATTTTTAAACCTATTTCCCTATTCATGGGACAGCAATAGTATTGTAGCCTTTTATATGCACTAGAAACAGAAACTAAACTATCTGACCTTACAGAGATGTCCCAGGGACCCGGCCTATGTAATATATAGTACCCTTAGAACTTGGGCCAGTTCGTCAGAACATGTACAATTCACCTTTAGTCCTTCACTATCCTAATCTATTAAAAAAAACGAAATTTAAGCCAAAGATTTGGTTCAAAATACAGTACAACATAACCGAACAGATCAAGTGAATCAACGCAATACCAAATATACTCAGCTGCGTTACAACAGCGAGTATTTATAAGTTTTTGGCAGAATTTCGTAAATGTGTAGAGCTCCTGAGTGTACATGTTTTGTCGACGTGGCCCACGTGTGCACTGACATGAGTGCACGTGGGTGTAGAGACAGTAGGTACATGACGTACACATAACCATGTGTACGAGTTATACCTCATTACGCTTGGCAGACCTCGTCTCAACATCTTTTATTGCATTCTTTTTTTCGTTTTCCGTGGAGTCGATGACCTCCCTTTATTGCTCCATTAACGGAATACCGTAATATCCAGGATTCAAATTCAAATTCAAAATTTATTTGTACTTAATGGGGATGTACAAATCGGGGCCAAACACCAAAGGAATTAATTTGCTGGTCTTCTCGCATGTTCCTCGACTAAAGGAAAATTATTTATATTATAATCATAATTTCTAGAGGCCCGAGGAGATGTGGAGGATATGGATGTCCTACTTCTGCTGGTGGTAATGGTTGGTTATATGGGTCAGATTTTCAGAAAATGTACAATTCAACTTCACTAATCCTCTCAAAAAATCCAAATTTCGGACAAAAATAAAGTTCAAATTACATTTCAAACTAATCAAACAGATTGCTAGAATTAATGCAATGCTGAATATACCCGAATTTACCCAGTATTGACCAACTTGCAGCCTAATTTAGCAGAAATTACTAAATGTGTACAGCTGCCAATTGTGCATTTTCTGAAAATCTGACCCATATAGGAGAAGTAGTTTATCACAAATAAACATTTGCTAAATAAGGTCTGGCTAATACATTTCATGTCAAGACATGTACAGTGTTCAAAACGTTGTCAGTCGGTCCAGACCAAGCGAAGCAAAACAAAAGTGAAACACAAAACATTGAACATAACATAAGAAAACATAAGAAAAGAACCACACACATGACACAGTCATAAACAGGTTACAAGATAATATGATACCGTATTTATAATGAATCAATCTCGTCTAGGCTTGCAGTGATGTATTTACTAAATGATTTCCAGTCCAAATGCGTATTCTGTTCCAACAGTACCTCAATTCGACACCAACTTTTTTTAAGATTTTATATTTGGCATTTATCATTATTTGAAGAAGTATTAGACTATGTTTATTAGTATCATCATTATTATTTCAATTCTTTATTCATCAAATGCGTAGTTTAATGTACTGCAATATTTATATCATAGTCCCCCATTTTGAATATGTATCGATCCCCAAAACTTGATTGATCATTATTTACCTTTCCCACAACTCTCCGACTCGGCAAAAGCAGTGCCTACAACGTTGCGTCATGAAATGAGCGTCATAAAATGAGCGTCATTGATTGGTGCAACTTGATTTACGCGACCAATCAAAACAAGTCCCTTCGGTATTGGGCGTATCACACATGTGTTGATACGTCTATACATACCAATAGGCAGATCTCACTCATTTCTATATGGAAACACCCAAACCTGTGATATAAAAAGCAGTACAACACATCTTATCTACATTTGAAACGTTTTTATTGATTTCAGATCTCCCGGATTTCCTGATTCCGAATCTATGTGAGCTAATCCTGCATAGCCAGGTTTTCATTACATATGTTTTGTCATGAATACTTTTGAGTCTTCGTTTCATATAAATACCTTTTTATATCATATTGCTCTAGGGTGTGCAACTTATATTTTGTATTCACATAGCCATTTCAGACAATCCATTGTTATCACAATTTAATGTCTTTTTGTAATATCGTTTGAGATAAATAAATAAATAAAATTGTGCAAATACTGGTAGAGTTCTACATAACTGCATGTGTTTCAATTATGAATATCATTAAACAATATAACAACGCATTGTGTAAGTCGGGAAATACTTCAATTTAGGTTATTTGAGAGGGTTGGTGAAAACGAATTGTACACTTTCTGAGTCCCTACTCATATGGGAGATAGGAGAGAAGGACTGACTCACACTGGTTATGTAAACAAGCTGTGAGGGGCTTCAAGATGTCCTTGCTTGCATATGACCAAACATACCACCTGTTACCTGTGTTTTATATCTGTCACCTGCCTTTCCTACGGGTCAGACCATCAGAACATGTATGTATAATAGGGGATTTGCATGTCCGCCATCCTGGTGCGCATGGAATTATGGGAGTTGTACGTCTGTGTAAAAAGCTACAGAAAACATAATATGTTCAGCATGGACCATCTACAAGTGATCTCATGTAAATATCCATGTGCTTTACATGTTCCCATAAAACTAGAGTTCTTCTTTCCCATCATGCATTTGGTTTTATAGATCATTTACACAAGCTATGGTATTATAATTTTCGATAAAAATGTTGCTAGATATTTATATGTCAAACCTGAAGTGAATCTATTTCAGCATGCACTGTAACAGACAGGCAAATGGCTAATGAAAATCCCCTATTCACCTTCTCCATTGATTCCTCTTAAAGTATAACCAGAATTTAGACAAAAACTAGGTTCAAAAGATAGTTTAACTAGCATGGTAAACGAACAGATTTCTTGGATCAGCGCAATAACAAATATTATACTCAGATATACCCATAAGTAATTGCACCTATAAGGCCCATGGCATAGATACTTATACAAATATAAAAATTCTACCCCTTAATCCCAATTTCGTAAGTTATATTTGGTATACTTACAATTTTAGAGCCAAACACGAGATTAAATGTGTTCTACTACTGATGTAAGCACGACTACTAATTATAAGTATACCGATGCTCCACTCTTTGAATGTCATCACTCGGGCTATATTTTGGGCTGTATTTGTCATTTCACTAGTATTCCAATAGAGTCGATATAGATTTAACTTCTTTTTTGCTTCTTCTCAGAGCCAGATATTTTGATAATTCAATATTTACAGTATATCATGTCATCAATGAAATTTGTATATAATGTTGAATAAAAAAACCTTGTAAAATAAAAACCTCTACCTGTATCAAAATTGGTAGGACTATAAACTTGACATACACAAATCGTTATCGGCAAATTTGTTATGAATAAAAACAAGGCTCTAATACTAGATCTAAAATAAGGCAAAACTATATGTAACGTCCAGATCAAAAGATGAATTATTGATATGATGCTAATGTAAAATATTTTTTTCATCCCAGACTAGACACCAGAAAAGAGAGAAATAATATCCTCTCTGATCCTAAGTCATAGCAAGGGAGGAGAATTAAAATCAATATGATGCTTAACCCTTTGACATCTGTATTCCTGAGGGTAAAATCAGCTAAATGTGATGGTAATATCATACTTGTGTTATGGTATGTTGTCTTTTGCGTAGTAAGGTAACCAATATATCATCTGAAAGCTTATTATGTCAAGATGTCTTTTCTGGAATTTTTTTTAAAAAAAGGTTGCCATGGTAACCAGAAAAATGGACAAAATATTATTTTTTTGCATATTTTGGGATTTAGTGATAAATAAGTATCAAGAATTGGCATTATCAAGAATTCACATGAAGAAAAGATCCTGGAGGATGTTATCATCATTTTGAGACTTTTGTTGCCATGGTAACCCAATTATTAATGCCTGTGGAGCTGATTACATGGAGGGAGTCACATTGGCCATTGATGTTAACGTTAAAGGAGACTGGCCGTTAAGCACATAGACTTATGTGCAAATGATACTAATATTACTGGCTTATTTGCAACATTTGATCTGTGATGCATCAGTAATGTGTGTGCATATCCATCCATGCATTATTTCTAGTTTTCATTGGAATGTTTTATTCAACATTTCTTCAGTTGTCATGGTAACCAGCTGAGATAATTCAATATTCCATGTTTCCCTGGGAAAATGAGGACTTTACAGTACTTCAGACCCATCTAATGAAATATTTTTTGTGCCAGAACTATAGCCTAAATATTTCTCATTATTTTGAGACCAATGTTGCCATGGTAACTCAACTATTAATGACTGTGGAGCTGATTACATGAAGAGAGTCACATTGGCTATTGACGTTAATGCCAAAGAGGACTGGCCGTCAACCACTTAAACTTATGTTCAACCGATACTAATATTACTGGCTCATTGGCAACATTTGATCTGTGATGTGTCAATAATTTGTGTGCATATCCATCCATGCATAATTTCTAGATTTTATTGGTATGTTTTTTTCTTTGGTTGCCATGGTAACCATCTGAGATAATTCAATATTCCATGTTTCCCTGGGGAAATGAGGACTTTACAGTACTTCAGACCCATCTAATGAAATATTTCTTGTGCCAGAACTATAGCCTAAATATTTCTCATCATTTTGAGACCATTGTTGCCATGGTAACTCAATTATCAATGACTGTGGAGCTGATTACATGGAGAGCGTCACATTGGCTATTGACGTTAGCATCAGAGGGGACTGGCTATCAACCAGATAGACTTATGTTCAACTGATACTAATGTTACTGGCTTATTTGCAACATCTGATCTGTGATGTGTCAATAATTTGTTTGCACATCCATCAATGCATTATTTCTAGTTTACATCGGTATGTTTTATTCTTTTATTCTTTGGTTGCCATGGTAACCATCTGAGATAATTCAACTTTCCATGTTTACCCGGGAAAAGAGGACTTTGCAAGACTTGCATGCTCATAGAATAACATTTTTTATTTGCCAGAACTATAACCTAGACGTTTCTGATCATTTTGAGACTTTTGTTGCCATGGTAACCCAATTATTTATGCCTGTGATGCTGATAGTATGGAGGGAGTCATTTTAGCTAGTGACAGGAGGGTCAATGGGGACTGGCCGTCAACAAACTGGCATTATGTCCAACTGGTACCAACATTACTGGTTTATTTGCAACATTTGATTGGTGATGTGTCAATAGTTTTGATGCATATCCATCAATGCATTATTTCTAGTTTTCATTGGTTTGTTTTATTCTTTTTTCCTTTGGTTGCCATGGTAACCATCTGAGATAATTCAACTTCCCATGTTTACCTAGAAAAAAGACAACTTTGCAAGACTTGCATGCTCATAGAATAACATATTTTATTTGCCAGAATTATAACCTGATCTGGACATTTTCCTCTGAAGCCCAAACCTCCTCCTGGTTGCCAGGCAATGCACCATGTCCGGTGGTCTCAACAGATCCATCAGTCACAGGTGATCTGATTCAGCTGCATATTTGAAGCTTCTCCCTTAGAAGTCCTCACTGGCCCTTCCCACCACCAGGGGTGGATCTTTCACTGCAGACGCAGGTGAAGTTGGTGCCTTTTTGATGGTGCTCAGAGCAGGGTGGTTAAGCCATGCATTCACAGCCAGAGGCAGTGTCTACCAATTTTAGCTTCTTAGCAGTAACATCGTTCTGGGTGAGTCCAAGAATGCGTGGACTTATAGTGATGTGTTTTGAGGTAGCCTTATCATGTGCCTCACTAAGTCTGATCGCTGATCAATAAGTCAGAAAGTCATAATTGTTTACCCATGACACCATTACCTGTTCTGCAACAGATTTATTGCCATGTGCAAATTTAGCATGTTATCTGCTGTAAATCTTCTTGTGGCTCTTTGGCTTCATCTATGCGAGATCTGTGCAAATAGTAAGTAGCATTGAATAACAGGAGGCAGAAGTGGGAGGCTGATGCAGGGCTGTTTATTTTATCTAAACATGGTGGTAAACATATGAGATGGGTAATAATAAAATTGTAGATTTGAAATAGTCAGAGTTCTTGTTTTTAGTGGTTAGAGGCTGCTGGGAGAGTCTTAATAAATGTATAGCCTGCGTAAACTATTTCTTCTTTGTTAAGGTGACTGATCAGCATGATCCTTTATGTACTTTGTGTACAAATTCTTATGTCATCCTGGGTTGACATAAATGGCTGAATGGATACTGTTGTGCCCCACCTCAAGCTATGAAGTGTGTAGCCAAGGTCATGTAAGCCAGCTGCCCGGAGAGCGGCGCTCCAAGCCGCCAGAGTGTAGTCCAATGTCAGCGGGCCCCCACTTCCTGTGGCAAACAACGGCGTGTGAGAGGACGCTGGGCAATGAGCAAACATCTCTCTGTAGGCCTGCAGTGGGAAGGCGGGAGAACCCTGGAGAGCAGGGATATTACAGCCATCCCTGGCTTTTGCTGCTTGGTGATTTTGGGCCCATTTGTGGATGATGTTTAGGCCAGTCTAGGTGATTATGACATCTGCTCTGATCAGGTGCCTTGAGTTGTCAAACGTATCATTCAGGCGAATGAGAACATTCAACTGGCACATCATAGTATAGAAGATTGTGAGAATGGCAAACACAAGGGTGGGGCCTTCCGCGTCCTTTAGTAGTTATCTGATGACCTTTACAAGGTCATCAAAGTGGAGAGGTGGCACCTGTTTAGGCATGTGCCTGAGATTGGTAGAGATAACTGTGAGATCATCTCTAACTCTGAAGTGATCAAATGATACAATGTCTAAGCGCATTCTGATGAGGTGGGTCTTGGTGTTGGTAACATAGTTATTCATGGAGGCTGGAGAGGTGAAATATATAGCCAGGTATTCAATGAAGAGGCAGATGACGGAGAGCTCAGGGGGTGTGTAGTCAAAGTCGTAGTGGACACAGAAGGCTATGAAGACCCTGAGCGAAGCTTCGGGATTTATATCAGTGCCAGGCCTCACGGCTAGCTCTTGTCTCCCCAAGACTCTATTTGCTCCCCAGGGACGTGTGTGAACGAGAGATTAATGTCCCATAAACCGGAGACTTCAGGCATGTGAATGTGAAGAGGAGGATACTTGACATTGACACAGCATATTTCTATGTGTGAGCCTTTAGGAACCTTTTTGCACAGGGTTCTCAGAGCCAGGAGGCATTTGAGGGTCTCAAGCTGAGAGTGTGGTGTGATGACTTGACTGCCTCTGAATATGTGATGGAGTAGCACTTCTTGTTAGTATGACCTCCTCCCCGAAGCAGACATGAGTCTGCGAATAGCACAATGGTGGGAGGGGGCATGGCCATCATGGACCTGGCATTGGACCTTTTGGAGTATGTGATGAGCCAGCTCTGGTCTAACTTAATTTTCTGGGAGATAGAATTCCTGTATGCAGCCAGGAGGCAGGCTATAAATAGCCTAGCTGGTGGGATTACCCGGGCATAGTGGTTAACCTTGCCAATCAGAGAGAGTAGCATCTTTTGTGGGATATATGACCAGGTGATGATGAGGCTAGCAAATGCAATAAAGGAATGTGAGGAAACAAGTTCTTCTGACGTTGTCTGAACCTGAGGATGGCCTTGCTGTTCACCATCAATTGGGAATACCACACCTGTCCTTCCCAATCGGGAGGTACCAGAATTGCTGAAGCTCCTTCCATCTCTATCTTCTGAAGTATACACCAACCTAAACGGTGAAAAGATATAAGGGAGATCAAAGATATTCCATTGCAATGTGAAAGCATTAATGTATGACAACAAAGGATCTGGAAACCAACTAGCAAAACAAGCAACTTGATGATTATCCCTGGATGCAAATGAATCCACATACAGAAAACCAAATTCGCTAGTAATTTGTTCAAAGATCCTTTGATTCAACTGCCATTCTGTGTCATCAGATAGATGTATGCTGGCCAAATCTGCCTGCACATTATCTACTCCCGCAATGTGAACAAAATTTCCCATGCAACTAGATCACAACTATTTGACTTAGTTCTGCTGAACTTATTAACATAAGCTACAGTAGTCACATTGTCACTTCGCACAAGAATGTGTGTCGGTAACATCTCGTAGAAGCAAAAAAGGACCAAGTCTGATGGCTAAAGTCTCCTTGGTTTTGATGTAGTACTGTTCTTCATAAGTGTTATCGTCGACAACGGTTCTCCAGCCAGTGTCACAAGCATCCGCGAGTAAGGTAACAGTAGGTGAAAATGTCCTGATAGACTTCACCCGCCAAGGCAAGTTCCTTTGCCACCATGAAAGATCATCCAGGCCCTGGGAGATAGTTTCATCCTCGCTTTGTAGTTACCCCTACTAAAAGACAGTGCTCTGATCTTGTCTCATTCCAAGAAGCAAAAGTGAGAAAGGCTATAATCAATACCTTTACACAGATCAACCAAGGTATCAACCAAGGTACACAACCAAGGTACACAACCAAGGAACCAACCAAGGAAAAAACAGCTTGAATAGTATACCACTTGCCAGGATAACTGAGGAAAAGATCTATCCTCTCCATGGTAGACAATCTCTTATCCTCAGGAGGATAAACTTCCATACTATCTGAATCCAGCATAAGAACTTCATCCGCTTGGAAGGAGTCAATGACAACTTAGAAGGATGAACATAGAATCCCAATGAGTGGAATAATTGAGTCACTATTTGAAGTGCATGTAAACAATCAGACTCCGATTGGCCCCAGATTAAAGTATCGTCAATATACGAAAAGGCATGTCCACCTCTCGCATGGGTCTCAGACATCACAGGGTGGAAAATCTTGGTGAAGAGATATGGCACCAAAGTCAGGCCAAAAGGCATACAAGTGTACTTATAGTAAGCCCCATTCCATGTAAAAGTAACAAAATATCTAATATCTTCATGGTGGGGAAGGGAAAAGTAAGCCTCCTGGAGATCCAAGGAGCACATGAAGGAATCCGGTTGTAGCATTTCAATAGCAGTCTGTAAGCTATGCATCTTGAAATGTAACTTCTCATGGTACTTGTTCAACTCAGTCAAGTCCAAAATCAATCGCCATTTACCCCTAGGCTTGGGAACAACAAACACTTTAGAGGAGAAGGTCAAGTCAGAATCTTCTATCACTTGCACCACACCCTTAGTAATCAACTTCTTCACTTCCTCATCCACTGCTTGTTGACGAATAGGTCCAAAATTATATTGACCTTGGTGGAACAGTTGCACAGGAGTTCTCACAAAATTCAAAGGCACACCAGAAACTAAAGAGAGGATGTATGAATCCGATGTCACAGAACGCCAGTTGTCAAGGTAATGTTGAATATTTCCAGGATTGAACTTCAAATCAACAATACCAGTCAGAGTCAAAGGACCACCCGACTCTGGCAAGGAATTAGCTTCCTTAATTACCTTTAATATCTCCTGTTTTCCTATCTCCAATTGTAGCGGTTCGTTGATCTTGAACCCCCAACCCCCCACCTTAGAAAGGACTAGTGACTGACTAGTGCACTTGGCATCTCTTGTGTCCAATGCCACCTAGACGTGGCAACAGACAATAAAACAAGTGTTGAGTTTGGCCTAATAGTTATAAGCACCTAGGTTACAGTGTGCAACATAACCCACTGACGCCCAGACTGACTTCCAGGTCTCCATTGAATTTTTGTCGGTCTCTGATATTGATATTAGGCTGCGTCCGACAGTCTCCATTGAAATGAACAAGTGATGAAATTATCTTGTCTAAATTTTCGTATTCTGGGTTATTTCTTTAATCACTTTTGATTGGCATGAAGGCAATACTTATTAAGCTTAGTCACTCTCTTAGGCCAGGACCTCAAATTAAATGGGAAACATAACTCATGAGGTCTTTATCTGAGGAGAACCTTTTCTCAGGTTAAAAGTAATAATTTCTGTGAGTTAAATCACTTATTTACTTGTTAGTTGGTTGTGTCTACCTGGCCCTGTCTTAGACAATCTTATTTTCTGCATGTTATTTACCATATTAATGTCCCCCCTTTTTTCGGTCTCCACTGTTACAATTTGGCAGAGACTGACGGTCACTGATCTCCCAATTCACTATGTTGCACACTGCGGTTAGAAGATGTCAGCCCACGAACCTTTCACACTTTACTAAGACACATAACTATTGGACAAACTCAACACTAGGACATTCCATATTTATTACACCCTGTAAATAGATATGGAACTGAATCAAAATAAAAGAACTAATTTCAGTCTATACTGATTTTTATTTATTTTGTGTATTAACATGAAGCAATAAGTCCCTGCAGCAATCTTAGTGGTTCTTAGGCAATCTTAGTTCTTAGTTTATTTACTCTACAAAATTGTGAATCGTTCAGAATACCAAGAATAGGACCTTTCAATGCTAACAAAGCTTCATTGGGATTACAATGGCATCTAGAAATAAACTTACAAATGCCAGAATATGATTGATATGATAATGGGGACTTAGCAAAATCAAAACAAACCAACTTGGGACTCACTAGGTGAAGTATAGGATCTTTGGTCAGGGCAGGTCGACATCGATATGCTTTAGCAAAATCTAATGTTCGAATATTATTAAACGGTAGAACTTCATTTTGAAGCAATGGCTTTATTATTTCCCAAGAAATTAGGGTGAACAATCAACGACTGTATTGTATTGTAATATTTTTATTTACCGTTTTCCATTTACATATTGTAACTTGGGTTATAACCTGTGTGGTATACAATGCTGAAGGTATATGCACAGGGGGCAATAAATTAATTGATTAAAGTGATTAACTATATTATTTCGAAAAGAATCAGATGTAGCTTGTATTAATTTCATAGACAGTACAGGCCTATGTCTTACCTAATTAACCTCAATACCGGGTATTCATTTAGAATAGAGTACTTTAAATCCAGGTGTACATTTACTCTATATCTCCAGACTTTAATTTTTCTTTGATTTAAGTGCTCACCATATTTGTGTTTGCTGTCCTATGACATGAACTGACAAAGCAAGCATTTCTACACATCTCAGATTTTTATCAATAGTTGTAAGGCTGTAGTTATAAAGGCTGTAAAAGCCTTCCCACATCTCAAAATCTTTCCTGAGCAACCTTAATACAGATTTAAATTCCCACAAGGATTTAAGGAGATATAATTCATTCTGATTAAATAACCTGTGCTTATATATAACATCTTGCGTACAAGAAAATATAATCTTTTTTCAAAAGAATTAATAATCTTTCATAGGGTTTGTTGTATTATATATTGATACTGCACAAATCTAAATTATATTAATGTGTCAAAAATATTTCATAGTTGAATCACTTTGTTAATATGCTGACAAAGTTTTTCTCCTGTCATTGACTAGGCATTGATTCCATAAATAACTATATATTAGGTAGTTTCTGCAGTAACTCCTGTATTAGGACATTTATAAAGCCTTTACAAGCAGAAGCTTTTTGATCATGCAGCTATTTTCTAATGAGAAATCTTGGATTACATCTATGATTTGATTTGATAATGCATAGAATTCGTTCAGTACTTCTTTCCAACTGTTACTTTCTAGATGAAGTAGATGATATCAACTTCTTGGCTGGGGGTCAGTGAGATGGTGGCAGCTGCTTGAATTGTAATGTTGGGTCTGGTGTATGGGTGTTGTATCCAAAATTGGAAAGGCTGGAAGAATACAAGTGGAATATTAGATTAAACTTAATGATTACAGTGTTCTATCATTAATCATAATGAAAACATACTAATCTCAATTCCCAACCCAGCTTCTAGTTACATTATTTGTTCATGGAATATTTATTGAAGCAGCAAAAATAGAACAATTCTGGAATATCAATTGTTTGTTTGGAGCTCTTATTACCATGATAACAGTTCCCCTTGAAGATAAATGAATGCAGTATTGATTACCAGAAAATAATATTACAATGCAACTTAAGGTACATAGTAAACCTTAAGAAAAGGATTGATATGGGATGGAGTATTGGAGGGGCTATAATTGATTGATTCAGTAACCCCAAAAGCTTTTTTTATATATAGGTGCCGGTTAAGGTGGTTATTTATCATGGAAAAAAGACATTTGTATCTAGCACTGGAGATTACCTTGATGAAAACCTTGATACCCCACATAATTCAGTTTAATCTTTAAATGGTGTCGAGCAGTGAAGCTTGAAAGCACGTTAATAAAACCAGAATTAAGATAGGGGGTATTTCCTTCCTCAACTAAATACTTACACAACCACATTGTTGTTTTTATTGTTATACCTTTATTGTCAATTGGGGTGAGACAAGTCAGTGGGTCTATTTCCCGTGAAGCGGGAGGACATCAAGCCCAACTACACTGAAACTTTGTTTTACATAGAAATATAGACACAGTCCACCATTAAGTCAACGCCTTAACTGTGGTCCCTATTTGGAAATTTTAACTCAAGTATAGTTAATGGCATAATCTATTTGTTAAAATGGTTCATTACAACATGCTGCTAACCAGGCATGTATCTGTTCTTTATACAGTTACATATATCATGACGTCATAATTCATGGTTCCTGTCAGCCAGACAATATCAAATTTGCTGATTTTTACTGAACAATTCCCCCAGTTTTTACTGACCAAATGAAGTCATGTTAGCTGGTCAATAAAGGCTTGATATTTGAATAGTCAGTATGGACATAACATGTTTTCCCCTGGCTATTTACAAACATGTTTGAATTAAAAAACCTATGAGATTTTCCATTGTGTGATAATTAGGTTTTTCGGGAGCTTTTGGATGTTCAAGCCCTTGCTACAATAGGCCACTTCACATATTCGGCAAGCAGTGAGTGCCGAGGTAACCTCTATCTCTGTGCACATGTGCAACTCATTAGAGTCACATCTATCGGCAGGCAGAAATACTGCCCTCACTCCAGTGGAGGGTGGGGCTCCTAGTCCCCTTCCCGCCAAGCCCTGGCGCCCGTCAGTCCACGCAGCAACAATGTAATACATTATGAGGTTTAGAAGTCACAAAGTAGATACAGTCACATAGATGCATAGCACCATCATAGATATACATATAGGTATGTACATCAATGATGTCAATTAATACAATTGTACATCAATTAATAGTAAATGGAACATTAGATAGATCATTTTGGTATGAATGGAATTAGTATAATGAGTAACTGGGTATCATCCCAGGTACAGTTTTCTATTACAATTTTGGTAAACCCTTTAGGGATTTTAGTATTTTGGTACTCAGGCTTGAGGTAATTCCAATATAGAGGTAATTTATGAAATATGGATCTTCTAATTAATTCAAGTCATGAGTTTAAAACGATTCTATTGAGGTGGTGTTGTCTTGCAGGTAGTCCTCTATTGTTTTAACCTATAGGATTGATGGACCAGATGTAGCCAACTTGGTTTGTGTGGCACTACCATAGGAAATATCTGATTGATCGAATAAAGAACGTATGGATGTTTTGTAAACCTGGCTACTCAGGGGTTGATTCAATCTACCTGCAAGTATGAGAACAATCAAATTTTGTGGGAAATCTTTTTTGTAATTGTATTTGTATATGTTTGTTAAATGTCGCTAAGTATTTATATTCTTCCACATCTTTAAGGGAGACAGTATTAAGGTAGACTTCATAAGCAGACAAATCATCTGATTTCCATTTGGACCAGTTTGTATAGGAATGTCACAATTTGACCATTTGTCTCATAAAATTACCAGCGAATTCTTTCAAAAAAGTGGTTCATAACCAACTTTACAAACTCAAGTCTTGTACATTTTGGAGCAGGGTAGAGTAGGGAAGGTGAATTAAAAATATTATATTGGCCTTTAATGAAGAAAAAAAAGCATTGAGAAAAAAAGGGTGAGAGAAGGGATGGAGGAATTGACTAGAAATTACATACTAGCAACTTCTACCCATTTTACAGGGAGGGGTGGCATCTAGTTTTAATTAATTTTCTTCATATTGCTAACATAAAAAAAGTATGCTAAAAAGTCTCACCTTTACTGGTCTTTCATGCGTGGGGGGTTTGCTTTGTTGTATGTCATCATTGTTGAGGTCAAAAATGAATATGATTTCCACTATTGTCCTGGATAATTGAAATATATCAATTATAAACGACCTAGAAGTGGTGTTCTGGAGCCTATATCTGAATAAAAAAATAAACAAAACGTGAATAGCAGCTCAGAATAATATAACCTAACCTACATTGATCGTTTAGGTCATAAAAGATCATAAATTATGACACCACCACCTATCCTAACCAGAAAAAAACTTTAAAATATACATTTCTTATGTTTAAAACAAACTATAGATTGTTATGAAAGTCACTTATTCATTTCCTGGAAAGTGGTTTCCGTCCCCTCAACCTAGTTCTCAATCACTATAAATCAGTCAGTCAGTCATGTCAGGAGATTTGTCAATCTCAGGGGCCTTACTTAGTTCACAGCCACTTGATTATTGTATTATTGTATCGTCAGTATCCTTAACATGTTTTATTTAAATATGAAATTAACCATAATTTTAATTATGCCTGAACATCAGAACGTTCAAAAGTAAATTATTGCAATTTGTTGTCCTTTGCTGAGTCTATTACAAGTCAAAAGTCTAACATGACTTTTTAGAGTGTCTTGACCCCATCAGTTCAGATGATTTACATGAACAGATGTGGTTTAAACAGTTACAGTTTTATAGACAGTGTGAGAAATACAACTAATTAGTAAGTCATGGTTAGTCATTTGAATTAGTTTTTGCGTTAGGTAGTTGGAATTTGATTAGTTTTCGAGTGCACAAGGCACAAGGATGCAAGACCAGACTAACATTGACAAATCTGTCTACAGAGTGCAAAATTAACACCCGCCCGCCGCCAAATGCGGGTAAAAAATGATGCGGGCAGGTAAAACCCAAAAGTTACCCGCCCTTCTTAGCGGGTGAAGGAAAGTGAGGCAGAGAGACAGAAAGAGTAGAAATAAACGTCCATTGGGATGTGTTTGAGTGATTCAGTTCAAGTATATTGTAATTATGATAGAGTATGATGATCTTGCCTAAAAAAGTAAATCTAGTTAATATTTGAATGATCGATGGTTAAAATATTAAGGGAAATGGAGAGACTTATATAGTTATACAACAAAAATCGATTTGATGATTTTGGGGATAATGCTTGAAAATTCTTTTCCTGACAACTTCATATGTTGAAGATTTCATTGTGGAGTAATTTATGGGTGGGTAAATTTCTTCCCTCTATTTTGCCTCTCCTTCTTGCCGGGAAGAGGTGTTGGGAGAGGGGGGAGGGAGTAGGGAGAGAGATAGAGCAGGATGGCGGCAGATTCCTGTCTATCCCATTTGTTAAATTTATGAACTGTATCGAAATCTGTTACTATATTATTTTGGTACAAAGAAAGAATGGTATTTTATTATTTACTTGTGTGATTGAAATCACCTCTGACTTCTGTCATTAAAGTGTAATTTGTGGGCGGGTAAATCTATGTGTGGGCGGGTAAATATCTGCATTTACCCGCCAAGTTGGTGGGTGGAGAAAAAAGTTAATTTCGCACTCTGGTCTACATATATAAGAAGCCCCATGTCTCCTTTTTCATGTATGTCTAAAGATCCAGTTTTGTGCAAGTCAATAGTTGCGTATATTCTGAAGTAGAAAGTCATGTAAAAGTCAAAGTCAAAAGTGACATAAAAGTCAAGTTGAAAGTCAGTCAGCCGTAAAGGTTCAAAGTCAGTAGGTCGTAAAAAGTCAAAAGCCTGTCAGTCGTGAAAGTTGAAAGTCAGTCAGTCGTGAAAGTAGAAAGTCAGTCAGTAGTAAAAGTTGAAAGTCAGTCAGTAGTAAAAGTTGAAAGTCAGTCAGTCGTGAAAGTAAAGAATCAGTCAGTCGTGAAAGTAGAAAGTCAGTCAGTTGTAAAAGTAGAGTCAGTTGTTAAAGTTGAAAGTCAGTCGAGTCTTAAAAGTTGAAAGTCAGTCAGTCGTAAAAGTAAAGAATCAGTCAGTCGTGAAAGTAGAAAGTCAGTCAGTCGTAAAAGTAGAAAGTCAGCCAGTCAGTCATAAAAGTTGAAAGTCAGACAGTGATAAAAGTCAAAAGTCAGACAGTTGTAAAAGTTGAAAGTCAGTCAGTCATAAAAGTTGAAAGACAGTCAGTCATAAAAGTACAGAGTCAGTCAGTCATAAAAGTCAGTCAGTCGTTAAAGTTGAAAGTCAGTCAGTCCTTAAAGAAGAAAGTCAGTCAGTTGTAAAAGTTGAAAGTCAGTCAGTCATATAAAGTTGAAAGTCAGTCAGTTGTGAAAGTTGAAACTCAGTCAGTTGTGAAAGTTGGTCAGTCGTGAAAGTTGAAAGTCAGTCGGTCGTAAAAGTCAAAAGTCAGTGAGTCGTATAGTCAAGAGGCTGTCAGTCGTGAAAGTTAAGAGTGAAACAGGCGTAGAAGTCAAAAGTCAGTCAGTCATGAAATGACTTCTGTCCTAAAAGTCAAAAATCAGTCAGTCATAAAAGTCAAAAGTCAGTCAGTTGTAAAAGTCAAAAATCAGTTAGTCGTTAAAGTCGGAAAGTCTGTCAATCCTAAATGTCAAAAGTCACACAGTTGAAGTCAAAAGTCACACAGTTGAAGTCAAAAGTCAGTTAGTCTTAAAGTCTGTCAGTCATAAAAGTCAAAACATTAAAAGTGGATACCCTTATAATATTCAGCTTGACGAGCCTGAAGCCATTAGTGAAGTAGAATTATTGTGAAAAAGTTTCTAAAGAATTTATAATGAAAATTCCATAAAACGCTTTTGTACCACATTCGTGGGAATTGACCAGGCCTATATATATCCGTACATAATATCATTATAATATTCTATTCACCTCATAATAAACAACCTAGAAGTGGTGTTCTGGGTATATCTGAATAAAAACATAAACAAACGTTGGGAATAGCGGCAGAATAACATAACCTAGCATTGAAAATAGGCTACAGCCTACATTGATCATTTATTAAACTGCGCATTATAAGGCCAAAAAAGTGGGCATGTTTTTCATTAACTGCCACCACCTGTAGAAGTCTTTCAAACAAAAACCTTAAAAGTATACATTTCTTATGTTTAACTTTAAAACAACTATAGATTGTTAGGAAATATATATCTTTCACTCTCTGGATGAAATTTCGATTCCCTCAACCTAAATTTCAGTGACTATAGTATAAATAGGAAACGGACACAGATTTTGTTTTGCCTAAAAACAACTCAAAACTATATCGTTGTGCAGACACAACTGAAAGTATGCTGGTGTTGACAATAAAATAATTCGGGTTGAAATGCAAATGAATAAACAAATATGACCACCAAGCACTACAGAAACATTTCATGTAACCTTTGTACTTTTAATTTTGGCATAATTTTCTCTTAACAAATTATGTTACAGTAGCTACAGAGGTTCAGATGGGGGGATCCTCTATCTTGTCTATGGCCCCGCACAGCTAGGGCAGCAACCTCACACACTACAGTGATTACTCACTCATGAATATAATACTTAGAATCAATCAATCGTAACGGAACTTGCGGCAATGATAGGGTAAACTGTCACGATTAAACTGACACTAAGATTGTAAGATTCGGACAAAAAGAACCTTCTCAAATATCTGATTATGTTCAGCATAACTCAAAAACGGGAAAATGTCCGCACATCTAGCACAAGGACTGGAGCACCATACTCACCATTGCACTTGGAAGCGAAGTGTGCCACTGTCTGCCGGGCGTGTTTTCAGCGGTATTTCTCCATTGATCACATTGATATTACACATAGAGGTGTAAAAAATTATATTCTTTCCGATTCCAGGCCTTATTTCTTTCATATTCGCAGGATTAGCTTCTCTGACAATGTTTAAGACGACGGGGGAAGTGACGGGGGCAAGAAACCGTTGCCGGAAACGGCGGAAGTAGATTTACATATGTCGCACAATTTTCCGCGATTCGAACCCGTTTTTCCGCGATTATTTTAATCTAGAATTGTATTTTAAATATTATTTTCGAAAACTAGACGTTTCAATTAGTACAAATCCGAAGTTTCATGGGTCAATTCTTTGCGGCAATCAAATAATGACCGGGTACATCTAGTCCCCATTTCCCGCCTTAACCAGCATGTTCCCGCCGAGTCCCGGCCCAAATTTGGGCCTATCGCTGTCAAAGGGTTAATGTCTATTAAAATAATTATTATAATTCTACAATTTAATATATTGTTAAAAAATACTCTATGACTCAATAGTAGACCAGATTGCTGAATATTACGCTATATTGCTCAATAACACAATATATTGCTCAATATTACTCTATATCACTCAATAACACAATATATTGCTCAATATTACTCTATATCACTCAATAACACTATATATTGTAGCTAGAGAGTTGACATAATTAGAGAGGGGAGGGAGGGAGAGATCGAAGAGGGGGGGAGCAGAGAAAGCTAGAGAAAACTAGAGAATAACTAAGAAGAAGAGAAGAAGACAGACAATTACAGAAAAAAGACTGGAGGGAGAGAAAACAAGAGGGGAGAGAGAGGAGGGAGAGACAAAGGGAGTGAGAAGAGAGAGAGAGAGAGAGAGAGAGAAAGAGAGCATGATATAGAGTCTGAGAGAGAGAGGCCAGAGAGGGAGAATAGAGAGGGATATAGAGAAACAGCTAGAAACTGGAAGTGAAAGGAAGATGATAATGAGACAGAGCTTAGAGTAAAACATATGTTTTATTCTAAGGACAGAGACAGAAGAGAGACAGAGAGGTAGAGAGGTGAGAGAGTGTCAGATATTGAAAGAAAGAAAAAAATAAGAAAGATAAAAGAAAGGAAAGGGAGGTGGCGGAATCCCAGAGGCCAGACACCGATACTGACTGGCAGCAGACAGAGTGAGAGACAGACAGACAAGCCGTACCAAGGGAGAGGTTGGCAAGCACTGTAGTAGCAGTAATAATAGTGGGCTACCTCTGCCTGCCATGTCTACCCAACCATCCAACACGCAAACTGCCTCAACTCCCGTCTGGACTAAGGATCGAGACATAGCACTGAGAGATGTTTTATTAGGAAATGCAGGACATAGAGAGAGAGAGAGGAGCGAAAGAAATACTGATACAGGGAGAGAGAGAGAGAGAGAGAGAGAGTGGAGAGGAGGTGGGGGGGGGGGGGTCTAAAAAGAGGAGAGAGGGAGGGAGGAAAGAGAGGGAAACAGAGGTGGAGTTCTAAAGAGGAGGAGGAGAGAGAGAGAGCGATCCGGGTGAGATGGGGCGAGGAAGGAAGTCTAGACAGGGGATGATGTGTGAGACAGTTTCACAAATGAAATTCACGTTGAGGTCCTTCCCCACAGACCAATGTACACACACACATACTGGTGGGTGCTTCACACACCCACACACACACACATACGAGCAGTTTGAGAAGGAGGAGGATTGGAAGGTAGGACTTGGAGTTACACATGCAGGGAAAGGAGGCAGAAACAACCCCTGGAGATTGGCGGTTTCTGGACGACACAGATGGAGGAATATTTCTTACCTGACGCTAACTGGAGAGAAAGACAGGAGGATGGACAGGAGGAGGAGACAGTGTGTGGATGTATAGGTGTCACAACGAGGAGGCCATGTGACAGGAGATGAATGGTGTTATGTTATATATAGGTGGTGGACTCCAGACATGGATATCGGCCAGCAGACCGGGGGGGGGGGGGGGGTAGTGGTGAGTGTGTGTGTGTGGGGGGGGGGGGGCATATAAAAGGGACAATGAGGGCATATAATCTTAGAGGAGTAGAGAGAGGGGACAGATAAACAAAGATGAGGAATACCTACATGTATAATCTTACTCTTAGAGGGGGAGTGGGGAATTTGGATGCTTTACTTCCCTATTAGGCTGATAAACAGGTGGGGGGGGGGGGGGGTTGCTTTACACACGAGTGGATCTTAGAGGGGAAGAGGGAATGAGGGCATATAGAGTATAGAGGAGTATAGATTGCACCACCAGCTCTGTCAGTACAGAGGTGCATATTGAACCTAAGAGGAGTAGAGAGAGGGAGAAGAAGTAAAGGTGGTGGGGGATAACTCAGGAATTGCTTGTATACCTTCATGTATACCGTGTAGCTAAAACCTTTCGCGGGCTAAAATAACGCAAATTCTGTGAAATAATTTCTGGCCCCGCAAGATTTTTTCTCTGCAAACATATCAGTTCTATGGCATATAGAGGCACTCAACTGCAAAATATCTTCTCCGCAAAACTGTTTTGAAATGCCCTACTGCGAAATATTAGCCCACAAAAGTTTTTAGTTTTTAGTAGATGGGTATACGCCCCTTATAGTTATAGGGGAATGGGCAATTAGCACAGGAGGTAAATGAGGGAATCTGTATACACAATCTTAGAGGGGAAGGGGATAGAGAGGGGAATGAGGGCGTATATAGTCTTGGAGGGGAAGGGGAAGATAAAGATGGGGGAGGGTGATGTACATGTGTTGTTGACATATCTTAGAGGTCTGGAGCAGGGGGGAATTGGATGTATACGCCCCTTTTAAGCCCAGAAAGTGTGGGGGGGGGGGGCGATTGGTTTCTTTATGTCTCATGGGGAATGGAGAAATGTGTACTTAGTCTTAGAAAGGGAGACGGGGAATGAGAAGGCATAGTCTGAGAGGGAGAGAGGGAGAGGGGGTAGATAACGACGGGAGGAGTTGAATGAAGAAATACATGTATGTACAGTCTAAGAGGGGGAGGGGATAATTGGTTGCTTTATTTTGGGGGAGTAATTGAGAGGAAGAGGATAGGGAATTTGAAAGGTATGAGGAAGAAAGAAAGAGAGAGGAGCGGAAACAAAAGGAATGGGACAGACAAGAAAAAGAGAGCGGGGATAGGAGGGAGAGCCACTATTCTAAAGATAATCACTATTGGGGATATTGAGATATTGTGGGATAAAAAAATAGTTTAGGAGAATAGATCAAACTTAATGAAAGGAATAAGAAAGGGAGGAATGCTTCTGTTATGGAAGTAAGAGGGCGACAATAGAGAGAGGGAGGTGAAAGAACGAAGATAGAGAGAATGAATGGCTCAGAGAAGAGGAAATGAGAGAGCAAAGGCAGAGAAAGGGGAAAAGAAAAGGGGGAAGAAGAAGAGAATGGAAAGAGAGAGAAGAGAGGTATAAGGATTTGTATCAGGAACATTTGCGTTGCTCACTGTGAGTAACTCAGTGTAGGTATGTCACCCAGGAGTTATTACCACTATCCACTATGGAGGCACTGGAGGAGCAGGACATGTATATGGTCAAGGTGCTGGAGCAGCAGCAGGACCAGCAGGAGGCAGCAATACACAGGAGGCCAAGCAGGAAAGGTAAGCAGCCTTCCTTTCCTCACTTGTAGCTCCGCCTGATTTAATGTAAATTTCACTATATGTGCCATCCAGGCACCTTCTTGTGCTACTCAGTCTAGGCTCAAAGTTGTGAGAGACCCTTCAAACTGAGGGAAAGCCTCTCATTCCAAACAGCAAAATGCTATTATAATCCCATTAGGACTGCAAAATACCATTATAACCGCATACTACTGGGACAGAAAAGCCATTAATTAGCATACCATTTTCATATCTGAGTGGCTTTGAGCCTAGACTGTACTATATCCCCACACAGAATGACATTATAATCCCATTGAGACGCTTACTCCTGGACCAGGAAAGCCATTAGCACAGTATCCGTATGAGAGACTGAGCCTAGACTTTACCAATGTGTCAATTTGTCAGAAAATATACAATTCGCCAAACACAAATTTTAAACAGAAATGAGATTCCACATTCTGTTTAACATGACAGAACAGATTTGTAGAATCAAAGCAATTGCGAATATGCTGTGATATACCTAGAATGTGTCCTTTATCTGCCAAATCTAGAATTCATTTAATGTGTAGAACTGCCGATTGTAATTTTCAGGCGCACTTACCCATATATATAAGATGCAACTGCATTCGCTGGTTGAAATATATTTTTCATCTTGTTCATTTCATTTCAAGAATTCTTTATTTTGTAATGATGGTACATACAATAACAGGTAGCTACGTCTATCGTGATAAGAATATCATTTCCTCCAACGAGTGCCTCTATCGAATTCAAGTAATTTATGGTGCGGGTACAAAGTTTCGTAAATTTACAAAATTTTTTAAACATAAGGTATGAAGGAGGCCGAAAACAACGGCTATAAATAAATTATAGTTTCAGCATTTACAAGAGTGCTGGCAGTAACAACAACAGTAGCGTGAGGCTAAGTATAGCCTGAGAAAGACAATAACAAGAACAGTAACATAAGGCTAGGTATAGCCATAACTAGGGGGTACAATAGCAGTATCCAACTAGAAGAAGTATAATAGTAACGGTCTAGCCCGACAAGGTATATTGTTATAATAGAGATTGATTATATTACTGAAGATCATATCAAGGGGCAGCCGTGGTATCTAATCATCGTAGAGACATCGCGACATATTGTTACATAGGAGTCACGATTAAAGAATAAAGTACTTTGTAATCATACTTAGAGTTATATAGTATACAATCAACAATTTTAGTTACAGTGCTTATGTGATGATAGATGAGATGAGATGGTATCATAAACATGGGTGTTGGACAAAAGGTGGGACAGTACCATAAGGCAGTATCCCTTACAAATGCATTGAGGGATATATAATCAGAGTTACAATATATACAGCGTTTATAGGCGGTTACAGTTATATGGTAGACATAAGTATACATTAGCTTAAAATAAGCTTCAAAATTAAAATTAAGATTAGAATGGGGATAGCAATTTTTCTGTGAATTTCTTGAAAACTACCGCATCGTCAATTAAATGTGCTTCTTGAGGGAGGTCGTTCCAGCGAATCTGGCATTTATAGGTAAGAGAATCCATGATTTTTGTAGATTTGGTGTTGATGATTTTAAGATTCCTCCTCCCCTTGGCGTGACTCCTTGTTGGGAGAGCACGAGTGTCAAGGTTAAGGGGATTTTGTGTCATATAGTATGCCATATCTAGAAGGTGTTTATTGCGTCTAACTTGTAGAGGCCATAAATTTAAAAGCTTATGTTCGTTATCCATGTTATCAAATTTGCATTTGTTAAAAATTATACGAAGTGCCAGATTTTGCTGCGACTGAAGCTTTTTCAACAGAGACTGGGGTGCGGAGTCGTAAACAAAATCACAAAAATCAAAGTTGGGGAGAATGGCCATTTTGTATAGGTCCCGTTTTGCTTGAAAAGTGAGGGATTTCTTTGCTTTGTAAAGAAGCCTAATTTTAGAGGAAACTGACTTCAAGGTATTTAGTACATGAGGTTTGAAGGTAAGAAATTCATCTAGAATAAATCCTAGATACTTATATTCACTGACTTCATCAAGGGTAGTGGAGCCTATTTTTAACTGACGACCTGAGTTTTGGATTTTTGTTTTAGATTGATGACTTATTCCGAATGAAATAGATTTACATTTAGATACATTAAGGGATAGTTTGTTGATAGCGCACCAGGAGAATACACTATTTAAATCTTGCTGTAAATTATCAAAGAGTACATCGACATTTGAGTTGTGATAAGAGAGCACGGTATCGTCAGCGTAATGCTGTATGTTGGCATGTTTGATGACCGTGTGAAGACCTTAACCACTACACTGGTAGCTGTTGGTAATCTATCCCCAACTCATGAGTCTAAATCCAAGGAGAAAGGAAGATTGAGATTGAGAAGGAGGGAGAAAAGCAGACAGGGAGATTGCAATTGGGAAAAAGAAGAGACAGAAAGAGTTTGTGAGAGGGAGGGACGGGGAAAGGAGAGGGGAGAGTAAAAGCAGAGAATGGATAACAATATCATATGCATGGCATTACAGATGTTTTTGTATAACTATCAAGGCCATATGATAGAAGGCAGCAGTATCGTATTTGTTATATATCCAAAACAAATGTTAACTACATGAAATGAGTTGCAGGAGTTGATTGTGATTATTAACTATTTGTATCGTATAAGAAATTTTTATGAATTATTCGAGCCTTCTGATGAGATACAGAAGCATTGAGTCAAGAGAATAATAGAGAAACATGTAGATTGGATGCAGCACACTACTTCGTGGGAGCCTAAACAACATAGCTCCTAGAATTTTATCAAAATTCAAAAGAGAGGAAAAAAAGAATTCCTCAAAGTCCAAGCTTTTCTCTGCCGATCCAACCCCTTTGTCTTACGGAAACTCACTGTCCAATCATGGGACGAGGGTCTCAATATATACTGATTGTGACGTCATGGATATTCACTGCTTGAATTCTTGCTCCTGGCCTGATATGTTCATTTCTCAATTTATATCAATATTATAAATAATATTTCACATTTAAAGATAAAATAATTTTGTAATGTGATGCCTCATGCAGTCAAGGTGATTAGTGAAAGATTAGTAATATTGTTTGTAATCTGTTTTTTAAATATGGCAATGCATGAAAAAATCATGTTCATTCTTATATGCTTTAGTAATTGTATTAAAAGATGTGACCAATAAAAACATTAAAAGAAAAAGTATGAAGGTTTAACTGTTGCCTGCTTTGATGTTTGCTGCCAACATGACTCAAACAGAGTGTAGGATCTTCAATGATTGTGACTCTCAAATTGAGCGATATGATGAATGATATAAGACAGGTTTTGTGCACTAAAACTTTTATTTTCAATTTTGTTATATCATGTTATGCAGGTATGACATAACAATTAAGTAATTACATTATTTATTGTTAATACCGTAGTGGCCCGTTTATAAGCCGGGACCTGTTTAAAAGCCTATCTCGAATACAGACCGGGGCTGTTGGGGTCATGAAAAAATAAAATCCTCTAAAATTTAATTGTTGATTAAAAGCCTATCTCAATTGCAAGCTGGGGCTAGAGGGGGTTCGAAACAAATACAAGCCCGGGCTTATGAACGGGCCACTACGGTATTCCGAATTACTATTACTATTAGTAGTAATTAATCAGTAATTTATTTCAATAAGTAATAATTATGTACAACAAGGGTCAGGCAGCACAGGAGCTGACTAGTATAATGCATTGCCCAATCAACAACAGCCACTAGGATTAATCAATACTGTAAGATCAATACAATAAAGTCTTCAATCTGGGTCCTGGGATCTCGCTAGTCAGACTTGTTATTTCTTCTTTAATAATAGCTCACAATATCACAAATAGTCATACAACAATTTCGAGATACAGCAATGGTTTAATTTATTTTGTACACCTACTAACCTGATATTATTGGATAAACTTTGTATGTTGGCTTAAAGTAAGAACATTGGAAGTTTGCAATAATCACAGTACATTTAAGTTGGTCCATGTATGAGGACAAACGGGGTGGGATCAATCCAATTAAACTAAGTTTAAATTAAGTTTAAATTAAATTAAGTTATCATGTTAATCCAATTAACTTAACCCATCATGGTCAAATCATATGGATCAACATTATGAGAATTGCATATGCATGCTGGGATAGATTCTGTTCTTTTTTTAAAAAAGGTTTTATTGACAAAGTTCAAATGTAAATGTGCATAGTCTTATATCATATATAGGTTGTGTTCATGAATTGCCATGTGATTTAATGTTATAACACAATATACAAAACAAGGGCCTATATACAAAAAAAATTTTTTTTATTACAGTATTACCACCATTGAAATTCATTTCATTACATTTCTTAAAAAAACATGGTTTACAAATCATGTTACAATCTGGCATACATTAAATAGGCAGTTTTTTTTTTAAAAAAAAGAGACTTTTAAAAAGGAGAGTATTTTTACCAATGACTGGTCACTCTAAATGGTTAATGAGATCCTAACGATGCATGATGGGAAAAATGAAGCCACTTGCGATACTGTCACCAACCAGCAGGATGTATTGCCGATGGCAAAACTAGTCAATGGAATTGACTCTCCACTGACTGGCAGGCCTGGTGCACAGAGTAGTCAAAGCCTACAAAATAGATTGCAGATGTTGATTCAAAATGACACCAGTGTTACTCCGGTACACTGTGCACTGTAGTATTTTGTCAAATTAAGTATCCCTGTCCAATACAAAGCAATCTATAGCACATGTTTTATTATCATTCAATGGAGCCCAAATGTTCCTTTATTTTTAAAACATGTTCAAAATGAGTTGCATTTTTGGCCCCAGGCTCCTTTTGTTGGTGTATGTAATGTTATATGGATACAAATGAAAAAAACGATAGCAATATCAGCCGGTACCAGAGAAAAGATAATAATGTTACAACAACAAAAATATGTGTATATACATGTACATATAACAACTTTTCGTAACACCAGCACTAGTATCCCAGCAGTAATATTTTATTTGGTTTTATTTGATGTTGAGTCTGTGAAATGAGGGTGACGTAGATGTTTCTGATCTTTGTTGATCCTTCGTCAGGGAATCATGCATATAATATATCATTTATATTTTCTAATCATACATTTGGTACAGAGACACATTCCATCATAGTTACCCCAATTGGGTACTAGTACATTCAATCAAAATTCATTATTATAATTGAATTAATACACACATGAACACAATAGACTTGTAAATATGCAACAGAACAGCCTCTAGTAGACAACAACATATAATCTTACATCTTCTAGGAAATACTGATTGTTTCTTTCAGAAGCTCCTTTGAAGGTTCATTTAGTGAATTACTCTCTAGATAAAGAAATTATGAACGCTAATCATCAGTCAAGTGTACCTTATATAATATGAAGGCATTGTAAATGCACACGTTCTCGATTATATCATAACATGAAAAGCGAATGACTTCAACATTGCAAGAATATGTCTATAATTAATGAATTTAGAGAAAGATAGATTCTTTATCATTCTATGCTTGTAGCGAAACAAGCTGTTGTAATCTCTTTCAGTGGACACCATACATCTAACATTCAGAACTTTAAACAATATCAAACACTTTGATTGATTACATAATGAAATACTACAGATAACAAATAGGGGTAATTTCTCCCTAAGGCAATTTTTGTAGTACCCACTAACTAATATTTCACTAAGATAGGTGAATTCTTTGTTTGGCTTCATGATGCTATATGGAAGAAAAGGTTGTGAGCTTGTTAAACAGAGGTAGGGGTCTTCCAGGCCATGCCTTTAGAGGCAAGAGGCAAGGCTATTTGGCAACAATCGCTCTTGAATTCAATATAAAACAGATGGTTCCTTGTCAGATACATATAATAACATTTCGCCACCTCTATTCCATTGATTCACATACATCGCTATATTGTGGAGCATATTTTAGTTCACAAAGTATAATCATGTATAATACTTGTATTTCAACAACATTGACAACCTACTACTACTATTTACAAAACCTTTGAGGTTCAATTGAAATTAGCTCATCTGTTCATAACAGGGCTTCTACACAGAGCGAGGTCAACTTTAAACCATTGACAGAATATGTCTGACATCCCTGCCTCTAATTCAGCTCCCTGCTTATAATTATGGTATGGAATGAATAATCGAATACAGTGAATGGCCTGATACCACCCCCTCTAGTCTACCTCCCTGCTTTTATCATAGAGTAGTTACCACTCTCTCTAATCTACCTTCCTGTCTTTAACATAATGTCAGAGTCAGAATCAACGGACAGATACCACCCCTTTTTTTTCACCACACACACAACACCAATAACCAAAGCGATAACAGCCAGAACAATGGCTGCCCCAATAATTCCCCACACTGTATCGTTGATACCATCATCTTCGTACTCCAACTGTCCTATGTCAAACTTCTTCCAAAGGCCAATCTGCACCTGTAAAATAATTGTCATCTTCTTTTAACAAAGTAAACCATATATCCACATTTTATAAAAAGAGATTCAGAAGGAATTTCTGGAGTCTTAATTTCTTAAGGTTTCCCCTGCCAAATGTGGTACGGGGAAACCTTATATAGTTTTTGCTTTTTTCATGCACACTGCTATCAAGGGAGCTTTCTCGGAGTTCTGTGCTGAAAGCAGCCCCAAAACGTCAGTGTTGCCTGTATTTAAGGAAAACAACCAGAATTTCAGTTGCACTTGTGTACACATCACAGGAAATTATAGCTACCACAATATAATGACAAATTTCCCTTCAAAATAAATCAAAATAAAGAAAGAAATTAGAACTACTTCCAAACCCCAAATGCGTGGTTTTCACATTGGTTGAGATATAAGGATGATGTGAGGGAAAGCATATTGATTTACTTTTGTGTCAGCAAATTGTGAACATTGAGGCAAGCCAGAAACTTGAGAGTGCATGGACCGGTGAATTATAAGACAGAAAGGCTATTTACTTTTGAATACATTAAAATAGAGTAGAAAATCAAGAAAAGGACAATTCTCTTCTGCTAGTTCCATAATTTCATCACTGTTGGGTGAGAAATAAGGGGGTTCACTTTTTAGTCAATACCCAATTGGTGATGAATTGGCCGCCATGACACAATAACATAACATCTTTTCATTATGCAATATTATAGTACCGCACCCCTAGACTTTGCTTTATTACCCACTTTTTAAAAAAAACTCCTTGAAAATTAACATGTTTTCTCTGTTCATAAGACTTAAGATAGATAACAGGACTCAGAATCTTGTCCAAGGTCCAAGTGATTATGATTTTTGTATCATTGAATGCGAATTTTCCCCCAAATGGTCATATTTTAATTGTACCATAGGCATTTTTTCAAGAATAAAAGACCATCATGTAGTCCTTCACAATGCATTTTACTGCACTAAGTCAAGGGGGTTGGGGGGCTCTATGGTCTATTTTTTAGTACTACGCTTGACACAAAATTAAAGGTTTTAATTAGGCAGACTAGGAATCCATCTGAAACAGTGGTATTGGGGATCAAAGCCCACATTTCTTGTAGGTAAGACGTCTCGAAAATAAATTTCAGAATAAAAAAGTATAAATTTGGTCAAATTGAGCTAATGTCATGCATCTATCCTGTGAATCTAGCTGTAAATGTAGAAAACAATATTATCTATAGATTGTTAACGGTTTGATTTATATATAAATATAGCTGGACATTGGACATTGGACAAACAGAGACCATGTCAACTACTAACTGTACTATTGAACTGAAAACTGACATGACCAACACAACTGTAAAGGTGTGCTCGGAAGACCTGCGAATGCAGGTAGCTGAGGCTGATTTCCTGTACATACTAATTAGAAACAACAATTATTATATGTACTTACATAGACCCTGTATCGGGGACCTTCATCGTCGGGATGCTGCTCAGGGGGAGAGTCAGGGGCCATGCACACAAGTCTGTTAGAGAAGAGCTGCAGATCTGAGCACTCTCCTGCTCCTATCAACACCCGGTACTGTGACAACTTCAGCCCCACGTCCAGACGTTCTCCCTGATAATGAAAAGCGTATAAATATAAATAGACAAAATATAATTTACTATTCTCCTCATATATGTTATTCTTGGTGACCTGGTCCATAAGGAGCAGTTGCCATGGTTATGACTACTGCCTGTGTTCAAGGTATAATTGTTAGCAAGAAAATCATGTTGTAATCATACTGCAAAACATGTTGTTTTCTTGTATAGTTGACACCGATTTTTGGAGTTAAAGCCAATGATTAGTTTCAACTTCTGGTACATTTAGTAAATATATTATATTAACTATATAATTTTTTTTTAACTATATTAACTATATAATTTGTAACATAGAAAAAATGCCCGCTTATTGCTATTGCTATTGATTTTGTTAACATGTTGCTAAGGACAAATTAGTAATTTGTATGAATTTTTACATTTTACATATCATAAGATGAGTTTCTTTAGTAATATATATGAGATACAGGTGTATTTGTCTTCAATTTTGTGTACTTCAATTTTGTGCATTTGTATACATAATTTTTGTTTTGTTGTTTTGGGGCCATCGCTATTGGATTTCTGCAACCCTCAGCATGACTTCTAGTTGAAAATGAGCCTTCCTCCTAAGTCAAATAGTTGCTGAAATCGTGTTGAATTGTGGTTGATATTTGACTAATTAAAATTCAGAAATTAGACGCACAGAAGTGACAGGAGTGACTGTTTGCTCGAGTCTTTTAGTATTTAGAATGTTGCATACCGTCATCTCCAGTCTCCTTTCCTCCACACTGCCAATGCTCTTCACCCTCTCCTCCCAGCGTTTCATCTTGGGGTCAATGTACATATCCAACTGTCCATACTCTTCAAGTTTGCGGCTGACGTTAGTATACTCCTTATAGCCGTCCAGTTCTAAGCCTATGTAGAAGATGACCTCATTATTATTCACAAGGTAGGCTTTATTCCTGCCATCAGTCTGTCTTCTCCATCTCTGCTGTACCTGCTTTAACATACAGACATATTAAGGTGTAAAGATATATATCAATAGGGAATTTAGATTAACAGTCTGTGATTGTTGACATTGAATCAAATATATGAACTTCATTATAGAATACATCTTTGTCTCTTGAGGCAGGTTGTCTATAGCCCTTAGCTTACCATACTATCTTGATGTATTGCATATATAGCAATAATATATAATACAAATAAGTGATAATATAACTATTTCATTATAGCTGCATTCATGATAGTATTAGCTGTAAGATTCGGGCTACCAATAAAAGTAAAATCATAGATGAACCCATTTGAAAGAATTAACTTTTATCAATCATTCAATCTATCTCACCCTGCTGTCCTCTCCTCCTCCTATCTCATACCCTTCTCCACCTAGGGAGGCTTCTCCAGTGTACAATTCCCTCCTCCTACGTCTGCTCTGCTGTGGGGTTGGGTTCACTTGTTGGGAGAAGTTACCGTCTTCCCCCCTGAGGATGGTAATGTTAGGTGTTGGACAAATAGCCCTGTGTGGATGTACCTCAATACACACCTGCAGTGATAGGAGCATTAGAACACGTTTTAAGTTGTAGTGGGTAAGGTTAAATCAGCTGCCCACCCTGATAAATATCATCTTCAAATAAAAACAACACCTTGAAAACATTCATCCTGAGGATTGCACCCAAGAAATCTTGAAGCATATTACTCTAAAAACACTAGAATGGGGAGACCTGTATGTTTTTCAGATCCGTCATCCGACATATATGCAAAATAGGCATCTCTTCTAAACTAACCGTACCATTTCTATTTGTCAGACACACATCATGCATCATACAACTTGCCTCCCTATGCATATTTTGTGGACTGACAGACTGTTTCCAGCATAAAATGTTAAGGGACCCACCCGTCAAACCTTATATATATGAATAACCTGGAAGACCTTACATTTTTACAGTAGGTACTTGGTCCTATTCACTTCAATATAAATGCTTAAAAAGGAAAAATATTGTTACATACGTATGTGGAAATAGATTTTCTGTTCATTCATTAGAGGCCAACATAATATTTAATAGACAGTACAATAGAAGAAATATGCCTGCATTAAACATATTGTACTATTATAACAAATCCTATCTCTTCAATAATCGATTTGACCAAAGACAAGGTCAGATGATGTACGGCAGATGATGCACATAATATATATATATAGAATGCCACCCTCAAAATGTTAATTAATTCTTATTGATGGTAATTCTTTGGGTTGTAGTTTTCAGGGTTCACGCCAGATGTGTTTTCAGGGTTGTAGTTTTTAGGTAGGTGGTTTACATGATGGTTGGTTTGAGGATAGTAATATTCAGGATGCTAATGAGATGGTCATTTTTAGGTTTGTAGTTTTTAAAAAATGCAGATATTAGTATAAGACTAACCGAAGTGAATGTATCCAGCTTGGTGCCATTGACGACCATAGTGATTGCCAGCACAGGTTTAGCCACAGAGTCCATGTTCTGTCCAGAAACAGTCAGCAACACACCTCCACTGGAAAATAAGACATTACTCACATGTCAATGATTTCGATGGACAAATTATTACTCACATATCTATGACTCCACAAAATAACAATGCATTGATTGGATGGGGATTATTTCTTTTTCAAGGGTTTTATCCAACATTCCTGCCATCTGGGCAGATATGGGTGGGTATTGGTTTATGATATCCATTATTTTACAGCATCACATTCAGAACATTCACGTTATCGCATACACACAATGACATCACAGCATGAAGTAACCCATAGGACTAACAGATGACTACTCACATATGTCTGTGATGTCACGGTGCTAAAACATACTCACATTGAAAGGGCATAAGATTAATCTGTTATGTCACAGGGTGACACCCAGTACATATTTCTTTTTACATTTTTAACTAGGCTCATATCACCGCAATGGGGGTCCTCTAGTACCTGGGAGGAGGAGGTGAAATTGTAGCCTTGCCAGGTTAGGACCTACATGTTACTCATACCACTGGGCCGACCCAGCATGTTAGACCACTCGGCCATCCTACATCCCTAAAAGATGTATGTGTATTTATTACACCCCTGTGCTGCAGTTGCCTATACCTTCAGCATTGTATGTCACACTTGGTCAAAGTGGTGCATAACATGTGAATTATGTCACCCTTGGCGCATACAACAAGTAGGTCCACCAAAAAGTGAAATTACTTCTTTTATATTCATTTATTTATATTTTTTATTCACTAATGGGGTGTAATAAATATGGAACAAAGCTCGGGGGAAGTCTGTACACTTGTTAGTGACCTCGGGAGTGCAGAAGGTCTCGGGCTAACGCCCTCTAACTTCTAGCCCTCCCTCAGTCACAAACAAGTGTACAGACTTCCCCCTTGCTATGTTCCATCTATGTACATGTGTCATTACTCATAGCCATATACGTCATATATACATTGATGACATGACATTATATTACATAACTTCACTATCGATTTCTGTAAAATAATCATCATTTGATCACTTCACCAATTATTTTCATCTAATTGTCAGCAGTGGTGGGGTCATGAAAAGCATTGGACTGATTCCAACCCAATAATCATATTTGAAATAGTATCTACTACAGCAATGGGCTGGCAGTATATCAATAATTCTTACTGATTGGAAAAATATCATTCATCATCTTGTCATAAATCTTTAATCTATGTGAGAATTTATGTATGCATACACCTCCCTAGTACCACCTACCTGATAATGCTCTCAAGGGGATGAATCTTCTCTATGATAGGGTTTGGCCTGTAGTAGAATGGATCTGTGTAGTTGATGTGAGTTTTAGTGTCAGGCCAGTAGATGCTGATCTTGTTCACTCCTGTATCATTCATGGTCCTACACACTATCACGGTAAAGTTTCTGTGACAAGAAATTCATGGTATGTTTATACACGTACATGTATGTTTGATGTCTGCAAACACAGAAACATGCCTGAGCTGCACTCTCAATCAATGTCGGTCATAAACTAAAGATTTTTACTTTTCATTCCATTCTTTTCCAACCCATCTTAAACTCGTTTGACCAAATCTTTTGAAGATTTTGTCTGTTTTTTTTCTTCAGGGCTTCATAAAAGTCTACGTTTATATTTGGGGGATCCACTGAGCTGCATTCCTCTGATGATTTCAATTATTATGGCTCACTGGTGGCAGTTTTTGCTCAACTGATTCAACTTCAAATTCTTGTAATAAAATATAACAGCAGCAGAATATTGATAAATTCAGTCCTATAAGTCATAACGTGGTGGCCAATATAATGTTTAATAGTTTACAAGATTGAATGTATCCTCTCACCCTTGTTCCAGCTCACATGGCTTGCTACCTATGGTGATTAACATGTTGCGGGTATAGTTCAGGTTGGCCCCGGAGATGGTGACAAGTGTCCCTCCCGCCTGGGGACCAAATATGGGTTCCACGTTTTCCAATAATGTACGGCGATCTGTATATAGAAATTATACACAATTATATAATGCAATCAGGGTAGTCCAGATTGAGTGGAAGCTGATTAGGCATCTATCATATTGTCTTGAAAAAGGTGGAATAATTGCCTGACTTGGGCCACCAGACATTAAAGAATAAGCTGTACAGCCAGATATTGAGGCTTTGCATTATACACAATACTTTATACAACTGGATATTGGGGCTTTACAATGTGCAAAATGCTTTGGAGAACTAGATATGGAATATACAGCAAGTAGGGGAAGTTGAATTACCACATAGCATAAAAAATATTTTAAAAAATGATCTAAATATTTCAAAAATATTTTATTGCTGGACTCTGAGCAGGGCATTGCATCCTGTGATGTCAAATTTTTATAGGGTGTAAATTCCACCCTCCTGTCCCAAGAGAATTTGTATGTGTACTTAGATATTTCTGCAATCGTTATATAACATCAGTCAAAAGGACTTACAATCTGGCCTTGAGAGACTACTAGGAGCTACCGTCTGCCAGCGAAAAATCACTTGCAACAGGCGTAACACTTACGTCCACATCTGAGTCCATGGAAGCCAGCTTTGCATATGCAGTTGGGCAACTGCCTATCGTCCGGTATGAGGCAATCTCCACCAAATAGGCAATAATTGTCAGAATTTTGGAGTGAGGTGTTGTAGTCTAGATTATACAGGTCAGTAGGGGCCAAAATTTGATTATTCTGTGCAAAAGGACTGTTGTTGTCATCGTCGTAACTATCCTCCCGTGAGCATGATGCTAAATTAGAAATTTCATCACATGAGTTTTATATGAATCAACAAATTTCAACAAGAACAGCCACAGGACTCCTCATCAAACTTAGAATAGTAATCACATAGGCTTGAAGGGAATGATTATTCAAATCTTACCCGGAAGGGTTAGACAGGCAGGCAGAAGAGGCTACTAATTAATCTAAGACAATCTATAACATTCAAAATCCAACTTCATGGAGTGTTCTTATGTTAGAACCACATTCAATTCAAAAATTCTTTTTTGCTGATGAGTATTTAATCTGTGGGAAAGGATCACATGGCCCAAAGGGTTTACAAGTTGCCCACGAGCTGGAGCACAGAATCATGAGACTAACAAGTGCCATAGAATAAACTCTCCCCTTTGAGAAACCGATTTCATTTAGTAAATGTTGTTCTTAAAAGCTGAGAAATAAGTGAAAACAGTGGGCTACGGTTTCCCTGAAACAAACCGGAATAAACAATATCAAAATGACTAGCCAATAGATAGAATGTGCGGTTTGATTGCCCACACATGTGGTATACCACAATGTGCCACACTGCATGTACTACTTGTTCCTCCATATAATTGCTGTGTGGTACAAACTTTAGCGTGGAGTTCAAGCCAATCTATGACATAACTTCATGGAGAATTCTACTCTAATGTGTCACATTTCATGGAATAGTTATTTTTAACTCTAGAAATGTTCTGTGCTGAACTTATTCCTTCTTTCTTTACTGGGATGCTATATTGAATACATGAAGATGAAGAATTAATGACCATTTCCTTCTTCCCTAATGTCACTAAAGTCATCGAAATGACAAATATAAATAGAGAGAATTGAACAAGGTGCTGAACATATCAATTCCATTCACTATTTTACTCCATGTTGATGTATGTACCACATGCTATTCATATGGGTGGGAGTAGTGTGGTAATTTGCACCAGTT
This sequence comes from Sthenelais limicola, assembly GCA_942159475.1. Lineage (NCBI taxonomy): Eukaryota > Metazoa > Annelida > Polychaeta > Phyllodocida > Sigalionidae > Sthenelais > Sthenelais limicola. The sequence goes on from OW804102.1 coordinate 40,201,032, forward strand.
CCACGCATGTGGTATGACTTCCTGCCCCCAGTAAACATAGCTATATAAGGTAAGCATAGCAATGTGGAAGTAAATATAGAACCTAGATTCGAATGTGGTACTCGGGACACTATTACACTGTCCTCCATGTTTGTTTCTTTTCATAACCCACTCCCCTATCAGCTCGCGGGCCATGAAAAAACAAACATCTCGGACAGTGCAATAGTGTCCCTTGTACCACATTCTCATTAGGTTCTGAAAGCATGTATAATAAAGCTGTTAATTAACTCGTAGGTTTCAGTCCCTTAGAATATTGCAATTGTTGCTACGCAACTTGTGCAATATTCACGCTCCTTCAAACAACTTGTAAGTTAACCTGTATATGTATAGGCAAGACCTTGCCGACATATAGCTGTGACGAGGCACCGCCCACTTGTTGTTTGTGTACGGTCGTCAACCACGTGACAGGCTCGACCAATAGGAGCGCAGGAAAGTTAGAACATTTTGTATAACTGCCACACCTTCTTCCACGCTCGGGTCGATCAGACCTATTTGCATGTGTCAACATTGGAAATTTTGAACTTTGGTTGTTCTAACCTTATTTTCCTTCGTGATGAATCCTAGGAATGGCAAGACGTGTGGGCAGTTCCATGATCCGCCGACTGGCAAGAAATGTAAAGGAACTAAAGTTGACGGCAAAGGCAGCGAGAAGGAAGTGGGCGGGTCTGCCTCTGGCTCTGATGGAGCGGTGGGCGGTGACGACATGGCCGTACGAATGACTGCATTGGAAGATATTGTGAAAGCTTTCATATCATCCAACGAGAAGAAGTCTCTTGAGTCTGGGGGCGGCAACCATAAATCCGATTCGGACCAATCACGTTCTTCTTCGGTTGACAGTGATATTTACCGAATTAGCGATGGGCGGGGACCTCGCCGGAGAATCAGGTCGTACAGCCGGGGAAGAGACCGTGCATCTAAACCTTTCGATCGTAGTCGTGAGGTTCCTAAAGGTGAGACTGTGGATTGTATAGAGAAACTTTTGTCGATTACCATTAGACTTGCTATCAAATTGCTCGATGATAATCGTCCGGAAGAAGAAATCGAGGGTGTTCTCCGACATGCTTTATTATTGTCTGACAAGGCAGCAAGTGGTGTCTATTCCCTAAAAGCGAGTCTGGATTATGACACTTCTGTTCGTGAACGTGCAAACAGAGTAGGACTGTCCGCATTTGAAGACATACGTCAAGATGATATACTTAGATATTTCTCCTTTGAGAATTCAAAGCGTTCAGCAAAAGTTGATTCTAAAGCTAAAGTTGTGAAGAAAGGGATCTGTTTTAATTTCAACTCTGAAAATGGCTGCTCCATGCAGAGTTGTCGTTATGTACATAAATGTCAAAAGTGTGGTGCATTCGAACATGGTTCTAAATCTTGTTCGAGCAAATCATCAAATTCTAAATAGGATGAGGCTCTTCGTGAGAATATTGATACAAGTTGTGTGGTTCCGGATGGTGAAATTAACAATACGAATTCTTGTGTTTATGGCGGTTGCCATGGTGAATTCGAAACTGTTGCTTCGGCTGACTCCGAAGATGAGAACTCTCCTGTGCTTACGGAGACATATGTATCTGACAACGGAACCAATATGGCGGACATGGATTCACGTGTGAAGTCTACAGAGTGTTCGCAAGGCAACTTTACTCTCACGGAGGACAATGAAAGATATTTAAATGACAATTCTGGTGAAAATTGTGATTTTGTACATGTATCGAATGATTTTGATGTTGATAACGATTTGTCACATGTTTGTTCCGACAAAAAACTACTTTTTACCACGGCTCGTACGCCGGCTGGTCATGTCATTGATGTGTACGAATGCTGCAGCCTTGGTTGTTGTGATTGTGTATTTATGCTAGACGGTATTGCTTCTCAACTTAAACCATGCAGATTTGCCTATATTAATAGCATTGTTTGTGACACTGATGGTAACGCTCACCAGAAAGTGTTTGTAGGAATTACAGATGGTTTTCCAATCGTAGATTCCCTCCCACCCGGTTACCATTGCGATAATTATTCCTCTATCCTACAACCTGGGGCTCGTGAGAAAATGGACATTATTATTAATGACGAATTTGCTGAAGGGATGATTTCTATGGTAGATAGTAAACCTCGTTGTATTCATGCTTTAGGGGCGGTGCCCAAGCCCGATGGTAATATTAGGCCCATCACTGACTGTAGTTTACCTTTGGATATTTCAGTCAATTATTTTTGTGGCTCTTTGGTAAGAGAATTTAGCTACAAAGGTTTAGATGATGTAGTGGATTTGCTAGATAGAGGTGACTATATGGCCACTATTGATATTAAATCGGCTTATAGAGCTGTTCCCATTGCCCCTGAGCATAGAGAATTATGCGGATTTATATGGGATGTTAATGGTGTGGAGAGATATTTTTGTGACAACAGGTTGTGTTTTGGTCTTAGAACTGGGCCTTGCTATTTCGACGAAATATCTAATTTTATTGCAGATGTATGCAAATCCTTATATGGAATTACAGTGGTAAATTATTTGGATGACTTTTTCATCAATTACTACTCATATGAAGGTTGTGTTGCTCGTCAGAATCTAGTAATTAGCTTGCTTAGATACCTTGGATTTTATATAGCATGGAAAAAGGTTTCTCCCCCTGCTCGTGAGTGTGTATTTCTGGGCATAGAAATCAATGCTGATGATATGACCCTATCTCTTCCTCCTGGTAAACTGGCTAAGCTTAGGGACTTAATACACAAAGTTAGCAAATTCACATATATTTCTAAAAAAGATTTAGAAAGAATGAATGGTTATATGGCACATTGTGCAACTGTCTACCCTGGAGGTAGGACTTTTTGTCGTCGATTTTTCGATTTGTACAAAAATATGTTGGATAGAAAAGTAAAATCTCTAGCTATTGACGATGGTTTCAAGAAAGATTTAGACTGGTGGAGGGCTTTTTCCAGTATTTTTAATGGAATTCGCCATTTGGATAGACCTAGCTTTCCCCACCCCCTTATTACAGATTCCTCCAAAAGAGGGTATGGTGCTGTCCTTGATCAGGATTGGGTTGGTGGGACCTGGAGAGGGGTAGAAAACCCTTTTGTTGACACCGAATGTACCCATTTAGGCCCAACTTCTGAATTTGTGGATAGTGAAGATAGCATCAATGTCTTCCCAGTATTAATTGGGTTGAAGCGTTGGTGTGATAGTCTTAGGGGGTATGATGTTACCTGCCTTATAGATAATACCCAGGTTATACATATGATCAGAAATGGCTGCAGTAGGAGCCCTATATGTATGGAACTCATGTATGAGATTTTTTGGGTCTGTTTTATATATGATATTCACTTGGTCCCAGTGTATATTAACACCAAGAGTAATATTGTGGCTGACACTATTTCCAGGCTTCCCTACCCAGCCACCTACAAGGAAGCTAATGTTATACTTGGAGCTGCCCACTTATGTTGTGCTTCTCGTATTTTCTCTGATTTTAGGAATACAAGTGTGGAAAAGTAGAGTATTGTACCTTCGTCAATCTTCTGTGTCCCCTTCTACCCTAAAGCAAAGGCAGCATCAATGGAGATTTTACCAAGACTTCATGTCATCCATTGATATCCTATCATTGCCTGTTACTGAGGAAAAAATTTGTATGTACGCTGCCTATTTATCTACATTTATGAAAGCATCTTCAGTAGTATCTTATCTATGTGGTGTTATTTTTCACCTTAAGATGTTGGGTCTACCGACTGTGTCCCTGTCTAGTCCTGCTATTAAATCAGTGATTCAGGGTATTTTTAAAATTCCGGGGTCGGCCCCATCTCCCTCTGATCCTCTCTTACCCAACCATTTAAAACGAATGTATTTGGTGTTAGATAGATCCTCCCCCTTGGAGATAGTAGTATGGTCTGCTATTGTTCTAATGTTTAGATCCTTGCTAAGGGTTTCTCATGTTACTATTTCTAAGCACACTCTACTCAGATCCCATATCGAATTTTATGATTGGGGCTTGGAAGTAAAGGTTATGTCTTCAAAGACTTCTAATATTCCCTTTATCATTCCTATTGCTAATACTAGCTGTAGAGCCTTATGTGCTGTACGTTGGCTGAGGAAATTATATTTCTCACATAAATCTCCCTTGAATGCCCCTCTCTTCTCATGCCCTGCTTGCCCTCCTGTTACTTATGATAGATTCATGTCTGTTTTTAATCATTTGATTATTAGAGCAGGCCTCAAGGGTAATTTCTCCTCCCATGCCCTTCGTAGAGGTGGGGCTAGCTTTATGGCTGCTTCAGGAGCCTCAATTCTTGATATTAAATCGAGAGGTAATTGGAAATCATCTGTAGTATTCCAGTATTTAACTCCTTCACATTTACAAATGTTAACTATTGATGCTCAGACGTCGTCTAAATTATAATAACTTATTTCGGTGGGTTTGGCGTGGTTTTTGGTGGAATAAATATTCTATGTTCGCCAAACTGCTCCTTCATGTTATTATTATTAATCGTTCATATAATATAATCGTTCAAAATATATATCTATGCTTAAATGCCTCCCACGACAGACTATGTATAGGCAAGACCTTGCCGACATATAGCTGTGACGAGGCACCGCCCACTTGTTGTTTGTGTACGGTCGTCAACCACGTGACAGGCTCGACCAATAGGAGCGCAGGAAAGTTAGAACATTTTGTATAACTGCCACACCTTCTTCCACGCTCGGGTCGATCAGACCTATTTGCATGTGTCAACATTGGAAATTTTGAACTTTATGTCTTTATTATGGTGGAATAAATATTCTATGTTCGCCAAACTGCTCCTTCATGTTATTATTATTAATCGTTCATATAATATAATCGTTCAAAATATATATCTATGCTTAAATGCCTCCCACGACAGACTATAATACATAGTATACATAATATGTAATAATATTGCAGTGCCCCTACAGGCTATAGATGTACCTGTCTGACAGTTGCTGCCACTCCATCCAGGGTTGCACCTACACACATAGAGGTCTACACTTGAAGCCAGAACACACTGTGCATTATTGCCGCAAGGCCTGTTGTCACATGCAGTTGTCCGCAAGGAACTCTTATTGAAATACCCTGCAATATATGACAGACAGTCTAATATGACATAGTATATGATATTGTAATATTGATCTTGTAGATAATTGGGAAAGTCATTTATAATTTATTTAATCCTAATATGAGACAAAACTTTGGCCTGTACCAAAAGTTAACAAATATCAGAAACACAGGCCAGAAAACTGCCGAATCCTTCAAGATAATCTAAATGATGCATTGGTAAAGAATGAGCCAAATGTAGGAGACGTTATTTCCAAGATTGCATAATGTATAAAAGGGGGTCTATTGCCCTACTTACGTATCTCACACACCCTGCCTGAAGTATTGGGTGGACAGTTACAGGTATAACCTCCAGGGTTATTGATGCACGTGCCTCCATTTAAACAGGCTCCACGTGCACATTCATCAATATCTGAAAGAGCAATGATATGCACAACATCATATAGGGAATTTGCATGTGCCACAGCTCATGTCTGTTACTTCGATTCAGATCTAACCTGGCATACAACAAATTAACCACACTTTATTTAAATTCAACGAGGCATTGAACAGTATCATTGCACCCTGTATAAATGATTTGTGAAATTTAAAAGTATTATGGTAAAGAGATTAATTTTATCTGGTTTGGGCAAAAGCCAAACACCCTACTTATGACATTATTTATATATGAGCACATATATTCTTACTTCATTAACAAATTGGCATTAGACCCAGGTCCAAAGACAGATCTTCCAGACCCACCATGAAAATATGGAATGCTTTAGGTATCCTTGGTTCAGCACTCTTGAGGATATGTAAATTCTCGCTTCCTGTGTGCCTATGCTATTGTAGCAGAACCACTTGGTGCATTACAGCTAAGAGTCTTGCTTCACATAATACCAACTATTGTTAATTAAAATGAAGTACTGGAGATTTATGACTTACCTTCTGCACAGGTTTCACCAGTGTATCCTCTTAAACAGCGACACTTGGCCCTGACACCTCCATCAGCTACCTTACTGATTGTACAGTCCCCCGCATTCTCACACTGCAATACGTCGCATGGATTTACCCCTGAGAGACAAAAAGATATTAATATAATAAATAATATACATAAATTTACATATTTGTTATATATATAAAACTACCTCTAATCTACATCCATCCTTATAACATTGAGGGAATGGCCTGATGCCACTGCATTTAATCTACATGCCTCCTTATATTATCATTGAGTGAATGTCCTGATGCCACTGCATCTAATCTACAACCCTCCTTATAATATTGAGCGAATGGCCTGATGCCAGTGCATCTAATCTACAACCCTCCTTATAACATTGAGTGAATGACCTGATGCCATTGCATCTAATCTACAACCCTCCTTATAACATTGAGTGAATGACCTGATGCCACTGCATCTAATCTACATCCCTCCTTATATTATCATTGAGTGAATGGCCTGATGCCAGTGCATCTAATCTACATCCCTCCTTATAACATTGAGTGAATGTCCTGATGCCACTGCATCTAATCTACATCCCTCCTTATAACATTGAGTGAATGTCCTGATGCCACTGCATCTAATCTACATCCCTCCTTATAACATTGAGTGAATGTCCTGATGCCACTGCATCTAATCTACATCCCTCCTTTTTTTTTTTTTTTTTTTATTTAGAATTTTTATACAGCTAATCTTCCGTGAGGTGACAAATGAACATAAATGGGCATGCACAGTGTACAAATAATATTATGAACAATGGATGTCGACGAACACTTGAGGATAATGGGCTCACGGGTGATAATTCAACAGAAATACCATGGTCTTCCTCCCACTGCTGTGTCTAGCTAGACTATACCTTATGTAAGAATACTACTCGAGATCAAGTTAGGTTAAACACATAATCACATAAATCAAAATAGGTAACAAGGTGAAGTACTCTTATAACATTGAGTGAATGTCCTGATGCCACTGCATCTAATCTACATCCCTCCTTATAACATTGAGTGAATGTCCTGATGCCACTGCATTTAATCTACATCCCTCCTTATAACATTGAGTGAATGGCCTGATGCCAGTGCATCTAATCTACATCCCTCCTTATAACATTGAGTGAATGTCCTGATGCCACTGCATCTAATCTACATCCCTCCTTATAACATTGAGTGAATGGCCTGATGCCAGTGCATCTAATCTACATCCCTCCTTATATTATCATTGAGTGAATGGCCTGATGCCACTGCATCTAATCTACATCCCTCCTTATAACATTGAGTGAATGTCCTGATGCCACTGCATCTAATCTACATCCCTCCTTATAACATTGAGTGAATGTCCTGATGCCACTGCATTTAATCTACATCCCTCCTTATAACATTGAGTGAATGGCCTGATGCCAGTGCATCTAATCTACATCCCTCCTTATAACATTGAGTGAATGTCCTGATGCCACTGCATCTAATCTACATCCCTCCTTATAACATTGAGTGAATGGCCTGATGCCAGTGCATCTAATCTACATCCCTCCTTATATTATCATTGAGTGAATGGCCTGATGCCACTGCATCTAATCTACATCCCTCCTTATAACATTGAGTGAATGTCCTGATGCCACTGCATCTAATCTACATCCCTCCTTATAACATTGAGTGAATGTCCTGATGCCACTGCATCTAATCTACATCCCTCCTTATAACATTGAGTGAATGTCCTGATGCCAGTGCATCTAATCTACATCCCTCCTTATAACATTGAGTGAATGTCCTGATGCCACTGCATCTAATCTACATCCCTCCTTATAACATTGAGTGAATGTCCTGATGCCACTGCATTTAATCTACATCCCTCCTTATAACATTGAGTGAATGGCCTGATGCCAGTGCATCTAATCTACATCCCTCCTTATAACATTGAGTGAATGGCCTGATGCCAGTGCATCTAATCTACATCCCTCCTTATAACATTGAGTGAATGGCCTGATGCCAGTGCATCTAATCTACATCCCTCCTTATAACATTGAGTGAATGGCCTGATGCCAGTGCATCTAATCTACATCCCTCCTTATAACATTGAGTGAATGGCCTGATGCCAGTGCATCTAATCTACATCCCTCCTTATAATATTGAGTGAATGTTCTGATGCCACTGCATCTAATCTACATCCCTCCTTATATTATCATTGAGTGAATGGCCTGATGCCACTGCATCTAATCTACGTGAGGACGTTTTAGAAGCCCTTTAGCAAAACAACTGGACACAATCCTCGAAAATATAGGTCCAATGACATTTATATGGGTTGGAAAGAATGGAACAATAAGTAGGAAATGTTCAGTTTCTGACCGATGTTAACTGAGAGTGCAAGCAACTAGACAAGTAGACCTATCCTAGGGTACAAGTATCCTAGGATACTCATCTCACTTTTCCTATGTTTAACATGAGGCATTCATGCTTAGAAAACTTACGTTCAGTTAGTTGAGCCACCAAACTTCCAATGTGCTGCAAATTAAAAAGAATAATTATGTACACGAGCTTACATCCACAGACAGAGGTTGTTTCACAATAATAATGTAACGATAAGAATTAAATAAAATACAAATTGAAAGCAATGAAATACACAGCTTTAAGCAATAAGGATACACATGTGAAGGTTGGAAAGCCTTCATCAACGCAATATAAACACAAACACGTGAATTTGTACAAGCCGCGAAATAAGCACGCGGTAGGATTGAACAGGTCTGGTAAGAAAAGAGGAAAATACAAAACAAAAAGATAAAACCCCACTATATAGCGATACACCTTCCCAGCACGCTAAACAGATAAAATGAGCATGTCGAGTTGAAAAGCAACCTTTACCTCAAGTTTTACGACATTAAGCCACCAATGTATTTCGATGAAGTATTTTGCCTGTATTATTTTCGACTTCAAGAAATGAAACTGTTTTTTTAAAAATAATAATAAATAAATATAAGAAAAAAGCATTAGTAATAAAAAAAAAACGGAGGCAGCTTTGGGAATATAGAATTTTATTTTTTGGTTTAGTTGATACAATTGCATGGTTGATATTGAATATATAATATAGGAAAAGGCGGGAGATGAGGGATATACATAATATATGATATTAATAGTCGGTCGCTCTACTACTAATGCCCCTGCCTGGGGTAAACCCAATGCAATACAAATTCAAACTTTGGACTTTGGATGCATTAAATGAAACAAAATACTGTCACACAATAAAGAGTTATGATGACCCATATATATACAGGAGCATCGATCTCACTTATGTCAACTGGGGAATATCCCGGATACACGACACAACAAACATGAAGTAAGAATACTATAAATATCTTTAAAAATGTGATAATATATATGTATCTAGGAATGTTCCATAAAAATTAGAAGTTGCGTGATATAATACATTGTGTTGTGCGGTATAAGAATATACGATATAACTTAGAGTAAGAGGAAATATTACTCTAAGGATAAGACAAGTTCTTATATATTGTGCTTCTTAATTTAAGTTCCATAACAACCCAATGTTGTTTTGTTCCATATCTATATTATTTTATGAATTCGATAACCTAGTCCGACTGTAATTAACAGTTAATTAAAGGCTATCGTAAACAGTACAATACTTCTTAAGAACAGTCATTAGCTTAAAATTTCTCGGTAATATTTACAATATCTTAAACCGATACACACCATTCTTATATAACTGTACGATTAGTTCGTACAACATTTTTTTAAAATTTAGGATGTTTATACAGCAAGTCAAAGAATACAGTGAAACATAATTGTGACGTAGGCTCATGGGTTTAATTCATATACAAATTGCCATGGTTATTCTGCCCACTGCTGTCTAGCTATTCACTAATGCAACTGCTAGTAACTTTGTTTATTTGTTTATTAAAGACCCCCCGCACTTTCCACCCTGCTCCTGGCACAAGAGTCAGATCATCAGAAAATGTACAATTTGCCTTCACTAATCGTCTCAAAAACACAAATTGAAGAAAAAAACGAGGCTTAAAGTACAGTTGACTATACACAAACAGATATTTAAAAAAATTCTAGTAGTTAATACTTCCGCATCGGCCATTTTGTTATTTATAGTCTCTGTGTTACAGAGAAAATGAATCAAAAGCCGCAAAAAAAATATTATTCAAGTGTTTTGTCACAAGTACCCTTGCTCAGATTGTTTTCACTTTTGGGATGTTTGCGTTGTTAGTACATACAGAATTATAAAATACTTATCAGATGTGTTGTTTACCATCATTGGAGTCGGCTTGATCTCATCTTTTCAAATATATGATTTGATTTTATTGTATTAAAGGCCAATTACATAATATCTTTCAGAACTGGAACTGGAGAACTGGAGAACTGGATGATGATATCTCTAAATCCATTTCTTATAAATTCAGACTTATGACTCATTTCTATGTAACACACCACATATATGGGTCAGATTTTCAGAAAATGTACAATTCAACTTCACCAATCTTCTCAAATAACCCAAATTTCAGACAAAAATAAAGTCCAAAACCAGTTCAACATAACCAAACAGATTGCTAGTATCAATGCAATGTCGAATTTACCTAGTATTGACCAAATTGCAGCTTTATTTAGCACAATTTACTAAATGTGGACAGCTGCCAATTGTACATTTTCTGAAAATCTGACCCATATAGCAAGTAGAGAAGGAAGGCATGATGCCTGCATGGGTCATCCTACCAGGATGCATTCACTGTCACCCTGTGAACAATAAATGGGTCAGATCGTCAGAAAACGTACATTGGATTGGTGAAGGTCAATGACCTTCACCAATCCTCTCAAATATCCCAAATTTAAGAAGAAAATTAGGTTCAAAATACAGTTCAACATAACCAGACAGATTTATTGAATGAATACAATACAGAATACAATCCGATATACCTAGTATTTATCAATTCTCACTCTAATTTAGAAAAAATTGATAGATGTGTAGAACTGTACATTTTCCGAGAATCTTACCCAAATACACCTTGTGGACACTTGCCTCCTTCCGCAACAAAACCTTCCCCAGCCACCACAACGGATGATCCATGCCCCCTCCCCGCCCTTATACTACAAAACAACAAAGGCAAAGGTACTAAATCCCTATCCCTTAGACAAAGAATAACCAAGCTCCTCAAGCTCAGCTCGCTCTCGCTAAACACTCTTACCTCGATTAATTTATACACTATAGTAATTTAAATCCTTTTTCATATTTCATTATTTCTTCTATCATCCAGTTCTTGATTACTATTATTGTTAAAAACCTCTGTCATTTTTCTAAAATGTTTGATCAGAAAAAATAGTTTTCACCGTTTTTGTAAGGTAATGGAATATCTATGTATTAGCTTATAGTAATGATTGTAGATGAGCTAGAAGAACGCTGAGGCTCAGCGACAAGTATTCCTCTACAAGTTTTCTCGATATGTTTAGAAAAAATAAAAACGTTAAAAAAAAAATACATATCTGCTTGCAGCCCTTCCCATGCTTGTATCAGCAATTCCATTCAAATCTATATTTTCCATCAATTGATCACGCACAACTTTCAATAAGTAAAGTTTTTCTCATCGTCAAGCTCGAATTAAATTATGTTTATTACTTTATTAGAGTCTAGTAGGCTCAAAGCCTCTCAGGTCAGGTAAGAAAGGAATGTAAGTGATTGGACGCCTACTACGCTAATGGCTTTTCTGGCCCAGGAGTACACTCTGTCCAGCCTCTGAAGAACCGATACTTCAAAGAGTGCCGGTATAGTCTAGCATTGCGGTTTCGGTTCTTTAGAGGCTGGACAGGGTATTATGATGGTATTTTGCGATCATAATGGGATTATAATGGCATTTTGTTATTTATTCTAGTTGGATGTCGGTGGTAAGCAGGGTAGATAATTAACGCATCGGTCCGTATGACTACTTCTATTTAAACAACTATAGCATATAATCTCTATAATGAAACCAATTAATCATGTGATAAACATCCCGCCATATCCAACGTGTACATAATAAAACATAAAGACATATCAATACGGTGCTTTGAGAAAGATTATCCGTTTTAGTACAGAGGAATGATATGCCATAGAGAATATTTCAGGCAAATCAAGATGAAGATGGCAATACATGGTTTTCAAACAATAGAAGAAGGGGTCCTGATCAATACCTAGCCTAAATGGACAAATCGACACAGCCTTCTCTTTGGAAATCAACAATCGACATCGACAAAATATCAAAGTTGCCATTTCTATCTCCTTAATTTATGATCGAAGAATTGACACAAGTACCAAGAGAATTTACAAGTGAAAAGCCACAAATTGTGATCCTTTATAATAAAGGTTTTAACTTGGAGGTTTCTGAAGCATAGGTTAAGAAATCGAAATACGTGCCCCAGCCTTCCCAAACTTCGTCTGCATAATGCTGATATTCCCTACTATATATACACCAAGGATTGTAGAGATTCAATGGATTTTATTGTTTCTAAAAGATTGACCTCCTGAAATCAAATGCTGCCCGTTTGGGAGAATAATTGTTTTCGTTTTTAAATGTTTTATTCATCAAGACATTATGCACATTTTTACACTGTATCTCAGTACATGATGATTTACGAAATTTTTATAATATATGAATAAGTAATTTCACACAAATAAATTCAATAAATGATAAAAATTAAAAAGAAGCACCACCATCTACGCCGTGTCACATGACAGACATATTATCATGATAATCTTATACATGTTACCTGTTAATATTGTTCACATATTTTTCATTCATCACCACGTCGACGACCTAGGCCATATATAAATTCCATATAATCTATATCATATCAAGTGAAGTCAACTCAGGATAGGGTAATATAATATGTTCTAACTCAATGAGTTAGGTATTTCCCACACATCTCCATTCTCCTGAAAACTTCTCCAACATAATCTATTTACATTCCTTTTAAATACTGCAGGGCCATCCTCCAGGTTTCTCACATTTACAGGAAGTGTGTTCCATATCAGCCTTATTCTTCCCAAAAGACTCCCACGGATCCTCTCCTTCCTCCAATTGTCCACCTCAGGGCGACCCCCACCCCTCATGTTATAGGGCACAACAAACTCATTCTCAAATTTAGGGGACAGGTAAGGGATGTAAGGTCAACCAATGAGAAAGGAACATATATAATATCAGTCATGTGAATCCAATGGATCGAGTTTGTACAATAAAATCTTCAGTTGGATCTCGGATCACATAACAGCCTAAAAAATTCTACAGGGTCACCATTTATGTTAAAATCCAGTATCTCAGAAAAGGTTGAGAAAGGGATAGATATTTGAGTATCATTAAAGACCCATAATTAGAAAACACGTTGGGTTAATTTGGATAAATCCTCTGGCTTTTGACCTTATCAGTGTTAGGTTTGACCTTTTCTTATGCCATATAAATTTGGGTGGGGGGACATGTTCCCCCCTGCCCCCCCCCCCCCCCGGTTCCGACGCCCCTGTAATTTCCCATCGATACTCAATGGGATATCGATATTACTAAAGGAAAAAATAGGCGTTCAAACCAGCGCTAGCATATCGCCACTCTTTCTGGTCTTATGGTAGCCTATACTAGGCCTCGGCTTCATAGTTTATAGTGTCAAGAAGTATTTTGAGACACATGTGAATATGGTAAAGACTTACCCCTACAACTGCAGCAAGCAGGAGAATCGGCCGCCAATAATTCATCTTCCTGAATGTCCGTCCTCGTGTGTGTGACTGGGGGATGTGAACGTTTCTCCTCCGTACTTCTCCAGTGCATGTATATAATCGTGTTTCTCTCTATTACGCTTCCTGCTTGTCCCTAAATGTGTGTGTGATCTATGTATACATACATGCATGTTCCGGGCATATGCAGCACTCCTTTCTCTTGTGTCCGCCGACTGCATGGAAGACTGACTCAGCCACACACTGGCGGGGATTTCCCGGATATTCACGTTTTAATGCTCATGTCATGACCTCTATCACATCTCCTTGGAATAGGGGATTTGCATGTGCCACTGCGCATATCTGCTACAGTGCATGCTGGGATATATACAGAGTTTTCATCCCAGGGCAGGTAATACATGTCTAGCAGGGATGGATTCAGTCCAGATCTGACATGCACATATTATTAAAGCAACATTTTAATTGAAATCTACAAGAATGTTTTCACTAATATCATATAGCTTGTAAAAATCATCCAAAAAAGTAGGACGTTTGTGGTATGTGTGGTTTGTGGTATGTTTAACACATGGATTATTATTAGCATGGGCCTAATCATTAAAAATACCAGCAGTAGCATTATATTAGTACATTTTGAATCTTGATTCGCATGGAATTTGGGGACTAAAGGTACAGTATAAAATCTATAGAAAACATGTTATGTTCAGCATGGAATATTTATCAATGCTTTAATGTCAATATCCATGATTATGTCAAACATACATGTTTCCATAACATGCACAAGTCCCCATCTTTTCCATGATGCATTTGGTTTCATTGATCATTTATAAAAGCCATGATATTGGTGAAAACATTCTTGCAATTTTCGTTAAAGATGTTGCCAAATATTTGTATGTCAGATTTCACCAGAATCCATCCCAGGATGCCCTGTAACAGACATGCACAGTGGCACATGCAAATCCCTTATTAAACCCGTGAGCCTGCTTCAAAATTATGGTCACTGTACGGATACAGTACATGCATTTCATACTAGACTAATATTATTTGACTTGCTGTATAAACATCCTGGATAACAAAAATGATATTAAGTTAGCACGATAAATTAAACTGAACACAGAACGGTTTCTATAGATTTTACACTGTACCATAAGTCCCATAATGCCATGTGTAATCAGGGTTCAAGATGGTACCTATGCAAGTCCCCTATTAAACAATTTATGACCGACATTGGGGGGCTGCTGGTACATTGTTCGGTGTATAATCCTGAGGCAAAGCCAAGGAATATTCATTTTGTGTATAGGCCTGGTTATTACACAATACCTTTAATATAGTGGTTTGGGACACTGGGCAACGTCCCGCTGACCATGCTGGTCTTAATACTTGGGGTTTTGTCAGCACTTTTTCACATAATTTTTCCATAAACATTTGATTGAACATTTATGGCTTGCCTTTCCTAGCATTGAATCCTGAAGCATTTCGGGATTTTTGTTTTTCTAACTATAACCAAATTTGGCCGGAAATATCCAAAACCCATCTGCCATTGTTTACCTTTGAGTTTCCTTCCCTAGTCTCGCAATGCACTGGGAAAACCCCTCATTGGTGAATGACGTCACATTACGTCATAGTACCCAGCGGCTGCGCCTCTACATGATCTCCACCACATGGTCATCTGGAGCACTCAAAACCGCAAAATACAATTAGAATCCCATTAGGACTGCTACTCCCCGGAAAACCATCAGCGCATTCTTATCTGTAAAGCCTAGTCTGTAAAGGTGATGATCAACCCCTTCTAAAACATTTTGTCCATGTCTAGTTTATTATGCGATGCTTTTGGGGAAAAGCTAATTAAAGCAGGAAACAAAGTCCTAAATTTAAAGTTACACTTTTATTGATTATAATGACTATTGTCATAAAATAGATTTTTTCAGTTTCTGGACGGTGGTCTTCTTAAAAAAAGAAGAAAAAAGTTACCACCCCTACCTAGTATTCAGCTATATCAATTGTATATAATATTGTGATCAGATTACCCGAATAATAACCGTTTTGAATGTTCATTTATTTGATGGACTATTAATTGATTAAAGTAAGGATTATAATAATCAGTGAGATTGAAATGCAAATATCATTTACATATGACAAGTAGTAATTTTACAATTACATCATATAATGATGATGATCTTTCCCATTCAATGAAGACCTGTACTAGATGAAGTACAAATTATTATCTCACAACGAGCATGAAAAAGACAACACCAAAGCTTTGTTAATGCATGAGCATTTTGTATCCTTTTATTGAAAACTTTCACTAATATCACTATAGTCAATATCAACAGGTCAATTAAATGTAGATGATTATTAATGAAATCCTGAGTAACAATTGGTAAGACAATGGCCGCAATATACATAATTCTATTGATTGCCTTGTGAACTACTAAAATCATGTAAATACACATGTACATGTATGTCTAGACCAGAATAATCATGATTTGTTGTTGTTGTTGATACTTTATTTTGTCTATTTAATTGGTGACACTATCGGTGGGCACTTATCTCCCAGCATAGGGAGGATTTAAAGCCCTACCGTAGACATTGTACATTCAAAGTGAAGTGCAAAGGTAACAATACCCCCTCCGATCGACGACAGGAGGGGGGCCTTTGCGATTGTCATATTAAAAATAGTTAGGTTTTTTTGTGCAAGAGGCACCATGCGCAGGGTAGGTAGACTCCAAACAGGTGGAGTAAGTTTCTATTTGCAAATTTACTAGCAATAGCACAGAGTAGCTATCGAAATGAGGAAGTACAGCCAAGGGCGATTTTGCCCGTACCAAAGGTGGATACATAAATATCAAAATGGAGTTGATAAAAAGATTATAATAATAATAGCAATAATAGTAATGCGAGGAATCATGGTTGAGGAGGAAGAAGGAAGGAAGGGAGGGGAGGGAAGTGGAGAGAAGGTGAGGGGTAGATACAATTTTAATATAAGAAATTGATTATTCTACTTTTGAATTCAATTCAGATTGATGCAGTCACTAGTCAGATCACGTTGTTGTTTTTCATATTCAAATCTCCAGTTTGTCACTTTTAGACATCAGGTATTGAAGAATTTTCCCCCAAAGTTTGAAAATAACATATTGATGGATCATTCATGAAGAAACTGTCAGGGTTTATGGGTCGATGAGACATTTCTATAACTACAACTATAATGTGACCCTCACCTAACATCTCTTAAAGGGACCTATTATCATCAGGTAGGATTGATTCTGACTATACACTACGTTGATATACATATATATACAATGGGTGAAATCGACAGAAAATGTACAATACACCTTCACCAATCCTCACAAATAACACGAATCTAAGAAAAATTAAATCAAAAATTGTATTGCATGTATACCGATGATATTGTCATTTCTACAACATTCACTACCACATTAACTGCCATCACTTACTAAAGTAATGAGGACCAATTCCTGTGCCCCAAGCACCACCAAGTTTGGCTTAATTCCTTTTGTAGCATTTGATCATATTTTACACTTATCTATATAGAGAAAGCATTTGTGAAGCTCTCTATTTCTCTGTATCCTAATCTATTTCATACTCACTTTCTCACTCTCTTTTTCTCCCTTCTATCAGGTTCTCATGTCCCCATATGTTTCGCTTATTCTCCCACTCTTTTTCAGTCTTTCATACTTTGCTCTTTCACATACTTTCATACACAACAATTAAAATGCTTTTCCCAATCTTGGGAGTCCACACATCATTTTCCAATTGGGCCTATGGATAGCATTAGGTTTTACATCAAGGTTGGCCAACTTTTAATATGTCAGCTAACACTGCTCATAATATTGATTGAATGGCCCAATATATCTCCCTCTAATCTACCCCCTGCTTTTAGTTAGTGCCTTGAACAATCTTGGGACTAACCACCTCAGGTATAGACTGAAAATATTAATGTCCTCCATTTTGGGCCTGCTTGTGTACAGTTTGTGCATAATCCCTCGGCTTTGTCTCAAGATTGTGTATCAAACAGTGCATGAGCAGCCCCTCAATGTTAGCCTTTAATCCTGTAATAACATTGAATGAATTGTCTAATACTCGTACAAACACTAACTCTCACTAACAACTTGCTAACAACGCTTTCTGACCACACACGCCACAATAGCCACCAAAATAATGACAGCAAGAACAATGGCTGCCCCGATGATTCCCCATTTAGCCACAGGGTTGTCAAAGAAGCTGCCTCCTTTGTACTCCAACTCTCCTATGTCGAACTTCCGCCCAATGCCAATCTGCACCTGTGGAAGAATAATGTTATAATCTGTTAAAATAAACACTATGCATATTTTAGAGAAGATAATCATGAAAATTTAAATTGGTTGATTTCAGTAGTCTTAAGATTTTAACATTGTAATAGCTATAGTTTAGAGGTCATGTTGAAGATGGATAAGAATACATTTGGTAAAATAGAAATGATTTCCAATGAGATTGCAGAAATGAGTTGAGTTAAGGAAAGGGGTTGGCCAATGGGTAGTAAAATAGCCTGTAGCCCTCTTTAGGCAAAAACTGTTGATGTGGTTGGTTTGTTCTAAGCACATGTAGGGAAACACTGTGACATAAGTAATAGTTCCTATATATTGAGGGGAGTTCAACAACAAGAGCTTTAACTATTTAGAGTTACCCCTTTCCTTCTTGTGAGAGATATTAATTAGAGAGTAGGGCTTTATATTTGACAAGGGAGGGACGAAGGGGGGTATAAAAAGGTAAATTTGTGGTGGAGTTTAGTTAGAGGGTGAAAGAGGGAGTGTTCCACACTGATGTCCCCACATCATACATTTCTAATACAGGTAATACTAAACACAATTCGTAATAAGTACTCACGTGGACCCTGAGTCTGGGACCTTCATCATCAGAGTTCTGCGGAGGGGGAGAGTCAGGGGCTGTGCACACAAGTCTGTTAGAGAAGAGCTGCAGATCTGAACACTCTCCTGCTCCTATGAACACCCGGTACTGTGACAGTTTCAGCCCCACGTCCAGACGTTCTCCCTGATAAAAAAAAGTTTAAAGGGTTAGGTTGGAGTAGTGGGCTGAAAGGAGTTCTCAAATAAATATGTCATCGGAATTAGTAAAATACTAGTTCCCATGATGGGTTTCTTTCTTGTTGCAGGAGGTAAGATGACACTTACAAATGTTGTCATGGGATTTGAACCTAGTATTTCACTGTGCCTTTAGATTCAGATATGAGGTGCTGTTCTGACACAATAACATTAATCTCATTATTATTACAATATCAAGGTCTTAATAGGCTACAGGGGTGATTTAGTTTAGTGATGGCTCTTTAATTGTGCTAAATATTATCGTTATTATTTCATCAAAAGCTACAATTGTTATACAGTATCACATACCATCATCTCCAGCCTCCTGTCCTCATCACTGTCTATGTGCTTGACCTTCTGCCCCCACCGTTCCACCTTGGGGTCAATGAACACATCCAACTGTCCAAACTCTGGCAGTTCCTCACTGACATTAGTATACTTGTTATAGCCGTCCAGTTGTAAGCCTATGTAGAAGGTGATCTCATCATCATTCACAAGGAAGGGTTTCTCCATGCCATCAGTCTGTCTTCTCCATCTCTGCTGTATCTATTTGATATTGATACATTTATACATGGCTGAACAAAGATATAGCCAGTCATTGCTATGAAAATACCAATAGGACATTTAAGTCTGTTATTGTTTCCATTATACATATACCTAATATGCCAAAATTAGTACATAAATCATGGTAGAGAAACCTTTTGTAGATAACCATTTATAACCTGTAGAAGTTATGCAAAAAATATTCATCTGGAGTGACTATCAGCCAGATACGACTGGATTGGGTTTTTTTTATTGATACAAGGTGATAAACCATTTATAGTGAGTTATGAATTATGAAAATGGTATGAAATAATGAGCAAAATGTAAGATTGGAGGCGAGACTAAGCAGTAAGATGGCTATGTGAGTTTAAAAAGCTGTCATCAAAACAGAGATGAAGTAAAATAAATAAATCTCACCCTCCTGTTCTTCCTCCAGGTGCTGCTGCCTTCTCCTCCTATCTCATACCCCTTTCTAACTTGTCCAAGCAGAGATGCCACTTCAGCATATAAATCCCTCTTCTTGCGTCTGTATGGACCACCACCTGGGGGACCTTGTTGGGTGAAGTTACCTTCCACATTGAGGATGGTAATGTTAGGTGTGGGACAGACGACCCATTCTGGTTGTACCTCAACACAATCCTGTAGTCATAGAAGCATTAAAACTGTTTTAAATAGTGGGTTCTCAGTGGTTATGACCTGAAAACTACTACCTTAATAGTACTGTTACACCACCCAGAGAACTACCACCCCAGAAAATACCATAAAGAAAGATATTAGTAGTTTCCACTGTTGCAGTTTTCAGGGTGAAAATAGTCAGGGCTGTAGAGTTTCCAGGATAGTAATTCTTTGGTGTGTACCAGCTTTCAGGATTGATAATGCAGAACTAAGATGATATATATGTGAAAGTGGAATAAGGATGTACTATTTAAGGAACTAAGGTTTTCGGTGGGTCAATATTCTAATTAAAAAAATATAACTATAATTATTATGAAAATGAAGATGTAAGTATAAGACTAACCGAGTAGAATCTATCCAGTACATCATCTTGGAAGACCATAGTGATGACCAGCACAGGTTTAGCCACAGAGTCCATGTTCTGTCCATACACGGTCAGTAACACACCTCCACTGGAAAATAAATCATTTCCCACAAGTCAATGTCAAGACACACTCAGGGAGAATACATCATTATACTCTCAAATCAAAAACTGTAGACACTTGAATTATTGTTTATCTCTCTTTACATCTACATCTAAGAATCATGCTCAAAACATACATGTTGTTTCTCATATATTGGGATAATATCATAGATTCACAATACAGTCAGGACAGATGCATTACCACTCATGTATCCATGATGTAAAACATCACATATGTATTGATGATTTCACAATTAAGCACATGTCTAATAATTTGGCATCCACCAAACATGTTTCATTGCTTCAAATTCAGCCCCAACAGTGTTTGTATGCTAATCATCAATATGCTGTTATTTGTTTTCCAATTTTCTTCACATTATTTGATTTGGAAATTGTTTATTCATCATTAATATACATGACTAAGGAATGTGACGAAAAGGTTGACAGACTTATGGAATCAAAATTCCGTTTCTTCCAGCTGTTACCCTTATCAAAGAAGAAAATATAAAACTTCTTAACAGTCACTAAGGAGAAATTCAATCATCAAACTATCAGTAACGTGAATATGGTAGAAAACATCTTTTTATCATTCAACAAATATCTTCTCTTGTACATGTTTCATGAACCAACAATGATTAAGAAAAGTTTGGTCGTGAAATTCAGTTAATGAAATTGCTTCTGAAGTCAAGTTTGGGGAAGTGCCAAATTGAATTTGGTGGCAAATTATAACAGGCCCTTGAATTGCCTAATCCCTGAATCTGTGAGGTCTTGATCACATTAGACCACTCTGCCACACAATCCAACTAGAAGTTGGAAAGCCATGACAGAATGCTTTGATATACTATGTACAACACCTTCCTAGTACCACCTACCTGATAATACTCGCGAGGGGTTCAATCCTGTCTAAGATAGGGTTTGGCCTGTAGTTGTATGAACCTGTGTAGTTGATGCGAGTGTTAGTGTCAGGCCAATAGATGCTGATGCCTTTGTTCGACCCGGTACCGTTTATAGTCCTACACACCACTGAGGTGAAATTTCTGTGAGAACAAAACATAGAAGTTCATAGTATTTTCCATATGGAGGCAGCTCTGAAACAATTAGATAACCATGACCAATAGGCTGCAGGGTGTCACAAATGCTCCATGTATGGTGCAACAACTGCATCCAACACGGCATTGCAGGTAGTAGCTAGGGCTCCTGATGGGGAGGGTCTAATTTCCCTTGTCACTCCCAAGAAACAGCAATTGTCATTTCATTTGTCACTAAGAAAACTCTTTTGTCATTTGTCACTTCATTTGAATAATATTGACGGATTTGTGTCGCTAAGGACTAGTAAGTTCTTTGCTGACTTCTCAGACTAAGAAAGTGTTTTGTTGACTGTCACTGTCTGCCTTAGTTGAACTTTGTGAGACCATAGAGCGTAAAGTTCTATGGCGAGATACCGAAAAGTCTGCACTAATCCCTAAATACCTCCCTAAATACCTCCCTAAATACCTCCCTGATGGTATTTACAAATATAAATGTATGTATGAGAACACAGCATATTAAGAACTAACATTCTATTCTAGCTGATTGTAAATTAAAAGGTTTTATACCACATAGTTGAAGTTGAATCTACCCTCTTACCCTTCTGACGCAGAACATGGCCTGCCGCCTATTTCAACATCTATGCCGCTGGTGTAGTTGAGGTTGAGCCCAGTGATGGTGACAAGTGTCCCTCCTGCCTGGGGACCATATAGGGGTTGCACGTTTTCCACTATCGTACTGCGATCTGTGTATAATAGATATATAAATTGTACAAATTGTACAACGATGTGCAATGCATTCAGCTTAGTTAGCAATCAACTTTTGGATATTGTATAGAAGTTTCACTGTCATAGAGGGTCACATTACAATTGTATTTATTGCGATGTCCCACCAGCCTATTGACCCTGAGATGCTATCCACAATAACACATCAGTAAGGGATTTGCATGTCCGCCATCTTGATTCTCGATTCACATGGAATTATGGAGTTGTATGTCAGTATAAAAGATATAGAAAACTTCAGCATGGAATATTCAACAGTGATCTCATGTAATTTATTGCCCTGTGCTTTCCATGTTTCCATGAAACAAGACTTCATTTTTCCATCATGCATTTGGTTTTTATAGATCAATTTTACACAAGCTATGATATCGATGAAAAGATCCTTGCATTTGTATTTATCAAATATTTGTATGTCAGATTTGAACTGAATAATTCCCAGCATGCACTCTAATAGACATATGTAGCGGGACATGCAAATCCCCAATTGGAAGGGGTGACAATGCACATGTGGTTTCTCTAAACAAAACACAACATGCCGATCTCACAGTAGCGGGTTTGGTAACAAGCTAAGTTGTGATATAATAAACTAGAATAGATAAAATAATAGAAAATAAACTTGTTGTCGGAGAATAGGAAAGATACTAGTAAGAAGAATGAAGATTAACATGGTTATTCAACTTACACCCGCATCTGGGTCCAAAGTAGCCACGTTTGCAGACACACTCGGGTAACTGATTCTCGTCTTTTATACTGCAATCTCCACCAAACAGACAGTAGTCCTCAGACACTTGGGCTGCGGAATAGTAGTCGTAATAATGCAGGTCTCTATTTCCGCTTCCCCTGTCTCCACCGCCGTAATCATAGTCATACTCGCTGTAACTGTAAAAGTTGTCCTCCCGAGAACATGATGCTAAATTAGAAATTTGTATCATATATGAATATATTCACAAAGATCACCCAGCGAAGCAGAGGAAAGCAATATCTCATGGGGTATGGTTATCACTGCCACCTGAGGTGATTGAATCTTATACTTATATAAAATCTTACTCTCTAAGAGAAATAAGCAAGAAAAATAAAGAGTTATGATGCAGATTAATTAGAAATATTGATCGACTTTTTTCTTTCTTTTTCAATACAACAATGTGTCCATCTTTTATCAAGCACACACAAGTTATGTATTGTATGATTTCTTTAGTCAGACAATTCCATAACTTCATGGTGTATTCTAAGTCAATCTATAACATAACTTCATGGAGTATTCTAAGTCAATCTATAGCATAACTTCATGGAGTATTCTAAGCAAATACATATCCCAAAATCTCACCAAAGTCATCAAAAAAACAAACATAATATATAATATATTTAAACACGTAATACATGAATATTGGAGTGTACCTGTGTCACAGCTCTTGCCACTCCATCCTGGGTAACACCTACAGGTATAGAGGTCTGCACTGCCGGTGAGTTGGCACTGTCCATTGTTACCGCAAGGATTGCTGTCACATGCTGTCACCCGCGTAGAGCTCCCATTGGTGAAAATCACTGCGAAATGTAAGGGAAGAGAAAATAGAATATAGAATAAGTATATACTAGTACATTGTTACTCCAACGTCGATGATGTATAATAAGACATGTGTATTTTTCATTCAATCTAACTGAAATCCAATGTCAGGAATAAAGTATTCTTCTCAATGGTACCAGTTTTTCCAAGGAGTAAAAGAGCGAGCAAGATATAACTGGTTGATTCTCATAAAACGGTTCCAAATGGGCATTTTAGGAAAGGTCATTGAAATGATATGAAATTGCTAGTATAGGTATGTCATATCCTACTCTTCTAAACCCTGAAACTGCGCTTCTTATGTATGGGAATTGTTGGAAATATAACCTTCTATATTGCTTCACAGATGGTGATGATCACAAAAATGTTTATTTCCATTTCATCCATATGATATATGTGAAGAGGGGCTTCTTTGTCTGACATGTTCTTGGAATCTATTATTTTACCAACCGTTTTTCTGACCTGTTCAGTTCCGTCCACCGTCTCCGGGGGACAACGCATGTGGTTTGAGAAGATCAGGGGTGGAAATGTGATTTTGAAGCCTTTTTTATTTTTTCCCACAAGGGAAAGATCTATTGAAAGAAAACTAGTAAAATGGGGCATTTTTTCATTTGGAACCATTTCATGAGAATCAACCAACTCTGTGTTATCCGGTGGTTATGATGCATAGAGAAAGAATGGACCCAAATGTATAAAATGTTATATTCCTTCCAAACATTTTCACCCCCCCCCCCCATTCACAAAGTAATGTATAGAAGCGGCTCTATTGCACAACTTACATATCTCACACACCCTGCCTGAAGTATTGGGTGGACAGTTACAGGTATAACCTCCTGGGTTATTGATGCACGTGCCTCCATTTAAACAAGCTCCACGTGCACATTCATCAATATCTGAAAGAGCAATGAGATGCACAATAGGGGATTTGCATGTGCCACAGCATATATATGTATGTAGACTCTGTCACTGTGCATGCTGGGATGGATTAGATAAAATCAGCAATAGACATATCTATCAACACTTTAATTAAAACAAGAAAATATCTTTGCTAATAAATGATCTGTGAAATTTGAATGCTTCAATTTACATATTCAGGTCCAATGATGAAATGCAAATAAAATTGGTGTAGGGACTAATTTCATCATTTTCATTCTGCAAATGATAGGGGATGTTTAACATTGAATGACTTAGATGATGCACCTTCAGAACAGGTTTCACCAATGAATCCTCCCCGACAGTTGCACGTAGCAAAGTGCCCTCCATCCTGTGCCTCACGGCGTACACAGAACCCCCCATTCTGACACTGTAACACTTCACATTCATCTACAACTGAAGTGCAAACACATAACTATATTATAATGTATACAAGCTTTAAGAGAATTTGATATGAACAAATTTCAGATACATGATATAGAATATAGACACATATGCAATTATGCAAATGAAAGCATATATGATAAACATATTACACTGACAGAGTACCCCCTTTTGTCAAATATCAAATAGGCCTAATTTTGACCGTTGTCAGATATTAAATGGCTTTAAATATGCCTAATGTTACACCATTTGTCATAATATTAAAGAGGCCTAATGGTACACCCCATTTGTCATAAAAGTGAATAGGCCTTATGGTACGCCCCATTTGTCATGATATTAAATGGGGTTAAAGTTACATGCGCATTCGAAATGCCAGCTATGAGCAGAGGTTGCAATGATTCTATAGTAAAGCCCAGTGAATTGGTTTTCCTTCTAGGTACCAAAACTTGATATAATTTGAATCTACAAAATCATAGATGTATTTTAAAAAAAATAAAATGATAGATGTCATATATATACTTTGTTATCTCATTTAAAAATAAAATTGTTGTCAGATGGCTTACCTTCACAATGTCTTCCTAAATAAGGGCTTTGGCAGTCGCAGTTATAATAACCCTGATCCAGAAGGTTGCATGCTCCTCCATTCTTACAAGGGAAACTGGAACATAGGTCCACCGCTGCAAGCAGACAAACATCATTCACTACTGTATTTTATTTGATTAAATATCCATACTGCCTCACTAGCTGTGCAAGGGTAGAATATGATCTAACCTATTATGTACGAAATTATACTGGGGTGTGGAATTACAATGAATTTCTCAAAGATAATTATATTTGAATAATAAAACAACGTTTGTGCTATGTGGACATTATGTGTGGGTGTTACCTACAATTGGAAAGGGCTCCCTTGGAAGATGGTTTAATGCTTTTGCAACATAAAGAACACAATACACTACAGGAAAGGGAACAAAATGACCAGCTGCTTAAGCTAGTGCACTGCTCCATTCAGCATGCAGATATACTATGATTTCATAGTAACTAAGCCATTGCACAGTGGACTCAGTGGTAACATCTTCATTCTGACAGG
The DNA here is from genome assembly GCA_942159475.1 of Sthenelais limicola. Classification (NCBI taxonomy): domain Eukaryota; kingdom Metazoa; phylum Annelida; class Polychaeta; order Phyllodocida; family Sigalionidae; genus Sthenelais; species Sthenelais limicola. The sequence continues at coordinate 40,227,352 of OW804102.1, forward strand.
AACTTTTTCTTTTCCAATTCTTACCTGGCAACTCTGATTTGTTATATCAGCGATTTAGGTATGGTAAGGATTGGATGGCTATTTATGTTTTTTTTTTAATTTAATTTACATGCCAAATCATTAATTCTGAATACAATGGTTAATAAACGACGTGTCTCATACGTTGCCTTCTTATAATCAATAATATTTTCGGGAGTATATCCTACTCTGCTGAGAAAGAAATGCTTTCTTTAGCATAAGGAAATACAATCTAAAAATCTTAAAAACTAACAGCAACATAAATCATTTACATACAATACAATCTCACATCTATGTCCTTTACAACAACAGAAATTCGTGAGCAAAGTCAGACAGTAAACACGGCTATACTACCAATCCATGATATTTTGATACGTAGAGGTTGACTATTTTTCGTCAACTCAACTACATGTAATAACTGTGGTGAATTTCTTGATAATGTGTGGCCATGGATAAAACTTTAAATGACCTGGAAAAGTCATGCAATTTTATTTCTGGAGAAGTGTGGGAACCCTGCACGAAGGGGTTAAATTAACCCAGCACTTGCACCTTCCTGATGAGTTGACCAACCAACCCTTAAGGATTCTGAGATATATTTCACTCCAAATGTGGCCTTAATTGGTCCGCATACTATTACCTGGAACTTGTGTGGTGTTGCACATTTCGTTTGAGCATTTTTAATCAGGCTTTTACTTTGAATAGTATTTATTGGAACAGTAATTAGTAGAATGATATATAAATCTTTTTTTACAGGCGACGTTTGAGATGTCCATGATGGATATAGCTTCTTTCAATGGAACTATTTAAACTATTGGCCTTTAATGAAAAGACAATTGCACCTAACAAGTTGTTGTAAAAAAAAACTTTGCACAACAGGGAAGAGGTACTTACATCCACAGTCACGGTCAGTATAACCAACCGTGCAAATACATGTGTTGTTTACAGTGCACTGTCCACCGTTGAGACACGGAGGATCACAGTTGTTTGGTGACTGAGTTGGACCTTAGATAGAAAGAGGTTAATGTTGTTAGTGACAAGACAATATTTACACATTGATGTACATTCTTTGCTTGTTAGAGTCGTACCTTAGATAGGAAGAGGGAAAATTATTATTGTCATGGTAGGTCACAATCAACAACGTTGTGACAAATGTTCAAAGCATGTATCATTATTTCTATAGATAGGAAGGATATGAATGAATTCTAAGAAGTTAAAAATTGATTTCTATCAAACAGTGAGTAACTTAGTATGACCTTGTGTTGTAATAGTTAAGAATGCTGCTTCAAATGTTACATAATGTAAGGAATTAATACTAAGAGAACTAACCTTGAGCCAGCACACTTCCAAGCAGCTGCAATTAAAAATAAAAACATGAAGAAGTTGATTAAAAATATGCTAAAAATCTCTTAATTCAAGCTTGACTGTAATCATGTTCAATTATGCAATTATTAATTGTTGTTGTACTGGTTGTGTAGGTGGAGAGGAGTAGCGAGGTCCTCCCTACATGGTTCACTGGCCAATGATTTTGTAAGAACCTGAATTTAAAAAAAAAAAGTAGCCAGAGGGGAGATGGGTGCAGTTTAAGTTGCACCTCCAGTCACACATCCTATATGTTTGGGTGTGAGCAGTGTTGGGAGACACTGCTGCCAGCCTTGCCATCATTAAATAGAGGAGTTGCATAGCCGCTATTTTGAATCTAGATTCCCATGGAAGAATTATGAGACTAATGGTTCAGTATAAAATCTATAGAAAACATGCCATGTTCGGCATGGAATATTTATCCGTGATCTAATGTCAATATCCAAGTTAGTGGAAGAGAGGAAGATAACATGACATTAATCACTCCTTCAAGATTTGGGGTGCTATAACCACCTAAAGCAGTTACTAAACAGATTAATAGCCTCCGTCTTGAGACTGCCCCACAATGATGGCCATTAATCCTTTAATATAGCATCTGTATGTATATAGTATACTACCTGCACTTAACACCAAGGTGAAACATAATGTCATTACTACAATTATAGGCGGTAGTATACTACCCCTGCTGTTAGTGAAAATACAATGATAAACAGATGATAGATACCAGGCATACATGAGTATACACGTATATGGTATTGCGTTGATTCAAAAAGTATTTGGTTATTTCAATGAGAGTAAATATCCCCTCTACTCTCGTTGGTTATTTTGAACAGTTTTGAACCAAATGTGTGTCTTAATATACTGGGTTTACCCAGTATTCATCATTTTCAGCCCAGTTCAGTAGAATTGACTACATATGCAGACCTAATTATGCAAACTATATTATATTATACTATATTATATTATATTATATATATTAAATTATATATTATGTTCGTTCTGTATGTGGCTTAGACTACAACGGTTTTTTTTATCATATGCCATTCCCCGTGAGAGGTGGGATACAAATATTTTTAACAATTAATTTAACAATTTAACAATTAATAAAACAATACATGGAAATGGGTTGTTGCTCTAATTAATTAAAGCAAACGTGTATATTTTGATATTCTTCTATGCTAGGGGCATAAATAGTGAATGGAGCGTCCTTCCATTTCCTATAATGTTATAAATGCATACGATACAAGTTGTGCATACGATAAAAACAATGAACCATTATCAGGCTGCATTTTTGCCCCCCCCCCCCCCCGCCAGAACACGGACACACTCCCCAATAACTTTCCCCACAGGAGCGGTTACGTTTTGGTTTTCTTTGTGCTTTGTCTGTTTGACTTAAATGGTGAAAATGAATCAAAACCAATGGTTTAAATTTCATTATTTTCTTTGTCCTTTTTGTTACTTTACTTGTGAAAAGGAATCGAAACCAAAGTTTTATATTTCAATATCATTATTTATATATAGGCGTCTCCGGAACGACCTGGATGAAATTCCAGAAGAACGTCTACATTTTGTCATATGATGGAACATAAAGGATCATTATCACCATCAATATGTCATGTCCTTGTTTTTTATAACATTCTTTCAACAAAGGAAGGAAAAGCCAACACTCTGAAACTAGAAACTAGTCTCTAGCAACGAGTGGCACAGCAAATATCCTCCTCTCTCTGTTATTTATATATATGAACATAAATTTTAATTATCCTTTTTCTTTACTACCATGTTGTAAATTATACAATAATTTTAGTATTTTTGTAGTATGTTATGTCGTTTCTGCAACTTGAACTGACTATGTAAAATACTCTGTATATATCCAAACCCTGTACATAAGAAATCTGGGGCAAGTGAAAAGCCCTATCACTGGGACTTGAACTACCCAGTATAAATAAAAGCTTTAAAAAAAAAAAAAAAAAAAAAAAATATCATTATTATTCTTTACTAATGGTATAAAAGTGGAATATGTCACAGAAGAAATAAATAGGCATAAGTCGAAAAAAATGGACTTTGATGTACCATCATATTTGAACAGATGAGATTAAGTGGATGCCAATGATGTTAACATTTAGGATATTTAAAAAGTATTTCTATATTTTTCTGATTTTTTTTATGTTTGAGAAAAGCTTTGCAATATAGCTGGGTGGAGAATTATAAAACACTTTGAAAATATCAATTTTGCGACTTTAATTAGACTAAATTTTCTGTAATAATTCACAAAGAGTGGATAGAACTCTGCTTCAGTAATAAAAAGTAATCTTGTTCGCTTAGAGCAGCGGCGTTGTATTACCATGAGAGATCTCGTCCAATAATTGGTTAAATAATTCTTATTTCCTCGTTCTATTCACTCTATACTTATTTCTCGTCTTCTGTGCCTGAATTATCGTTATAAAACCTCAAAGCATAGTTTATCTGAATCAAATCTTTTTGAATCAAATCTTTTTCAAATGATGATTAGTTTTATTGTATTAAAAAAAATCGATTTAAGTACAAATGAATTGACAATGACTTCGCTATTTTACCTGCGACTGTACCTGAGTTGTCGCGCACTGTTGACGTGACCTGACATGACCCCTGTGTGACCCAGATTCTTTAATCGCACCCTAAAGGAATGAAGTCACTACCAGGATATGTTCCACTCTGCTTGGCCCTTGATTCTTGTGTTATTACTGGCATTATATGATATAGGTCAGATCCTCGTAGTATTTAGTACATTTCCAGAGGGAGCCCAAGCTGTATACAGTTTTTCTTTGAACAGAATTACGGAAAACTAGGCCAAAAGAAAAAATAGGTTTATTTCCTGTTACACTCCCACACTACCTAGACAAATTTACCCCATCTTAAAGCTTTTTGAACTTACCTATTTTTATTTAATTTTTGACAGAAAAGGTTAATCAAGACAGGAGCACAGCCCTCGCTAACCAGACAACCATTATAAGGTACATTTATATTGTTTAAAACAAGAATATTATTACAACATTCAGAAATGCTTTGTATATAAGACTTTTTATTCAGCCTATGTGAGATATCATACATTATTTTCAGCTTGAGATGTACATCTACAAATTCATTTTTGTTATTACAAATTTGGCCGTACATTTAAATATAGATACAAAAAACGCCTGTCCACCATGTGGATGTTTTCTTGTGTCGCCTCTATGTATCATTAACTTCATTATTAGACTACTGACAACAATAATAGTGAGCTTTCCGTACGATTTACAATACATTACACATTCTTATAGTCTAGTCCCAACCTTTCCATATAGTCAATCTAACTTGTATAACTTAATAGTATAAGAAAAAACATACATGTATGTATTAGAGAAGCTATAATTAGATGCGAGACGAGAGATCATTAATACCAACATCAAGCGTCTGCGTCCTTTTCATGACACTCCTTTTCAGTGGTTTTCTTTAAATGATTACACATATCTATATTCCTAATAACTATTACAACATCTTTCAGTTCTTGAAAAGTGTTTTCCTGCCAACAATGATTTTTTTTAAAAAGTTACCACCCCTAGCCTAGTTTTTAGCGACTATCGACCAGAAACGCAGATATTTATTTTTTGCTCTATACCTATATATATATATATGACTCATATAGTCTCTTTGATGAAAGCCCTTCTACCATTAGATCAGTGCTGCGATGTCCCCCCAACTCAATCTTTATATTTCAAAGCACACAGTAACCTGGTGTCTTTCTGGCAGAACTAGAAAGATCGTATATGATATTGAAGAATCGGTCCAATTCCAATTACAAGCCTGCTCCTCTATATAATCCTATTTCTGTGTTGTTCTTCGTGTGATAGACTTTGCGACATAACACAGTTAAGAGTCACAGTTTGCATGATGTTACAATTGATTATTACATTCATGAGTTTCTTCAGTCGTCATTGCTTCTATACTAACTAATCCTAAAAGGTGAATATATTCCTATATTGCTGAACAAGAGAATGCCGGGAGACAGTAGACATTATACAATAGATAACAAGCGGAACCATTAGGGCCTACTCCTCCTCTCCCCCCCCCCACCCCCTAACGGTTCTAGGTCATTCCCCCGCCAACAACCTCCCCGCCGACATTCTCCCCGCCGCAATCTCCCCGCCAAAAATCTCCCCGCCGACATTCTCCCCTCCATACATTCTCCCCGCCGACATTTTCCCCGCCAACATTTTCCCCGCCAATAAATAATAAATAAATGATTAAAATTTGTACTGGTTGAGTGGTAATCGACCTTAAAAATCATGATGTGAAACGCAGCAAAGTGACTAAAGTAAAAGAATAGTATTTGGTGGAATTGTAAACTGTTTTTATTTTCTAATTCTCTTCACACAATTACACAATTTTGTTTAGTATAGCCAAGTTATACTATCAAATTCTAGCATAATTTATCATTATCAAAGAACATCGTTATACATCACCAGTCCAATTCAAGTTATTAGGGGCAACACATGGGTGATAAATTTTAGACCAGTTCATTCGTTCACAATTGCTTGAATATATGAAAACAATCCCAGGAACAATCGTTCAACTTGTCTTGTCCATTGAGTGGTCAGCCCACCTTATATAAATAGCTGCCCACGAATGTTGTCCTGCCAGTTGTAAGAACGCTATCCTACTGAAAACCATACAGTGGTTTCGTGAGAATTGATCATACATATGAATGCAAGTATATATATAATTATATACATGCATTCATATATATACATTACATACCGTACATGTACATTATACATGTATAATAATTGAGTATGTACATGTACACATGCATACATGTATGTACATACACCTGTATGTATATATACATACATGTATACATACACATGCACATTACATATCCTCATTCTATATGTATAATCAATGACTACAATAAACTCAGGTATATAACCAATATACCTCAAACCAGCCAGAAATATTATACGATCTAGAACATAGATTACACATATCTCTCTTCTCTCCCTCCTCCCTCTCCCCCCCCCCTCTCTCTCCCTCCCTTCCGCTCTCCTCCCGCCTCCCCCCCCCCCCATCTATCCCTCTACATGTATACATACAAAGAGAGATAATTCTGCCATCTACTTGGCTTAATGTTTTTAAAATAAAAATATAAGATCCCTACTACTGTAGGAAAAAGAAAGAGGCGGGGAATATGTCGGCGGGGAAAATGTCGGCGGGGAGCCAATTTGGCGGGGAGAATGACAAGGGAATCTCATCAATTCTCTTCTAAAAGCAATAATTGAATCCGACCAAATAGCGTCTAAAAGCACTAATACCCTCGGTTTTGGCTGGTTTCCGTGGTCTATTTATTGCCTGGGGAAATTCTCGGGCTACGCCCTCGAATGTTCCCCAAGGCAATAGACCCCGGAAACCAGCCCAAACCTCGGGTATTAATGCTAAATCAGATCGGGGCGAGAGAGGAAACGCGCTAACGGCATGTGTCCTGCTCTGTTTTATTAGTAGTAATTACATGTATCTTTTACGTGCATATATTATATCTATAATAGCCATAAACCGCTATCGGGACCGCTATACACATGGTCGGTGTTTGGTAACCCAGTCGGTGTGCACTGGGTGGGAGATATGACATGATGCTCTGGCTCTATTTGAGTCCTGTTGAGAGCGGCACCCCATAGGTTTAACCATTGTCCGCTGAGTCAGTCCGGGAGTCAGTCATGGGATTCATATCCGGCACTATAAGTAACTGTTGGTTTAGAGTTTAATGCCTTAACCATGCACCACACCGACCCAACCCCCCTAGAGAAGAAAGATTGGCAGGCATTGGAGCAGAAGAGTGAGTTTCGTAATTGCTAGAAATATCGAGAACTTATTCTAATCAGAACCACTCTGAGAGCATTGCCTTGAGGTACCAAATCAATAACACGTTGGAGAATTTTAAATTTAAATAGATTAGTACCAAAATTGAAACGGGAAAGATTATTGAAAAGCTGATCTAAGATATCTATAGATACAAATTATTGAATTTAAACAATCATTAGTTGGAGTTTTATATTTTTCCTATAGACGTATTATATGATGGTTTCCTGACATATGTACGCAGTTATGAATCTATGTACATATCTATGATATTGGAGAGAAATAGAGATATGAGTATATAGGTTTCTATTTTATTGATATACAGGCGTTTAAATTTTATAGTTGCATATATACTGGTATAACGCTCATGACTTAGAGCATGTAATGATATATGGGCGAAACCATCAAGAAATGTACAATTTACCTCCTCTCAAATAACACATTTTTTTTAAAAAAATATGGTTCATGCTATAATTCAATGTAACCGAACATATACTTTATGGATCATCACCATACCAAATATACTCCGATATTCCTATTTGTCATGTTTAAGTCTAATTTGGCCGCATACCGGTATATAGTAAAATGTGTAGAGCTGCCAATTGTACACATTCTAACAACCAAATCCCTATGTTTTATGATCAGAAGACTGGTTATCTAAGGCATTAACCCGGGCAGTTAGTGGCAGTCATGCATGACAAACTTTGTCCCCATTCCTCCACTGGTAATTTACATGTGAAAAGGGCACTTAGTCCACAACAGATGTCTGAGCGTTTAGTTAAACAGTTTTTATTCTATTCATAAAATTCTTCCTATTATTATCCAATATGAAATCTGTGACACTACAGGAACATTAAAGGATGTATAGAAAGTAATACCTCCGCCATGTGGACATTTTTCCTAATTAATCGTGAGGCCTATAGATATATATCATGACACATACTTTAGGCTCAAGTGTAAGTCATTAAAAGAAAACATGGGAAAAACATGTTTAGTGAAAACTGATTGATGTTCGCTTCCAAGTGGTGGGAAAAATCGCTTGAAAATGTACAATAATTCGGTTTCACACATCCTCCCAACTTATCCAAATGAAGTTATTTCAACATACAGTTCAGCTTAAATAACTTAACGTATAAATACTGAGGCCTTGGCCCAAGTGCATTAATTTTAATTTTAATCCCTAGCCCTTGATACAAAAAGAATCACGTCCGTCTTGCCACTCGACCCCACTAGACCACTCCTGTCTATCAAACGTCCGTTGCTACAAAGACCCTGCCCACACACAGCCGATTTGCCTCCCGATTGCCCCCGATTTGGATCTCCTCATGAATTATATGATCTCATTTCAAATCCTGGTTTATGTTTTTGAATTAACATAAACCAGGATTGGAAATGCAATCTTAGGATTCATCGGAAAACCCAAATCGGGGGCAATCTGGGGGCAAATCGCCTGTGTGTGGGCAGGGCTTATGGTGGTGGGTGGTGGGTGGGGGTTGTATCCATGGGGGCGGGGGTATTAAAGAAGTGAACCCATTGATAAGGAGACTGTCACGATTGAGGAAGTTCGGTGGAAACCCATTAAATATTATGGGGTTTTTCTTTCCGTCCGATTAATGTACTATTTTTCAGTCAAATCGCTAATAAATCCGGATGCCTCGATCTTGCGGGCGGTTGAGCCCAATCCTGGAGTGTCCTTCGTAGGGAGATTCAACTTTAGCTGATAGATTCTTAATTTGGTCTGGACAACGCGATTAAAATAAAATGTTATTCTACGTATGGAGGCACCAGAGGGTCATAGCAACATGTTTATCCAAAGATACAAAGGAGGTGACCCTTTTACTTTGTTGGCATGAATGGACCGATATCTATACATAGATTTCACATGACGTCACCCAGTAGGCTGGAGTATCACAGTGACCGCCATGTCCAGGGTCATCGCTACGCTGGCCGTCTATGGCGGGGGTTTCAAAACAAAGTTGATAAACCCCACAAGGGTAGATACTTGGGTAATTATACACTATAGGCAGATTATCTAACCTATCATGAAGGTATTGTTGAGGCAGATTAAAACTGGAAAAGGTTAAAACAGCCAGAAAACGATATTTTCAAGTATCGCAGCATACATAGCCATCTAACTTGACCCCAAACATGGCGAGGGCCGTGACGTCAGTGAAATCTATGTATACTGAGGGCCCAAAATAGAAGATAGAGGTATTGTATATTAATTGGTATTGGTATAGCCTATAGGCAGTATCTATGCGGACCCCTATTATCTAAATACATACACACACACATTTATAATAGATCGCCCTAAGGGAAATCGTTCAGTAATTATGAATTTGAATACTACTAACTAGGTTGCTTATCTTCTTGTAAAATTACTTATTCTTTGGTTGGCTATACATAATACAGGACCATTAGAATGCACAATGAAGCGCGTTTATACTAGAGACATCGTGCTCTCACAAAAGTACCCCCTATAGCTCCCCCTCTCGGCGTGGTCATGCGCTAGTGGTTTCATGTGAAAATCTTAGGATTCAGTCTGACCTCTACTGACCTTGCACCCCCCTCCCACTATACTTCTACCTGTACATGCATTGTAGGGTCAGAAAACCGATATATATGTACATATATACATATATATAGTTGTATGTCCCGTGATCACAGATTGTTCATTTTTTAGTATTTCTTGTTGGCGATATCATGTCCTGACATGTTTGGGCTGGTAAAGCTAACTTTAATCAAAGTGATCAAATATCCAATGTACAGAGTCATACACAAATCTATCAAAGATCTTCCCGAGAATAATCCGGAAAAATGCAGCCAAACCAATATCCTTTCCCACTTGGGAATTATGGTAGAATCGAGGTTGTTTGAATGGTTAACAATAACAATAATAATATTATTATTATTATATATACATGTATATACTGCGAAAGCATTCTTTCAAATGTGTCGCATTTCATAAAACGCTACAACTCATCAGAGAGACATTTTTATTAATTAAGTTCATGGCCAATAGTAGATTGCATTTATTTTTTTTGTTTAATTCCTTTTTAAGGCCTGGTAGTCTTGCCATAACAAATCCATTAAGTTGTCTTGCAACTTAAGGTCACCGGTTGTATAGATGGTCTCCCCTTAGTGCATGTGGGTCAGATTTTCTGAAAATGTACAATTCAACTTCGCCAATCTTCTCAAATAACCCAAATATCAGACGAAAATAAAGTTCTAAATACAGTCCAACCTAACAAAACAGATTGCTAAAATCGATACAATACCGAATATTCCCGAATCTAGCAGAATTTACTAAATGTGTACAGCTGCCAATTGGACATTTTCTGAAAATCTGACCCATGTATATTCTATTTGAGATCTACATGGAGCGGATCGCCGTAGGGTTACCATTGGGTCACTTTGATGTAGGTCTCAAACAGAGTGTATTATGGATAGGACCTACGAAATCTTGAATAATCCCATGAGAGATTAATGCTAATTTACATTGGACCTTAGAGTAATAGGAGATATCATTATTATCTTAATATCACTCTAAAATTGGACCAGTGTTCAGAATCCAATGCAGAAATTGGAACAGTTTGTTGACGATGACAATAGTGGCATTACAACCGGTCTATTTTTATACAAGTGCCCTATGACCCTCGATCAACAACACGCCCGCTCAATACCCATATATGGGTCAGATTTTCAGAAAATGTACAATTCACCTTTACCAATCTTCTTAAATAACCCACATTTAAGACAGAAGTAAGCTTCAAAATGCGGTTTAACATAACAGAAGTGATACTTTAAATAAATGTGATACCAAATATACTCAGATATACCCAAAATTTATATTTTTTTAGCAGAACTTACTAAATATGTGGAGCTGCCAATTGTACATTTTCTGAAAATCTCACCCATATGGGAGATGTTGTATATATACAGGTATTGAACCAATGTAAACATACCTACCCCTAAAGCTGTAACAAGCAGGAGAATCTGCCCCCAGTAGTTCATCCTCCTGTATGTGGCTATGTATCTCCTCCTGTATGATCTCTGTCTATAGTAATCCACGCTGGTGTCATGCACTATGTATGTTCCAGACGCATGTCCCCTTTCTTGTGTCTGTCTGATGCTATTATACCCTGTTCCTACCAGTAGTTAGTAGGAGTAAGATACCGGGTAAGGACTACAGTCTGCTTCACATACCTTGGTGCACAAATGCAACCTGTTGTAGAGGGGGAGGGGCGGGAGTTAAGCTTGCACAGTACCGGGTAGCTAAAAAAAACTGTAGCTCCAGCAACGTGGACGCGGCACATTTTCTTTGATTTGTAATGAGGTGAGAAAGAATGCCATTTTATCAAGCTTGTCATCTTCTGATTCACAGCTGGGATATATCTGGCATATCACTGTATTCCTCGGGAGAGAACCACCTAATGAGTCCCTTATTCTCTTGTTTCACCACAAATGCGATTGGCCGTATAGGGGGAATCCATTAACCCTCGCTTCTGACCACAAATGTGAGAAGGCTTATCGGGGGAAAGTGTTAAAAAATTAGAACGCCCACCCCTCTCCTTCCACGTTAACAGAGACGGACTATAAGCATAAATAGCGATTTTAGTAATGAAATAATATAATAAATGGGTGATAATTCATAATTAATATGAATATAATGAGGTTACACAATGTTACATAACAGTACTTGTCACCAAACCTGATCAATAAACTGTAGGTATTAGGTTCAAAACTATGGACTCTCTACATGTAAACAGAGGTCAAAATCAATTGGGTATAATACTGATATTTAATCCCAAAAAGCCCCTAGGATAAACACACAAGAAACACTTCAAACACTTCCAGAAACACTTCAAAGCTGTACTAACTGAAAACAATGGAGTGTCTGGTCAATTAGTAGGCGTCCTAGCTAATGGGATTATAATGGGATTTTGCTATCCTAATGGGATTATAACTGCATATAACAAGTGCCTTCAGTTTGAGGCGGCTCTCTCAGTTTTGGGCCTATGACAAGTGTCTTTGTCACCCTGCACCACACTATGTGGTATGCACTGTAGTTGTGCGTATTGATGGATGCTCTTGTCCCCGAGTCATGCACCGGAACGGTGGGAGTGGGTGACGCATTTATCCATACCGTAAACTCGCGAATAGAAGCCGAAGATTGAATGTAATATCCTTGTTGGAATATTCTTTATAAAGGCCAGGTCGCAAAATACATTAAAATAGGGGACTTGCAAGTCCGCCACATTGAATCTGGATTCGTATGGAATTATGGGACTTATGGTACAGTGTAAACTCTATAGGGTTTTACAATTTGGCGAGAGCATTTGCCTTGCCCATTTATTTCTGGATGATTCCAACATCATAGATTTTAATTTCGTCAAACCGTATTAATTAACAGGCTTTAAACAACTTATAGTGGATATTTTTCTAGTGAGAATTTGTCTATATTTGTTTACCTATATCGTCAAAGTCTACTTCAACCTTTTCAATACTAGAGTAACACAAGTAAAAAAGGTAAATTTGAGTTAACATTACATCTATTTCATTTCTACTAAAGGCATTTTTACATACATGTATGGACCTAGTGCCAAGTATATATAAGGATTTTTATTTCTCTGTACACATTAACAAACAATAATAATAACGAGAAACAGGGTATGTCCTGTCAACCTTAGAGCTAAAAATTTAGCTCTAAGTGTCAACGCATTAATTGCTGCTCTTCCCAGCTAGCACAATACGGCTTTAATTGGGGCGGGCTATTATTCGGGGATGTACGGTACGGATGTACGGATGTACTTACATGACTTACTCATGCGTGTAGGTACCACTTGACTGACCCGAGCGAGGGGAGGGGGGGGGGAAGGGGAAGGGGGCGCGGCATATGTTAGGCCAGTGTAGAATGCACTCCCATGCACTCGCCCTGTACCTACCACAAGCTGTGAAGGCATTTCTAAACAATCGTTCACCTATCCTCTCACATAACGAATTTAAAATTAACTTGATGAGGTTTGAAAATACAGTTCAACATAAGCGAACAGTATGATTGAATAAAAAACAATTACCAAATATACTCAGATATTCATAGTAATTTTCATTTTGCAGCCCTTTTCTCAAAAGCGGACCATGGGTTAGGCCAACAAGATTAGGTCTGTTGAATATGACTTTAATTGTTTGCCCCCAAAGATGATTAAAGCAGGGAAACAGGCCATCCTAGCTAACAAATAACATAATTAAAAGCTAGATTTCTCTTCTTAAAATAAATAATGTTACGAAAGAGACACGTTTTCCAGTTCCTAGAACGTTTTAAAAAGTGACCAGCCTGCCCTCCATATCTAGTTTTCAACTGTATACTGTAAAGTAGTAATTTTCGCGCTGTATTTATTTTCGCGGATATAAATTTGTGTCATTGGTAATAATGGAGGTATGGGTACGCGAAAATTTAGTAGCGTAAAACATAATACTAGTAGTTCAAAGTATATCAGAAACTCACATTTTGGGGTCCTATTTAAAAAAAACTTTTTATTTCCCAAAAAGTTTACAAGTGTGTGATACATTTTATTTCAATGAATTAATCTTGTACAATTTAACAATTAAACTTTTTCACTATACTCTTGTTACTATAATCGTTCCTCTGTCATCCAATGTTACAAATATACTAATAATAATTCATTTCAATATTTATACTTTACATTTTTGTGTGAATTCTTTGCCTCGATATTAACAATCAATACATAAGATTCAATGACTTGAAATCCAATTGAATTAGACATAAGATTCTCTTTTCCAATCGTGCAGAAACACGAATATATACTATTTATTCATAAATATAATACATTCACGTAAAAATGACATCTTGTGTGGGAGTTGGCATACAGATGCCCCCAGCCCCCAGCCCCCAGCCCCCAGCCCCCAGCCCCCAGCCCCCAGCCCCCAGTCCCCAGCCCCTTCCCTAGCACCAGTGGATGTTGCGCGCATCCCTGTCTCACTGCCCCCTCCCCTCCCCCTCCCCCTCCCCCTCCCGCTCCCCCTCCCCCTCCCCCCTCCCCCTCCCCCCTCCCCCTCCCCGCCCCAATTCAGTTCTAATTCTGGCCAACATTTAGGAAGTAGCGTAACGGACGGAAGTTTGTCTCTGTGTGTAAGTTACCTCATTCATCTGAAGTCATCCATGACGCCCGTATGTCTATTTCTGATGTAGTATGACGATGCTCCTCATTTCTGCACTTGATTAAAGTTTTAAGATAATTTTTTCTTCATTTCTGATTGTAAATCTCAGTAATACACGTTTGTTGATCTGCTCGATTTGTTAAACTGTACTAGTATTTTTTTTTCTTTTTCTCCATTAGCTTTGACTGAGAACATTGTGTATCACATAACGCTTGGCTAAATAAAAATATTTAAATACAAAATACATACTCAACGCCCTCTCTGTCTGGTCTCAGAGTTGAGAGAGTTCCTCCAAACTGAGGGATAGCCTCTCGCTCTAAACCGCAAAATGCTATTATAATCCCATCAGGACGCCTACTCAGTGCCAGGAAAACCAATAGCACTGTAGGCTTCCAATCACTGACATACTGATATGAATGGAATATCTCCGAGGTATAGGGTAGCTTGCAGTAGAGTATTGGAGATATTATATGAATATTAATCGAACGAGAGTCTAGGCTAAGGATAGCCTAGCTCTATGAATAATCAAGCAGAGATTCGTCCTGTTTAGACGTAACTTTTTGTTGAGGAAACATGGGTTTATATTTAAGAGATACATGTACTGCGCATGCGTGCGCATGCGCATAATTAGGCCAATCAAGTCATAATTACATTACTCTTATTAACATTAACCAATAGCATTACATTATACATATAGACCATGGGGGTCCCTATATCTAGCCAATGAGGCTAGTGATATTGGTTGGACCAATAGCCTTGTCTGTTGGTAATACCCAATCAGACCGTATGTCTCATTAGGCTATTGGCCCAATTGGGTGTGACCCAATTACTCGTGGTCCACCTGGTGTGTGACCCATATACTCAAGGTCCACCTAGTGTGAGACCTTATAACTTAACTCATGAATATTCGTAAGGCTATTGCTTATGAGATACAATATTCTATATTAATCATATACAGCTATTCTTATGTAATATTAGGTAACCTTACGTAATACCTTTGTAGTTCTTACGTGAACAATACAGCTCGTGACAATACCATTCTTATCTGCTCTGGCCTAGACTAAAGTGAAGGCAACCTTTGGCAGCACCTGACTACCTTTATTTAAAGAATTTAACAATGTGAAGACGTTTATTTAAAAATTGCCCAGGTATTATTATGGGATATATTTATTATGGAATAAATATATCAGCATATTTTATTTTGTTTAATGGAACAATACTTGATAAGATTGACTGATTGATGTGATGCCCCTCCTGTGTCTGTACCTCCCAGCCTATAACCTAGATTGAATGATCTCTTACTACTCCCCCATTTTATGTCCACCCACACCACTACAGCCACAAAACTGATTACAGCTATAGCAACAACTGTCCAGATGATTCCCCACACCTCACGGTTGAGGCCGCCACCACGTTCATACTCCAACTCTCCTATGTCATACATCGTCCAAATGCCAATCTGCACCTGTAAAATAGTTATGTTGTATTCTTTTACCAAAGTAAAACACAGAAATGTTCACACCCTATAGGAGGGAATCATAATGTTTTAAATATGGTGGATTTCAGAAGTCCTATCTACTTTTGTAAAATGTTAATATATAGCAGAGTTTAGTGGCCCTGTGAGAGAGCTTGAGGCAGAAAAACTTTGATAAATGCCCCCAGACATTTTATTTCATATTATATTGTAAGTTATCATTTCAAGTCATCATACATTTATAATATGTTACAGAATAATGATAGAAGAAATAAGGCTGCTCCATCTGCATTGCAGATCCACCTAGGAGGCCTTAAATAAAATGAATACAAAATAAATAATCTTGCTGTTTCAACAGTCAGTCACTTTAAGCTTACAAGTCTCTGAAGAGCTTGTTTTTCTTTTACTTCTGATTTACTTGTATAGTAACAAATATCAATCATAACATAACATCTTCCTCATCGCGTCTATGCAGCACACTAGTATGATGGCATGTCACCTTCTTTCCTTTTACATGTTGGTACAATAATTATGGCTATATGCCTCATTAGTATTCTGTACAGGCTTTAAGTATCCCTCACATTAACTTCTTAAACATAATACAGCATCTCCTTTAGTGTTTAGCAAGAACAAACATGGCAGAAGTATTATATACTTTTAGGTGTCACAATTATGTATATCACACATGTGCTTCAGTCAATCAATCACTTGGTGAGTTATTTTTTACATTCTGTATAAACAATAGAAATTTATTACATTCACACCACTGGCCATATATCAGCTGGCTGAACTAAACATGTATCCAGGGTAAAGTACTTACATAGACCCTGTATCTGAGGCCTTCATCACCAGCCTTCTGCTTAGGGGGAGAGTCAGGGGCTCTACACACAAGTCTGTCAGAGAAAAGCAACTGCATCATACACTCTCCTGCTCCTATCCACACCCGGTACTGTGATATATTCAGCCCTGAGTCCAGATGTTCTCCCTGATAATGAAAAGTGTATAAATGCATCAATAGAAGTTAAAGCTGCTCTCTCAGCAAATATCTGTCTAACATCAGAGCTATATCTAAGACTAACGTTTTTCTACTCTTCGTTCCATTTTTTTCCAGCCTACTGCTTAAAGTCAGTCATTTTATCAAAGCCAAAAATTGTCATCTGGTTGATTTTGCAACAGGGCTTTATAAAAGGTTACCATTTATATTTTAGCAAGTCACCAAAATCCAAATTTTACACATGATTACTTAATTCTTGTATAAACCTATAACAACATCATTCCTAAGAATGAACGCTTTAAAGTCATTTTGTAGACCATTCCCAAATGACTTCCAGAGGTCCTTTACAAGCAAGGTTATGTATATCACTTAATTGTATGAATGGGGTCACTCTAACTCTAGGTATATGTAATAATAATGAATAAATGTTTTCTATTTTCATTCATTTCTAGTACCCTTAAATATTCATTCAGCCTTTAAAATACTCTTATGACCGATAACGAGAAAGCAGATGAATCTTTGTGCAGTTCGGAAATAAAACTGTTACATACCATCATCTCCAGCCTCCTGTCCTCCACACTGCCTATGTGCTTCACCTTCTCCTCCCAGCGTTCTACCTTGGGGTCAATAAACACTTC
Organism: Sthenelais limicola; assembly: GCA_942159475.1. NCBI lineage: Eukaryota > Metazoa > Annelida > Polychaeta > Phyllodocida > Sigalionidae > Sthenelais > Sthenelais limicola. The sequence goes on from OW804102.1 coordinate 40,244,882, forward strand.
CAACTGTCCATAATCTGGCAGTTCCTTGCTGACGTTTTTATACTTCTTAAAGCCGTCCAGTTGTAAGCCTATATAGAAGGTAACATTCACACGGAAGGGTTTCTCTGTGTCCTTAGCCTGCCTCTGCAATCTCTGCTGTATCGGTTTAACATTGATAAATTTATAAGTTGTTGTACAAGACTTCAGTGTGCACTGATATAACTGCTTAACATACCCATCCTCCCTAGGCAGGCCCTATACTCCGCAACCAGTTACTCTGTATTAGCCCTTGTCCCATTAGTAACATATTTGGAGGGAGTAGGTCAGTTGAGTTTGCCATGTCTCAGTAACAGCTTAAAAATTAGTTTTCATGCACCAAATTCAAGCAAGCTAGGATAATTTCCTGTCCAATGGTGGGTCAATCGTTGCTGCAGTACAGTTAGGTTATGATTGTCCGCGGAATATGTGTGTCACAAATACAATCTGGTCAGTGAGACTAAAAATAGTTCTATCCCGCCATGTCAGTCATGCCAGTCAGACATGGCGAGATATATTCACTGACAACTGTTCTTTTGTGTATTAAGTCTTATACTAATTAAAATTGCAACAACAATTGTTAGATCATATACAGTGTAAGATCAGGGCTACCAATAAAAACAGAGATCAACCAATAGACATCTGTAAACTTGTAAGTGATAATATATATACCATCTCACCCGGCTGTTATTCCTCCAGGTGCTGCTGCCCTCTCCTCCCATCTCATACCCCTCTCTACCTCTACCCATCAGAGATGCTACTCCTGTATATAGATCTCTCCTACGTCTGTGGTGGCGTAGTGTTTGGTCCACTTGTATTATGTAATTACCATCTGCATTGAGACTGGTAATGTTAGGTGTTGGACAGATGACAGTTGCATTTCCCTCCTGGACCTCATTGCACTCCTAAAGGGATAGAAGCATTGGACAACATTTAAAAAGTAGTGGGTTGTAAGGGGCTATTTGCAATCTGCTACCATGAAAAATAACACATAGAAAATGGCACCTGCTTTAAACATCTTGAATTATTTGCATGTATTATTATAGAAATTCATTATCTTATTATATTATCATAGAAATTTAGATATGAAAATTAAGGCTTACCGACTTGAATGTCCCAGTTTCATTGCCATGAACCATAGTGATGATCAGCACAGGTTTAGCCACAGAGTCCATGTTCTGTCCATACACAGTCAGCAACACACCTCCACTGGAAAATAAGTCATTTCCCACATGTTAATGACATCAAAACACGAAAAAATATGGATTTTGTCATCTTGTGTGGGAGTGGTACCAGCCAGGGTATGCATGAACAAAAGTTAGCGATAGTTCTTACAAGACAATAAACTGCTCAAAAATGAACATTCCGAAAAGTAGTCCTAGCCCAAAAATCATTTGCTTATCTTGTTGATCATTTCCCACTCAGACACCACTATATTATTTCAAATACAGACTGTCAATTATTTCATTTGAAATAGTTTCTACTGTAGTGAAGGGTTACAGGTCTTCACTGATTTTGAAAATATGAATGCATGTAGATTTAAAATTGATTTCTATGAGGAAACCAGAATTTAGAAAGCCAGGACTCAAATCTATGTTACCACCTACCTGATAATGCTCTCAAGGGGATGAATCTTCTTTATGATAGGGTTAGGTTTATAGATGAATAAACCTGTGTTGATGCGAGTGTCAGTGTCAGGCCAGTAGATGCTGACGTTGTTCACTCCTGTACCATTCATGGTGCCACACACTATCATGGTGAAGTTTCTATTACACAAACACACACAACTTTATAGTATTTACAAATATTGATAGTATATGAACGCACATACATAAAATGTTATATATATTGTAAGTAAATAGTAATCTGTATAAATCTCTTTCAAATTAGTAAGTTAACCCGTCCCTGGCAACTGCAGGATGCACATGTATTCTATTGTGTAAGTAAGGGATTTGGTAATTCATTATTAAATGTTTTGTGTAAACCTATTACAAACTCAGAATTCAGCACCGTCCCAATTGAGTGCCTCTTGTAGAGACAAGAAATGTTAATGCCTAAAGGTATCCCCTTCCCAGAACAGATTGAATGTTTTAATGATACACAAAAGTTTTTTTTATTTGGTTTGATAATTCCTTATTAGTCAAAATGCAACAGAAAAATTAAACTTCCCCAGGTCCTTTACATCTGCTTAAAAGTTTGCAATTCACAGACAATCAAGGATTAGAATAAAGTGGAAAGCCTGAAAAAGGTGTGAAATCACCCAATCTCTTCCTTAAGTAGTTAGAGATCCACCAGAATATTTTGGTTCTCAGGCCTGTGTGCAGTTAGACCTGCACCCTAGTAACTGCACTCAATCCCTTAAGTTTGCATGTTTATCCCACATGGCTGAGGTTGAATGTATCCTCTCACCCTTGTTCAAGCTCACATGGCTTGCTGCCTACGGTGATTGATATGTTGCGGGTATAGTTCAGGTAGGCTCCAGAGATGGTGACAAGTGTCCCTCCTGCCTGGGGACCAAATAGGGGCTGCACATTCTCCACTTTTGTACGGTGATCTGTATATAGAAATTATCCACAAAGATGCAGTGCAATCAGGGTAGTCCACAATGAGTGGAAGTCAACCTGGAAACTATCCTATTATCTTGAAACAGATGGAATATTTGCCACCATCATTAAGGCATAAAATGACATAATTACTTTAGATGACTGGATATTGGGGCTTTCCTTTATACAAAATACTTTGTACAGCTTTTTATTGGGGCTTTACATTACACAAATTACTTTGTACAACTGGATATTGGGGCTTTACAAAATACTTTGTACAGCTGGATATTAGGGCTTAACTTTATACATTATGATGATGGATCGCCTTGTATCCAAAATGTTGGAATCATATTCATAAAAATACATCAATCCTCTAATAAAACTTCAAAAATCAGAAAATCGCTGAGATTATAGTTTTAGGTGTTCTATCAACTTAAACTTTTCAGCCACTTGAATTTGTTTGATGGTTCTTATGTCTTATTGTCAACCATTGGTAAGCCCAGCTGTCTGAGAAGGTCTCTATGTTTAACTGTGTGGGGAAAAAAGAGATCTCAGTCACAATAAATTGTTGACCATGAAATCATATAATTTACCAAATCGTGACTGTGTATTCACAGATTTATGCAACACACCCTAGTAGGTGGTAACCTGGGAAATTCATCATGAATTGTAGATTCATAAAGAACTTACCAAAGATGCCAGGGCAGTTACTACTGATATTTTTGCTATAACTGGCAGATGTTTTGATCATGACATGGGTTAAAAGTCCCAGTGTGAAATCTCTTGCTTCTGCACTGCAGAGACTCCACATCACCTGAGCAACGCAGATCTGGTAGCGACCCATTGATCTGCAATAGTACAATAAGTATTTTGAGTGCTGACATGGCCAATGACAGATGCATTCTCTACTATAAGCTAACATACATTGAGCGCCAACACAGACAATTAAAGCTGAATTCTCTACTATAAGCTGAGATACACTAAGCCACTAAGTGCTCACTTTGTCAATTAATGTTGCATTCTGTACTATTAGCTAACATACACTGAGCACTGGCATCACCAATTAAAGCTACATTCCCTACTATAAGCTAACATACACTGAGCACTGGTGTCGCCAAGTAAAGCTACATTCTCTACCATAAGCTAACATACATAATGACATGGTCAATTAAAGCTTCATTCTTTACTATAAAGATACACTGACTGCTGACATGGTCAATTAAAGCTCCATCTTTTACTATAAATCTGTAAGACAAAAAATTAATGCTACAAGATAATAATGCCAAATATAGAATAAATAATACACGGAGAAATGAGATATGTCATAGAACCATATCTGAACCTGAACCGAAAAAGAACACAAGACAAGCTGCTACCATCTAACACAAACTTGGAACAACTTGGGCCCAAGCATAAGAAATCTATACATCAAAACCTTAAAAAGAATTATGAAATTCTATTTAATACTTGTAATTAGTGAGACATTTGTTGGTTGATTTAGCTTGGACTGGAGCTTTGATTTAGCTTGGACTGGAGCTTTGATTTTTACCCAACTTTGCTGGGTGTAAATCAAACTTATTCAAGCATGCAGAAGAGGAAAATGGAGATTGGAAAATGTTCAAGTGGATGTTGAATAGAGGATAGAGGTTGGGTAATATATATAATATATACCTACTTGCAGGTGTCAACATGAGACATAATTCCATTGTTACAGGTCTGTAGAGCGTTCTGAGATGGTTCACTATCAACACATTCACTGAGGACTGAATACTCTGAGATTTAAGAAACATAAAATAATATTAAAGAAAATGGTATTAAAGCGGCAAACCTTGCAATTAAAACATTAGTTACTGGTATCTGCTAATACATATTTAGAATGAATATGAATATATAGGGTGAGGTATACCTGTGCACTTTACTATTAAAGCCATTAAAGCCCTAGAACATGCAAGTCAATGGTGTGCATAAACAGGAGGCTGTTGCTTCTTATTTATGCCCAAGTAGATAACAATGTTCAGTTTCATTGTTGCATCAAGACTTCATCAATACCAATACAAATGAAATTTCATCCATGGATTCACAATTGTAAATACCAAACTTTGTGACCAATAAATTCTAGACGTTTCAGGGCAAGTGCATGATTAGCAATCAATTGCTGAAGACAATTTAAGGTCCAATTTTGATGCATTAATTACTTTAGTGCTAGATACTGAGGTTACTGGAGTGGCAACGGAGGTGTGCGTCTTAAGCAGGCCTTCCAAAGCCCTAGGCCTAACTGAAGACATGAGCCACCATGGTAATAAAAGTCCAATACTTTTAGAATATGCAATTTCACTATTATATTTGTGGCAGGACGTTGAAAGGAGCAGGGCGTAGTAGATTACATTGCCTTAGGAGGGATGGTATCTTTGAGCTTTGTTTTTGTTTTCTGAATACTCTTTTGAACCTGTGAATAAATATTTCCTTACCTTCTACTCGTTCTGTAGAACACACATATTCCAATGCCTCTTTGATACCAGTAGTGACACCTGAATTTGCAGAGGCAGGAAGGTGGCAGTCATGTATTTCACTGTCAATGCAGCTCACCAGGTCGATCCTTCCAGTGCTGATAACAAAAAAATATTCACAAAATTATTAATTTCTTAATCTTGTGCCTCACCCATCAGGATATAAACATTTTAGGAATTTTTGTGTTGAAATTTTGTCGAATATAAAGTTGAATTTCAGCCGTAAACTTGATAAAATATGCAATGGTTGCCATTACAATCACATTGAACTCACTAGTGAGATACTAACTGTGCTTACCTCCCTCTAGATATTATGTTGTTCTCCGAGCAATGCGTATAAATGAAAATACATATAGTCTGCTTTTTACTCTTGCTCAATAAATATTCACTTACTAACAACACCCTAGTCCATTCTCTACATTGAAAGTCTCACCTGCAGTATTTTTTTACATTGCTTGGACTCCGGTCCATGGGAGCATTTGACTTGATCAAACATTCTTCTAGCCTTGACTGGGAACAGGTGTATGCTTCCTGATCAACTTGGCAAGGAGGCACTAATAAAAAGATGAATTCAGAAAATGAAATGTTATGTAAGAAATCGTGTAAAAATTTAAAATGTAAATCAGCTATTGGTGAAACCATGCAGACTACACTCACACTACTCATTACCCTCACTCCATCCTCACTATTCATGCCTCAGCTGCTGTGCTTAACCCACAAATTGCACATTTTCCCAAATTGCTTTAGCACCACACCATCAGTGGTGTACAGTTCCACCAACCTGTGTTGCCAGGGATTCCCATGTTGCCATGGATGGTGGGGCATGACCTCAATATTTCTCTCCGTAGTTCCCAACAGGGGCTTTCCCAGGCTATAAATAGAGTCTGGAGATCCCAATTAAAAAGGGCTTTAAAAGCACATTTTCACCTCAGATACCTTCACAATATATTGTCCTCTGGAAAGGTGAGTGAGATTGGTTGCTTTGCGCCCTTATCAACACATTTAATATGGTTATATCAAGGGCGGGAGAGCTGAGAGGGAGGCAGTTCATGATCATACCCAGGAAATAGAGATAGCGAAGAAGGGAAAGAGAGACAGAAGGGTTGACGGAACTGTACAGAGCAGAAAAACGGCTGGTAACATCACAGATTCCAAGAACATTGTGGATATATCGGAAAGAAAGGATAGAGCCTGACTCATTAGATGGCAGGATCCAGGCTGAAAGGTGTATTGATCAATCAAGTAGATATTGGTTGTTAATCTGTCATGGCATTCAGTGATTGGTTTATACAGTAGTAGGAAAGTTCCTGTGCCACCTGATCCTGTATTAGCCATTAATACATTAGGTAGTAATTAATGGTAATCATAATTTGGAATATTAAAATCATTGTTATGTAATGATTACATATGATAACAAATGCAACTTTAAGATATAGAATATGCTCAGAGGACTTACTTTGAGCCACCACACTTCCAAGTTGCTGCAAAGAAAAATAATTCAAATTGAACAAGGGCAAAGGGAAAAGAAAGAAGGAAATACAAATTCATGTTCTTTTAACATTATAGTTGCACATCATTTGGCATAGATTTGGTCATTATTTCATGTAGTCAATAATTCTTCAATAATTCATATTGGAAAATCATATCAGAGAAACAGAGAAACAGATGAGGGCACTAAATTGAAGTTTAGATCTCAGTTTCTAGCTTGAATGCTATAATGTGATCACATAATATTAGCATTTGAAAGTTACATGTCCAGCTATATTAAGAGAAAATAAATCTGTCCAAATGTACTCATTGTTCGAACTATATGACTGGAATTATCAATATTTTCCTGCCATTGTCTATAAAAGTTGAATTTACCAAAAGAAAACGAGCAATAATAAGTGAAACCTCGCGAAACAAAAAGTAGAAGATCGTCATTAGTCCTAGTCCCAGCAGTTCACTACACAAAGATCATAACCGGGAAGTGAGAACACTTTCACTATCTATTATGTTATGGCGATAATGTGTTACATGGGTCAGGCTCTTCAGAAAATGTACAATTCACCTTCACCAATCCTCTCAAATGAACCCACATTTCAGACTGAAATGAGCCTTAACTTAGCAAAAAAGTTACTTTAAATAACGCGATACCAAATATAGTCAGATATACCCGGTATTGACCATTTTACAGTCTAATTTAGCAGAATTGACTAAATTTGTAGATCTGCCGATTGTACATTATCTGAAGATCTGACCCATACACAAGCTTTTTATTCTGCTATTCATATAAAAATCAGACTTTCCGAACCGAAAAAAACAAAATACAGTATTTATAAGAGGATTGCATTCAATCCATTCAAAAATATTCATCTGACCCGTTTCTCATTGTTCTTTAGCGTGTCCTTCAGTCCATATCTTATTAAAAGCTTCTCTGTGATATAGTGGTAGAGTTGATTTTCTCAGTCCATCAAGTTCTTACCGGGGTAATGTTTATACTACTGTTATCCCACCTTTTATATAAACAATGCCTTTTAGCTAGGCTGACATTTCGTTTATTTCCATACATGAACCCACACACAATTAACCCTGATGGTGACCAAGAAATATCTTAAGGCGGTTGCAATTCCTATTTTTAAAGCCTTGGCTCAAGGAGAAATAGATCTAATTGATTCAATTCCATCCCGATGTGCACTGTGCCTTTATAAAAATAAAAAGAAGGCGTGTCCCATTTGGATCAAATTTCATTATTATAATTCCAGTACATCAACATACATTCATTAAACGTCACTCTATATTTAGTATTCAAGTTCTACAGTTGTTATTTTTGTTTACTGCATGGAAGTTCCTATCTACGTATCTATACATTAAGACTTAACATCCTTTAAGAAAATTTAAGATATATGATATTATGAAACATTATCAATAGGATAGCAATAGGATAGCAACTGAATTAAGGCAACGCCTGAAAACATCCTTCTAGGATAGTGTGTATTTCTTATGAATGTATTTAAATATATTGGTCTCAAGTTAGTATAAACATGAATTAAAATCTTTAACAGGAAATTGAGGTACACAAGGAGACTAATCTACAACCCACATGTAGCGTTGATGGCAGATTAAAAACCGTGTGCAGTAACAATGGCAAACCCTGCACTCAAGAATATCTTTTAACTCAGTATTACTTTCACGAAAGATGGTGTATGACAATGTGAAATACTGATTGTTATTCCAGGCAACAGTTGGAAGACCTGTACTGTGCAGAAACTGCCCTATTTTTCATTCTGAATAATTAATAAAAGATAACAGTATTAGTGATAATAAAGACTTACCACTACAGCTGCAGCAAGCAGGAGAATATGCCCCCAATAGTTCATCCTCCTGTATGTCTTACTGGGTGTGAATGTTTCTCCTCCTGTATCTCACTATTGTAATCCACACTGGTGTCATGCATGTCCCCTCTCTCGTGTCGATCACATGTCCGCTCTCTTGTGTCTATCAACTCATGTTTCCACCAATAGTAAGTAGGTAGTAAATTTAAGATATATGATATTATGAAACATTATCAATAGGATAGCATAGTTTATTGCGTGAGTCATATCAGCTTGCATTCTGCATTCCTAGGTCCATATGGCAGATTTGTCATTCAACCAGAATTTCGAATATTTACGAATAAGTATTTAGTATGGGAATAATCTTAATGGACATCTACATATATGATAAGTGGCCATCAATAAGAGATAGAGATATAGAATAGAGAATAGAGACGGGCGGTCAGAGAAAAAGTCAGGGACAGAGACAATTTGTTTAGGGGTCCTAATGGTATTTAACGAAATTTTGCGGTTTGGAGCAAGGCCCTAGACTAGATAAGACTCCAATGATGAAATAAATTCAATTTCAGGGGGTGCGGGTAGGGAGGGCGCAGCAGGCTTCCTTTCATCGATCTTTCCTAGATAGACTCGATTGACCCCATTGATGAAAATAAAAACAATTTCGAAAATTCAATTTTTTGGAGGAGGGGCAGGAGAAAGGAGGGCACAGTAGGCTTCCTATCGTCGAGAGAGTCCCTAGATAGACTACATGAATATCAATTTTTTTTAAAAAATTAAATTGGGTGGGAGAGAGTGTGTAGTAGTTCCTATCACCGAGACAGAAAGAGAGAGAGAGAGAGAGAGAGAGAGGGGGGGGGAAGGAGAGGAGGATGGAAGAAGAAGAGAGGATGACGAGGAAGAAGAAGAAAGAGCTAGAAAGAGTACAATTTACTCCTCGTCAACCTCCATCTGTGCAGAAGTAGTATACATATGGAATTGGCGATTAGGGTGCGTAAAATGAAAATTGGATATCACCCAAAAACTATTGATCTGGGGATCTTGAAATTTTACATGTATTTAGTTTCCCAGAACCGCCATATGTATGCAAATTGGTGACTTTCTAGATCTCTGTTTTTCTTATTAAAAACTAGAAATTAGAGTTTTGAGCCATCACTCCTTTGAAGTGGCTATAATTCAATGGAATGTGAGGGATTGTGCTTGCTGTCGTCGCCGCTGCCTCCAGCCTCCAAAAAGATGATGGCCAAAGATAATTGTGACCATGTGTAGGCACTGGTTGATGTCACTTCATCTTTCAACTTTTTCAAATGTTGATAAGTGTTGAAACATCTATTACACCTGCATGTTGGTCCATTTAGTAGCAACAAGAATCGAAAATTTTAGTTGTCTTTCACTCTCTTTGAAATTAGCAGCAATAGTAGATAATTGGCCGATTAATTCATATACCAATTCTTGATTTTGTACTTTTAAAATTGTTGGGGAGATAATAGATTTCACAAAGTTCCATTGTTGGGAAATGAGTTGTGTCAATGGTTAAATGCCTAGATTACTTAAGATAAATTGTAATTAATGTATATATAGGATATATTTTACTGCTTAATTTTTCCACTAGCCAGAACAGGTTCACCCAGTGCATCTAGTGCCGCCATGCAGCGGGAATATCAGTAATAACTGACAATAGACATTCTCAACGAAATGTCTTGTGTTTTCATGAGTTGGCAAGTGTCTGAACGAATTTAGTAAGGTTAGGTTGCATTTGATTAGGGCAGAGCATCCATTTTGTATTCCATAGAGATATAAAGGCCTAGTGGCCCGAAATTCATAAACACTTCCACATTGTTCCACATGCCATCTTGTGTTCGGAGCCTTTAGGAAGCTCAAGGTCATTTTTGTTTACTTTTGTAAAATGGACATTATGGGTTAATCTAACATTTCACAAAGTTCCATTGATGGGAAATGAGTTTAATGAGGGACGTCTTTAAGTAGGGGAAGAGGGCTCAAGGTTCCTGCCATAAAGCAGCTTTTATCTAAACAATTTAAGAATGTAAAGAGGTCTACGGTATTTAAAAATAGCCCAGGTGTTTTGGCTATTGTTTATTATCAATATGCATACATAAATTAATCAGCATATTATTTTATTTTGTTTAATGGCAACATTCTTCATCACATTGACTGATTGACCTGAGGCCTCTCCCTGATTTGTACCTCCCAGCCTATAACCTAGATTGAATGCTCTAATACTACTCCCCCATTTTATGTCCACCCACACTACTACAGCCACAAAACTGATTACAGCTATAGCAACGGCTGTCCAGATGATTCCCCACACCTCACGGTCGATGGCTCCACCACGTTCATACTCCAACTCTCCTATGTCATACCTCCTCCCAATGCCAATCTGCACCTGTAGAATAATTATGTTGTATTGTTTTAACAAATTGAAACACACAAATGTACATTATGTTATAGGAGGGGATCAAAATGTTTTAAATATGGTGGATTTCAGAACTACTATTTACTTTCGTAAAATTTTAATAATATAGTTTAACAGCCCTGTAAGTGAACTTGAGGATGAAAAAGAATAAATATGGTAAAAGCCCACAGACCTTTTCTTTTATATTCTGTATAAACAATAAAAATTAATTACATTCACACCATTGGCCATATATCAGCTGGCTGAACTAAACATGTATCCAGGGTCAAGTACTTACATAAACCCTGTATCTGAGGCCTTCATCACCAGCCTTCTGCTGAGGGGGAGAGTCAGGGGCCATGCACACAAGTCTATTAGAGAAAAGCTGCAGCTCTGCACAGTTACCTGCTCCTATGAACACTTGGTACTGTGATAACTTCAGCCCCGCATCCAGATGTTCTCCCTGATAATGAAAAATGTATAAATACATCTATAGAGGTCAAAGCTGTACTCTCTGTTAACATCCTTCAAAGACTAACAATTCTCTACTTTTTCCAACCTAATAGTATCTAAAAGCCATTTGACAAAATTATTGGAGCTTTTTGTCCAGTTGTTTTTGCTACAACACTTTAAATGGCCCACATTTATAGTTTGGAGCTGCACCAAAATCTTTTCCTGTGATGCCTTTACTTATTATTACTCACCAGTAGCCAGTTTTCCTTAGCCAATTGAACTTCAAATTCTATGATGTTGGTATGATTCAGAAATAAACTGGAAAGCAAAATGTATAAATAGTCGTAGTCACGCAGCCGTAGGGTCAAGACGTGCTTGGGAGGCTCTCCCTGCTGCACGTTCAAACACACGCAAACAAAGGGATTATCCTATACGTTCACCTGCATCGAAACTCATTTTCATTCAAATAATACTGGAAATCTCCTAGTGTTCGTGCCGTGTGAGCTTGATTTGGTTGGACATTTACCATCTATTGAAGCAAGGTTTGTGTTAGTGACATTTTGGTGTATTTACCCGATTTTTGCTTGACTTATCACTATGTATTTCGGGCACGAAAAAACAGTATCGGCGGAGAGAGCAGTGGAGCTCTATAAACACCCAGTGCCTAGTATTTATCGTGAGAAACTCCCCCGTCACTTGGAAAATGTAAGACCTTTTGGATTCAACGAGATAAAACGGAAGGCTGACTATGCATTAAAAGAAGACGAGGAATGTACAATTCCAGAGCTTCGGCGCTCCTTGGAATACAGTCAAGCTAACCTAGAACTAGTTCTAGGGAAAGTGGAGGAATTGATCATAAGGGACAGGGAAAACCTAGAAGAAATGACCAAGATGGGCAGGCAATACCGTGAGTTGTCAAATCATGTGCATAAAGTTGAGAATATGGTTCTGGAGGGGGAAATCGACCGTAGAAGAATCTATCTGATTATCACTGGTGTACAGCAAACCCCTAAGGAAAATACTGCCGGCATTGTGCTTGCGTTACTGAAGGAACTGGATCAACGATTCACCGCCAATGATATTGTAACTGCCAAACGTATAAACTCCTTCCAATTTGGCTGCCGAAAAATCCGAGTAGAATTCAGGTCCGAAGACAGGAGGAACTATGCATATAGTAAGAGGAGATCGTTAAAAGACTCAGAAGATTACCACAGGGTTTACATCAACGCAGATATCCCCACCACGATCGCTGAGAGAAAGGATATGTTGACTACTGTTAGTAGACACATAAAATCTAAGGGGGATAAGGAGGTAGGAGGCATCTATAAGGACCAGATTAAGATTGAAGGTATCAACTACAGATACAATCAGCTCGAACATCTTCCCCCCGGCTATAGACTGTCCGATGCCAAGACAAAGCAACTAGATGGAAAAATCTATTTTCAATCGGAGTTCAGTGCTCTATCCAATTTTTTTCCATGTGAATTGTTGATAGAAGGTATCCTCTTTCAATCAGTTGAGCAAGCCTATCAGTTTGCGAGGGCCAACGCACTAGGAAGACCAGACGTTGCAAAAGCCGTATATGATAGTAGGGACGCTAAAGCGGCCAAGGGCCTCTCGCACTCAGCCAAGTCAAACCCCGCCTGGGACAAAGACAAGCTCAAAGTTATGCGGGTTTTAATTGAGTCAAAATTTGAGCAAAACCCTAGTCTCAAAAGAATCCTACTGAACACTGGGGACATGCATCTGTATGAGGCGACGGGTGACGGTTACTGGGCCTGTGGGGCTTCGTTAGCATCTAAGCTCATAACTGAAGGAACACACCAAGGGAATAACGCCATTGGCGCTATTCTCGAGGACTACAGAGAGTTTCTAACCTCTGACATAGGTTACCAGCGTAAGGATATAACTACAGCCAATGCCCAGGGCGCACAGTGGAATCCAGCTTCTAGCAAATCCCCCCGTCAGAAGGTGATTGATAATGAAGAGGACGATGAGGATCAAGATGAATTACCACCACTTGAGCAAACTGAGAATGCCGAGGAAAGGAACAACCAAGCCCCTCCAATGAATGAGCACACCGAGAACATGGCTGAAATGGACCATGATGGACTGAACGCCCGACCACCCCCCCATGTTACTAGGATAGACAATGCGGCCTCAAGTCCCGCAGCTAATCCAAACGTGCGCCAGAATCTATCTAGAGGTGGAGGAAGGGGTGCTAACAGAGGTAATAGAGGCAAAGGTAAAGGTAAAGGAGCAAACCGCTCCCGCCAGACACAGCAAGAAAAAAGAGGGCGCACCCTCTCCAGTGAGGAAGGATTAAGGGATAACAAAAGAGTTAACAGCCCTGTCTGTTTCCACCGTCACACACCTGACCCTGTGGAAATGCAAAGGATTCTCTACGAATACAATAATCGTCCATCCCATTACGCCCCGACATTCTCCAACCCCAGTGAAAGGGAAAGCAGCAGTGCGTATTATCTTGGCCTGGGCAATGTCTAGCAACAAGTCACTTATAATTACTGACTCCAGGGGAAAAGAACTGAACTCGTACCTTCCAATGAGCGAAGACATAACTTGCATCCCTTATAGTGGAGGCAGGCTTAGCTATTTGACTGACAAGTGCATTGAACTATACCGAGTTCACAGACCAAATAGGATTATGCTCATTGGGGGCATCTGTGATATGTGCTCCAAAAATCGGGAGACGAGGGAGATCAGTCTATCGATCTATGATGAAGAAGAGCTCACCAATTACATGGTAGAGCTGTATGAAATGTGTCTACTTAAATTGGAAACCCTGCCCAGTTCCTGTTATATAGGCCTGGGCAGCTTGATCGGTGCTAATTTAAACACTGCTAATCACTTGGAGGGCACCTCCATATATCAGAATATAGTTGATAACTCAGTCATTCGTATCAATAAAAGAATTATAGAGCTGAACCATAACAGGCATGTCAGACACCTAAATCTAATTCACAAGGTACATGCCAGGAGCAAGGGGGCGTATATACACCACTATCAGAGGTTGACGGATGGTGTACACCTGGATAATATAGTGCTACAACAATGGGCCAAACAAGTCGTTCTATTTCATAATGATCCAATACTCAAAGCTACTTGACTCTAGTCCCCAGCTCGCCATGCGAAAAGGGGATGTTATCGTATTGGAAATAGATCTATGCTTTGACACTTATATTTTAGTTATATTCATATCACAAAACTGGCTATCATTTAAAGACTTACACGAACTTCACAACCCGGCGCACCATGCTATATGGGATAATGAACACACTAAATTTCATATGAAAATGGATATTTATGTTATTCTGTTCTGCATATCTTTCTCTGGTGTGATTAATAATAGTATGGTAATCAAACGTCTGTCCTGTCCCTCGGTTAATTATTATAACGGCCTTTACCCAATAAATCAGCTGATCCGTATAAAGTGTAAATGTACTCTACAGCTATATATATCTGGTATGCGCCCGGCTCGCCATGCGAAAAGGGCACCTAGTCTAGAATTATATAACACTGAGTGTTGTGCATTTTCTAATTCTGTCATTGTCCCTGTGTACGGTAACGCCTGCTATAGCCGGCATTCGTGCAGAGGTGATGTCAACCGCAAGTCGTGTCTGAGGTTATACCGGTACTCCCAGCTTGATAATATTAGGATTTACTGCTCTCATGACGATAGAATAGTAAGTACATGTGTCTTACTCGACGTTATTGTCTTAATTATTGATATGTTGCGCATGGTGCATATGTACACTAATATATTATTCCCGGCTCGCCATGCGAAAAGGGAAGGTATCTTATGCACATGGGCCCACCTCTATCCCAACGAGCCCCCCGGTGTATGTCATATTTATATACTAGGCAGACTGTCTTTTGTAGAACTTGTGTCCATACTAGGTTGTAATATTTACCAATATTTGTATAGAATTCCTATAATGAACACTGTCCACTGTGTATAATGTCTAATACTAATATCACATCATGGAACGATTTAAAAATGATTAAGGGTGTTAAAATGGTTCACTACAACATAAGGTCTTTATTACCCAAGATAGACACAATTAAGAATGAAATTATGACGAACAACCTAGATGTCATTAGCTTCTCGGAGAGCTGGCTTAAAGCAGAGATTCCAGATAGTATGATTAGTTGCAAAGACTATAACCTAATCCGTCTAGATAGAACGACTGGATGTAGAGGTGGAGGACTGTGTTGTTATATTAGGAATGATTACAGCCACACATATTTTGCAGAAAACCAGATATCTAACGCTAATAGTGAAATTATGAGTGTAGTCATAAAACGTAAAAAAGCACCAACATATAACCTCCTAGTTGCGTACAGGCCTCCGGCAGGCAACATTGCATGCTTCTTGACCGATCTAGAAACAGCCAGGAAATCCCTCAATAATGGTACAAATCTTATCGGTAATTTAGTAATATGTGGTGACTTTAATATTGACAACAACGTAAGTGACAATAGATCTAAGGCATTACGTAACTATGTTGACTCTAAGAACCTTACTATAGCAACGAAAGATATTACTAGGTATGGTCTCTACAAGAACTCGATTCTAGATTTATTTATAATAGGAGGTAAAACTGATTTTGTATCAGGCATTATTCAATATTCGCTGTCAGACCACAACCCGATTTATTCTATATTTAAAAAAGTGGTGGTAAAAAAGGTCAAGAGGACTCTAGAAGGAAGAGACTACAGAAATTATTCTTATGAAAAACTAGAAAATAATCTGAATAAGGCCAGTTGGAATGTATTGTATGATTCTGAAGATCCAAACATCTGTTGGAACTATATGAAAAAGGAAATTATCACAGCAGCAGATAAAGTAGCCCCTACCAAGGTATTTAAAAATGTCACAGTAAGACCAGAATGGTACACTGCTGAACTGAAAGAATTGCATACCGAGAGGGAACGCCTGTACAAGATAGCGAATAAATCGAAAGATATGTTAGATGTTAGGAGAGCCAGAAATATGAGGGACACATGCAATCGGCGTATTAGACTTGCCAAATCTGAATATTATAAGAACTTATTGTATACACATCGTAAAGATTCTAAAAAATTTTGGAGGATAGTAGAAGACATAGAGAATAAAAATACCCCTGTCATTAACAGCCTGCAAATAGATGGGAAGGATCAAACTGGTTTAAATTTGGTAGATGGTGTAAATATTTTTTATTGCGATGTAGGGAAAAAAATTAACTCTGAAATAGGCATGGTACATCGTACAGGTATTGAAGAATTAACCCCATTTGTCTGGGAGGAATTTCATATCGATAGAGGCCCACTGGTTGATCTTATAAAAGACATCGGGATAAATAAGAACTCTGGTTGCACCAAAGTGAACACCAGGATCTATAAGGATGCATTTAACATCCTAATAATGCAATTACTACACATTATAAAGAAGTCATTTGCACTAGGAATCTTCCCGGACGAATGGAAATATGCCAACGTGAAATTAATCCCTAAAACCAAAAATCCCATTACTCCCTCAGACACGAGGCCCATTTCACTTTGCCACGTAGCTGGCAAGGTTACAGAAAAGATAGTAGTTGAGCAGCTAATGTCGCATCTGTATAGAAATAATATCCTATGTACAAAACAATTTGGCTTCCAAAGTGGCCATTCCACCACGGAGGCACTGATAGAATTCCTAACTGATGTAAATATAGCAACCTATTCTAATAAGATTACTGTGGCCTGTTACATAGACTTCTCTAAGGCATTCAATTCTGTAGACCACACAATATTGAATATTAAACTGCGTGAATGTGGTATGAGCGAGTTAGCCTGTCGTTGGTTCAGATCATACCTTGCAGACAGAATGCAACGAGTCATAAATGGTGAATATGTCTCCGATTGGAGACCCATTGATTATGGCGTACCCCAAGGGTCGGTCCTAGGACCTATACTGTATTTAATATATGTGAACGATCTTAAATATTTGAATTTAAACAGCCGGTTCATACAATATGCTGATGATACCGTATTTTACTATAGCGGAGATAGCGTCGAGGAATGTACAAGAATTATGAATAGTGATCTAGAAAGGTTCTATAAATGGAGTAAATGTAATAAGTTATTGGTAAATGTTAAAAAAACGAAATGTATGATACTTGGGCCCAAGAAAAAGATACTGAATAATGAGATCTCAATACTTATGGGTGGCACAGAAATAGAACAGGTAGAGAAATACGTATACCTGGGTCTTATGATTGACCAAAACGTAAATATGATTCCGCAATTCAATAGCTTAGTGAGTCAGCTCTATAACAAACTATTTGTATTTAGGAAATTGAGACACAATTTGACTACAGGTGCTGCACTTACAATTGCTAAGTCAAAATTATTATCCATATTTGACTATAGTTTATTCGCACTAACTCCTTTGAATCAAAAACAAATGAAAAGGCTCCAGACTATACAGAATAATATACTTAGAGTCGCGATTGATAGGAACTATACAATGAGTAATAGGGAGCTTTGGGTGTCAGCGAAGACCATGAACATTGAAAGCAGATTAAGATTTAATTTATGTAAAATAGCCCATAATGATGTCTATGTAAAGAATAAAGGCATAATACCACCCAGACCGACACGACAGGCCAATGCACCAACCCTTGATGTTATCCGCCCCAATAATGTAAGAGACCAAAAATGTGTATACTCCTGTAAAGCAAAGCTCTGGAATGAATTACCCCAGGATGTACGTATGATGAATGATCCCCTTAGCTTTAAAGTAAGGCTGAAATATTATATATTAGGTGAACAAAATGCTCCGTAATTGCATTGTTATGTTAAATACCAGTCTCCCGACTGGTCAGATAGACACAATCTTCTTCCCCTGGTGTTTAGAGTGTATAACTGTGTATAATTGTTGTATATATGTTGGACCCTGGTTACCATTATATCTATGAGGTACTGTATAACCTCCACCGCCTATCGCGTTTATTGTATAACTCGTTGCTGGACAATTTTTCCGTCCCCTCTACTGTATAAGTACAAACACACGCATTGTATCTAACATAGACTCACACCGTCTTATGTAAAATGAAATCAAGAAACCAAGTGACATTACATGTAATGTCATTCCAAATCTCTCACTACGGCAATAGCACGTATATAACATTAGTCAGTAACCGTTTCACCCCATATCACCCCCATCTCATCTCATTAACTCATTATTCATCACGGGCACACCTGGCTCGGAAAGAAGAAATACAAGATATTCGTTGATGTTTAAATAATTATACGAGATGTTTATATAGTTAAGGAACACGATTGAATTGCTATACCCTACGGCACTATGTAATTGATTATGGTCTTGATGCCCACGAAAATCACTATACTGTGAGAAGGTGTCAGGCCAACTACATGAATAAAAACGTTTCCAAAAAAAAAAAAGCTTTCCCCAAACTATAACAACAGTTGAGAATTGAACTCAGTCACATATATAAAGTAATAATGAGTAAATTTGGTAGGAATTTTGTTGTTGTAATGCATAAAATTCGCTGTGATACTCGGAATACAATTTTAACTTAGCAGTTTGTCAAAGGGGCGTGAATGAATTTGAATTGCATAGCAATTAATGAGTATCATATCCGAAGCAAGTATGAGCATCGATTAACTGATCTATTATGCATGCCTACAATAATCCAAAATGGACACTTTAAAGTAATTTTGTAGAGCTTCCCAAAGTACTGCCAGAGCATCCTGTGGCAGGGTTGTGTATATCACTTAGTTTTATATATCATGTGGGGTGTCTAACTCTAGATAAATACAGGTTAACTAACAAGTTGGTGGACGGAAACCATTGCACAATTCGCACAGCAACAAGTGCAATATTCTAAGCGACTGAAACCAATGAGTTAGTTAACAGATTTATATAATATTATAGGCTTTAATAATGTAAGTAAAAAACATTTTTGATCCATGAAGTTGAATGTTGGTGCTAAACTAGGTAAAATCACATTGGTTGCCATGACTACCACATGTAACTCACTAGTGACATATGCACTGTGCATAACTCACTCTATATATGTTGTCCCCAGTCCATGGGTGTATAATAAATTGTTTTATATCAAATGGGTATATCTTTTTATCATTTCATTATAGGCCAATATCATTGATAAATTATAAAAAATTATCATTTGGATGTAATGATAATAGATGAATATAATATTCTGTTGCTTCATTTATTTCTAGTGTCCTTAAATATTCATTAAACTTTTAAAACCTTTGATCCACATGCAGTTTGATCCACATGAAGTTACACAATTTCATATTTTCTTTATTTTGAAGGAGGTGAGATGAACCCTTCGGAAGATAAACTTTAGTGTTTCTCCATTTCCTCATATCAACAATAACTTTTCAAATGATTTATCTCTCATGACTGTTCACCAACAAACAGGTGAATCTTTGTGCAGTTAGGATAACAGAAATGAAAGTCTTGTATACCATGATCTCCAGCCTCCTGTCCTCCTCACTGCCTATATGCTTTACCTTCTGCCCCCACCGTTCCACAATGGGATCAATGTGCACTTTCAACTGTCCATATTTTGGCAGTTCCTCGCTGACATTTGTATACTTCTTAAAGCCGTCCATTCGTAAGCCTATGTAGAAGGTGAAACCATTCAGAAGGAAGGATTTGTCATCAGCCTTCCTCCGCCATCTCTGCTGTGTCTGTATAATATTGATGAATTTATACATTGTTGTGAAAAGATGGTGTATCATCTGGTCATCATTATGAATATACAACGTAGTTGCTGCAAATGGAAGCAACATAAATGTCTTGGATTTGCACATTTTTATTTTGAGCTGGGAGAAACATCGCACGTCTGCGGATTTTACATTGGAAACATTCATAAGAGAATCAGGGATCCTAGGCTTGGATTTTCATATGCCCATAGACATGGCATTTAGGAGCATAATATTAGGTGAAGGAAAACAATGTGGGAATTCATGTCAAGCAATGGAATCAAGGGAGTTGAAAATATTACATTCATTGATACCTAGAATTTTCGTGTGCCATGGGGTTCTTTATGCTCGGTTTCGGTACAAATTTGAAAATATAGATGTAGTAATCCCGCCTTCAACAGACAGGTTATCAATATTCCAGATAAGATATGTCTCGTCAAGGTAGTCAAGGGGAAGGTCCATTCAAAGTCGTTGAGGAACTCATCGGCTGGACCCTGATCCGATCAGCTATTAAAAAAAATAGCCAATGTGGATTACCTGAAGCCTTACCCTAACCCTGTCCGATAATGATTGAAGACGAAACATCCAGTGCTAAGGAACAAATGTGTGGTAAAGGTATAGATTTGCCAGAAAATATCACAACAACTAGAACCCAGGTGATTAGGGCCTGCATAGATAGCGGTCAAGGTATACATGCATGTGTCCATATTGGTGTAAGTAGTATAAGGAAAGATCTGTTTATCCCCGGCACTACATATCTGCACTAATTAACACCAAACTCGGTGGGGTGGGGGTGGGGTGTGTGGTTCTAAATAGATTGGCAGCCTTGGGTACCCTTTAGTTTGAGGGTGCAGGGTGCTGCAGTAGGTGATTACAGTTGACCTTTTGTGTAAAACGTCTCATACTCATGTAGAATTGCAGCAAGAATTGTTAGGAGATTGTATACACTGTCAGAGATCAACCAATAGGAATTTGTAAGTAAGTGATAATATATATTATAACTACCACACCCTGCTCTTATTGCTCCAGGTGCTGCTGCCCTCTCCTCCTATCTCATGACCCTCTCTACCTCTACCCAGCAGAGATGCCACTCCAGTGTACAAATCCCTCCTGTGTCTCTGCTGGGATGGGGTTGAGCCCACTGGTTTTTTGAGGTTACCTTCTGCAGTGAGACTGGTAATGTTAGGTGTTGGACAGATAACCTTTGCATTTCCCTCCTGGACCTCATAGCACTCCTATGGAAATAGAAGCATTGGACAGCATTTTAAATAGGAGTGGGTTGTAAGCGGCTATCAGAGATCTGCTACCCCTGAAGATCATCCCCCCCCTAAAAATAATGCCAGTGAAATTTTTTCCTAGTCCAATTTGAAGATTGGCACATTGTCGGCCTTCTTGGATTTTAAGAACCCCTTTGATACAGTAAACCATTATATAATTCTGGACAAATTAAACAGTAAGGAGTTTACATCCATGCAAAATTGCAATCCAATTGAGCACAGACATCATAATATACACTTGATATAAGTTAATTCATCTAATATAGCACTATTGATGAAATTAAATTATGTTTGATGTAAATTTATTGTTTTTCTTTATATATAAGGGCCTAGCAGATCTAGTGTAGACACTTGTTTCTATGCTGGAAGGAGTGTACACCCCTTTTCTCAACTGAAAGACTAGAGATAATGCTTTGAGAAATAAAATTACAATTTATTACAATTGTTTTTGAATTTAAGATATGAAGAACTGAAACTAACCGCATAGAATGTATCCGTCTCATTGCCTTTAACCATAGTGATGACCAGCACAGGTTTAGCCACAGAGTCCATGTTCTGTCCAGAAACGGTCAGCAACACACCTCCACTGGAAATAAGACATTTCCCACATGTCAATGACATCAAAATACCTCCTATTTAAGTGGAATAAGTCATTACCTACATGTTATTGATAACAAAACATATCATATATCAAAACATATCATGTGAAATAAGCCGATGTCAAAACACCTCCACCTTATATGGAGTAAATCATTATATTACCCACATGACATCAGAACACTTTCACCTTAAGTGGAATAAGTCTACAAACCTGAAGTTGGAACGACAGGACTGAAATCTATGATACCTCGCTAATACCACATACCTGATAATGCTCTCGAGGGGGTGAATGTCCGCTATAGTAGGGTTTGGCTTATACTTGAATAAACCTGTGTTGATGCAAGTGTCAGTTTCAGGCCAGTAGCTGCTCATGTTTTTCACTCCTGTACCATTCATGGTGCTACACACTATCATGGTGAAGTTTCTATTACACAAACACATACAACTTTATAGTATTTACAAATATTGATAGTATATGAACGCACATACATGTATATGGAAATGGTAAAGTCTATCAATCTCTTTCAAATTAGTTAAATTTTTTAAATAAATTTGAGTAATGTGCACAATATCATGATCATTTAATTCAATAAGATTATTGTTCCTGTTTATTGCATGTACTATAATAAAATTTGGCAATATATTTTTCAAACACAGAATTCAGCACCATCCCAATTAAATGCATCTTGTACAAACAAGAAATGTTAATGCCTCAAGGTATCTCCTGCCCAGAATGGATTATGTAGATTGAATGTTTTGTTGGAATGTTCTATTTCTTAATATCCTTATTGACTGTGTGAATAGAAAATTAAACACTTCACATGTTTATCCCACATGGCTGAAGTTGAATGTATCCTCTCACCCTTGTTCCAGCTCACATGGCTTGCTGCCCACAGTGATTGATATGTTGCGGGTATAGTTCAGGTAGGCCCCAGAGATAGTGACAAGTGTCCCTCCTGCCTGGGGACCAAATAGGGGTTGCACATTCTCCACTTTTGTACGGTGATCTGTATATAGAAATTATCCACAAGATGCCATGCAATCAGGCTAGTCCACATTGAGCAGAACTGTACAACTGGATATTGGGGCTATATATTATACCAGCAAGAGGCTTGACCTCGAGCTGAGATATTATGCCTATTGTGAGTAATAAAGTTTATATGTGCACGAATAATTTATGTCAAAGATCCTCCTCCAAGCAACGAGGGATCTACTGCCAAGTCAATTATATGTAAACTCATAATAAACCCTTTAAAAAAATACACAATACTTTGTACAACTGGATGTTGGGGCTTTATATTATACAAAATACTTTGTACAACTGGATATAGGATTATATGTTATACAAAATACTTTGTACAACTGGATATTGGGATTATATATTATACAAAATACTTTGTACAACTGGATATTGGGATTATATATTATACAAAATACTTTGTACAACTGGATATTGGGATTATATATTATACAAAATACTTTGTACAACTGGATATTAGGATTATATATTATACAAAATACTTTGTACAACTGGATATTGGGATTATATATTATACAAAATACTTTGTACAACTGAATATTGGGACTATTATATTATACCAAATACTTTGTACAACTGGATATTGTGGCTTTACATTATACAAAATATTTTGTATACAGTTGGATATTGGGTCTTTACAGTATACAAAATACTAGACATAATTACTGTGGGTTGAATTTGATGGTTATAAAGAATTTCTTCCTTAAGATTTTCCTTCTTCTCCATGCTTAAGAGTGGATAAGGAACTGTTAGTGAAGGAATTTGCTACACAGACAATGCTAATTTGTATTTCGTCAGTTGGAATTTCCTTCTGAAGCAAGGCATATTTTTGCAAAGATTTCTTATGCAATAGACCATAGCCAGTAACCTGGGAAATCGATCAAGAATCAGGAATTCATAAAGAACTTACCAAAGATGCCAGGGCAGTTATTGCTCATATTTTTGCGATAATTGGCAGATGTTTTGATCATGACATGGGTTAAAAGTCCCAGTGCAAAATCTGTCGCATCTGCACTGCAGAGACTCCACATCACCTGAGCAACGCACATCTGGTAGAGAGCCATCGACCTGCAATAGTACAATAAGTATTTTGAGTACTGACATGGACAAAATAAGATGCATTCTGTACTATAACCTAAGAGACCCTAAGTGCTGACCCAACAACCAGCTGACCCAACAGCCAGGTGCACAGCACACACCCAAACAAATAGGTGACTGGAAATGTGTGACTGGAGGTACAAGTTACACAATCTCATCGTCTCCTCTTTTTATTCCCCTGAGCACCTAACAAATAAAATTAGAGCAGACCCAGAGTGTTCTAATGGAATTGGTTGATGTGCTTTCTATATTGAGATGTTGCCAAATTCTGTACAACATAACTCCCTAGTAACTATACTGACATGTATATACAAAATAAGATGCATTCTGTACTATAACCTAAGAGACCCAAAGTGCTGACACAGACCATTAAAGCTGCATTTTTTACTGTAAGCTGAGATACACTGAGTGCTGACATGGCCAATTCAAGTTGCATTCTCTGCCATAAGCTAAGATACACTGAGTGCTGACATGGCCACTTTAAAAGAGTTGGGCCTGTACATCTTGGTGTTGAAAATTATCAATTTATGTGATCTGCCAAAATCCCACCTTTTCAATCTGACTCTCCATCAACTTCTTAAACATTCAGAGCCTTCAATGAAATTGAAAATTTTAGATAGCAAGAAAAAAAAAGCCTCAACAAATTTTTCTTTCTTCAAATCTACAAATCTGTAGTACCGAAAGAGAATAGTACATAATGCTAGTAGAAATGAGGCATATATCATAGAACATTTGATACACCAACTAATGAGAATGAGAGATTAAATGCTCACTGGTGTAACCCAACCCCATCCCTACCCCTTCTCGTCTCAACCAGAATCTCTCTGATATACTCTTCATCAATTTATTATGAGTCGTACATATTACTACAAGGCAGGCAGTAGGAAGAACGTCACAACGGCAACACTGTGTGTATCGTTTCCTGCAATAAAAACCTTTAAAACAAAAATATTGAGAAACTTTTTTGGTTGATTTAGCTTAGACTGTAGCTTTGAGTTTTACCTAACATGCAAATCAAACTTATTTTGAACATGCAGAAAAGGCAAATGCAGATTGGAAAATTTTCATGTGGAGGTTGGATAGAAGTTGCATATTATATATAATATATACCTACTTGCAGGTGTCAACTTGAGACATAACTCGATTGTTACAGGTCTGAGTCGCAGTCTGAGATAGTTCACTATCAATGCATTCACTATGAACTGAATACTCTGTCAGTTGAATAAAACATACAGCAATATTAAAGAGTGTGGTATTAAAGAGGTAAAGAAATGCAGTTAGAATATTTGTAGGTTAGCAGGTATATAGATAAAACTAACCAAGGTTATGTCTATCTGATTGTTCTTCACCAAGTTGGAGCTTATGTTCCCGCAACTGAGGTTAGTTCAAGATTTATTTGACCTCCTAGGAGTTTGATTATTTTCAAAATTATAGTACAATATTTGAGTATCTTTAGATGAGTTGAACAGGTCAAGTAGGGTACTACTTAGTTTACAGCATGACATTCGCTGTGACATTGCATCAATGATGGCCATTACGAGATGCGATGCATCATTGATACTTGCGTAACACTGGACTACTTTCACAATAACAAATGAAAACCTAGAAAGATAACTGGGTCATCTGTTTCTTCCCTAGGGAGGAAGGAGAACTGTTTTTCCTGCTCACTCGCACATAGGGAGTCTATATACTAAGTCTATGGAGACTCCATTCCAGAGGCGAAATAAATATATAGATATACCTGCATATAGTTCACTATTGAAGCCATGAGACCATAAATCATGCACAAAACTGGTGTACATAAACCCTTTTTTTAAACTCCTTTTTAATGCACAAGTAGATAAAAATGTTTCCATAAACTTGCAAGTAAAATTCTTGTATGGGAATCCTCCCACACTGATTCGGAAAAATTCAAACCCACTTTGAGTTTTACAGGAGCAAATCTATTTATGTACATAAAGTGTCACCCAATACAAACTTCAGAACCAATTAATACTTTATGTAAAAAGTCTTATATAACTTCAACTCTTCAACATCTTGGCCATCTACTATACCCATAGCATCTACATTTGCCTAGATGCCGTCCCTCTCTTGCTCTCTTCCAGACAACCAGTGCCCTTATCAATTACAGGAGCCCCAATCAGTCGACTACCAGCAAATTCCCAAACATCCCTGACTTTACTGCTGTGGTGTACGGTGCAGCACTCAGGCAGACGGCACTCATGCTGTCATTGTACCGTTTACTATAATCAAAAGATTGCATGCCTGGCATCAGCGTCTCCCAACAGCCAGGTGCACAGCACACACCCAAACAAATAAGTGACTGGAAATGTGTGACTGGAGGTGCAACTTACACAATCTCATCGTCTCCTCTTTTTATTCCCCTGAGCACCTAACAAATGAAGTTAGAGCAGACCCAGAGTGTTCTAATGGAATCGGTTGATGTGCTTTCTATATTGAGTGGTTGCCAAATTCTGTATAACATACTCCCTAGTAACTATACTGACATGTATATGCACTGTGCATAATATAACACAGCCCAAAATCTTGTAAGATTGTTGACACTACCAATGAGATGGGGAAATCAGCATACACATGTTTTTGTCAATGGTTTATTGATACTTACACAAATCTAATCTCATCCTGGGACTTATAATTGTAAATAAACCAAATTCAGGGCAAGCACATGATTGGCAATCAATTGCTGAAGAAAGTTTATAATGGATGAAACACTTGTAGTGCGTTCTGGGTATGTTACAATATTGATTGTATAACTGCTTCAGCAGAAGGCCTTCAGAAGCCCTCAGGCCAGCTAAAGACATGAGCAACAATAGTAATCAGAATCCTCTTTAGAATACACAATTTCACAATCTGTGGAAGGATGATGAATTATGTTGCCTTAGGAAGCACACTATAATCAAGGTTTGTTCATGTTTATATCTGAGTGCTCTACCTTTTTTCATTTAGAGCAAATGAATAAATATATTTTGCTTACCCTCTACTCGTTCTTGAGAACAAGTGTATTCCAATGACTCTTTGACACCAATAATGACACCTGAATTTGCCGAAGGAGGAATGGGGCAATCATGTATTGCACTGTCAATGCAGCTCACTACCTTCATACTTTCATTGCTGATTACAAAAATAAAGAAAACAAACATTATTTTACTGACCAATTAGACTTGTATCTCATCTGTCAGATCTCACCAATGAGAATAAAAAAAATAAAGAAAACAAACATTATTTTACAGACCAATTCGATCTTGTATCTCATCCATCAGGATATAAACATTTTCGGAAATTTCTTCAACAAGGGTTGGGCTAAATGTGCGCATGTGAGTATGGGAAAGACAGAAAAAGAAAACACTCATGTTTTGTGCATGCGTCATCCCATATCCACCCTAGTCGAGTCTATGTTATGATATATTTTATAAGTGAATGAAACCAATTAGTTAATTAACTGTTTTATTATATACTAGCAAATACCTGTGCTACGCACATGATTTGCTAGTGAATCAGCGTGGCTCACACCTTCATCTCTCTCTCTGAAAATTAGTACCTGTAATGCTGTTCATGCCTCAAATTTAACCCCTTTTAAGATGCTGTTTCTGACCACTGTTGTGCAACAGAGACAGATTTAGAAGCAATATAATATACTGAATGCCCAAGACTGAGGCTAAGGAAGAGAAAGGGTGAGACAGGGAGAGAGATGTGGACAGTGAGAAATACTGGGAGAAAGACTGAGGGAGACAGAGGGTGTCAGACAGGGAGCTATTGTTCCCAGAAGAGCAATCCATATATAATTGCAAATGCATCTATTCATTAATTTTCTCATCTTTAACTCTTGCCCAATAGATATTCATTTACTAGCACATGTGCCATTCTTTATATTGAAAGCCTTACCAGTATTTTTTTATATTGCATGGACTCCGGTCTGTGGGAACATCAAACTTGTTCATACATCGTTCCATTGCTGACTGGGAACAGGTGTATGCTTCCTGATCAACTTGGTAATGAGGCACTAATGAAAAGATGAATTCAGAAAATGAAATGTTAAGAAATTTAAAATGTATTGTTCATCAGCTATTGCAGACTACAATTACCCTGACTCCATCCTCACTATTCATGCTTCGGCAGTTGTGCCTAACCCCCAAATTTCCATCTAACCCACACCTTGACATTAAAATCAAAAATCAAAATTAAAAATTTGTTTAACTCAATAGCAGAGGTTACAAATTCTGCAGATGAACCAAAAATAAATTAGGGGGGGGGGGGGGACTCCTTCAGATAGGGGAGTTCCATGTGTGCAAGCTTGGATCTAGATGCACATCGCAAATTTTGTATAATCAATTTTAGATTTTACTTTGAAATATTAAAACTACACTGGTGAACTCTCAGTAAACCCCTATCTACCGGAATGCACAAAAAGGTTGAGGCCTAACAATTAGAAAAAGTCTATAATATATTGCAAAAAATGAGGGAAACCCATCTATGATTTGATGAGACCAGACAAGATGAATAGTGAGGTTTATGTTACATCATGTTATGTAATGATGATGTAACAGCATGTAATCACTTTATGACTATTAATTAGCATTAATTATTTTAAGCCGTTTTCCTTTCAATGAAACGTTTTAGATGTAAATAAATGTAAATATTTAGATATCCTACGAAATTCCAATTTCCTTCAATAATCGAGAAAATAGCATCTCTGGGTTTATAATTAATTATTCCTGGGTAAAACCGGCCCTTATCAACAACAAATTTGGGGGGGGGGGGGAGGGGGCTCTGGCACTTAAGTCACATCCTCCACAGTTGTCTCGAGTTCTTAGGCCTGATAGTAATATCAGGATAGCACAGGCCAGGGGATGGCAGGGCCACCCGCTAGTCCTGACCACAGCCTTGTCCTGTGACTGGTGATAGCTGGTATGGAATGCTGACATATGTCCCAAACCGAAAAATGGACCTACTACAGTCACATATGGGTCAGATTTTCAGAAAATGTACAATTGGCAGCTGTACACATTTTGTAAATTCTGCTAGATTAGGCTGCAATTTGGTCAATACTAGGTAAATTCGGGTATATTCGGCATTGCATTGTTTCTAGCAATCTATTTGGTTAGGTTGAACTGGATTTTGGAAGTCATTTTTGTCTTAAATGTGGGTTATTTGAGATGATTGATGGAGGTGAATTGTACATTTTCTGAAAATCTGACCCATATATGAAGAACAGAAGACCGAAGGAGGAAGAGAAATACGAGAAGATAGAGGGAGATATGAGACAAGACAACGAACATGGAGAGAAGACAGTGTGTCTAGAATAGTAGACCTTAGAACAGACACAAGAAGGAAGAGAGAAAAGGAACGTGTGTGGAAAAGGAAGAACTTCGAGAAGAGAGGGAGAAGAAAAAGAGAAAATAAAGGAATATGAAAAAAACTAAATGATGTGGTTAATTATTGTTACGTATTAATAATTATGTAACATGAAATAACAAATGCATCTTTAACATACAGAATATGCTTAGAGGACTTACTTTGAGCCACCACACTTCCAAGCTGCTGCAAAGAAAATAATTCAAATTAAACAAGGGCGATGGGAACAAAAAAACCAGATAATATACTCAAGATATATCCTGGAGGGCTTTTGTATATGGGTCAGATTTCAGAAAATGTACAATTGACTGCTGTATATATTTAGTACATTCTGCTAAATTGGGCTGCAATTTGGTCAATACTAGGTAACTTCAAGGATATTCGGCATTGCACTGATTCTAGCAATCTGTTTGGTTAGGTTGAACTGTATTTTGAACTTTATTATCGTCTGAAATGTAGGTTATTTGAGAAGATTGGCCAAGTTGAATTGTACATATTCTGAAAATCTGACCCATATGTACATGGTTTTAATACCGCAATTGTAAGTAAACCAGCTGCTGCAATAAAGATCATTAACTGGGAATTGAGAACACTTTTACTACCTCTTATGCTTTCACAATGAAGTGTTACATTACCCTATGAACAGAAATTTATAGCAGCAATGAAGAAACAATAATATAGTAATCTGGGGATAAACATGTGATATAAACTTGGATTATTTGATATAAATGACAATACAATGTACATTAGGGTAGAGTAGTTCTGTACCCTAATGTATTTCTGAGAATATATATTTATAAGTACTAAATATATATATAATGATGTCGTATATTTTATCCATTTGATTACTACAATGCTAGTTACGGTGTACACTAGAGTGCCCTAACTCTACACTGAAGAATATCTTCTGATTTATTGGGTGTTTATACCGTGTTCAGTATCTCTAACATAACAGCAAACTCCCACCTATAAACTCCCCATATCTTCTAACTCAGTATTACTTTCACATATAATTATGTTTACTTACGCTGGCAATGTTAAATACTGATTGTTATTCCAGGCAACAGTTGTAATACTTGTACTGTGCAGAAACTGTCCTATTTTTCATTCTGAATAAATAATAAAAGATAATAGTATTAGTAATAATAAAGACTTACCACTACAGCGGCAGCAAGCAGGAGAATATGCCTCCAATAGTTCATCCTCCTGTATGTCTTACTGGGTGTGAATGTTTCTCCTCCTGTATCTCACTATTGTAATCCACACTGATGTCATGCATGTCCCCTCTCTTGTGTCTATCATATACATGGGTCAGGTTTTCAGAAAATGTACAATTCGCCAACACCAATCCTCTTGAATAACTCAAATTTCAGACTAAAATAAAGTTCAAAATACAGTTCACCTTACCCAAACAGATTGCTAGAATCAATGCAATGCCGAATATACACAAATTTACCTAGTATTGACGAAATTGCAGCCTAATTTAGCAGAATTTACTAAATGTGTACAGCAGCCAATTGTACATTTTCTGAAAATCTGACCCACATGTATTTTGTATTTGTTTATTCAGTCGCATTCCGTCATTTACATGTCTTCTCTTCCTGTTTCCACCAATAGTAAGTAAGGAGTAGATGTATAGTTTGTGATATTAATAATAATATTAATAATAATGATAATAATAGATTTTTATTATATCACATTACAACTACTACTAGTGTCATACAATGTAAACTAAAGAGAGAAAGTTATGGACAGAGGAACACTCTCTGTGAATACCACTGATCTTCCAAGTGTCCCTTAAATCTCAAGAGGGGGTAAGGTGGTTTGGAGGGGATTGCGTGGGTTTGGGGGTTGTCCGGCTTCATACATAGGATGATATGCATGTACATGTATGTACCCTGTTTCACTGAGGAATCGCCAGGTCTCAAATAAGAGCCTGCCGCCCCACCCCCAAAAAATACCTGGTCATTTATTTCTATGAAATAAGTACCTGCCCCATATAGAAGCCATGAGCCAGGATGGCTGGAATAAGAGCCGAGGCGTTTTTTCGGTGAAATACTGCATAATTATATGTATAATGTATCTGCAATATTATACACCACCTATGTACACATCTGCGAAGGTTGGCATTCGAAAACGGGCCAGTAAAGCACATACTTTGGA
Organism: Sthenelais limicola; assembly: GCA_942159475.1. Lineage (NCBI taxonomy): Eukaryota > Metazoa > Annelida > Polychaeta > Phyllodocida > Sigalionidae > Sthenelais > Sthenelais limicola. Next base: position 40,276,416 of record OW804102.1, read on the forward strand.
TAGTAATCTTTAAATATATGTACTCCAAGGCATATCCCTCTTTCTCACCCTTCTTCCACCCCTCCCTCTCCCACAGCTACACTCCTTTCTCCCCACCTACCTGTCCTTCCCTCTTCCTCTTCCTCTCTTCCTTTTCCCCAGCCTCCCTCTCTATTGATATATATATAATATCTTAATTAGAATACCAGTAGAGAAGTTTTATTGTTTCTTAGAACTATTAGTAGTAGTACTTACAGAAACCAAAAATCTTCATCAGAGTTAGTCTACATGATCCTTAAGTCTTTCTGTATTTCTTGCAGGTGTGCTTTTTGGTCAACTGGAGACTTGTTAGTACCAACCTATTAGCAAGTATTCGGGTAAGTGCTTCACTTCATCCACCTTTATTGAGAAAAACGTTTCTCTCCTTTCCCACCCCACATAGCCTCAATAGTGTTATCTAGATAAAAGAAATTAACCAAAATGAGTTTTTATTTTAGGATGTATTTATTTAAAAAAAGCATTACAATGAAAGGTTGCTGTTCTCAGCTAATCCTGATTGAGACATTACAACTTGTAAACTAGTGTAATCGAAATCAGATAGTAATTAGTCAGTTCAATCCTTAAGGGAAATATAAAAATACTACAATACAGCTAACTAAAAGTATACTAACCGTGACAGTTGATACCTACACCTAGGATGTACTAGTGCAGTCGGACAAGAAAGCTAGTTCCATCATTAACTTGGTAACAAGAAAGTTACCTCTGATAGCCATACAGAAATTTTAAAAAGAACTGAGCTCGAACCTGAGCTAAACCTGAACTAAAATATGAATGCAAAAGCCATTTGAATTTTAGGACAAAATGTTAGATACATCGTTGAAATAATTGCTCAGATGAGTTGATTATCAAAGTACCATGTTCAACCAGCAACATTTTGTTAGTTACAGTCACCACTGAAGAAGTGTTGACAGATATATCTCTTTTATTTATTCCACAACGACAATAAGCTAGCTGTTAGGACTGTAGGGCTGTACTTAAAAGATCCAGTCTCAGTTAACGTCGGTGAAAAAATTTCTACTTTTTGTTTCATTCTTTTCCAATCCATCTAAAAGTCATTTGACTGACATTTTGGAGGATTATGTCTGGTTGATTTTGCTACAGGGCTTCTTAAACGTACTTACCTTATTTGAATTTGGTGGACCCACCCGCATCCATTACTTGATGACTTGACTTATTATGGCTCACCAGCGATTCTACTTCATATTAGCACTTCTTTATGGACATGACTATATCAAATATTTATGAAGAAATGACCTGTATACATCCAACTTCATCGAATTTGTAGGAAAGTGATTTATTTATAATTCATCTCATCTGGAAAAATAATACCCCCAAATTAGTTCTGATTCTACAGTTTGAATTTTTGGGAAGGACCATGACCCTATATACTGTGCCCGGCCTTTAAACCCATTCAGAACAATATTGAATTTAAGATTATGTCTTATGATTGATTTTTATGCAACCCTCCTCTTCCCACACACAACTTTGACTTGACAGAAATTAGTAACCAATAAGGGATTTGTCTCACTGCGCATGTCTTTTACAGTGCATGCTGGGATGAATTGAGCTTAAATACCAAATCTGACATACAAATATTGAGCAGCATTTTTATTGAAAATTGAAGGATCTTTTCACGAATATCATAGCTTGTGTAAATGACCTATGAAAACCAAATGCATGATGGAAAGGATGAGGTCTTGTTTCTTTGAACCATGTAAAACACATGGTTATTTACATTGGATCACTGTTAAATATTCCATCGAGATTCAAGATGACAGACATGTATGTTAATCCCCTATTTAAAGTTTCCTGCAATTCTGTTTTGGTTTATCTGCAAAATGGTCAAAATTGTCTATAGCTCTACACGTGGCATTATCACTCTTTCCTAAACATGTGTAAAATATTATGTCAAGATGGCGGACATACAAATTCCCTATTCTCCATTTTCAGAAAAGCATGTATACAATCAGTATCTGGGTCAGATTTTCAGAAAATGTACAATTGGCAGCTGTACACATTTAGTAAATTGCGCTAAAATAGGCTGCAATTTGGTCAATATTAGGTTAGTTCAAGTATATATTCGGCATTGCATTGATTCTAGCAATCTGTTTGGTTAGGTTGAACTGTATTTTGAACTTTATTTCGTCTAAAATGTGGGTTATTTGAGAGAATTGGTAAAGGTGAATTGTACATTTTCTGAAAATCGTACCCATCTAGGATCATTGCCTTCAGAGTGGGCTAAGGTTGGTGAGATAATCCCATATGCCTTAATCCACCTGATGACAAGGACTGCAGCATTCTTTAATCCAGCAGGCAGATAGTGTCAGGTGCTGGAGGCAGGGAAAGGGGTGGGGAGGATGGGGGAGGGGGAAGATGAGGGAAGGAGAGAGGTGGTAATTTATTCCATTTCCTCTTTGTCAGCCTGTCTGTGTTGGCTGGTGCACTGTAGTAGATCTAGTTTGTCTGGCTTCGCTGTGTGTGGCTCTGTCTGGTCTGGCTTCAAAGCTATGGCTCTTTAAAGGTACATGGCTTCAGCATATACATATATATGAGTGGAATTACCACAACATTATAATGTATAAATGACGTTGCCTGACGTATAATCATAATTGTATATTGCTAGAATAGAACCAATGTTAATAGGGGATTTGCATAAGCCCCATTTGGAATCTTGCTTCGAATGGAATTATGGGACTAATGGTACAGTGTAAAATATATAGAAAATATGTTATATTCAGCATGGAATATTTACCAGTGCTCTATGTAATGTAAATTGCCATGTGTTTTACATATTTTCACAACACAAGATTTCATCTTTCCCATCATGTATAAAAATAGTATTCATGGATCATTTACACGAGTTATCCTTTCATTTTTCGGGAAAAATGTTGTTTACTATTTTGTACATCAGATTTGACTGATCCATCCTATCATGCATACAGATATGCGCAGTGGCACATGCAAACCCGGCCTCCCATTGTGAAAGTCGTCCCTTGATTGGTTGTAGATGTTTCAGTGTGTAAATCCGAAAAAGTTATGAAATCTGACTGAAACATTGTAAAACCTAAGGACAAATTGTTATAACATAGAAGATGTATAGAGTAGAAGCCTGTCCAATGTGTATTGAATGTTGAATAGTATTACTGTTATCTAAGTTTCATTAATTTATGGCCGCACTGGAAGACCTGCACCGCAGAAGTCATCTTCCAATACGGAATTGCATGTCCGCCATCCTGAATCTTGAATCTCGATTCGCATGGAACTATGAGAGTTGTATGTCAATGTAAAAGCTAGATAAAACATGTTAGTTAAGTCCTATAAAGTAAAAAAAAATAATAATCTCAATATAATACTCTTTCTCTCTCTCTCCAAATATTTACAATGTTCAGCATGGAATATTTAAGCAATATCTCATGTAAATAGTCATTTGTTTTACAGGTCTTTTATCGTTCTTATTTCCTCCAAATAATGGCTTTCAAAACCCTGACGATTTGATTTTTTTTTATCATTTCAACCCTCGATCGTTTTTATTCCTTGTGACAAATTTGGAATGGCCCGTGTCATATCAACAGGCATCTGTTTCTGACAACTTGAAGAGACAAAATTAGTTTTCATCCAGTTTTTTTTAATGAAAATTGTTTTAATGTCTACTATAATATAAGTAACATTGGTACCGATTACCCACTTGGTAAGCTCTGATATTATAATTATACATTTACAGAACTCGTATAATGAAATATAATAATATTAGGGTTCGATTGCAGGGATGTCTCGCAACACAATGACTCTGGACCTAACTTGGGGACTCAGGCTTATAAATAGGCAAAGTATTTTCACCAAAGTTCTGGTGAGAATTCTGAGTTGTATTGATGATTAGTGAAATCCAAAGACAATTGGGATGAAACGTAAAACTAGGTATATATCCGAACATATTTTGCATTGCGTTGATTCGGAAAGTGTTTTCATAAATAGGCAAAGTATTTTCACCAAAATTCTGGTGAGAATTCTGAGTTGTATTGATGATTAGTGATATCCAAAGACAATTGGGATGAAACGTAAAACTAGGTATATCCGAACATATTTTGCATTGCGTTGATTCGGAAAGCGTTTTCAGTTATGATGAATTGTATTCATAACCTCATTTTTGTCTTAAATTTGGATTATCCAAGAGTTTTGTACATCAATTGTACATTTTCTGGCCACTTCACCCACTATATACAACTGACTCAATAGATCGATGCCTGCCCCATATGGGCCAGACAGTTTTACGAGGTAGGACTGCTATAAATACAACAAATCATATGATCAACCATGTTAGGGGTCAGAACATAAGAAAATGTATAACTCGCCTTCAACAAACGCAAATAACCGAAATTCGAGTCAGAATTCAGGCTTAAATATAGTCCTAACATAACCCAACAGATTGTTTGAATCAATGCAATACCAGATTAACCCAGATATACCCAGTAGTTAGCTATTTTCAGCATAAGTTAGCATAATTTACTAAATTTACAATTTACTAAGTACCGAGTGTGTATTTTCTGACAATCCCACCCTCAGGTTGGTGTGTAGGTGTGTGTGATATAAATAAATGACATTTGGAAGCCTTGTTCTGTGGGTCTGTAAGTCTCCCGAATGATGAGCATAGAATAGATATCCTCATATAGATCTGTCTCATATAAATATGTCTCATATAGATATGAGGCAAGGCAGATTAGAGGTTGATAAATGGAGAAAAGAAAGTATCAGAAGAAGTTTAATAGGATGAGTGAATTCGTTACCACCAGAAATCAGAGAATTAAATGATAAAAAACCCTTTTCTTAAGAAGTTAAGACACTCTGTATAAGTATGTTTAATGATACAAGGGAGACCTGGCGTCTAGGGGAAAATGTTTTTTGATGGTTTGTATGTGAAGTAACGAAGACCCTTCTCGTTGAGAAAGAACTATTATATGAATGTTTAATATATACATAATGTTAAAAATGCGCAAGGCTCTTACAAATTTTATTTTCTAGTAATTGTATCAAGATCGAAGATATATATAAAATGGCTTTGTTATCTGATTAGTACCATCACAACATTATGTTACCTTTTGTAAGTAAAATCAGCACGTCCTGAGAATAGTGTAATTGTTACATAATGTTCTATTGCTGAATAAAAATCTTTAAATACAAAAATGTCTCATATGGATATGTCTCATATCCTCAATAGGCAAGGTGTATTCAATAGGCAAGGTGTAGCTGAGATAAGGGGTGTGGCTATAGCAGATTCATGTTATACCCACCCATCTACCTGGATAGAACGCAGTAAAATGAATTGAAAGAAGTCTTCATTGAAGACTCAGCTCTAAAATGGTTTATAGGTTTCTGAAAACAGGTTTTCCATGTGTGCCAGGATGTACCATGTTTTAACTAAGAAGGAAAATGAAAGAATCCTCTAGAGAATGAGAAGAGCTTAGAACTATTCTAGATACATACGACATGCTACATACAATTATATAGAAGTGATTCTGATCACATATATCCGATAAGAACTATTATTTGGATCAGGCTTAGAGTAATATTGCTCTTAATCTAAGGATCAGGTAGTCATTAAATGTACAATTCGCCTTCACTAATTCTCTCAAATAACACAAATTTAAGCGAAGGTTTTGGTTCAGAATAATACAGTTCTACATTACCGAACAGATTATTAATTAAATCAACGCAATACCATACTCAGATACACCGAGTATTTTATTTATAATTTTTTAGCAGAATAATAGTAAAATTGTAGAGCTGTTGATTGTACATGTTCTGACGATCCATCTGACATGTCCATTTGGATAACATGATACTAAGGAAGTATCAATTTTTGTCTCTCTTGGCCAATCTTACTTCCCCTTTCTGATTACCCATTTTCTGTTTGATACATGATATCTGGGATTCCCCATCCCTAAACACATAGAGAAAGTGTATATACACACTTGTTTGTATACATGTTAATTCTACCCCATCTTATGGAGTTTCTAAACTTTGGTGGCAGTCATGTTGTTGTTGTGGCTATAGTGGGCATGTTCCCATAGCTAGATATTCCAGGATGTTAGTATGAACATACGGCCCATTAATACCACCCAAAACCAATGGTCACAGTAACTTGGCCACTTGGTCAGAAAATAACCAAAGTGGCAGCTCGAGGCTACACTTTCAGATAATTTTGGTAAATCAGACCGAAAAATGCTAAATACTAGGTATGTTAACAGTTTGAATATATTCGGTATTGCGTTGTTTCAGACGGCTATGTCATACTTATACTTATTTAATTGAATAAAAAACTGTATTTTTAGCATGTTTTTTGTCTTTAATTTGTGTTATTTGAGAGAATTGGGGAAGGCGAATTGTACATTCTCTGGCAACTTCATTGATTATACATGTATAACGTGTAATTGGCGCTTAAAAATAATCTCGACAATAGTAACAAATGGGTGCATTGGATAATATATTATTATACGCCCATTATATTGTATGTGGTGCAATATCGGAGGTGCAATAACACAGTCATAGTGTATACGTACAATAAAAATCGAATATATTTGTTTGGTCATAAATTAATTCAGATGGCGATTGCGAACCAACAACACAGATTTCAGTTCCTTCTTTACTAAGGATATAATAAATAGTAAATGGAACTGGGTACTAGCAATTGAATATGTATTGGACTCGATTCCGGAGTACTAGCTCTACTGTCTCTTTCAAGTACCTCAATATATGGGTTGGATTGCCAGAAAATGTACAATCGCCAGGTCTAGACATTTAGTCAATCCTGCTAAATTAGTCAGAAAAATGATAAACAATACGTATATATATGGGTATATTTGATATTGCGTTGATTTAAAATATCTGTTCTGTCATGTTGAACTGTATTTTGAGCTGGCCTTTTGGCTTAGATTTGGCTGCTTTGAGAGGATTGGTGAAGGTGAATTGTACATTTTCCGATGGTCCGACCCCTATAACATAGGGATTAGTGTCTCTATAATCCTAAAAAACCAGTACACATCTAAAAATGTGTACTGTTTTTTAGGATTATCATGAAATATAACACTTATAATGTAAAGTTACATTATAAGTGTTATATTTTATGACATACATGCAGATAACGGAAGCAATATAACATGCCAATGCAAAATCAGATAAAAACAAATATTCATATTCCTATACTGTACGTTTGTGTTATCAATATTAGGTGGCGAATCGACTCAGATTTATACAAGTATTTCAGTTTCTTCTTGGTTCGATTTTGGAGAACTAGTGTGGTTACAATAGCTAGTAACCATTTCCATTCTCCCCATATAGGTATAATAAAGTAGTAACAAATTATTACATTAAAAGCTATATTTCATGACATACAGATAAGGGAATTATAAAAGCAATATAACAATGCAAAACATTCGTCAGTATATAGTTGTGCTAACCTTACATAGAAAATGTTCACATTGTATTTTGTATATTTGTATTTTGCCACATATATCATGCAATCATATATTCTCAGTAGAAGCTGCACATGTGTATATATAAATTCACGAAAACTACTTAAAGAAAACATACTCTTATAAATGTTTTTTAAAATCTCAGTAAATTTTGATATTACAAACAGGTTAAAAATCAACGTCCAGCGTCGTGTCGTTGACATGACAGTCCCATTAGCTGGAATTCTTTAAATTCAAGCAAGTAAACTATTCCTAAGCAAACAATTTGACTCTCCTCAACGAGATGACATTAAATAGAAAAGGCTAGTGGTTAAATATAGTTTCATGACGATGATATTATCAATTAAAGTAGCCTACTCAAATACAAATATGTGCCTAGTTGAATTGTATTAGTTATAAAAGTAAGATATCAAATGGGAAATTTTGATACAATAGAATGAATTTACCAGTGTATAATATCCTGAATGTGAACAAATAGTTTATGTTTCATCAAATATACAGTGATATGACTGCAATTAGCATTTATTTCAAAACATTTGTGAAAATCGAGAATTATTTTAAATAAACGTCTTTGCGAGCTAAGCGACAGACATCAGTCGTAAATATATTGTTGTTTTCTCGCTCGAAAATCCCTTGCCGAATTTAACACATTTTAATTACTTCGATTGATTATTATTATTAAATTATCTCATGTATGAAGTATTTAAAGTGATTTGTGATTTATTTGATGATTTCTTCATTATTTATTTGGAATACTGAGAATATTGTCACACCAATGAAATGCAACCGATGCAAATCATAAACATGAACATTTACTTTGTTGATCCTGTTTCATGCATCGACCATGCAATGCTAAGCTTTCATTTCTTCTGCTTATACTATTATTATGTATTCATGGCGAAACATAATTCAGAAAATATCCCCCGATCCTATACATAATATGGGCGAAATCATCCGAAGATGTACAATCGGCAGCCGAGACTCATTTAATAAATTCTGCTAAATTAGACTGAAATGTAATAAATACTAGATATATCTGGGTATGTTTGGTATTGCGTTACGTTGAACTGTATAACAAAATAAAATAAACCGTATTTTTGTCTTAAATTTGTATTATTTGCGAGGATTGGTGTAAGCGAATTGTACATTTTCTGACGCCCTCACCCATATTATATATCTGAGTAAATCTACATAACCGACGACTGCAAAAAATAGCAAAATAAAAGCGCATCGAAACTTCTTGTCTTCCTGTTCTACTTTCCTGCTACTTCTATATCACCCGAAGATTTTTTCCTACGAATTTTATATAAAAATATATGTCTCGCCTAGGAATAAAGAGAATTCTCGATAGAAAAAATAATCACAAATTAGGTTAAATTTGCGGAGGAGATTTATTGATGAATACCACTGGCACTACGTCACTCCCTAACTTCTCCTCCTCCTCTTTTCCTCCTCTCACCTCCCCACAACCGGCACATGTCACAATAAATGCACAAGATATAATGTAAGTACCAACTTATCATTCGATTTGGTCCATAAAGTGTTGGATTGGAATTGTGTTAGGCAACAGTTAGTGAGTTGTGTGAGTGAGTTAACATGTCCGACCCATGGGGGATCCAACGACTGGGTCAGAGTTGGGGAGAAAAGTGGCTTCTTTGTTTTCTCAGATAGATGGTGACATTGCGGCATACAATTCTCCGCTTTACTAAGCCTATTTATAACAGTTATTCGGCTCGTCTGGCCGGGCTGAAAATTCTTGTTACCGAGTAGAAATCTCAGATTATTTGATATAATTTTGTTCCGACCTTTGGGCAAAATGTTGCGGATTTATCGGGGGAAATTGAGCGAAGAAAATAACGGTCGTTCTCCCAAAGCGGCCATATTGAATGTTTAGCAGAGGAGCCGGCCTAACCTCTACCCCACCTACTGGCAAAAACTAGAAACACTCGCAGATCTCCCATTTCGTCTTCTCCGTTCCGTCTTGTTGAGTTTTGGTGGCTTCGAGCCTACTCTTAAAATATCTACATCAATTTGTTGCTCAATTCTTATATAGAAGTATGGATGAAGACTTGAGAAAATGTACAATTCACCTTGACCGAGCCTCGCAAATAACACAAATTAAAAACAGAAATGTGGTTTAGAATTCAGACCAACGTAATCTTTGAATCAGGGCAATTTAAAAATATTGAGTTGTACGGAGTTATACCTAGTATTTCTAGTTGTTCAGCCGAGTGTAACAGAATAATGTATTATGTGCAGAGCCTGTGATCTTTGCAACGATATTACTGCACAAGTTTATCATTGAATATTAATTATTTCCTTACAATCATGTAAATGAATTTAAAAGATGACAGGTAAGTACATAAAGGAAGTGAAAGGGATACCACATGATGTTTTCCAATATGCCTATACATATACGTCCGAGCCATGATATTGGTTATGTATATACTTCATTATATAATGTTATTTTATCGGAGTAACAATATATATATATTATATATATTGTTACTCCGATAAAATAACATCAGAAAAGGACTATTGCTTCTGCTGAACGTCTCTTCCAGAGTGTCCAAAATAAAGTGCAGTGACTAGGCCTACGTTAAACAAATCATTGTGAACTAATGGTCGCCGTATTAGATATTGTTCGTTGTTCATCTTCAGTGTTCAGGGGTGTTTTTCATAAGAATAAGATGAATCAGATGGAGAAGGGGAAATGTCTCAATAAATACAACTCCGGGGGATATTCTTTTATTGTAGTGATATTACATGTCCTGGCATGTTTCGACTAACAGTATAGTCTTCATCAGAGGATGAATAAGATGAAATCGTATGAGCTACATCATACGATAAATTATTAGATTATCATAGGTTGTATCTCACAATATAAGATATTGTTTATAAATTTTACTACTCTTTTTCCAAGAAGAATTATATATATTATATAGGAGGCTCTTGAAAATAATATAATTACTTGTTTTGTACACTAGTATGGTTTGCCTATTTATCAATAATATTCTTTCACTAGATATGCTCTTGTGCTATGAATAAATCATAACTAATAAATAGTATCCTACCTTTTAAAAACGATCTTAAATTTACGATTTTGTGTAAATATTTACGATATCTTAAACACACATATATATATACGACGCTCTTATATTTACGATTAGTTCGTACGGTTTTTTCTATAAAATAGCCCCCACGTGGATTCGACCTTCGCCGCACTTCAGCATCTTAAATTGTGTTTAACAAGTTGTCTTTTGATGGTCTAAGTTCAGTAAATGGATCACATGTTGTCTTTGGATAATGTAAGCTCTGAAATGAAATAAATCTTTCTTAATTCCTTACATATTTTCAGTGGAAAACTCAGAAGTAAATCAGAGAACCCTAGAAAATACTATGTAATAAATGTTAAATTGAAGACCTGCATATTGGAAGACTTTGTCGGTCATATTTGCTGTATATTCTTATGGAAATAGAAAATCAATTAATGTGTTATCACTTACATATTTGCTTGATATAACGAAAAATAGGATGAGATTATCTCTGGCTATTTCAGGTTCTGCGTCTTGTTATGTTCATTAGTATATCAGACTATTGCCTACTTAACGAATATAATATACAATTATTATGGTAGATGATTTAAACGGTTCTCAGCGATGGATAACATCCTAACGTTATAATATCATCACTTTCTCATTTCTTGTTTAAAGCTATCTTTAATATATCCCTAATTAAGTGATAGATCACGGGAAAATGAGCTTTAAGTCACAAAGTTAAGTACTTTGCGATACCCTCGTATTTTAAACGATGTGTTCTAATGGCATTAAGCTTTAGCACACCTATTAAGTACTTGATTATATCTTTGTGTGTTTGAAAAAATAGTTACTGATATTTTGTGCTTCGACAATTAGTAGTTTGCCAGTTAAATATACTAGCTTAGTTAGCATGACCGTAGAAACGCAAAGAGGTATTAAATATAAAGTCTTGAGATTTGGTACATGTATGGACACGATAAAGGGTACTGAATACGAACGAGTGTGATATTGTAACTGATTTTTGAAGTATATGAAAAGGACCTGTATACGAATATTTGTACTTAAAAGCCCTGTTTCTACTTTTTTCCCTTTATTGTTGGCCGCTAAGAATTCCAATGCGCACTTTTGAATCAAAACATAACGAACTTTATAGGGAATGACGCCATAAAAATAATGTCTCGGTGAATTTCTTAGAACTTGGCTTCAATTTACTGACTGTCATTCTTGCATATATCCAGAAGTCATCTCATGTTATCTTGATCATGTTTGTATCTCGATTTCTCAGCCACCTTACTAAAAACTGCCAACATGTTTGTTCTGACGAATGAGTAACGTTAATCGTGTCACGTGGCAAAATGTGATCATGTGACTCTTCTGACGTCACGAATATGAGGGTCTGTTATCTGTATTTGAGCTTAGAGTAAAATGAATCCTTGTAAGGATTCTTATCTCATCTTATTCTTATTTCATCTTATTCTTATCTTATCTTATTATATGTTATCTTAAGTACTTGGAAAATGTCGTCTGCTGCTTACGATGGCTTATTGACACAAGTTATACTATGTCCAATAAGTAGTTGACACGGGCTAAACAGGCTTCTTTAAGAAGCGAGATAAGTGGGGGACTTTTTAATTGAAATCTTTGCCCCCTGAACCGCCGTTTGTGATCGACCATGGGGAAATATATAGCTGCATTGTACAGCGCTGTCTATGTTCCATGTGCAGCAGCTGTCTTTCCCCTTCCATGGAAGGAAGGGCTGGTTATACTGGCCCTGTTTTGCCATGGTTGACTGCAAAGAGTGGAAAAGCTGCTAAGAAAGAGAAGAAAATCATGCAACGGGCCCCCTGTATAACTGGCCTCGTCTTACTCAAACCGACATAATGTACATCCTGTCCCTCTTTTTATGACAACATACTTGATAATATCATATTATATTCAGTCACCCTTACTTTCTTTGATCTTGTATCTAAATAATCCTCATGAAAAGCACCATTACAGTTTAGAATGTTGTAGATTCGTTTTCTATGGAAAAAAGTTGACAACTGAGGGGTTAATGGTCTCCGTCAAGAGACATTTGGAGCCTGACGTGTCCCTACAATCACAATATATAAACACAGGACTGCATGCAAACATTAGCAGTCTAGGCTCAAGGTTGAGACTGAGAGAGTCCCTCCAAACTGAGGGAAAGCCTCTCGCTCTAAACCACAAGAAGTCATTATATTCCCATAAAGACCACAAAATACCATCAAAATCTTATCAAGACGCCTACCCCAGGGTCAGGAAAGCCATTAGCGCAGTAGGGGTCCAATCACTGACATACCAATCTTATCTTATCTGAGAGGTTCTGAGCCTAGACTGTTTAGGTATTGACCAATGTTAATTGAGAGTACAGCTTTAATAATATAAAATAATTTGGGAAGCTTTCTTAAGGAGATATATAGTGGAGTAGCAGTATGTGACAATCCCCAGGCACTCGCGCGTGCAGACGCGCAATGTAGCGCGTAACAGTGAACCCCAGACACTTAAACCTTGTATCCACTACGACGTCATGGTCCACGTCATGGTCCACGTCATGGTTCACGTTAAAACTCACGTTAAAACTCACATGAGAATGGCTTTTACTTTCGACCTAATTAAAGCTCCTTTTCATTGTTTGTTTTAAGGTTGTTATTTCAGCCATGCAGAGATTATGTATCAGGTACATTAATAGTTGACCTATGGACAAAGAACGGTGAGCGATAATAAGTAAAGCCACTGCGGCACATGATTGCATGTGTGAAAAGAAGGGAACAAAATGACGAAAATCTTTAGGTTTTAATCGATGTTAACTGCATGGTAATACAACTTTACATAAGGAAGTGCACGATAAAGTACTGGTTTAGGTCACCTAGAATTCTACAACGACAGCTCTACACATTTAGTAAATTCTAAAAAAAATTAGGCTGAAAATGATACAAACTAGGTATGTTTTGAGTATAGTTGGTATTGATTTGTTTCAAACGATCCTTTAGGTTATGTTGAACTCTATTTCGAGCACAGTTTATGTCTTAAAGTTGGGTTATTTGAAAGTGTGGGTGAAGGCGAATTGTGCATTTTCTGGCGACTTCACCCATTGGCGTTGTGTCAGGACTTGTACGTGAGACTACAAGTACAGTGGGTTTGATCACCAGCAAATGTACGATTCGTCTTCACCATTCCTCACAAATAACCCAAATTTGTGACAGAATTCTTGTTTTTAAAAAAAGTCTATTGGCAATACTTTTAAAGAGGTCGGTTACAAAAAGAACGCATGACCTTAGTTATGTGAATTTCCATGGTCGAGGGTCAAAATACCGTTTAACATAACTGAATATATATTTTTTTTTTTTTTTTAAAGCTTTTATTTATTCTGGGTAGATCAAGTCCCAGATAGTTTAGGGCTTTTCACTTGTCCCATATCTCATTGAATCAACGCAATATAAAATATACTCAGATATATTCAGATATACCTTGTGTTTACCAATGTTCAGCCAAATTTAGTAGAATTTACTAAATGTGTAAAACTACCGATTGTACATTTTCTGACGCCCTGACGCGTATAGCGTACGTCGCATCACAGACTGTGGTCGCGTGTACCGTATGACCTGTCTACCCCTCAGTATGTCTACCGCATTTACTCGAATAAACCTATTATAATATATTGTAGGCAATATGTATTGGTTGAATTCTTTTTTATTCAGGCTAAGACATGTTACTAGAGTAATATTCACAGTATAAGTCCTGACTATAGAACCAATACACAAGTTAGAGTGCATATAATAGACATATAATATTGTCAATTAATCATTTAGTTTAAATGACGCCATGGATAAAACCTAACACCAATGTACAACGTGTGAGTAATTAGATGAACCCGAAATTGTTAAATATAAAAAAATTATATGCTTTTCATATTTCATTTCGGCATAATTTAAGATATGTGCTGAACTACCGATTGTACATTTTCAGGGGAAAATAGCGATGAGACAAGGGCATTCTTTTTCTCTTTTAACAAGGGCAATGCTATTATTATTCAATCGAGCCCTATGGTTCTTTTATTTCACAAAAAACATCTATTTCATTCGTTTTTTATACTTTCTTATTTTCTACCCTTTCTCCCCGTTCGCTTCTACCTACAAATAGGCTCTGATTTGGAAAAATGAACTATCAACATAATTTCGCTGTTTATCTATCTTTATTACCTCGACCATGTTTTCAGCTTTTACATCATTTTGATGAGGATAAGCTTAGGTAAGGATATGCAGCCTTTATTCGGAGAAATACTGCAATGTCTACCTGTTTGTGTATGTGAGTGCTGGTCCATCGTGATTGGTTTCCTCGTGTCTATATGGGTCGAGGTGGCAGATATTGCAGACTTTGGGGTCGATCAGTGTCCACAGTCTCAGATAGCTCTACTTGGGTGAAGTCATCAGAAAATGTACAATTCATCTTCACCAATCCTCTCAAATAAACCAAATTTAAGACAAAAATGAGGTTCAGAATACAGTTCAACATTACCGAACAGATTTCGTCGATCAATGCAATAGCAAATTATATTTATCGTATTTATCATTACTAAGGTTAATTTGTCAGAATTTACAAAATGTGTAGAGTTGCCGATTGTACATTTTCCGACGATCTGACCCACTGCTATTCACACATATAGGTACATGTTTGCCTCTACTCGCATCAGTTAATATTAGGCATTATATTGGGTTATGTTGAGAAAAACTAGATGCTAATTTTGTAATAAATTTACCCGAATAAATATTATCAAATTTAAAAATCAAGCCTGTTGCACCATACACGATACGATCGTGTCGTAACGGCCCATTAGCACTATCGTGAATTTATGACTAGGAGGGGTAATTGATATGAAGATTTGTGCATAAATTCATGCACTTTATGTCATTTTTTAAAAAAGATATTTTGTATTTTTATACAGCAAATCTTCTGTTTTATACACAAATATGAAAAGTTGATATTTTTTCGATCAGATATTTTAAAAAACCTGGGCGGTTTTCTAGGCAAAGACTGGCGAAATCACCACAAATGAGATATTAAACCAAATATTATAAAAACTTATATAGCATGAAATATCATCCAATGAAGGCCAAACATCGATAATTGAAACTTTTCGTGAGAACCGACCATCTAGTACAATGCAAGTTACGCCACGTTGTTGTAAGAGTGAGTTAGGCCTACCGTTTACAATTTTTTTTTAATTCGCTTACAGGCCAGACATTTAACAATCATGTACAACGCAACCAACCCTAGGATTATTTAAATTCTAGGAAATCAGAGGACATTTTCTTATGCTCAATCCAAGCTAATATCGACATATCAATATTTTCTTATCATTAAAGTTGTATCTATAAGGTGGCCCCCACTAGGAAGTGATTTGCACTCAGCATGTCTCACTGCGCATGTCTATTATAGTGCATGTTGGAATGAATTCAGTTAAAATCTGATATACAAATATTTAGCAACATTTTTACCAAAAGCAAGGATTTTCTCACCAAAATCATAGCCTGTGTAAATGATCTATAAAATACTTATTCAGCCATAATATCTTGAAGGATATATTACGGTATTCTCATGGTACTAATCATTTGGAGGGACTGTTCATAATTAACCACTCTTGGGATAGAGGAGAATTTATGAAAAAGTCTTGTGCAAAATGGTATGACCCCCCTTTAATTATAAAGTCTTGTGCAAAATGGTATGACCCCCCTTTAATTATAAAGTCTTGTGCAAAATGGTATGACCCCCCCTTTAATTATAAAGTCTTGTGCAACATTCTTGCACCCCCCCCCCCCCCCCCCCACCTCCTCCTTGAAAGTGTGTGCAAAATTTGATGACCCCTACATCATTGTAGATCTGAGTCTGTGCAAAAAAAGATTCCCCCTCCCCACCACACGTACACACACCTTTAGAGTCTGCACAAAATAATATGGCCTCCCCCTTCAGAGTCTGTGCAAAAAAAGATGCCCCCCAGGGGCCCTTCAGAGTCTGCACAAAAAAGTGACCCCCAAAAAGACAATTTTCGTTTTCTTCCCCACTTCCCCCAGAGTGGTTAAATATGAACATTCCCTTATTAGGGGAGAAGTGAAACAAAATAGTTCATGAAGTCTGTTTCGTTAAATATATGTTGAACTGTTGTCTTAAATCTGGGTCGGTTGAGAGGACTGCTGGAGGCGAATTGTACATCTTGAAGCAACTTCACCCCTAACCACAATGAAACTGGATGACAGTTGGTGATATTAAATCAATGAAGTTTGTGGATAAAGGCAAACTATGATCCGGTTGTTATGTGTCTTTCTGAGTCTGGCATAGCAAGTATAGTATTTCATAGCTTACTTGTAAAGCTTTTTATATCTAATGGCTTTGGCTAATGGCGCGTATAGCCTTTATTTAATGCAATTGGGGTATTCGCTAGTTGATGGCTAGCCAAGATTGTCTCCCTTTTATTGCGAAAGAAAACAATTTTTTCTGGGAGGGCTCGAAAAGCCCTCCTGGAAAAAGGAGGACTAGACCAATAGGGGATTTGTATGTCTCTCTGCGCATGTCTATTACAGTGCATGTTGGGATAGATTCAGTTCAAATCTGACATATCTGACAAATCTGACATTTAGCAACATTTTTGTAAAGAAAAAAGATGCAAGAATTTTTTTTCACCAATATCATAGCTTTTGTAAACGATCTATTAAAACCAAATGCATGGTGGGAAAGATGAAGTCTTGTTTCATGGAAACATGTAAAACACATGGCTATTTACATGAGATCGCTTTTAAATATTCATTGCTGAACATAACTTGTTTTCTAAAGATTTTACACTGACATACAACTCCCATAATTCCATGTGCATCAAGATTAGCACATGCAAGTCCCCTATTAGAGCGTGTCAGTATATATGATGTTTCACAGAAAAATGAGACTAAAGTCTCAAACAATGATATTTTTTTTAATGGTTTTCTACAAGATCTCCTGTGAGAAATGTTATCATCTTTGGGGTGCTTAGCAATATAAGCAATATTAATACTTGTACCAAATTTCAATGTATTGTATGTATGTATGCATGTGTGTATACTTTTTAGATTTCCTAAATCTTAAGGACGTTGGCATCCACATAATCTAATCTTGTCAAATATGATGGTATCGCAAAGTCCATTTTTCGACTCATGTGCGACTTCTTCTATAGTGTAGTATTGAATAAGTATTTCTATCAAATTGTCCAGGAACTATGGCATAAGTAGTATGCTATGCATGCCCTCCTAACTGCCATTGAACAGTTTAAACGATACATAGTTTTTTCTGATAAATCTAGTTCCAGTGTTACATTTTGTTGTTAACTTTTAACAATATATTTTGGACAGCAGTTTATTCCACTACTGAATAAAATTACAAATATAAATATGCTGGGATACTAGTTTTGGTGTTACCTCGACTGATATATCCATTTGTAACCTTCGTGCATGCACATACATCTATGAGAGCACAAGCACATAGTAATTATACTTTTCATATAACCTTCTTAAACGTATGCCCCGAACACTATTACAATAACCATAACCCAGAAATTGAATAATGCTAAATATATCAAGCATTATTTGCTACTGTAATATTAGATTATGATAGATTTGGAAATTTTTCAGGCTGAGTTATCACAAAATGCCAATATCTTTGTGAATGTAAAAGAATTTAAGGAAGTTATGTATTTCGGTATATAATATATGGAAATTCACCAATACCTTTATATCTTCTCGTTGGTTATAAAATAGCTCAATTTATGAAGGGTTTGCAACTCGTTTTAATGATGTCTGTTCAATCTAGGCTCAGAGTTGAGAGGGTCCCTTCAAACTGAGGGATAACATTCCGCTCCAAACCGCAAAATGCCATTATAAGCCCATTAGGAACGCAAAATACCATTACAAGCCAATTAGGACGGCTAATGCTTCATGTCCCGAAAAGCCATTACCGCAGTAGGCGTCCAATCACTGACATTGGGGGCCAATGGAGGAAAGTTGTATTATCAGCCTAAGAACCACTCAAAGGTAATTGGTCTCTGATCTGAGAGACTTTAAACCTAGACTATTTTATCATACATTACTAGCTCTCCATATAAACCACGTGGAGAATATAACTTCAATATAAAACCAATATCAAAATCATCAATTTGATTTTAACTTTCTCACACTCGTTTTGGTCACATACACAACTCCTTGTCGAGTCTCAAACTTTAAAAACATTTATAATTATATACCGTATATTAAAATTCCGTCGTTCTTCATGAATATCAACCAACAACCGTGTACACACACTCTATCTGGCATCCCGATCGGCCCTTCACGCATAGTTTGATCTCACGTAGTAGATAAACAAATACAAGATTAGACATGGCGAAGATAATTAGAATTGTAATTAATTATACTTTTAACGATCATTTCATAGACATTTAAAGGCCAATGTACAGGTTCTACTACCTGCCTCTGCACATGTTCTCTACAGTATAAATCAAGGCAGATTGTGGGGTGGAATACATGTATACAGAGCAATACCACTCTGTCCTCGTTTCAGTGTTCCCTCTCCTGTTTTTTCCTGGAGTCTCTTCCTATAGATCTCTAGGCGCTAATGTGGCCAATATACAATCCGATTCCATTCGGCTGAAATTAAAGCACTGCGTTATATAATGTATCTATATTTCTAAGCTTTTTTTCCAATACTGTGCGGGGATAGTTGTTGCTTTTATTTATTTATTTTTTTTTATTTTATTCGGTTGGGTTAATTTTATTATGCAAGGAAAACTATTGGAATTTGTTAGGTTGAAATCAAGAGAGCCCTCATAACATTATTTTCCGCGATTTTGCAATGGGGCATTGATGATTTTCTCCCTACATATAAATTAATTGAGTATATGGTCTGATGCTTTTCCCTCTGGGGCCTGTTGCATAACACATCCTTACTTAAAATATTCCTTGCTAAGCTGTTTTTCCATCCTCAGGTAGGAAATCCCTACTGTAGGAAAATAAATTGCATTGTCTGCAGCAACGGTTTTGTACCATCCGTTTATCACGAAAAAGTAGGAAGGAAAACAAAAAGATAATGTTGAGTGATTATCTAGTTTATGGGTCAGATTTTCAGAAAATGTACAATTCACCTTCACCAATCCTCTCAAATAACCCAAGTTTCAGACGAAAATAAAAGTTCAAAATACAGTTCAATCTAACCAAACAGTTTGCTAGAATCAATGCAATGCCACATATACTCGAATTTACCTAGTTTTGACCAAATTGCAGTCTAATTTAGCAGAATTTACTAAATGTGTAGAGCTGCCAATTGTACATTTTCTGAAAATCTGACCCTTATATGAACCGGTGAGAGAAGGATGGTATGTTGTGGTGATCTAACCCATTGCCCTGTGGTCCAGAGCTTTTGTGGTTAGTGTGGCAAGTCTGGCAAGAGGAGGCGAGGATTGATGCAACGATATGGAGTCCTGCCCTTGTGATATGGGTCAGATTTTCAGAAAATGTACAATTGGCAGCTCTACACATTTACTAAGTTCTGCTAATTTAGGTTTCAATTTGGCCAATACTAGGTAAATTCGAATATATTTGGCATTGCATTGATTCTAGCAATCATTTTGGTTAGGTTGAACTGTATTTTGAACTTTATTTTCGTCTGAAATTTGGGTTATTTGAGAGGACTGGTGAAGTTGAATTGTACATTTTCGGAAACTCTTACCCATATAGTCACACTACCCCAAGCCCAGAACATAGCCCAGCTGTTGTTTTAAACAGAAGGTTTAATGATGATGTAATGCCACTCTTTCTCCTCCACATCAAAGATCATGAAAGAGGTTTGCCACACTATCTGGATGTTTCAACAGACCATATCTCCTCTAATCACTCCCTGCTTATAACAGTGAGGCAATGGCCATTTACCACTCACTCTCATCTACCTTCTTTATTATAACATTGAGAGAATGATTAGGTGCCTATAATCTACCTCACTACCCGGCTTATAACATTGAGTGAATGGTTTGATACCAGTGCCTCTAATCTACCTCCCTGTTTATAACATTGAGGGGATGATCATATACCACTGCCTCCAATCTACCTCCCTACTTATAACATTATAGGAATGGCCAGGTACCAGTGCCCCTAATCTACCTCCCTACTTATAACATTATAGGAATGGCCAGGTACTAGTGCCTCTATTCTACCTCCCTGCTTATAACATTATTTGAATGGCCAGGTACCAGTGCCCCTAATCTACCTCCCTACTTATAACATTATAGGAATGACCAGGTACTAGTGCCTCTATTCTACCTCCCTGCTTATAACATTATAGGAATGACCAGGTACTAGTGCCTCTATCTACCTCCCTACTTATAACATTATAGGAACTTACAGGTACTAGTGCCTCTAATCTACCTCCATGCTTATAACAATTTAGGAATGACCAGGTACCAGTGCCTCTAATCGTCCTCCCTGCTTATAACATTATAGGAATGGCCAGGTACCAGTGCCTCTAATCTACCTTCCAACTTATAACATTATAGGAATGGCCAGGTACTAGTGCTTCTAATCTACCTCCCTACTTACAACATTATAGGAATTTACAGGTACCAGTGCCTCTAATCTACCTCCCTGCTTATAACATTGAGTGTATGGCCAGGTACCAGTGCCTCCATCTACCTCCATGCTCCATGCCTCTAATCTACCTATCAACTTATAACATTAAGCGAATGGTCAGGTACCAGTGCCTCTAATCTACCTCCCTGCATATGACATTATAGGAATGGCCAGGTAGCAGTTCCTCTAATCTACCTCCCTACTTATAACCTAGAATGGCCTCAGTTCCTCAGTAATATGAGCCACATTGTAGGGCTGCCATCTGTAGAGGTTGTTTGACCTGCTGCACACAGTTGTATGTATGGCTGTCTGGTCTGCCTGCTGTAACACACCAGACACCAGGGCCCTTTTTTACTAGTAAGACGAGGCAAGCTCTTGTCTGGTCCAAGGGCCACATACACTCTCCTCATTCCAGTCCTCAGTTATTGCAGTGCACTCGGTTATATCTCCCTACACCACCTGAAATGATCATCCCACCATCTAGAGATACTTTATTCTACCTGAGCATTGTGCCTCTTCATGGCAAAACCATTTGGGCTGATACCGGTCTCAGGACATGACGCGAAAAAATGCATGCGCACCATCAACGAATGAATCTCGCCACCGCCGGCAGAGTAAGAAGGACTCCCTCACAGAATGGATTTATCTAGGACAGAAAATAACTTTGTGGCATCAGAGATTCCATAACTTGTTTACTGGAGAGGGTGAATGTGATAATAGCAGTCTGTGTAGGAATTACAGTGAGAAACCAATGGGGGCCAATGGAGGAAAGTTGTATTATCAGCCTAAGAACCACTCAAAGGTAATTGGTCTTTTTCCATAAAACACTTCTCTGCTTGTGTATGTCAAGTATAAACTAGTCTTAAAACCTCCTAGCATTGCGCACAATGCTGACGCGTTGTTCGCGTTGTTCGCTGACACCGGCGGTTAAATTTGTCTAGTGCCTAAAGCTTTCTCTACAAACTAAGGATAGCAAAGAAATTATAGTTATTCATGTAATAAAAAGGATAAAAAGGGTAAACCAAGACACTTTGTCCCCTACTATCTATGGTCACATCCACTCTCATGAAAAGCAGGTCATCATAGATTGCATTCCTCCAAGGAAATCTAATATTTCCACTGCATTATATGAGAAAACTATACTTTGAGCTAAATTAAGTGTGCCTGATGGACTTAACCTAATGGACTTTATAGAAGTTATATTTTACTGAATATCTTATATGTGGCATTTCATTGTTTTTCCGGTGCACCGGCAGTTTTGTTGCTTACATTTGATCAGAACTCATTTAACGGGCGATATCAGAATTTGTCACACTTTTAGCTAAAATTACTTTCTATTAACATTACTTCTAGGAAATTACTTTTGTAAGAAATTTATTTTGCAAGAAAATCGCATATGAACTGATCTGCTATATATTCCCGACAATACAGTTCTTGGAATGATTATCTTTTAGGATTATTTTTCCGCGTGAGTCATATTCTTTGGAATGCATTATTATAGGACATGTGCTGCATCTAGAGACTTGCCAACTCTTGATAAAGTTATTGCTTGTTACACACTGCAGGCATAGAACTGATATTATCATATTTGACCATTTATACTGTATAGTATTATATTATTAGCTAGGATAGCAAATTGTATTATTCACTGCCCATCCTATGGGTACTCAAATTCCAAAGTCGGATATTTTCTGGGATAATGTGTGATTGATTACAATCTAATCAGGAAAATTGCTTTACTCAAACAAGAGATTTCCAACTATTGAAAAGAGCTAGCTCTCAAAGGTATTCTAGAATACCAGCCAAAAAATCATTGTCAATTTGAAAGACTTTTGGGATATGATGCAAAATAAAAAGGACGCTTCCAACGGTCGCATCCCAAACCTGCCGGCATGAGACCACTCCTATTTGTTGAATAGAAAAAGTTAATATGGGGCAGCTTTTTACTGTGTCTGGTTCTAGGTACTTTTATCACAGAGAGGTTTAATAGCAATCTGGTATGAATTACAGTGAGAAACCAATGGGGGTCAATGGAGGAAAGTTGTATTATCAACCACTCAAAGGTAATTGGTCTGTTTCCATGAAACACTTCTTCTCTGCTTGTGTATGTCAAGTATGAACTAGCCTTAAAACCTCCTAGCATCGAGCACAATGCTGACGCGTTGTTCGCTGACACCGGCGGTTAAATTTATCTAGTGCCTAAAACTTTCTCTAAAATCTGTGGATTACCGAGTAATTATAGGTTTTCGTGAAAGATAAAGAATGAAATTTAACATCAAGAGACATTGACCCCTATTTACTACGGTCACATTCACTCTCATGAAAAGCAGGTCATCATAGATCATATTCCTCCAAGAAAATCTTATATTATTTCCACTGCATTATATGAGAAAACATTGAAATGGGTAAAAGTAAGTGCATCTAGGGATTTTTACCTTATGAATCAAAGTTATAGTTTACTGAATCCTTTCATATGTGGCATTTCAATGTTTTTCCGGTGCACCAGCAGTTTTGTTGCTTATACTTGATCACGACACATTCAATGGGTGATATCAAAATTTGTCACACTTTGTAGCTAATGTAACTTTCTCCTAACATTACTTCTAGGAAATTACTTGGGAGGAAATTTACTATGGAAGATAATCTTATAATATATGAGCTGATCTGCCATAATCTCCACAACACATTTCTTGGAATGATTTATCTTTTTCCACATGATTCATATTCTTTGGAATGCATTATTATAGGACAAGTGCTGCATCTCGGTACTTACCAACCCTTGATATGTTCACCTATATGTGATTTTCACTGACATCTTATGGGTATAATTATATAAACCTAATCTAAATGCATATTGATAATAAAAACACTAAATCTTGATAGATTTATGATAATTTTTGTTGAATGTTTTGAGTTCATCATGATAGTTTTTATATTGTTTTAAGAGGCACGATTTCGCTTTTGTGGCTATGTATAATGTACGATAGTAATATTTCAACATACTAAATTTGGTGTGTGTTGTGTTAAGGTGACCACTCCCAATGAGAATAAAGTTCTTTGCCTTTTTATCAAATTATTGGTTGCAAGACATAGGTTCCTGTAGAAATTACAAACAATAAATGAAATAATTCGAGTTAGTTGTGGAAGTTTTTATACTTTATTTTACCCAAAATTAAAGTCGGCTCAACCTGCTTCAGGGATAAATTGTAAGCATTCATCACATTTGGAACTTACATATACATGGACTTAATCTTGTGTACGATACCTTTTCTCTACACTTGGAGCTTTATTGGATAGTTTGCAAAAATGATATGATGTACATGTGTGTGTAGTCTGATACTACCCTGTTCTGTATATATGCCCTTTCCAGCTTCCAAATCTATAGTCTGGTTCATATGAATTGTGAGAGAAGGAAGGTATGTTATGGTAATTCAGCCCAGTGTCCTGATAATGTCCATAGCGTCTGTGGTTAGTGTGGGTATGTATCACAATAGGACACGAGGGTTGGTGCAATGATCAATGATGCAATGATCACTTAGATAGTGTAATGGTCAGGTATCAGTGCCTCAAATCTACCTCCCTTTTTATAACATTAAGCGAATGATTAGGTGCCCATAATCTACCTCCCTTCTTATAACATTAAGCGAATGATTAGGTGCCCATAATCTACCTCCCTTCTTATAACATTAAGAGAATGATTAGGTGCCCATAATCTACCTAGTACCTTTTTATAACATTAAGGGAATGATTAGGTGCTTATAATCTACCTCCCTTTTTATAACATTAAGGGAGTTATGCTATAATCTACCTCCCTTCTTATAACATTAAGGGAATGATTAGGTGCTTATAATCTACCTCCCTTCTTATAACATTAAGGGAATGATTAGGTGTCTATAATCTACCTCCCTTTTTATAACATTAAGTGAATGATTAGGTGCCCATAATCTACCTCCCTTCTTATAACATTAAGGGAATGATTAGGTGCCCATAATCTACCTCCCTTCTTATAACATTAAGGGAATGATTAGGTGCCCATAATCTACCTCTCTTCTTATAACATTGAGACAATGACTAGGTGCCTATAATCAACCTCCTTTCTAATTTTTTTTATATTTGTAAACGTTTATTTCCACCTTAGTCACATTAAGAGGACAATTCCTCGATGGTGGGAGGTTTGCTAGCCCTTTTTAAGGCCTTACAATATTGTTTGGCTGTGCACAGCATACTATGTTTAATAAATTCTGTTTTAATTATATCTGGTGATGGCATTAAGGGAATGATTATGTGCCTTTAATCTATCTCCCTGCTTATAA
Organism: Sthenelais limicola; assembly: GCA_942159475.1. Lineage (NCBI taxonomy): Eukaryota > Metazoa > Annelida > Polychaeta > Phyllodocida > Sigalionidae > Sthenelais > Sthenelais limicola. The sequence goes on from OW804102.1 coordinate 40,301,924, forward strand.
CATTGAGACAATGATTAAGTTCCCATAATCTACCTCCCTTCTTTTAAGATTGAGACAATGTCTAGGTGCCCATAATCTACCTCCCTTCTTATAACATTGAGACAATGTCTAGGTGCCTATAATCTACCTCCCTTCTTATAACATTGAGACAATGTCTAGGTGCCTATAATCTACCTCCCTTCTTATAACATTAAGCGAATGATTAGGTGCCCATAATCTACCTCCCTTCTTATAACATTAAGAGAATGATTAGGTGCCCATAATCTACGTAGTACCTTTTTATAACATTAAGGGAATGATTAGGTGCTTATAATCTACCTCCCTTTTTATAACATTAAGGGAGTTATGCTATAATCTACCTCCCTTCTTATAACATTAAGGGAATGATTAGGTGCTTATAATCTACCTCCCTTCTTATAACATTAAGGGAATGATTAGGTGTCTATAATCTACCTCCCTTTTTATAACATTAAGTGAATGATTAGGTGCCCATAATCTACCTCCCTTCTTATAACATTAAGGGAATGATTAGGTGCTTATAATCTACCTCCCTTCTTATAACATTAAGGGAATGACTAGGTGCACATAATCTACCTCCCTTTTTATAACATTGAGACAATGACTAGGTGCCTATAATCAACCTCCTTTCTAATTTTTTTTATATTTGTAAACGTTTATTTCCACCTTAGTCACATTAAGAGGACAATTCTTCAACGATGGGAGGTTTGCTAGCCCTTTTTAAGGCCTTACAATATTGTTTGGCTGTGCACAGCATACTATGTTTAATAAATTCTGTTTTAATTATATCTGGTGATGGCATTAAGGGAATGATTAGGTGCCTTTAATCTATCTCCCTGCTTATAACATTGAGACAATGATTAAGTTCCCATAATCTACCTCCCTTCTTATAACATTGAAAGAATGTCTAGGTGCCTATAATCTACCTCCCTTCTTATAACATTGAGAGAATGTCTAGGTGCCTATAATCTACCTCCCTTCTTATAACATTGAGACAATGTCTGGATACCTATAATCTACCTCCCTGCTTATAACATTGAGACAATGTCTGGATACCTATAATCTACCTCCCTGCTTATAACATTGAGACAATGTCTGGATACCTATAATCTACCTCCCTGCTTATAATATTAAAGAAATGCCCAGATACCAAGGCCTACCTCTCTGCTTACCATAGTGGCCGGTTTATAAGCGTGTTCTTGTATTTCTGTCGACCCCACTTTAGTCCCAGCTTGTTATTGAGATAAGAGGCAGTGGTTATTAAATTTCAGAGGCCTGTATTCTAGCTTTTAAACAAGCCCCGGCTTATAAAAGGGTCGGTACGGAATAACATTGGAGGAATGACCAGATACCACTCCCTGCTTTTAATATCGAGGCAATGACCAGATACCACTGTGTCTAGTGTACCTCCCTGCTTTTAAAATTGAGGGAACGGCCTCAGATCCAACCAAGCTCACACCCACACCTCGCAGCTGCAGTATTAATCAGGAAATTTAATGATGATTTAATAGCGGTCCTTCTCTCCACACACATGATCATCAAAGAAGTTTGTCAGTTCTGTCTTTAATGTTTGCCTTTGAGACAAGGATGCCGCGACATGTGGAGCAATGTGGTGCGAGCCATGGAGTAGGTGCTCCACATGAGAAAGGTGCTTCTTCAACTTTGATAATTCAATCAATACCAGGAGCAGCACACGTACCTTGCGTCCCCTCCTGGAGAAAACCAGTGCAGAAGGGTGACACTGTGGTCTAGGGTTCTGCATTTGGACCCCAGTAATGCCAGGGTTGTGGGTTCAAACCCCGCTGTAGGCAGCACCATTTTCTCCTCCACCCCAGTGTTTGCTAACTGAGATATTAAAAGTCGGCTGTATATTTAATATACACGGCAGTCTGTGGAACTATGAATAATTTTTCTGTTAAAATTCGACATAAAAAGAGTAGCTCTAGCACCCGTTAGCATGTTACCTCTGAGCAATATAGTGTATTTAAGGGCTAACGAGGAGTTAGCGAGGGACACACGGGTAAAATATACAAAAACTAAATCAATACCAGAAGCAGCACACACACCACGTGTCTCTTCCTGGAGGAGCTGCCCTAAAACCAGGACAGTTTCATAAGTAGCTGGTTGGCTGGGTGGCTGGCTGACTGGAGGGAATGGGTCTGGGTGGTGGCAGCGCCTATAGGTGGTCAGATCACTTTTTCATTTCTTTTCCCTTAAAATTAATTTGTTATATTTTGACTGACCTTGCATTGGGTTTTGTTGTGTTATTTCTCTATAGGAATACATAAAACAAGTCTAAATGTACAGTAGATAGCAGTATAGTTGTAAGTTGTCTATATGAACGGAGAGAGGAGGCATGAATGTTGTGGGTTCAAACCCTGGTGAAGGCACCATTCCTCCTCCACCCCGGCCATTGCTAGCTGACTGAGCATTTAAAGGTTGGTTCTGTATATAATATGGCTGTCAATGCATATCAAAATTTGTTGTTACGATTCCATAAGGTGGATACTCAGAATCAAGTTTCTAGGCACTGAAATACAGAAACATCACACTTCTAGACCTGTGTTAGATTCATGGGGGTGGTGTATAATCCTAAATACAAGTTTACCATTTTTTAAATATTTTTAAACTACAACATCTGAATTTCAAACAAAGAAACTGAGGGTCAGTGTGAGGTTATGTTGCTATTTTCTAATGATAAATAGAGAGAATGAAACGAGGTGCTAGAAATTGAATATTCATTGATATATAAACCTTTCTTTTTGGTTTTGAATCGTCATAAAGTATCTAAAAGCTAAAATAAAACCCAACTCAATTTTTTATTGCACACATACATTAAGGTAATAACACTACAACAAAATGGCACTATTCCAATAATTGTTAGAGCAACCAGAATATATGATGCTCCAATACTTCCTATATTTAGACCTGTGAAAGAAAAAAACAAATCCTCCCTCCACTATCAAATCGCCAGAACCCGGAATAATTTACCAGTAAACATTCGAAATATTCATGATAAAGATCACTTTAAAAATGAAATAAAAAAATATTACTTGAAAAAAAAAACAATAATTCTGTTTGCTCAGCCTCTCGCCTATGTCCGTCTATCCTCAAGAAATGATGTGATAATAGTAAGGTAAAAATTCTTTTCATCCTTCATTATTTCGTATTTCATTCACTCATCATAATATGCGAAACAAAATGTTCATATAATTTTGTAGAGTTTAAAAGGACATATAATCTGGTTTATATCGGATCTGTGATCTTTATACTCTGTCGTCAGAATTTGTTTTTTCTAAATAATATAAATATTATTTCAAACCATTATATAATGTGTCTCTATAGAATATGGCAGATTGCTTTGAAAATCGCCTGAAATCATTTTTAGGCGACATGTCTGTCTGCAAATTTTCTGTTTAATATGAAAATAAAAAACTCTTTTAAAAAAAATACCATAAAAATATTTCACTGCACCCCACTTATTGCACCTCTCAAATGCGCATATAATAATAGTATTTAAATACAAGTTACATAGTAAACACACTGTATCCTTCAAGGATGTTTTGATGCGCTGCCTTCATGTAATTAATTATTACATAATAATTACATATTAATTGGAGGTAATTCACACACAATCTGGCATCGCTAATGTATGAGTGTATGGGTATTACAAATAATCATTTTGTAATTACAAGTTACTTAAAATCTACATACATACAACCTTGCAAGCTTGCAACCTACAACTATCGTAATATTATAAACCACCCCCATTGTATGCAGTGCAAAGTTATTCGGAAAACAGAAACTTTCTATCTACTTCAGCTTACATTAATCTATTATATCTAACTCATTTAATAATAAAAAAGATGCGCTGGCTAGTGGAGGGAGAAAAACCCTCAGGTGACATCTGTACCTTAGAAAATTCTCATGCTACAAAATATGAATTGCTCGGCTATTATGGTTGTTATGAGACATCTCAGAACCTCTTGTAAAGTTTTTATTTTCCGTTATCAAACCTTAGTATCATCTAACCTCCTTGATGGTTACGAAATGAAGCCAAAAACGTCGGGTCCCCAATAAACCAACCCTACACAAAATCCCCCAGTTTCGGTACTACTCATTGTTTTGGGTTCCTACAAAAAACATTCGAATGTGAGGGGTACATAATAATATTGGGAATTGTTGGGTAGGGTATATCTGGTGATGGCATTAAGGGAATGATTAGGTGCCTTTAATCTATCTCCCTGCTTATAACATTATAACCTTTAAGGTAATATAATAAATATGAAGAGGCCTCATTTCCTCACGTTCGTTGTAGCGATTATACATATAACAAACTATAAATTCTATAACAAAATAAGAGTAAAAAAACTATGACTGTTTTGCCTGTATACAGACATATCCATGATTCTGGTGATGTCCCAGGCTTTATTAAGAGCGATTACTAATTATTTACATTTAGATGACATTAAGGGGATGACTGTAGGAACGATTGAAGGCAACTTTCTATGTTATAAATTAAATGTTGTATAAGGTGCTGGTTCTTATACGTTTGTAATTACCAAAAGGGGTGTCATACTTTTATGCGTCTCTCTTCATCTGGCTTAATTTGTGTTGGTTTATTATGCCTCAGGAATTAAGTTGTTTTTAACAACTTAATTCGGGATGTTATGTTACAAATGTTTGCACGCTCACGCAGTTTTGGGTGTTTTCCATTGGATTATCATTTATGATATTTTACTCTCTAAACCCTCCTTGTTAAATACCGCTAACAGAAAATACTAATAAATGTGGGACCCACCGTAAAACTATAGCATTTCATGTTTGATGACAGCTGTAGTTCCCAGGTGGCAGTGTCTCCCACCACATGGGCCCGTTGCATAACAAATCCTTACTTAATAGTTTCCTTCCTGAGCTTCTTTTCCTTCCTGAGCTCCTTGTCCTTCCTGAGCTCCTTGTCCTTCCTGAGCTCCTTGTCCTTCCTGAGCTCCTTGTCCTTCCTGAGCTCCTTGTCCTTCCTGAGCTCCTTGTCCTTGCTCAGCTGCTGGTATGGGACTTCCATACACTACTACAACAGTAGAAATCTCCTTCCTAAGCAAGGACAAACTTAATGAAGGATTTCTTATGCAACTCGGGGATGTGTCATAAAAACATCATAAACTTTATTTTATATGAGCATAAATATAAAGCACTTTATATGGGCTTTAGATATCGTAAACATCCCAAATTTAAGACTGCTCTTAGGAAATATCTTTATGATAGCCTTTATGGAACTGTTAAATTATATCTGGATAGGTTATTGAATTATGAAATAATATAAGTATACTTATTTCAACATTCACTCACATATACCTAGTAAAAGAATAATATTGATATTGTTATGGAGCTTAAAGTTAAATAATCAAACACAATATGTAAGAACTTATCTTATCGCATGACGCATCTTATATTAGTCCAATTTCCTTGTATTGGTATCACCCCCAACTCCACACCACACACCCCCATACCCTCCGATCGCTATTGTATGAAGTGGGGTGATGATTCATACTGATTCTAACCCCATCATAACAAAGGCAGTTAAGCAGATCTATGAAGTCAACACTCGCGTTCGCTTTCTTCTAATCGACGCGGGCTCATTTCAATTAATTTATTATGACTGATACCCCGCCCAGTCCTTCTGATTGTCTCAATCACCCATCCTACCTGTAGCCATCCAGGCATGAACCCTCATTAAACATGCTAATCATCTTATTATTGGAATCTGAATAAGGAAACAGATTTGCTGTCTAGCTCATCGGCGACCGTTTTCTCTCGGACGATTTTGTTTAAAGCTTTTATCTATCTATACTGGGTTGATCAAGTCCCTTTCTCAGGGTTTTTTCCACTCGCCCCAGGCCATTTTTGCATGTACGATTTGAGCATAAAGCAGTTCAAAAATAAATAAATAATATATACTTATATAGCCGAAGATGATACGAAGGTTTCAGTACATAATTTTGTCCATAGAGCAGACGGAAACATGATAAAAGAATTAAAATATCAGTAGTTGGGAACTGCTAGTTTCATCTAGGGTGATTCCCTAGGTTTAAGATCGATGAAAGATCGAAATATAGGGTAAAGAGGGTCTTCTGGTGTACCCCGAAACGAATAATATTGTGAATTCTGTACTATGACACCAATAGGCCAACATCCTGTAATAGTTCATCTTGGTGACTTTCAGCAGAGTTTGGAATGGATCGCACTTTATTATTATATGGGAAATTATATAAGTTGATATGCATAGCGCATATGTTAACTCACAAAAATGTGAAACATGTTAATATAAATAAGGATGGACAATGATTTCCATCCTTGAAATCTCATACTGAACCAAAATTATTAAACGTTCTTGTAGCGTTTCCTCTTAACGTGTATGGCCTCCAATATAAGTACGTACTGTATAGATTATTAAGTAACCGTAAGATATTACATGAACAGATTTGAGGGTCTATAGTAATGAGCTGGCGTCCATTAGATTTATTATGTTGTATCGATTTCATAATAATACTGGGTATTCAACTCCCCAAGTAGCAGCATGATATCAAACTTCAGTGAAACAGCTTTGATAATGACTTTAGCCAAAGTCTCCGCAGGGCCTAGCAAAATGAATTCAAGCCCTGGAAACCCCCTGGAAACCCCCTGGAAATTGGGTCGCTGGGGCGAAGAGTCAGGAAAATCATCATAATTCTATATGGGGTATAGTATAGTATAATATACTAGTTTATTTTGTTTTATTTCCAGTTCCCAAGTTATGGCCTCTGTTACAACAGTTATGCCAGACACACCAGCATCTTGACTTTGAATTTTAGAAGATTCTGAGTTTCTTGTTATGCAGCTTCCCCTGACCTACCCGTCACACCATAGGCCTACACTGCCTGACCAACTCAGTAATGAGTTATCAAACAGTGATTGATATACAATATAAATATAAAAGTTGTTAAATACTATACCTCCCTCCGCTCCCATACACTTCAAACTCTTCCCAGCTTTTACAGTCTAGGCTCAGAGTTGAGACAGTTCCTCCAAACTGAGGAAAAGCCTCTTGCTCTAAACCGCAAAGTGTTATTATGATCCCATTAAGACGCCTATAATCCAGGGTCAGGAAAGCCATATATAATTAGCGCAGGTAGTGGGCGTCTAATCACAGACATACCGTTCTTATCTTATCTGAGGGGCTGTGAGCAGTCCTCCACCAATAGCACCCATGCACCTCAGATATATGTGAAGTCGTTAGAGACATGTACAATTCACTTTCACCAATCCTCTCCTATAACCCAAATCTAATGCAATAAATGAGGATCAAAATACAGTCCAACATAACCAAACAGATTCTTTGAGCCAGCGCAATTCAAAATAACCGCAATAAATTCCTGGTTAATATTACAATTTACAATTAATTGCCATACAGTGATTACACACTGTTACGTCATGTAACACTAGTATTTATCATTTTTCTGCCTATATAACTAAGCAGAATTTACCAAATGTGTGGAGCTGGCGATTGTACATTTTCTAACAATCTGGCACATATAGAAAGGGACAGAAACTAATCATCTGGGCAATTGTTTCAGGGCCCGACGTCACCCAGAGGTCAATGACCCCAACGCAGGAGGAGGAGGGTCTTGCCAGCCCTACCTTCCACTCATCCAATGGTCGGGGGAATATTGACCACTAATTATGACAATTGAGCTCGTAGCAGATCTCAAGATGCACCAATGTGAGGTGCACCTAGGTAGATGGTGGGCCAAGGTGCACCACTTCTATGATAACCTCCAGCCCTAAGTGGACAATATGAACAAACATACTCTTGTTGTCCGGGCGATATTAAGCCCGTTACCTTGGCAACCAAATGGTAGATGTGATTTTCCTGTCTAGACACATCCATCAATTGGGGAATAATTCTTCAGGCCCCACGCCCCCCCCCCCCCCCCCCCCCACTGCCACCGCCTCCTCCTCCTCCTCATCCATGCTCTCACACAAATATAGCAGCCCCCACATTACCCACCCCTTTAGTCTATCTACCCCACCCCCACCCCCACCACACTGACTACATAATGGATGCTTTGGAGGGAATTGGAGGGAAGGCAGACAGCCCCGCCCATTCACAATCTGTTCCTGGGGTCTGTTTCATAACATGTCCTTCCTTAGCTATTGTTCTTGCTAAGCAGCTGGTAAGGAACCTATGGAAAAGTTGTTTATCAGGGATAAAGTAAGGATTGTTTATGAAACAGATCCCCGGATAAGCGACTATAAAGTAACGATGACGTTGTTATTGTTGTTGGGCAAGAAACATTCCTTTCCACCAATTTTATTGACGAACAATTAAATACAATCAAAAGTTTACACTTTGAACGGGTGTATCAAAACGGTGTTTTGGAGTATCTCCTAATTTGAATTTTCGTTCAAGAATCAAACGATTCTAATTTCTAGGACAACTGCCTCCGGACTACACGAACGATTGGACCTGGTGAGAACAGTTATAACCGTAACCCTAGCGGGGGATTGTCCTAGGAGGCAGTTTTTCAGGCAGTGGTTGTCCGGGTGGCAGTTGTCCGGATGGCAGTTGTCCGCACACCCTAACAAATATATAGCGTATAATTATATATTTCTCCCTTTTTTAATGAAAGAAAAAGGAGGACATAATTATAATTATAACAGAAGGAGAAAATAGTCTATACTACCCTTATACCTTTAGGCAATGCGATATTGTTTGTTCACTATTCTCACTTATCACAATTGCTATGCCCACATATGATAAGGACTGTTGGGATCACCCTGGGGCAATTTTGTGCATAATAGGTGGAGTTGCTCACTCCTGTACCTACCACACCCCATCCACTCAACACCTTCCACCAGTGTGACAATTTATCATAATTATACCTTTCTTGGGAAACAAATTGGATCGGCACCTTGTATGAAGTGCTTTCTTTTAGAATATTTCATTTTCCGTCTGGCATCAGGTTTTCCGGAAATGTACTATTCACCTTCATCAATCCTCTCAAATAACCCAAATTTAAGATAGAAATTAAATTCAATACACAATTCAACATAACAAAACAATCAACACAATACCAAGTATACATATAGGTATATCTATTTCTCTATCCTTTTATCAATCCTGTCAAATAACCCAAATTTAAGACAAAACATAGCTTCAAAACACAATGAAAATCAACGCAATACCAAATAAACTCGGATATATTTATTCCTAGTATTTATTCAGCTTACCTTACAGAATTGACTAAATATCTTGACCTAACATTTCCTGCCGACTTGACCCACATGTGTCCAGTTCTTCCTATTGTAGTGCACAATGGCATTGACCTCTGCGACAGCTGAACTAGTTTTCCTACTTTCGCTTACCATGCACTTTCTTCTAGGAATCTTTAATTTCCTCGGGGAATATGTGGCAGACGGGTCACTAGGCACCCATGCTTACAGCAGAACAAATAATGTGTGAGACATTTCTACCTTTGTTTCAAGAGGAGTTGATGAAGATGTTAGTGAGAGACATCAGGAATACAGGTCATGGGTGACATAGGGGCGACGTGCCAGTCATTTTGCTTTGCCAGTCATTTGTATTGCCTATACTCATCATTTGTGATGTGTTACAGAAAAATGAGTCATAACACGAACAAAATGGAATGGATACTTTCTGGTGGTCAATCACTAGTAAAGTAGTTGGAATATACTTTTTGCATGCCTCAAATTTGCGTGCATTTATTCAATACACAGTCTTAGAATTAGGTACATGTATTCATGCCAACAGCGCAAACCAAGCCAAAAATGACATTCTTTAAGATATCATTTTGGGCGATTTTTCCTGTGAAACATCACATGTCATTGATAACTGAGAAACATTGTATTCTTTTCGGATACAATGACTTTTAGATGAAAATATATTTAGCTCACTATTAATAACCGTTATGAAATGCATGTTACGTCCCATCGACTTCTTTTGTTACTATCAATCACCTACAATAAAAAATATCATTTTTTAGAAGAATACACCAGCAGTATTCAGAGCACATCAGGTCTTTAGAAGGTACCAGCTGTATTTAGAACACATTGGGACATTAGAACACACCGGGTCTTGTGTTATTTTTTTTTTTTTAAATATTCTTATTGGCCTTACTCATTTAACAAAATAATTCATTTAATCAAGAGAAAGTAAAACACAGCAATGAGTTCCAAACTCAGCTGGTGTGTTCTAAAGACCCGGTGTGTTCTAAACACAGTTCTTTAGAACACACCAATTCTTTAGAACACACCAGTTCTTTAGAACACACCAGTTTATTTAGACCACATCGGTCTTTGTAACACTCTAGCTGTATTTAGAACACACCAGGTCTGAGCCCAGCCTAGAATGAAGATATATAGTTCTCATAACTTGGTGTTGTAACCTTTATGACATCTTTTTGTCTTTTTGTTAGATGTATGTTAAATTACTTATTATTGATATGAATGGAATATCTCCGACCAACTTATGTAATACCTTTGTTCCTTCTTACGTGACCAATACAGCTCGTGACATTATTAACCGAGATATGAGAAATGCGAAATTAGCAATATACTCGCTTCTGTCTTAGTTGATGAATGTAGGCAAGGTACCTACATCATTTGTCCAATTAGAGCCTTGCTCAGAGTCACGACTTGTGGCGCCACCTATGCCACGTGACCTGTATTCATTTGCAGAGACAAGGATATGAAGGAAGCGATAATAGGGGATACTTAGAAGTGGAGACGGTAGCTTCCACCCTGGGAATATAAGTATTTATTTTTTTCCGGCAGATATTCGTGATATGTCCTAGTCGTGGGAATGTTGTTAAGATTAATCGTCCCCTTAACACCTCTTGAAGGTACATATGTCTGTAGTATGGAGTTAGGCTATTAGCAAATATATTATACCGATGCCTTTATGAATAAGTAAAGCTTACGCCAATGAAAAAAGGCATCAGTGTTTCCGATTCATGTAGCTGAGAAACTAGGTAGGAGATGGTAACATTTCTTTAATATGTTTGTTTTTAAAGAAACCACCTTCCAGAAACTGAAGACAAATTAGGTGCGGTATGATTTTCGAGAAAGTGGGAGGGAATTCTGGCCCTATCTCTGTACTTATATCACAAGTTATACGGTGTAATCATGCTCAAATCCGATAAGAATTTTATGTCAGTGATTGGACGCCTACTGCGCTAATGACTTTCTCAGCCCTTGAGTAGGCATCAGATTATAATGATACTGGTTCGGATCGAGAGACTTTCCCTTAGTTTGGAGGGACTCTCTCAACTCTAAGCCTGCACTGCCTCACTGGGGACGATAGAGACTCTATTGATGTGATGCGATTGTATTTGTTTTATAGATTTCGTTTTTTAAACACTAAAAATCCCAGACTTGCACACATCTAGGACCCGCCCTGCCCCCTGATATACTTCCATGTATCGCTGTTACCAGTCTACCCAACTGTGGGACCAGGAGGGGATGCACTGGTTACCCGGCAGCTTCGTGTCTCCATGGTAACCAACCGGAAGCAGACAGCCTAACGAGGCGCCGGTCTGCGCGCGGGGTTGCGATGTGTAAGGATGGCAAGAGTGCAGAGAGAGTGAGAGAGGTGCAAGGGTCCTTGGTTATCCACTTTACTTAAAGCAGTATTCCAGCAGTTATCTCTTAAAGCAGTATTCCAGCAGTTATCTCTTACAGCAGTATTCCAGCAGTTATCTATTAAAGCAGTATTCCAGCAGTTATCTCTTAAAGCAGTATTCCAGCAGTTATCTCTTAAAGCAGTATTCCAGCAGTTATCTCTTAAAGCAGTATTCCAGCAGTTATCTCTTAAAGCAGTATTCCAGCAGTTATCTCTTAAAGCAGTATTCCAGCAGTTATCCCTTAAAGCAGTATTCCAGCAGTTATCTATTAAAGCAGTATTCCAGCAGTTATCTCTTAAAACAGTATTCCAGCAGTTATCCCTTAAAGCAGTATTCCAGCAGTTATCTCTTAAAGCAGTATTCCAGCAGTTATCTCTTAAAGCAGTATTCCAGCAGTTATCTCTTAAAGTAGTATTCCAGCAGCTATCTCTTAAAGCAGTATTCCAGCAGTTATCTCTTAAAGCAGTATTCCAGCAGTTATCCCTTAAAGCAGTATTCCAGCAGTTATCTCTTAAAGTAGTATTCCAGCAGCTATCTCTTAAAGCAGTATTCCAGGCTAAAATCTCCTGGGCGCCTGGGATTTGTATGTGGCATCGCATGCTGGCATGTAATACGTTTGAATCTAGCAAGAAAAGACTTAGCAACTTTCTTTTCTCAAATAAAGAGAGAATAGTACTAGTGTTGCTTGTACACATTATCTAGGAAATCCAAATCCATTATAGTATCTACAGGACGCGTATAGAGTGTAGTAACTCACTGTCAATTATTATGTATCGCCTATTACAAACTCAAATAACCCTAATACATGTATAAGCAAAAGTGAGACTAAAAATACAGTTCAACCAAATAAAAAAGACTGTTAGATTCAAGGCAATACCAAATATACCTAATATCTATCATTTTCAAACCTAAAGTAGCAATGTTCTCTGTTTAAACACGAATTTGAAGTAGAGTTGAATGGGGGAAAGCAAGCGCCGGGGAGCGATAATGAGTGAAACCACGGTAGCAAAGGATGTCGACGGGCCTCCGAAATGTAACTACTGACTGCAGCGAAAACTGCAGCGGGAAATAATTAAAAATTATCATTCAGATGGGTAGGACAATTTGGAACAAAAATTAGAAAATATTTTGATTTGAAAAGTATTTGATTGAACTGAAAATGTAGCTTTAAGGAATAACTGATATAGATTATTTACATCTTGTTGCTAAACATTCAACTAATCAGTTTAGTCTGAGTCCACAGGGTCACAGTCCACAGGGTCCCTTCAAACCGAGGGAAAACCTCTCGCTCCTGACCACAAGATCCTATTAGAATCCCATTAGAAGGCCTCAGGGCCGGAAGCCCATTATTTTTTTACTGCATTTACTGACATAACCTGTCTTATTAGATCCGATAGGCTCTGAGCCTAGACTGTATATATTACATATATAGTGTCTCAAGAAGCGGCGATGGATATGCTCCATAAAGGCCATGAAAGAAGGTCGATCTTCCAAAATTATAAAATTTATATATATAGGTGCAATGTATTATTTGTATTGAGATCTGTCAATCGTCTTATAATGGGTCAGATCGTCCGAAAATGTACAATCAGCAGCTCTACACATCTAGTAAATTCTTCTAAATTCAGCTGAAAATGATAAATACTAGATTCGGTACGGTGGTGATTCAAGAAATATTATTGATCTTGTTGAACAGTATTTTGAACTTATAAATTGTCTTAGATTTGGTATTTGAGAGGAATCTTGAAGAAAAATTGTAAATCCGATAAACTTCACCCAATGACACGCGAGTCGGTGCTTCCCCCTCATACACCAGTGAAGGTCTTATATAGGGTGGTGGCCCCCGTTCACAGCACCACCAGCTCCACACCACCACCACCACCACAGAATCCCAGTTACAATGGGTCAGGCGTCAGAAAATGTCCAAACAGCAGTTCCACACATTTTAGTAAATTATTCTAGATTAGGCAGAAAATGATATGCCCTAGATACATCTTAGTATAAGTGGTATTTGGTTCATAAAACCAATAAAATCGGTTATACTGAACTCAATTTTGGACCTCATTTCTCTTTTAAATTTGGGTTTTTCGAGCTGATTGGTGAAGACGAATTGTATATTTTCTGACGGCCTGGCCCATATATGGAGACATACAGACCCTTGTCTCCAGTCTATTGTTACCACATGTAGAAAGACATTGTGACTTTTTTGTATCGAGGGATATATTCATGAGAAAGTGGAGTAGACTTGTAGTGGTCTGGCGCACCAAATTCACTCGCCGTTAGACCTATCCATCAAAACATCAAACCTCCAACATGTAGAGAAGAAACATTTAAAATGCTTCGAAAACACCTTCGTAATGCACTTGCTGCTTCCGGCACAGGAAGTGACGTCGCTCGCATTGACACAGCATTGAGGACGAAAAGTTTTCACTATTTTTAGATTCCTCCAAGATTTATTCTGACCACTGAATGGATATAGTGATTATAGGGTCAAACTATTCCATATATGGTGACCAGAAACTTCGGTACATTGCTGTGGCGATGGAGAGAGAGGATATTTATTTTGCTAATGAATGAATTGTCTATGGGCGGAAACTGTGAGATTCACTTCCTGTCCCCGGAAGTGATAAAGAACGCGATTAAAACAGCAAAAGCGGGCGACGGCGGCCATGACACTTACAAGCCTTATTACTACAGATATTACTACATAAAAAATCTTACCAAATGTGCAAATTGTTTGACCTATCCGATCTAGCTTTGTGACAATAACAGAGCAGTATCCTCAGCTATTGAGCTTACAACAACAAAAAATCTTACCGAGCATACTCATTGTCAGGCCCCTGGGAATGAAATCATCAATATTGCACCGCTGTTATATTCATACAATGAAATTTAAAGGCAAATCGGCCGAAAAAAGTAATTAAGCGTCGGTGAGCGATAATAAGTGAAACCACCGCCAGTTGCCGAAATATAAATGTGGGCTTTTATGAAGGGTAAATTATTCCTCCAGGGTCAAATGCGGGTCAAATGGTTTTTAGATAAATAGTAAAACAACTGAACAAAAGGTAGGAAATCTTTAGTTTTTCAACGTCTGTTAAAGGTCTGTTGGCACCATTATAAATGTATAGACGGTTTATGATGCGAGGGTTGGTGCATAAACCCATATACATCTGAGGAAAGTAAGATGTCTATCAGACTAGCCTGAGAAAGGAATTGTATATAGTGCAATTAAAGTTAATGCTTAATGTGTATAGTGCAATGAAAGCTATCCTATGAGGGAGTTATGAGGCCTCTGAGAGTGGGTTATGGGCCCATGGTCCTGTCAAACAATGGACCTGCCACCTACCGGCCCTACGCATAACTCCATAAAGTTGTAGATATTTATTATATTATAATGCAGACCTGCTCAAAGCACCTCTAAACTGTATAGGTTCCAGATTTATGTATCCATACAAATACTCAGAAAGCTAAGAAGATATTCTGATTTATTGATTTCAAATTAATAGAACAGAATATCTTCTGAGCCTTCTTACAGAACCAACACAGCAACATATCAAATTTGGACAGGGATATTACTCACATACAATCCCCCATCAGTTTGAATCAATCAAGAATGCAGATGGTAGACTTTTGAACATCTATGTATGTTGCCTTGAAGTACCAACATATGCCACAATAAAAGCAAAGACTGAAGTTTGAGGTTGTGGTGTCTTTATTTATTTAATATCTATGTATGTAGGTGATATGTAATAATTGGTATTCCGTTATAAGAGTTACATACAATCTTTTTAAGTATATATATATGAAGTACCTGGTCTATATTGTGCCTTGTCTGAATTTTGGTAAGATTTATTTCATCGTAATAGCTGCGAATACAGCTTTAAGTTATTCGCGAAGATTGATGAAGGCGAATCATACACACTTTCTGCCGACTTCACCCACCCACATATAATTATAAATACACCTACGGAAGCCACCGTGCCGAGCAGAAGCCACTTTAACGAGGTGTAGAGACAAGCCAGGGGGTCAGATCCGCAGAAAATGTACAATCAGTTAATTGATGTAAATTAAATTAAGCTGAAAAGTTAGTACATGTGGTATTGCGTTGTGTTTTTGTCTTAAATTTGGGTTATTTGAGGGGATTGGTGAAGATGAATTACATTTTCTGATGACCTGACTCTAAAACAATGCACTCATTGCCACTTCCATGCCATACCGTATATTGCTATTGTACATTATAAATGTATAATATCTATACATTATGGTGAACTCGTCAGAAGATGTACAATTCACCCATCCTCTCAAATAACCCACAGTGATGTAGGAAGCATTTTAAACATGGGGGGGGGGGGGGCCCAACTTTGTCCCACAAAGTGAAATTGTATATCTATATAATATAATCTAATACAGTGAGAAGTTGATTTGGGAATAGTCTCCCTATGACACAAGGTCTAAGATTGTGTGTCATCGCGAGTGGTGCAGTTGACACTTGAGTTTGTATTCCAAATTATATAACACAATTACGCTGTATGGCTGTTTTAATGATGGAATTTACTGATTGGTTGTCCACTTATACCATCCATTTCCAAATGCCATGTAATGGAACACAATTACACTGGATAATGTGTCAGTTTCAATATGAGACTGATGATCTGTCAACCTATCAGATATGAGGGTAAATATGCATTTTCTCAAAAGACAATATGCAAATTTGCCAACATCATAACAACCTAATTTGTGTCATAGGTTTTCCAAAATTAGCAGCATTAGAAAAACTCATATCTAGTTTTGCCCATGTTAGGTGCTTTATTTGGACCCAATTCCATGAACTGGTTCTGACTTGAGAAAAGACAATGAGGACATAGAGTACATAGAGATGGCAAGATAACTTTGAAGATTTCAAAAGTTACCCATGCCTATGTTTCCCCCCAAATACAAAAAGTAACAATTTCTAACAAATGTTGGCTAGAAAAATGTCCTCGCTTCATGACGCTGCCACACTTTACAGTTTCATGATGTTGTGTGGACATACATTCTACATTCTAGAATTTTTGCAACTATTTGGCAACAAAAGTTCTAGGTATTCCCATTCAGAGCTAATTCTCTCAGAAAGGTGAGATTGAAAAACTGCTAGAAATTTATCAATTTCCTCATGAAAATTGAAACAGGATCAAAACAAAGGATGTCAAATGCAAAGAGAGTTTATTTGAAGCACAAAGGCTAGTCAAAGAATGTCTGAAGAAGTCCTATATGTCTCTTTTAATGAAATACCTTCCTGAACAAGCACACATTCCCCAATGAATTAGTATAATCAGAATTGGATTTCATTACAAAATATCTTGATGTGACCTACGGTACCTCTTTTGTGAATGCACATGCCAAGCTCACCAGAAACTTGCCTATTGGGAGAAATGAATTTGCCAATGAAAATGGGGAAATGACACCTGCATCTGCATGTTTTTGTTCCAGTTTTGTAAGATAGGAGAAACCACTCCCTCCTGCTCTATGTTATAAAACACTGCAAAAGTTGAAACTGTCCAGAGAAAGGGGCAGACCTAGAAATCCCTGCACATTATATAAATATATTGCAGATGCCAGATATACGTGCAGGTGACCCGTCACCGATTATATTGTCTAGACCTTGGTGACTCGATGCGGTAACCATGCCCCTCCGCATCCTTGACGTTACGTCATAATTCATAATATTCCATCCTCTCGCCCACTTCCTCACTCCATGCCCACCTACTGACCCGCACGCACGTCGAAAATTTTTCTTACTTATGTAATTGTTATTTGGATAAATAAACCCATGTTATGTGGTTTCAGGCCATACCTGTGTTTATCAACTCATTTCAGTTCATCTATTATCAGCAAGTCAAGAGACACATACTTCTATGATAATTTGAATCATTAAATTGCCTGCGGCTCACATCAATGGGTATGCCCTGTATTTAAATACATGTTCTCCACAGTCCCCTATGTTCAAATGGTTAGCATGTAAGACTGCAAATCCAGACATTGTGAGGTTGAATCCCAGGGCAGGCAGCCTTTTTAGATTTGTCTCATTTTTCAGTCCTTTTATTCCTTAATTTCACTAATATCTTCATATCTGGGGCACAGTTTTCTTTCAAACTCACACATTTAGTTTGATTGGGAAAAAATTAGAGACACTAAGACCAAATTAAGCAAGAAAAGTGAGTTAAATGGGGTTCTGGGATACTAGGGTATCTGGACCAAAGGCATGGGTGGCAGTCCTAAGCTTGTGTTTATTTGCAGCGAAAATGTTTTTGCAATGGCTAGTTACAATTAACACTTTAGGCCTGCTGGAATTTTTTCATTACTGAGAGAGGGCATTTTTTATCTGGAGGAATCTTTGGTTCATTTTACAGCATTCCCAAAATTGATATAGGCCTAAAGGTAAAATGGGGGGGGGGCAAACCATACTCTGCCCCCCCGACTTTCATTGGTGGCGGGGGGGGGGCATGGCCCCTGTGGCCCCCCTGCTTCCTACATCCCTGACCCACATTAAATGCAAGAATGAGGTCCAAATACAGCTCAACATAGGCCCTAGTGTTTATCATTTACAGCCTAATTTAGCTGAATGTACTAAATGTTTAGAGCTGCCAGTTGTACATTTTCGGACGTCCAGACCCATTAAGATTATATATATATATATACCCACCTCTCCCAGAGTAATCTGACCACACATGTGCATACACGATTACACCCTGGAGGTAGATCTAGCACTATGGGGCCTTGCAGCATGGACCTAGCAACATCTCCTCCAGTAAGTCCATGCAGTCCTCCTGTATGGAAGGTGGCAGGAGCTGTATTGAATATTACATGATCTATACGGTAGACCATGTGAGGAGGAGCAGCAGGAGGAGGAGGGACAGCTGCACCGCCCCCCGCCCCCCTCTACCCCCTCCCACCTGCCTCTCTCAGTCGCTGGTTGGCGGCTCGTGGGCCCGGATACAGCTCCCAGCCACTCCCATGCCCTCTTGTGACAGATGGACGTACTAGGGCTGCCTGTAAGGGGAGGTACTATGGAGGAGATTGATGTATAGATGTTAGATGTGATAGATATTAGATGTGTACATTTAGCTATAGCCATATTTTGTCAATAATCCTTATAAAGTAAGTGTGCATCATTTTACTGTATTAACGGTGTATCTGAGTATGTGGGTCAGGTCGCCTAGAAATGTACAATTGGCAGCGCTGCACATTTAGTAAATTCTGCTAAACTAGAACGATAAATATCCATCAGGTATATCTGAGTATATTTGTTATTGCCTTGATTAAAAAAGTATTATCGATTATGTTGAACTATATTTTGAAAGTGAAAGTACAAATTTGGAACTTTATGCAGCCCCACAGAAACAAAAAACGGTTAAATCCTCCAAATTTGTGGTCAATAAATTGGTGAGGAAAAAGGGAAAAAAATAGAACATCTCTTGTTTCTGACTGACGTTAATATCTGAGAGTGCAGCTTTAGAAATAGTTTTTTGTAATTTGGGGTCGATTCGGCGGGAGAATATATGAGCGACGGTGAACGATGATAAGTGTACCTACCGCATCAACTTTAAAATATTGGGGCTAAACTGCAAAAACTGCACGGTAAAATCAGGGTGGAATATTTGCCATGGGCATAGACATCTGTTATTCATTTTTAAAACATCATTATGATCATCATTATAAATAGTCATCCATGGACATACGTAAAGTAACAAATAATGATTTTGATAAAAGCATGGCTAAATAATTTGTATATATGTCATATTGAGTCTAGGCTCAGAGTTGAGAGAGTCCCTCCAAACTAAGGGAAACATCTCAAACCGTAAACTGCCATTATAATCCCATTAGCACGCCCTACTCCATATCCGGGGAAGTCATTAGCCCAGTAGGCGTCCAATCACTGACATACCATTCTTATCTGATCTCAGAGGCTGCGAAAAGGCTGAAAAACTATAAATACTAACATGAATACCTGGATAAAGTTGTGCATTGTTCGGTCTAATATGTCGTACTGTAGTTTGAATCCTATTTTGTGGGTTAATTGCGAGGATTGGAGAAGCCGAATTGTACAATTTCCGGCGACTTAACCCGTATGCCCAGAGCAGTCAGAAACAATCATTACTCAGACAGGACGGGTCAAATATAACACACAAGTAAGCTAAGTAAGATGGTCTAGGGCATAACAAGTGGTATACCATATGAGGGTCAGATTTTCAGGAAATGTACAATTGGCAGCTCTACACATTTATTACATTCTGCTAAATTAGGCTGCAATTTGGTCAATGCTAGGTAAATTCGGGAATATTCTGCATTGCAATAGTTCTAGCAATCTGTTTGGTTAGGTTGAACTGTATTTTGAACTTCGTTTCCGTCTGAAATTTGGGTTATTTGAGAAGATTGGTGAAGGTCAATTGTACATTTTCTGAAAATCTGACCCATGAGGGTCTCTGTGAGGGCATTGGTATGGATCTATACTATTGCTGCCTGGAGGACTGGTCGGGAGGAGGGGTATAGGCCGGTGGCCTGGTTTCAGGTCAAAGCTTCCTCCAGGGTAAAGGGTGAATAGCCTGTGTTTATAGGTGGGGAGACGCCTCCTGGGTGAATACCCTCTTTATTTGTGTATTATTGGAACAGTCTGCCCAAATGATAGGGGATTTGTATGTCCGCCATCTTGAGTCTTGATTCGCATGGAATTATGGGAGTTGTATGGGGGGGGGGGGGAGGTATAATCGCAACTAAATTGCAGGCCTTACAATTTCGGAATATGTTTGTAGTTACTCCCTCACTCCCTATTTTCTGACTCAACCCGCCAATTCACCCCCACTCATTCTCGTTCCCCTCCCCTCCCTCCCCTCCCCTCCCTCCACCAGCAACAAAATACACACACCATGGAGCCAGATAACATGTTGATATTTTTTTATATAAACCCAGATTTCTTTCGGACAGCTCCTTCTGAAGTGTAGGGAATTGCTTTGGTTTCCTATAGCAAGATGGCTAATTTTAACAGTCAATCCTAAATTTGTAGTTGCGATTACAATGTTCTGAAGTTACCAATCCCTACAAGTGGGTGAACGACATTTTCTGCACAATGAATTACGATTTTTATTTCGCAATGGCAGGATGGATTAGTAATTACAAGCAGTATGTACCCCGTTACAACTTCCTTGTAAGCATTGTAAGTCTGTATGAGTAACTACGTGTTGTACATGTCCCCATATAACAAGACTTCATCTTTCACATCATACATTTGGTTTTTATAGATCATTTACACAAGTTATGATATTGGTAAACACAGATCCTTACATTGTTCGATAAGAATGTTGCTGGTATATATGTACATGTATACATATATGTCAAATGTGAACTGAATTCACCCCAGTATGCATTATAAAAGACATGCGCATTGAGACATGCAACTCCAAAATAAGGTCGAAAAGAATCGAAAAGATTTCTTGAATCAACAGAATATCAACTATACTCAGACATATATATATACAAGGCTTGTATTACAAGCTTTTGCGTCTTTGGTAATTGCAGCCAATAAAGAATGCTTTAAAATAAGTAAGTAATGCAAATAAAATATGTAACAACTGTGGGGTTATGGACAGTATGTTTTGGACATGCAGCTATATTGAAGCGGTAAAACATAAACACTGGACACACTGGACGGGAGATACTTTCACCCCGTCATATCCAAAAGTTGCTTTCAAAAGTTGTTTTATTGTTTCGCTTAGTGCGGACAATTCATCATATTAAAAAATCAGGCCAGTCAACCGAGCCAAATAAATATTATTAATAAAACCTTATTGTTTGACTGTTATTATTCGCGGGATATATGTGCAGGAAAAGGAAGGGCCAGAGTAGCAAGTTTCTACCAGTCGCCATATTATATTGCCCACTTATACGTGCCCTTCTTCCCTAGCCAGACATTATAGAAGTTGTCGCCTCCGCCATCGGCCACTCCCTCTATACTACTTACACTGTGCGACCACCACAGCCTGTACCCACGTCATACATTCCTGTATGCATACCTGTATATTATATATATGCATGAGTACATATATACATGCATTCATTGCATGCACACATGTATATTGTATACAATACATCTTTAGGCGAATTTTACCCAAATGTTTATAGTATACATGAGGGTGGAATTCGCCTGAAGATGTATATTATTCGCCTTCATCTATAACCGCTCAAATAATCGCCTCTCAAGTAACACAATTTAAGACGAATATGAGGTTAGAAATACAGTTCAAACATAACTAAACTGAATCATTTTAATCAAGGCAGTACCAAATACACTCAGATATACATATAGTATCTATCATTGTTCAGCAGAATTCCCTAAATGTGTATATCTGTACAAATTCTGATGATCTGACCCTTATAACCATGCACAAACCTCAGAGTTAATGACAGTCATGTATACACACCCACTGGCTACATAATTGTATACAAACATGTACATGTATGCATGCCATACATGCATGTATACATACAATTGTTACACATGTGCATATTGGTACATGTATCACCAATCTCATGTACATAAATACAGGTACGACCAAACACAATGTACATATTCACATATCCAAACACAATGTACATATAAATACAGGTATCACCAAACAACGTACCCATAAATACATGCATCCATGACCTGGATGACAACAACGTTAAATGGAGAGAAATACATTAACTCAATATTCTCATTATCTTGTGGAAATAAAATTAAGATTTGAAGACGAATGATTGAACATCTGATATTGTATCACTAATGTCTGTGTGTTTGTTTTTGCAGGTTTTGGAGCAGGACTCTGGTACGTTCATCTTTCATCATTATCTTCTCCCCTCTAAAAGTCTTAATTTATAATTATTTTATCAATGTATGGTCTAATAGCTTTGGTATAAGTTACCCGATCTGGACTTCAATGTTACAAATAGGAATTAATAACGACAACAAGTTTACGATTTGGTAGTTGTACATTTTTTTGCACCGCGGATGTGCTTGCGAGCAAATACATGATTTTGATTTGATTTTGAAAAGTATTTCATTCAGGATATGAATTACACAGAATGCGGCTGTCATCACAACGTGAGGAACGTTATAATATTTCAGATTATGACGATAAAAAGCGATTGAAATGACATAATAATGACAAAAGCTTGAGGAGATGATACTAATTAACAAAAACAAATTATCAATATTTTGAGTTTTTTTGTTTTTTTAATAAATTTTATTGATCAAAGTTTCACAAACTGTGATAGCTCTCATTCCTTGCAATCGTTCATAAAGTAAGTAAGTAAGTATGTGACCGATTTTCATGTATGTATCATTTTTATTTCCAGTTAAAATATTCGTTAAATTTCGATTTGGATAAAGAAATAACGAAAGTACTATTTTATACAATCACTACCTGTGAGCTTCACAGGTCTTCCGGGTTACCCTCTATACATGATGGGGTCGGCAATAATCCTCTTGATAAAATATCTTAAATCTCTAAATCTCTTAAAATTTTGCATTTATCAGGTCGAGTTTTATACATACACTTTATGATAAAGGACTAATAAGACATCAAACATCTATTTAGGCTTATCTAATCTTGACAGTTGTTAACAGTTGTTGCAAACTATTATAACGTTTCATCATTCTATATAACATAGCTGTTTTGGACCTGTGGAGAAAAAACACAAGAATCAATGGCTATGTTCATTTATATCTATCAGTGCCGAAAAAACACTACCTGGCGCGGCGTGATTTGATTTTTTGACAATTCTTCTTATAGTGATTATACAAATAAATTGATAATAACTCCTAAATTTACAAATCTTCCTAATTTGTATCTATGATATTATACCCCCACCCCCACCCTCATCAACCAATGTTCTCAAGACTCCGGCCGGGATCTCTTTCCTTAGCAATGACACCCAGATACATGCCATATATAGGGGAATGAACATAACATACCTTTGCACAGAAGAAATGTAACCTTTTCCTTCGGAAATAGAAACATATACTATATATAAATACTATATCTACAATCCCATTTTTCGGCCGCTGCACAGAAATGACACTTTAGTTGCAGAGAGTTTGAACGTTTAGTATTTCCTGAGATAAGTATGGGGAGTGTTAGGTTCTTGAGAGAGTGAAAGACAAGAGCAATATATATCCAGTTGCTGGCCAATCAGCAAAGACCATGGATCAAGTCATCATAATAGGTACAATTGCAGTTGACAGACATTTATGGGCGAAGTCCTCAGATTATGTACAATTCGTATTCACCAATCCTCCCAAATAACCCAAATTGAAGATAAAAATGAAATTCCATTTCAACCTAACCCAAGAGGTTATCTAAATCAGCGCTATACTAAATACAATAAAACCGATATTTACCATTGTCCGTCCTAATTTAGTGGAATTAATTAAATATTTAGAGCTGCCGATTGAACATTTTCTTACGTCCTGATCCTTATAAGTCTAGGCTCAAAGCCTCCCAAATCAGATAAGAATGGTATGTCAGTGGTTGGACGCCTACTGTGCTAATAACCTTCCTTGTCCAGGAAGAGGCGTCCTAATGGGATTCTAATATCATTTTGCGGTCAGAAGGGCGAGGCTTTACCTCAGTTTGTAGGAATCCTGCCAGCTCTGTGCCTAGACTGCATTGTTTGCATTACTATTTCACTATTCTATTTATACCTCTATCACTACTACATCGGCCAATACATTTAACATATTACAAAAGACGCTTTTCCAATCTGTGCATGTATTCTGGCGTTGCTATTGATACTACTAATATTTATTAATAACTTATATCTTCACTTCGTTTTATTGATAATATATCTTCACTTATTTTATCATGTCCGAAGAGATTCTAACAGATCAAAAATCTTTCAAGTTCTCTACATTACCAACAATACATCAACCAAGTCATATCTATGTTGTTCTCCTCAAAGCACATCCCCTATCCATTACAATGGGTCTTCATCAACCATCATGATAACAGCATGGGACAAATAAAAAGGCATTTTGCAAGGCATTAGGCTTAGGATATATTAGAGATGGAATACTATCATGCAATGTTAAGTACCCCTGAACATCCTTAATATAAATTCATTTCTAGAATACGGTTGATGGACGTGGTATTTAGGGCGGCTCCGTTCACCTTCCGATAACTCCCGAGTCTTTGACATCGCTTTCCTTTCACGTAGCTGACGGGAGTGCACTTCCGTCAGATTTCCTTGCGTTTGGACAATCTTTGAACCAAAGTCATATAGTGTAAATATTTAGCCCCTTATCAGCGAGCTAGAATTCTATAGTTATATTAAATATTTGAATACAAATAGATATACAGATATACAGATAATATATTAGCTGAAAG
Organism: Sthenelais limicola; assembly: GCA_942159475.1. NCBI lineage: Eukaryota > Metazoa > Annelida > Polychaeta > Phyllodocida > Sigalionidae > Sthenelais > Sthenelais limicola. The sequence goes on from OW804102.1 coordinate 40,327,020, forward strand.
CCTCCCAGATCAGATCAAACTGGAATGTCAGTGACTGGACGCCTACTGCGCTAATGGTTTTCTGGCCAAGGAGTAGGCGTCCTAATGGGATTATAAAGGTATATTGTGGCCTTAATGGGAGTATACTGGCATTTTGCGAGAGGATTTCGCTCAGTTTGAAGGGACTCAAATTTGAGCCTGAATAGCAATTGGCAAATTCTAATTCTCTATTCATGTAAGGAAGTTATTGAATTAGCTTGGAAAGAAATGATGTCTCCATATATATATATGATTTAATCTTTCAGTAATTGAACATATAGGATAACATGAATTTTGACATGCCTATACATGTAGATCTGAATGTTTTGTAGGCTCAGAGCCACTCACATCGGATAATAATGGTATCCCAGTGATTAGAAGCCGACTGCGTTAATGACTTTCCCGACCCGGAAGTAGGTCTTTGGCGGCCTGTAGGTCTTTGGCGGCCTGTATTCTCCTCGTATGGCCGAAAAACAACTCGGCCTACGGCCTCGTAATTTTCGGCCATACTCGGAGAATACAGCCCCCCCTCATACGCGATACTATGCTGTTCTTGCTATAATATTATCCTTTAAAATGATAGTAAGACAAAACTGTATATCATATTATACAGTGTGAACTGGTAACTTTTAGATAAAAAGAATCGTTAAGATATATTTGTAAGTTTATCTAGATATATATGTTGCCTTTGTCTATTAGGATATTAACCTGAACAAATAGCGCAATCATTTTCCTGATGTATTGTCCGATGTTATGATTTAAATGTCAGTGATTGAAAGGATATTGACCTGAACAAATAGTGCAACCTTTTTCGTGATAGAATGATCGATGTTATGATTTAAATGTCAGTGATTTAAAGTTGATAACCGTCTCGTTTGTGTTCCGTATGAACTGAGAAAAGCGTCTTGCTCTGATGTGTAATATTACTATACTGAATAACAAATGTCAATTCAAATCAAATGTCCAGACATCGTTCTATGGTACTTGTAGGCTGTTAAACTCGGAATGTTGTCGGCAGAATGCGGGACCATGTACAAGTGAGTTGTGGAACGTGACAAAAAAATCCCAAAGCCATTTGAAGTGGTCTAGATATTATTAATCTTATTAGTGAACGAATATATCTATTATATTGGTGCGCTTCAAGTGTATAGCCTTTGGCTCTACCCCATAAATAATATACGATAAGAATAGGCTTTGATTCGTCAATCATCTGACACACGTGACATAACCCTCATTAGCATATTCATAGACCATAGAACACACCACTTAATGCTTCTCAGACATCTATTTGTAGTTTCGGTCACCGACCCTTGGTCCAATATTCCCCAAGGCTTCATTTGTATAGATGAATAGGTTTTAGGCCGTCAAGATGTGTACAATCGGCTGCTCTACACATTTAGTTTTAAATAATTAGGCTGAAATATTATGTATAAGTACTAGGTACATATCCGAGTGTTTTGCGGATTATGTTGATTTAAAAAATTGGTTCGGTTGTGTTGAATTGTATTTTTGTCTTAAATGTGGGTTATCTGAGGGGTTTGGTAAAGGCGAATCGTACATTTCCTGGCGATTTGATACATATACGGGAGAGGCCATAAGAAAATGTACGATCGGCAGTTCTACACATTTAACAAATTTGGACTTGATAAGTTATAGAATGATTCTGTGAGTGTCACCCCCTCCGTATGTGTACACTTTTGCTAATTATTAACCAGAAATAATGACAGAAGTTATGTGATTTTTCTTTTAAATTAAGAATGGCAGCACATGTATACACTGTGTCCTTATCCATCAAGACACTAGTATACGATATATAGGCCTACTCGTATGACTAACACGAGATTCTTAATTCAAATGTCACAAATGTCTTTACAGTGTTTGAAGTGGCAATAGATACGATAGTTACGATTCACAAGTCTAAACTTTAGTTTATTTATTACCACTTACACTCTTGCTTTTTTATTTCACCGACATTGTCCTAAGAATTGGGAACATCTCACGGGTTGGACAATGCAAATATGTACCTTTGGACTTGACATATCTAAAATAATGGTAACCGATAATTAAACTGAGTTTCAAATAATTACATTCATATCAAGAATATATTGTTGACGATTCAATTCAATTCAATCTATATTTGCGTTTCCGCTAAAAATGATTATTTCTAGGTTTATTACAGAATAATTTACCAGGTCTCCTATTTTGTACAATCTTCAAATTAGAAAGAGAATCAGGAGAGAAATCCTTTGGCTCAAACAATTTGAGGAGTTTTTGACAAAGCAGCTTTTCACATTAGAAAACACTTAAAGATTCAATTGCATTTCTGTTGTTTGAACAGCTATTGTCATGAAACTCGAGAAGAAAGTACGCCACCTAAATAAGTACAACCACTCATTGCAGGTTCCAACACGTCCTGACATGATAAAAAATGTATCAAGATAAAATACCCCCCCCCCCCCCCACACACACACACACACACATGCCTCAGAAACACCTATTTGCAATTACAATGGGTGTGTTGAAAGGTGGAAAGTGATATAGGAGAGGGGGGAGTCGGAGCAGTTGACCGTATCAGGGTCAGGTCGTGGGAAAATGTACAATTTGCCTTCATCAATCCTCTCAAATCTACATTTGGGACAGAAATCAGTTTAAAAAACAATTCACCTTAACAAAACAGACATTTTAAATCAGCGCAATAACCAAAAATATCCCCAGATATACCTATAATATCCATCGCATTTGAGCCCAATTTAGTGGAATTTAACAAATGTGTGGAGGTGCTGGCGATTGTACATTTTCTCTCGACCTGACCCACGATCAAAGCGAGTGGTCTATGGGATATGAACACCTCAGTAATGTCCACCACATGTGGCGCTGTGTGGCTATTTATTGGCCAAGCACGTGAGCGGGGAGGTACTAATGGAGGGGGAGGTGGTGGGTGGGTGGGGGAGGAATGTGTGTGTGTGCGTGGGTCAATGATTAACAACTCTGGTTGTCTGGTGACTGGCCGACCACGCAGACTGCTTAGTTAGACCTCCACCAGACTACAGTCTCGTCCATATAAACCGATGCATGCTGCCATCCAAATTAGGTCTGGGTCTAAGTATGCGAGACTTGATAAGGGTCAAGGCGATCCTCTCTAATAACTGGAATAATTTATGATAAAATTAAAATATTAAAATATAGTTCAATCTCTAGAGCTACAGAGTGTACGTTTATGATGCCCTGACCTATACAGTTAGTAGTTAGGCCCACAATAAAATGTGTTTCTTGTTCGAAGCAGCTGAAAACTAGGAATGCATGTGGAGGGTGGTCACTCTTTAAATTTAGGACCGCCGTTCAGAAAATTAAAATTGAGTGTGAGAATTCCTACACTTTCCCCCTTACTTCGGTGGGTAGGAATACAAATGCAATGTGTACACGTATATAGGATATTCCTACCAGGTGGTAATTTCACCTAGGAAGGAATTTTTTCCTTCCTACAGGTGAAGGAATTCACACAAAAACCTGCTTTCTTTAGCTTATACAACAGGCCCCAGTTGGCTCTCACTGTTCATCGTGAATCATTTAAACCAGCAGTCTCAGTTGGTGTTGGTCGTTGGTAAAAAAACTAAAGCTACTGGCATTCAACTTTTTGCTCATTCTTTTATAAAACCATCTAAAAGTCATTTGACCAAAGTTTTGGAGGAGTTTGTTTTTGCTACAGGACTTCATAAAAGTTCGCATTCATATTTCCATTTCGGGGACCATCCGAGCTGCTTTCCTGTAATGACTTCACTTATTACCGCTCACCAGCGGCCGATTTGTTCGTTTCTATTTTGTATAAATATGATTACAACAGCAGCAGAATATTGATAAATTCTGTCCAATAAGTTATAACATGAGTAAATGTAGTAAGATTTGTGTGTGGTAATAGCTGAGAATACAGCTTTGATCACTCATTCCACTATAATATGAGTCAGATTGTCAGAAAATGTACAATTCGCCTTCACCAATTTTCTCAAATAACCCAAATCCAAGACAGAAATGAGGTTCAAAACACAGTTTACCATTACCAAAATGATATTCATAATCAAGACAATACCGAATAAACTCAGATGTACCTAGTAACGTTATTTATCCCGTTTCAGCCTAATTTAGCAGAATTTACTAAATGTGTAGAGTTGCCAATTATTCATTCTTTGATGATCTGACCCATATAGCGCTGCCAATCTCTCTATATGAAACGCACTGTAGTGGATCAGTAGGTCTGGCCACGGCTCAATGCTAATACCCAATGTGCCCCTTGCTAATACTAGATGACCATTACTCAGCTGTGCTTGGTCATGCTGACCAGTGGGGGGTCTGGAGGGGGTGCTGGTCATCATAATCAGTCAAGTCACTCAAACACGTACACAAAATTGCATGGAAACCATTTTGAATGTTGTTGTTTTAAACCTGGAGATTAGATTTTTATTCTATGTTAAAGCATGGGATATTCACCTCCACAATGAATGAATGAATGAATGAATGAATGAATGAATGAATAACTTGAAGTTTGTGTCACCTCACCATTCTGCATGAATTTACACATGTATAGCATGCATCTCTATATCATTATTACTATGGAAGAGTGAAGCCTTCGAAAGGATTTCGGCGTGTGCCCAAAATATAAATGTGAACGTTTATAAACCCATGTAGTAAAAAATCCAGACAGAATCCTCCAAGATTGTGACATTACTGAGAATGTAACAAAAAATAGTTCACGAATTGGTATGCACAAACTAAAAAAATACTTTAAAACAAATAGTGTCTGGTTATATCAACGAGAGTGGAAGAAAGGCTTGTCCACTCTCGTTGGTTATATCAGCGATGATGTACGTATACATTCCAACTGAAATACATGGAATTCGGACCCCAGTAATGATAAATTATTGAGAATATTTTTTTGTGGTCGGGAAGTGTATACCGGTACTTATACTTCTCACTCACTATTCCCGGTAAGAGGGCATGACCTCATCTCAAGATTAGTCCAGCAACGTACACGATGGTGGAATCTATACTTGAGGTTTGAGAATTCTTGATAAGTAATATCTGAACCTAGAATTAGACACACTGAGGCCGGGGGTGGGATGGGGGGTGGGGGCAGCATTCCAGGGGTCTAGTTCTGTGGTAATATGATATATTTAAAAAAACGGCAAGAATGCCCAACTCTGCCCAACGAATATATAATATATATATATATCACGGGTGAAGTCGCCAGAACATGTTCAATTCTTCTTTGGAATCCTCTAGATTTAAGTTTTTTTAAAAAAAGAAGGTTCGAAATAAGTAAAAAAAATAATCGAACAGACTATTTAAATTAGGGCAACACCAATTATACCCAGATAAACCTAGTATTTACTATTTTCCAGCCTAATTTACTCAAAGGTAGAGTTACCGATTGTACATTTTCTGACGACCTGACCCATTTTGACCACACGACAGCCGACTCGTTGTTATAGAATGCATTCTAGTTGCTCTGAGTCAGCCAAGGGATTGGGTATACTAGGCTTGACGGTGATTAACTCGACTTGTGTGATTAGTAGACATCCTGGAATATCTCAAATGGAACGTAAATATTGTTTGTCTCCATATACTTCACCATTAGATTAGATAATGCCATTACGAGCTGCATTCTTTGCTATTCCAATAAAAAACCTTGTCACACAATGAGTAACTTCCGTTGTTAAAAAACAATAGACTATAAACATTTTTTATAAGATCGGAAAGATGTGACAATTCCATTTTCTATCAGTATCAAGTAGCTTCAGCATGGCGCTAATCCCCGAACTACATGATATGGAATTCATAATATATCCATCTTTCTCATTTAAAGAACAACGTATAAAACATTATTTCTCTGGCTTATAGAACAGGCAGTAGTTTTGAAAGAATTCTGACTTGAGGTCCTCAGGAGGCCCGTTGCATAACAAATCCTTACTTAAGATGTTCCTTCCTTAATTAGTTTTCCCTGCTAAGCTGCTGGTAAGGACCTTTGGGGGAAGGAATTCGCGGTAGAGGCAATGCTCATTTCTCTACCTAAGCAAGGAAAAATAGTTTATAGCAAGGAATATTTTAAGTAAGGATGTATTATGCAAAGGGCCCGACTTTAATAAGAATGTAAGGACATACTGTAGCTGTCTAGACTGGATAGCACTCACACAATCATCCCCATCATCCCATACATCATTTTAGTAATTTCATCTCGTTTCTCGTTTCTCATTTCTCCTTTTTTGGTGTTGGCCTTGAAAATTCTCATCATGAAATTGACGGGACAGTAAACATGATATTACTTTAAGAAAAACGTTTTTCCGTGTGCTATTTTAAGAACTAATATCATTTAAGAATTAGTCCAAATTTGTCAGTAACTGGCGTTTTTCTGGTTCTCCTGTTTCGTGAAAAGTAATTTCCGGTAGATTTGATGAAACATATTGTTTAAAATTAATTTGAGTGTTCATGTTTTGTCAGGTATTGTAAAGGATTTGAGAATATCCTTGCCAGGGTTTTCTAAGGCCGGCCATGTGTATAGCTGCTTATGGTTATATATATGCATGTACAATAACCAAATGGTGGTAATAATCGAAAAGAGTAGATTGTGTCATATCGCGCCCAGATATGACCAAATATGTAGGTAAGTATGGTATTAAAAGCAATCACTCAGACCCACCCCAACCCAGACCCCCAGCAACCAACCCTACCACCCGTCTGGGTTACCAAAGGCCAGTGTACATGCATACATGTTAACGAAGCATTGATAATACTCGGAAAAAAGCAGGGCTTCGCATTTTGTTAGTGCATTTCCTCTCTCGTGTCAAATAAAGCCCCCCCCCCCCTCCCCGCCCACACACGCATACTCACACCAGCACGTACCAAGCCCATCCTCTTCTGGTATAAATTAATTAATTTAGAGCCATAGTTATTTAATTTTTGTGGTTTATAAATTACGAGCTTATAATATAAAATGCATTTCCACACCCAACCCATTATATGGTAGACGAGGAGGTCGAGTAAATTCGATTATATGTGAACATGTCTAAATACGGTACTACAGGCAGGGGCACTGTGGTGAAATCTCTCCACGGTCAAGTAGCCTTACTCCAGACCATATAAGCCTACCGCCATATATACTCCATGGTCAATGATCATTGCGTAACAGCAACTTAACATGACCTTTCTATGTATTGTACCATAGTTATAGCCGCAGTTCCAGTTAAAGCTATTATTCCAGTTAATGTCGATGGAGAAGTATTCACCTGATTTCACCTAAATAAGGAATCTAGTATTATGTCGTTCAAATCTTCTGAAAATCTACAATTCGTCTTCACCAAATTATCCTTTCGAATAAATCAAACTTAAGACAAAAATGAGTTTCAAAATACAGTTCAACATAAAAGAAGATTTAGTATATCAACGCAATACCACCTATACTCAGATTTTAGTTTAGCAGAATATACTAAATGTGTAGAGCTATAATTGATTTATCTAATATCTGTAAGGATAATATAAATAGCACCGAAGATCACGAAAACACACAAAAATAGTTTCTATATTACACTTTAAAGTGGCTGGTCCTTGAGATAAGTTGTTTTGTACGCGACCCCGTGGCGATAGATTTTACACAATATTATACTGTCTTAATTTGTATGACTCAATTCAGTTTCATAATTGTAATCTAATTTAGTTTTTCATGTATTATACCAGTATTATATTAGTTTCTTTCTAAACTAGTAAACGCTAAATCTGTCTGACGCTAAGTTTGATATTTGTTATGGTTAACACTGAGAATAGTGTATGAAGACATGGCCAATAAAACCTTCAAACAAAGTGAATCTTCATGTGGGTGAAATAGTCAGAAAGGCGAAGTCGTCGAGAGGCGAATTGTACATTTTATGACAATTTCATACATGTATATCCTTAGATACCAATAATAATAATTAAATCTCGGCCACCACAAGAAGTGTGGTTGAGAATAAACGAGATGCGCGGTCACGTGATAGGCTCGTTTAATTAATTGTTACATGATTTTTAGCGTTGTTTGACCCTATATTTTTGGATAATTATTAAATCAAAGGGCCATTACATCAGCCGCATTGCTTTTGCTCAGGGTTCTCTGCGAGAATACTGTAATAATGTTGGTTTTATTTTTCTCGTAGACCCTATGTATCTGACTTCGACTCCCCTACGGTACGTCTCGTTTAATTTAAAGATTTATCTTATAATGCGTAAAATCCACAGGTACGTGCTCTAAACGCAATAGATAGCTAAGTAATAGTGTACCACAGAAACAGGACCTGCTAATAGAATTGAAATACTGAGCCAGAATATTTCCCAAGGACTAATTATATTTGATTATTGTTTTATCCATTTTGGCTAGTGTATGAGAGCAGAATAAACAAATTGTGGACATTTTGATAATAAATAGTAGTACGTGAAACTCTTGAAATACTCATTTTTCTTTATTTGTCAGTTTTATTATCTATCTTCCCATCTTCGTTGATATGGATTTTAAAAATATTTTCTAAAAAATTTCTAAAAAGAAAGATGATGACAGAAATGGAAAAAGGGAACTTTAGTTGCTCAGACAACATGAATGCTCAACCCAGTGTGGTAGATATTAAGTCTAGACGACACAGCAGCCGTCCTTTAATAGGCCAGGGCAGTACACTCATGCAAATTACATAATTGATTTGATTTTTAATTAAATCATCTGTCTAAAGTCATGAAATTGTACACCTGTGGTTCTGTTCCCATGTTTCCATCCATAACACCTGATTTCCTATTGCCATAACACTTGATTTCCTATTGCCATAACACCTGATTTCCTATTGTGTGGTTCATTGATCTATCATCAGGTCGCGGCATTAATTGATTACGCAATTATGATATATATTCTCTGAATCTACTCAACACAAATATGCTCAGATCTAACTATAATATTTACCATGGTCAGCTCAATTTAGCAGAAGCTAATGAATAGTGCAGAGCTGCCAATATGTTAAGGTGTTCTTTGAAATCCGTTTATGCTTTGGAGAAAGAAAAGGACTTGCTATATTGAACATAATACCTTTCCGTTAGTTCTTACTCTGCTATATAAATACCATAATTCTATGTGATTCTAGATGGTGCACATCTAAGTCCCCGCTCAGAGTAATTTATTCAGAGTTTAACGTTCCCAGACAATCGTAGCCATGGAAACACTAAAGACATTCCCTGTCTTTTCATGGTGATCTTATGTCTGCTAATTGGAAACACAATTCTATCATTTCATGATTTAGGAAGAATTATGGTTTGTTCAGCAACATATTGAATATCATTAGGCGAACGTTGCACGCACAGAATCATTTTTTCATATTGACTTTTGAATTCCTATTGTGGTTACCAACGGCCAGTCATGTTAAATTGTCTATGGTTGAACTTGTATAAAAGAACCATTGAAAGGAATAGGGCATATCGTATTCTGTTAGGGTGTTGCTTGTTGCCCTGATATGACCATTTAAATACATGCGTTAAGATAGGACGAGAATTAACCAATCCCATCCCCATTAATTGTAATCGTTATCCTTTTCGTCTTGAACCTGATGCTTTGCATCCTTAGAATTATGCTTTAATAGTTCGCTTAGTATTTCTGGTGTCAATTTCTGTATTCTGTCGTATCCGAGGCACCTCAGGTTGATATGAATTACTGACCAGTTCCTTACTATTATTATTGAAGGTCTGTATTCATCAAACTGTTGTAATAAATATTAACAAAGAAGAGTTACGTTCCTGAACAATGCTGTGGTCTTTTAGTTCATCTCCGAAATTTCCAGTAATTTTCCAGTTAAATATGAATTTCCCCAATTAAAAATGGATCTCCCAATTTAAAATGAATTTTCCCAATTAAAAATGTTTTGGAGGCAGATAACCATTTCCTCAAGTCGGACTTGCCAAAATATGTGATTATTCCCCACATCTATTGCATCATCATTACCTCATACATTTTAGCATTGTAGTGAAGATCTTTGAATTAAAGGCTAGAATAATTTTTGTATATATACTATTCATATGGCGTCTTATTGAGAACTTATCACATCCATGATAGATTATGATACACTACACATTTACCTTATAGTGAGTAGGTAAAAAATAAGTGTTTAATTTCCAATTTTCAACATCTTACATAGAAATATCAAAACTGAACATATAAACATTAATTAATATAATAATTTCCACAGACTAACTAACATAAATCATAGAATGCATTATGATTACAAATGACGCACCTTATTTTATTGTCAATATATCAAAATTAGTATAATTAAATTCTTTATTATAATTTATCAACTTCTCAATATACAACTGGGAGGACATTGTCAGGTCTCCCAGTACATGCCAGCAACGAGAGTAGAGGTGCCAGGGAGCGGCAAGAAAATACAGAAAAGTAAAGATAAAATTTGAAAATTCAAATAATTACTACTGCTACACATTTATAATCGTAATTCACCCAGGGTAACAGTTACAGAAATAACAATAGTAATAATTAATAATAATAGAATAGTAGGGCAAGGAAGGCGCCAGTAATAATGGTCTGCAATAAAACTCAATATTAGGTTGATACACAGGCAGGGACCGCAGATCTGCCAAGTTTCCAAAGCAAGCACGCTCACATGGGGTGACACTAGCCTGTTTCACTATATTAGCTGCTCTCTGTGGTGGCAGTGGTGGTGGTGCTATAGTGGTGGTGGTGGTGGTGGTGGTGGTAGTGGTGGTGGTAGCCTATAGACAAATCAAGGAGGCATCGGGTGGACCGACTAATGCCAGGTATGGTGCATACACTAGCATATATATATCCAAATACAAGCAAATAAGCCTTTAAAATCTTGGTTTGCTTGACAACCCCATGCAGGGGACGATCTGCTTCCAGGGTATATAGCTGGTCACCTTATGTGAACTCATCTCCTCCAGTACATCGTCCCCCACCACTATTTACCCTCCCCAGAACCCTCACTCCCCAAGTACTACCCCTCGCTCTTTAGAAAACAGAGAAAATGTGAGAAATTATGGATCCGTCAAAATTCCCCCTCGGACCGTTGAGCTCTGGGCGGCTCGATCCCGGCGGCTGGGTAACAGCCAGTCTCTGATCGACTTCCCTGATCACCTGGTCATTTCTTATAAGGGAGGAGGCGGGAGAATCTGCGGTGGTGGACTTTTGAAGCGCGCATGTGCCGCGGTGGGAGTCTGCTTCACAGCCATCGTGTGGGTGTTGTCCGATTAGCTGCATGGATAATTCTATCAGGGTTTCTCTATCGTCTTGATGAGATTCTCTTTCTATTCCTGCCTGTCATGATTCTCACCGCGGCGCCCCCCTGTGAGACATGATCTCCTCCGCCGGCCCGGTGACCCAGACAGTGGCTGTGTGACCTTGGCCCGCAAGGCTTGAGGTCAGACGGCTGTTCCGTCTTGCGACGTCACCCCCCGAGTTAGTAACGGCCTAGACTGTTACCGGGCGAGGTTGAGGGGCAGCGAGACCGAGAACTTACCATTATAACAGGCGGCCCAGAGGTGCGGACGTGCCGGGGGAACCTCTCGGGGCTGTCCGGTCTCTGTCTGCGATGTCGAAGGATCAATGGATACGTGAAAAAGTGTAGTTAACGAGGACATAGGGCCCTGCACACATAACAGCCATTGGATCTAAAGTAGCGGGAAGGGCTGCTGAGACCAACCGTCTGTGGAAGAGCAGGAGCAGGAGGACGACGACGACGACGAGAAGGAGGAGGAGGAGACTTATAATACCTACTACAACTACATCTGTGGTGGATTTAATGCATGGAAACCTGGATTCAAATCTATATTGCAACCTCGAGCAGGAATACAGGAGGACAGGAACAGCTAGCATACACTGGAGCAGGGAGAGAGAAGCAGGAGGAGGAGCAGGAGGAGGAGGTGAGATATGTTCTCTGTCTGATCTACCTTGTAAACCCAGCCAGGTTTTTGCAACTGTTGAATATTTGTACGAAGGATCCGAACGTCTGGCCTGAGCTAGGAGGAGGTGGAGTGGGAGTGGGAGGGGGCTAGCATGGAACCTTTGCAATATGATTGTAGGTTTATTCAATATGTAAGTAGACATGTATGTATGTAGGTGTGTAGGGCGACGAGGAGAAGGAGAAGGAGGAGGTGGGAGTGCAGTCTGGGCATCGGGGGAGATCATTAGTGCATCACTTGGTGACATATGCTAATTTAATCATGGATGGGCTGGAGTGTGTAGACAATGGGGCCTGGGCCTACCCTACCTACAGCCTGTCTGCCGCCATGGAGGAAATTACAGGAGGAGGTTACTGGAGGATACTACTGCTAGAGATGTAGTATGGATGGTGGTGGTGGTAAATTGTAGCAGCTAGCAGTCATTATTATGTTGGATTGTGCCTGGATGTCTATCTATGTATACATGTGCTAAGTCCGTGGTATGAGCGATCCAGTCTAGGCTCACAGCCGACGGAATCCCTCCAAACTGAGGTATATCTCTCGCTCCTAACCGCAAACTCTCATTAAATTATTAGGATGATCGTGGTTGGCCTACTTTGGCCCGGGAACGCAGTAGGCGTCCACTCACTGACATACCCATCTTGTCTGCTCTGAGACGCAGTAGACGTCCACTCACTGACATACCGATCGTGTCTGCTCTGAGAGGTCCTGAGCCTAGACTTGATCATATCTGTCCATTCCTCCTGGCCCAACCCTAGCTCCTGTTATCTAGGATCTTTCTGGTCCTCCAGTCCATGTGTCTGAACTTGCTTCTACTCCTGTTCTTTTCTTTCCCGTCCTGCTCTTGATCCCCCGTCTGCTGTTTCTCCATGATTTCCTTCCTCTCCTGCTCTTTCTCGTTCTCTTCTTCTGCTCCTGCTTTTCATTGAATGCCATTAGCCCCTAATACACTGTATATTCCCACCCCCACCCCCACCCCTGCAGTCTAAAATCCATAGCGCACCGTCAGCTATGACCCGAGTCCGGAGAATGAACCCTTGAGGTGACCCTGACAAAATATGCAATGTTATATAATCTAAGTGTCTGGACATAAAGTATGGGTGATTGAAGTCGCCAGAAAACGTACAATTCGCGTTCACCAATCCTCTAAGATACCCTGAATTTAGTACAAAAATCAGGATCAAAATACAGTTATAAATAACCTCAAAGATCAACGAAATAGCAATTGTATATGCCTGGTATTTATCATTATGTAGTAAATGTGTAGAGCATCCAATTGTACATTTCTAGGCGTCTTGATCCATGTATATGGGTCGGAATTTCAGAAAATGTACAATTGGCAGGTGTACACATTTAGTAAGTTCTGCTATATTAGGCTGCAATTTGGTCAGTACTAGGTAAATTCGAGTATATTCTGCATTGCATTGATTCTTGCAATCGGTTTGGATAGGTTGAACTGTATTTTGAACTTTATTTTCATCTGAAATGTGGGTTATTTGAAAAGATTGGTGAAGGTGAATTGTATATTTTCTGACAATCTGACCCATATACACCAATGAAAACGCTCCAGTTATATTATATATCGATCTATATATGGTATGATGTAAATTAAGAAGACCGCCTAACGAGCCTGTGATTACATCTAATGTTTCCTCTCGAAATTCCACCCACCATCAACCACCACGCTTCTAATTGATCAGAGAAATAATCATCCCTTGTTGTATGTGGCTTTTTGTTAACTTATCCCAATAATGGCCCCCACAGCACAGGGAACCCTTGATGTTTAAATTACAAAGTTCTATTGAATACTCTCACGTGAAATAGTGACATTTTCAGGTAGGCCTATTCATTTGAAGAACGTTGTTCTAGCCACGTCTTGGGTAATACGGTAATACATTAATTGTAGGTTAACGCACCATATGTATATCTATTATATATCTATTATGTGACATTTTAACAACTTCATTGACTACTAGAATTGATGCCTTTATACCTCGAATGTATGCATGTATGTATGTATATATACATTGTATGTACATTATATTGTATGTATGCATGTATGCACAGGTTAGGCCCAAAGATGAGAGTCCCTTCAAAGAGAGGGAAATTAAGCCTCTCGCCTCAAACCGCAAAGTGCCTTTATGATTACATTAAGACCGCAAAATGCCATTATAATCCCATTAGAACGCCAATCCTAGCATTCTTATCTGATCTCCAGGTGGTTTGGGCCTGGACTGTGTATGTAAGTATGCTTAAATTGTGAACACACTTAATTTAATTAAATAGATACCGTATACTATACCACATACCTTATTCAGGCGACCTGTTAATGCCCTTACCAGACTCCTTGAACACACTAGGATATCAATGATTACTAAATGACTGATAGTCGGATTGTATATTATCATAGTCTGATAACATCTGCAAACATTGGATTAATGGTTTCTATTATGTGGTAAGAATAAGAGGCTAAACAGTTAGCAGCTATCCTCCTGTGGTGTGTTGCCATAGTGAATACGGTAATCTGACCCCTTGCATCCAATATAGCACAATGACTCGCCAATTGCTCGCCTATAATGGACGTAGACTGCACGAGTAGGCCACATGAATGCCTTTGTGCCAAGGGCTATGGCTAGATATAAAATGCTCCCTACATATATACTGTGCATATATTTTATGATATCGTCTGAACATATTTTTTAAACAAGAATCTTTATTCAGGTTCTTTGTATCATAGCACTCTCAGTTTCAAATTCAAATTCAAATTAAAAAATTCTTTATTGCTGATTTTGCTACAATAGGTCGGTCAATTCTGTACCTTGTCAGACAGGTCTTCCTATGACTGCCGACTTGAGTTTTTGTTTTTGAAAGTTGTTACAGTTGAAAGTTCAGAACTTGGTTCTTAATACCTCAGAGTAGAAGGAAACAGAGTTCAGTCTTCGAGTTTTATGGGATACTCCCTGCTGAGTCCTGGCCCAAAGATGAGCCAGAACACCTGTGGTGCAGGAGGGCTTTGTGCACCATGATGGTCACCGCCGATGCCACCGCCGATGCCCACCCCTCTCCAGAACCTCATGACCTAATTGCTGGATATTAATTATTGGTTCATGATTAATACAAACTATCATTCATGCACATTGCACTCTTCCAGAATTATATTCCCCATATTGCAAGCATGATTTTGGTATTCGATTTATCTCTCTACTATACTTACAAATCAAGTTACAGTTAAATTTCTTTGGAACACTTATTTGAAAGAACTTTTTCTTTTCAAGATTTTTATATTTCCTAATCCGTCCTAATTATTGGGATTTGAGTATGTGATTCTTGAGAAATGTAGCTTTCCTGTGGTATATGTGGTTAAGGTGTCGCACAATGTCGCATGGGGAAAAAATGCAGGTTAAAAATGATGAATTTTGTGTAGTTGGTACATGATATCCCCACTTGTACTGCATGTATTTGAACCGGGGAAAGATAGTTTTTCTGCTCTTAACTAAGCACTTGATATCGTATTGAAATAAACCTGATATTGGTATCAAAAGCTCAAAACTTTAAAATGACTTTTTAAAATTGTAATTAAATCGGGTGGAAATAGGCAGTGGTACCCCACTGCTAATGACGTGATAAGAGCTAATCACCCTGGTGGGCGGCGGAGATCATGGAACCTTTGATATCAGGAGCATATCTCTCTCCCCTGATATTACTCTAAGTTAATACTAACATGGGGATGAGATGAGTAATTACATTGAAGGACATTATGTGGTTGTTATACAGTTACAATACCAACTGATATAAGAACTGATATATTTTCGTCGTGCCCTGAATTATGGAGGCTCTTCACTAATATTATAATAATACAATATATTGAAGTTATACATAATACATACATGTGCATGCTTTGATGGATGCTGATGCTGTACCAAATAAAATGTGGTTGATATCATAATAATGTGATCATAATGTTAATTATGAGTTACTAATAAATAGCATCACTAAACGCCCGAAATGGCCTGGAATCCTGTTGGAATCTATTAAATGACCTGGATTTCTTTGGAAGATTCTGTTTCTTACTATACAATTTCCCCTGACTCACCCTTTCACACCTTACAAGTTACACTGAGAAACTCACAAATTAAAAGTTGAACAACGGTTATTGATATACAATCTGAATATAAAACTGGCTAAATAAATCATTGGTCGTTGTACAACACAGTTAATACAACCTCCTGGCCCCATATGGAAAATTACTAAAATGGGTCTGGAGTCTTGACTCAGAATCCCTCCAAAAAAGCCTCTTGCTCTAACCGCAGAAAGGCATAATAATCCCATTAAGACGCGCAGTAGGCGTCCAATCACTGACATACCATTCTTATCTGATTTGAGAGGCTGTGCTAGGATTCAGACTAATTTTCTATTATTTTTCTCCCCGTCCATTGGAGGGATCTGTGCCAATTTGCCTACATATTCCTGTTCCCTTCAGACAAGGGCGTTTCTGCCATTTATATGTAATTCTGCAGAAAGATAAAGATAAGTGCACATGGTGATCACTTAAGAATAGGTACTAGGAAAGGTCTAGAGAGTATGTGGCACCAGATTAGGTCTATCGTCACAATTTGATGGGAATGAAGGGATGTCTTGGGCTATTTACTTTACTAAACATTGAATTATTTGTACATTGACATTGCCCACCATCCCGCCCACCTCGATCCTCCTATGGCGTCTCCCGACGCCTTCCAAATCGTTTCGTTTCTTAGCTTTAATCATCGCCGATCATGAATGCACATGATACGGCGATTCCCCGCTGCTATGACGTCATTACATGGGCCTCGTTCTGGGTAGGGTTCCGGTGGGGAATCCCCGCGCCTATGACGTCATTACACGAAGCTCACCGAATGTGGCCGAGCGTGAGCCGAGTAATGTCGGCAACGAGGAGAAACAGAGAGAAATCGGCGTAAACATGCAATGCTGGAACTCCGTAGTTATACTAGTAAGACGTTAATTTTTTGGCTGAAATGTCTCTTAAAATCCATAAGCTTGAGACTGGGACAGGTTTGAAGTGTGTGTACATATGGGAACGTAGGGATTTTTGGCAATTATTTGCAGATTTGCGTAATAGGTATCGGCCAATGAGCTTGGGTCGAATTGCTGAGTTGAGGTTTTTATGCATGGCATGGCCACTTGGCGACTTTTCGTCCAGTAGAGGCCGAGACCAGAACCTCTCAGATCAGATAAGAATGGTATGTAAGTGATTGGACGCCTACTGCGCTAATGTGTTTCCTCCTGGGTAAGACCTTAAAGTGCCTTTCTGTCTCGTTTCTCTTGTCTCGCTCTCCCTTCTACTCTATCTCTATTTCCTGGGTATGATCATAAACTGCCCCCCTCTCCGCTCTCCCGCCCTTGATATAACCATTAAATGTGTTGATAAGGGCGTCGTAACGCAACCAATCTCACTCACTCCTCGCCCAGGAGCAATGCTAATGCTCCCAACCTAAATTACAGGGTCTCAGAATGACAATTTGTTATGCAACGGGGCCAACAGTGCAATTGACCCAATCCGCTAAAATAACCCAAATTTATGACAGAAAAGAGGTTAAAAATACAGTTCAATATAACGGAACAGATGTATACAGATATGTTGAATCAATGCAATATCGAATGTACTGGGATTTACCAATTCAGAATCTTCTCCATGTTTCGGCCTAATCTATTAACTACTGAATGTGTAGAGCTGCCGATTGTAAACATATCCCACCCCACCAGTACGTACTCGTAATTGCCTGTACTTGGCCTGCCCCTCCCACATCGTCAAGTTAAATGGACTGGAATACATTACTAACTATGCGTACACGCATTTTGCATTTCACCATAATGCACCTGCAGCAATGACCATGAAAAGAGTAATTTAATGCAAGCCTAGCCTCCAAAAAGATTCCTCTCATTGTACTGGGGCCTGTTGTATAAGCTAAGGAAAACCTTCCGAAAGGAATTTTTGTGTGGTAATTCCTTCATCTCTATAGGAACGATTCCCAGCTGGTAGTAAAAGCCTACCTGTGTACATACAATGGTGGATAGGAGTGGTTTTTCCTTTCCTTAGCTTATAATATACAACAGGCCCCTAGTTAATTTTTTAAACCATAGCTTACCTCTAAGTTGAATTTACAGCTGATTCCCGTAAAAAGGATCGTTGATCATTTGATCATTGTGGTACATTTCGTCCTAACCATAATCTCGCCTTTTTTAAATTTAGGGATCAATAGTGTATTAAAAGAATTAATTTCTTTTCTCTTTTTGTATTCATTATAGAGGCCTATAGACCCATAGATTTGTATTCAACCTACGGCTGAATGATTACATGGTATACTTTCTGTCCTTCTACACCAGACATCGCGCTAATAATTCAGTCCTGTGAGCGCCATAATCCCGCTATTTTCAAAATGGCCCTATTTCATCGTTATAAACTTTGGGAATCCTCGATGAGATTAGATCATTAAAATTGGTAGAATGCTACTGCCTATAGTCGATATAAGCAGGGTTACCAGGAGGCTAACACTTGCACTAGAAGTGCTTTTGACATTTGTATTCCCAAAATTTTGCCATTGTGTGACTTCAAAATACTAATATAAAGAAAATTGCGAGAAACTGGCGAGAAAAGTCAATATAATGTTTTCTCCATGGAATTGTTCTGTATACAACACGTTAGCATGGAATATGTACAATGCTTGATGTTGAGTTATACATGATTGTATCGTTGGAGGAATATACATAAATTTGCGTTTACATGAGAATTGTTACCATTGCATGTGTATGTCCAGTATGGCATGCTTGTATGATTTGGGTTAGATCGTCAGAAAATGCACAATTGGTAACTCTACACTTTTAAGTAATCCTGCTCAATTCGCCTGAAAAATGATGAATACTAGGTATATCTGGGTATATTTGGTATTGTAATTTTTTAAAATATATATTCTGCTATGATAAACTGTATTCTGAACCTCATTTTGGTCTTAGGTTTGGGTTATTTGGGAGGATTTGTGAAGGCCTATTGTACATTTTCTGACGATCTGACCCATTTACCTATAATGATTTACACTAATTGTTCTACTGGTGCCCCCCGCCCCCAATCACCCTATAACCCTCTGCCCCTCATCAACCCATTTATACCCTCATGATTGACCCTAACCCTGATATGCCAGTCATTCACTATGTCATTCCCTTTTATATCACATGAACCAAAGTGAAACTGCCATTTGGCTAATCCTGAAACCAAAAGTACAATCTTTAGTAAAATACATTATTTTTGTCATCGAATTTTTTAATATTATTTGGTTGGCGTCATTCAAGGTCCAAGGACAGGCGCATTTATTTACACACCAGAAAATGGTACAATTCACCTTCACCAAATATCTCAAATCACACAAATTTACGACAGAATTGAGATTCAAAATGTAGTTCAACATAACCAAAAAAATTCTTTTAATCAACACAAAATACTCGGATATACAGATATATTGCCTAATTTAGCAGAATTAGCTAAATGTTTAGAGTTGCTGATTGCATATTCTCTGACGTCCTGACCCATATATTAGTCCAGGGCCTTATGGCCAAAAATTGGCCAAAAATAAAATTTCATGTTTATTTTATTTTTAGAGTTGAATTCTATAGTTCAGAAGGTGCTGAAAATGATGAGATTGCCTGGCATTTTTTATTTTCAATATTTCGGCCATTTTGGGCCCTATTTATGCAAATTAGCTGAAATCTGATTGGCTGAGAAGGAATTGCTCCTGACTCAGTGAATTTGAAAGATATTTTGATTTTGATGACACCTACCCCCACTAAATCGACCCCAAGGAATTCAATGGTATCATTGAAATTGTTCTATCTGCCTTGGTTGCTTAGCAACGAGGCATTTCCATGGTCAAAAAAGCCATACTAAGGGGGATCAGCCCCTTGTGGTCAATCCAGTTGAAAAATTGCATTTTAAAAGCAATCACATGCCTGAATTAATCCCAATGAGTGAAATGGAGTTGTTGTAATTTATCTATGTACATATTAGTCACTTAGCAACATATCCCATCCATAGTTACCATTAGTAAACAGTTGTGGAAGTTGGTGCAGCAATTAGCTCCTCATGAGTAGGGTATTGGTTAAGTATCTATAAAATGGCATCACTCCTGTAGAATAAAATTTCTTTTTTATTTTATTTTTAGAGTTGAATTCTATCGTTCATGATGTGCTGAAAATAATGAGATTGAGTGGCATTTTTTATTTTCAATATTTCGGCCATTTTGGGCCCTATTTTTGCAAATTAGCTGAAATCTGATTGGCTGAGAAGGAATTGCTCCTAACTCAGTGAATTTGAAGGATATTTTGATTTTGATGACACCTACCCCCACTAAACCAACCTCAAGGAATTCAATGGTATCATTGAAATTGTTCTATCTGCCTTGGTTGCTTAGCAACGAGGTATTTCCATGGTCACAAAAGCAATACTAAGGGGGATCAGCCCCTTGTGCTCAATCCAGTTGGAAAATAGCATTTTAAAAGCAATCACATGCCTGAATTAATCCCAATGAATGAAATGGAGTTGTTATAATTTATCTATGTACATATGAGTCACTTAGCAACATATCCCATCCATAGTTACCATTAGTATACAGTTGTGGAAATTGGTGCAGCAATTAGCTCCTCATGAGTAGGGTATTGGTTAAGTATCTATAAAATCGCATCACTCCTGTAGAATAAAATTTCTTTTTTATTTATTTTTAGAGGTGAATTCTATCATTCATGATGTGCTGAAAATAATGAGAATGGGCGGCATTTTTTATTTTCAATATTTCGGCCATTTTGGGCCCTATTTATGCAAATTAGCTGAAATCTGATTGGCTGAGAAGGAACCGTCAGATATCTATGTGAGTTTTAGGGATATTTTGATTTTGATGGCACCTTCCCCCACTAAATCGACCCCAAGGAATTCAATGATATCCATGAAATTGTTCTATCTGCCTTGGTTGCTTAGCAACGAGGTATTGCCATGGTCACAAATGTAGTTCTATTGAAAATCTGCCTCTTGTGTAAATCCATTTGAGAAATAGCATTTTAAGAGCCATCACATGCCTGAATCAACCCCAATGAGTCAAATGGAAGTGTTGGAATTCTTCTATGTATTACATTAATCCCCCAGCAACAGATTCCTCCATAGAAACCATTAGTATACAAGTTTGAGAAATGGCGCATCAAATAGCTCCTCATGAGAGGGTAATGGTCAATTTCATCTAAAATCACTCCTCTAGAATCAAATTTATTTTTTATTGTATTTTATCTTTAGAATTAAATTCTGTATTTTAAGGGATGCTGAAATTGATGGAATTTTGCAGCCTTTCTTTTTTCAACATTCTAGCCAATTAGGGCCCTATTTAAATAAGCTGAAATTTGATTGGCTGATACAGAAACAACTTATATCTCAGTAGGTCTTAGAGATAAAATTAGGGAATTGCTGTCCCCCATAATATCCTTTATGTTGCTGCATAATCCCTAATTATACCCTCTATATTGCTGCATATCCCCTAGTATACCCTCTATGTTGCTGCATATCCCCTAGTATACCCACTATGTTGCTGCATACCCCCCATTATACCCTCTATATTGCTGCATATCCCCTAGTATACCCTCTATGTTGGTACATGAACCACATTATACCCACTATGTTGCTGCATATCCCCATTATGCCTTCTATGTAGCTGCAGATCCCCCATTATACCCTCTATGTTGCTGTATATCCCTCATTACACCCTCTATGTTGCTGCATATCCCCCATTACACCCTCTATGTTGCTGCATATCCCCCATTATACCCTCTATGTTGCTGCATATCCCCTAGTATACCCTCTATGTTGCTGCATATCCCCTAGTATACCCTCTATGTTGGTACATGAACCACATTATACCCTCTATATTGCTGCATATCCCCATTATACCCTCTATGTTGCTGCATATCCCCATTATACCCTCTATGTTGGTACATGAACCACATTATACCCTCTATGTTGCTGCATATCCCCTAGTATACCCTCTATGTTGCTACATGAACCACTTTATACCCTCTATGTTGCTGTATATCCCTCATTACACCCTCTATGTTGCTGCATATCCCCCATTATATCCTCTATGTTGCTGCATATCCCCTATTATATCCTCTATGTTGCTGCATGACGCCCATTATACCCTCTATGTTGCTGCATATCCCCTAGTATACCCTCTATGTTGCTACATGAACCACTTTATATCCTCTATGTTGCTGCATGACCCCCATTAACACTCCATGTTACTGCATATCCCCCATTATACCCTCTATGTTGCTGCATGACCCCCATTATACCCTCTATGTTTTTGCATATCCCTAATTATATCCTCTATGTTGCTGCATGACCCCCATTATACCTTCTATGTTGCTGCATATCCCCTAGTATACCCTCTATATTGCTGCATATCCCCATTATATCCTCTTTGTAGCTGTATATCCCCCATTATACCCTCTATGTTGCTGCATATCCCCCATTATACCCTCTATGTTGCTGCATATCCCCCATTATACCCTCTATGTTGCGACATGAACCACATTATACCCTCTATGTTGTTGCATACCCCCATCATACCCTCTATGTTGCTGCATATCCCCCATTATACCCTCTATGTTGCTGCATATCCCCTAGTATACCCTCTATGTTGCTGCATATCCCCCATTATACCCTCTATGTTGGTACATGAACCACATTATACCCTCTATGTTGCTGCATATCCCCTAGTATACCCTCTATGTTGCTACATGAACCACTTTATACCCTCTATGTTGCTGTATATCCCTCATTACACCCTCTATGTTGCTGCATATCCCCCATTATATCCTCTATGTTGTTGCATACCCCCATTATACCCTCTATGTTGCTACATGAACCACATTATACCCTCTATGTTCCTGCATATCCCCATTATACCCTCTATGTTGCTACACGAACCACTTTATACCCTCTATGTTGCTGCATATCCCCCATTATATCCTCTATGTTGCTGCATGTCCCCCATTCTACCCACTTTGTTGCTGCATATCCCCTAGTATACTCTCTATTTTGCTAAATGTCCCCCATTATACCCTTTATGTTGTTGCATATTCCCCATTATACCCTCTCGTGGCATTAAAACCAAAATATCTCAAAACTCACTGAGATATGGGTTGATTCCATCTCAGCCAATCAGATTTCAGCTTATTTGCATGAACATGGCCCAAAATAAGGCTGCAATATTGAAAGTAAAAAAGGTCGCACAATCTATTAAATTTCAACATCTTTAGAAACGTTGATTCCCAGCCAAGAAAGAAAATAAAGAATACAAATTTATTTGAGACAAGCTGTATAGTATTATGTTGGGTATAACTGACCAATATGGTCTAAACTGATGTTAATGAGTTCTTTGTATGCTCCTCCAGAGGGGCTTAATGCTATACCATTTTCCACTACAATATGCTAGGAGGTCGTCTGTTGCTAAGCGACCAATATATAACAAATTCAAATAACCCTTGTTCTACCTTTTTGGACTAATATAGGTGGTGGATGCAAATCAAATTTCTCAAATTTCTCAAATGAATTGACACACAGGGCTCAGTTTGATTGGAATTGTACATGTATTTGTGACCATGGAAATACCTCGTTGCTAAGCAACCAAGGCAGATAGAAGAATTTCAAGGGAATCATTGAATTCCTTGGGGTCGATATAGTGGGGGTAGGTGCCATCAAAATCAAAATATCCCTAAAACTCATGGAGATATGGGCCAATTCCTTCTCAGCCAATCAGATTTCAGCTAATTTGCATAAATAGGGCCCAAAATGGCCGAAATATTGAAAATAAAAAATGCCACTCAATCTCATTATTTTCAGCACATCATGAACGATAGAATTCAACTCTAAAAATAAAATAAAAAAGAAATTTTATTCTACAGGAGTGATGCCATTTTATAGATACTTAACCAATACCCTACTCATGAGGAGCTAATTGCTGCACCAACTTCCACAACTGTTTACTAATGGTAACTATGGATGGGATATGTTGCTAAGTGACTAATATGTACATAGATAAATTACAACAACTCCATTTCACTCATTGGGATTAATTCAGGCATGTGATTGCTTTTAAAATGCTATTTTTCAACTGGATTGTCCACAAGGGGCTGATTCTCCATAGAATTTCATTTGTGACCATGGAAATACCTCGTTGCTAAGCAACCAAGGCAGATAGAACAATTTCAAGGATACCATTGAATTCCTTGGGGTCGATTTAGTGGAGGTAGGTGTCATCAAAATCAAAATATCCCTAAAACTAATGAAGATATGGGCCGATTACTTCTCAGCCAATCAGATTTCAGCTAATTTGCATAAATAGGGCCCAAAATGGCCGAAATATTGAAAATAAAAAATGCCAGGCAATCTCATCATTTTCAGCACCCTTGAAAACCCCTATATCAATTGAGAAAATAAAATAAACATTGATATTTAAAAAAATGGCCATAAGGCCCTGGACTATATAGGGTTCTCACAATACTGGTCTATGGGTCAGGTCGTGTAGAAAGTGAACAATCAGCAGCTCTACATATCTATTAATTCCTGTTAAATTATGCCGAAACATGATAGATACAGTATTTCTGCGTGTGTTTGGTAATGTGTTGATTCAGAAAAATGTTTTCAGTTGTGTTCAGTTGTATTTTATCCCATTTTTTTGTCTTAAATTTGGATTGTATGAGAGGATTGGTGAAGACAATCTGTACATTTTCGAACGACGTCAACCATATGATGATATATGTTTATGGACTATTCTTTTGCATACATTTATTGTTAATGCATACATGAGCATTTAAAGGTTACACGTGACAATTATGCAACATGTCCCTAAATAGTTCTTCCATTTTTTAAATTCTCAGAAAATTTCAGGATTCTCCAGGTCTTGTTTTGCAATATATATTGATCCAGTTTAGCGTTAGGATCATACAAATCTGTATGATAAAGAATCATATATATATGTATACACTATATTCCACTTCCAGGAAGAAAGAGAACTAATTCATTAAGTACTAGAGTAGCAGCAGGGAAATTGCAAAATGTCCAGGTTAACCAGAAATTCAGGTAAAGTGGGTAAATCTGGGGTTATTAGTGTGACACAGTGTAATTTTCTATGATACTTCTCTATAATCTTTACACAACAATCGAAGCACCCATACAGCCGTTCACTCGATTTTTAAATGTAGTAATTGTCAGATTTTTAAATGAATTTAAATATTAAATACGCAGCAAAGTAATTTCAAATCGAATGAAATCATTCGATCGGTGATGTTTCAGTTTCCATAGAATGGGTTGTACATTCAGACTCACGGCCCCTGAGTATTGTTATACTGTGGAATATCATGAATTCGCTGTATCATATCGCAGTACGACCTCCCTGGTCAGTGTATATGGCCTGGGGCAGAGCAATTACTTCGTTTTAACTTATATAATAATATTACTTAGGGCCCGAGTCCACTAAGCCGATTCTCATACGATTTTGCGCTGCAGAAGACTCTTTTCAACTATATTGTGTGAGAATCGGCTCAGTGGACAAGGGCCTTTAGTCTGGCTTGCAATAACTGATCAGGGCCTCCTGGAAAAGCTTGGATGGAAAGGCTCTGTATTTCGAAAAATACATTCAATAACGCCTGTAAAATGGGCATTTTGGTTGAATAGCCAGGAAAATCCTCTTATGGGCCTTGGATTACGTTGGAATGCACCGAGTGACCCACGATATTATAGACTTTTAAAAATCGGCGATCGATAAAAAATCTATATATGTAGAACCGTTAAATACATCACTGGTCTATGTACAACATTACAATAAATATACTCAGTACAACTCCTTGGTCGATCCCGTCATTTGGGGTTTACTAGAAAATAATTGATATTGTCCTGCAAAATCATTGATATTGGCCTGCTAAATTATTGATAAGGCCCTGCAAAAGCCTTGATATTTGCTTGCAAACTCATTGATCTATGGGTCTGCAAAAGCCAAGAATTTCCTCTGACCAAAACATGGGTGTCCTGCTCATGTGTACTGGATGTCATGAAAGTCAATCCACAATTCTTTTTTTATATTTATAAGTGCCAACATTTTTATTCTCCTGCTGGGTAAATAAAATATAAAACAAGCTACAAATCCCTCTTTAATCCGGATACCTCCGCACAGTGCACGACCAAGTCCACTGCCAAGAGGTCCTTAAAGAGGGTTTACTGTGTAGTAGAACTTCATGCTCATGAATATGGATGAAGAGAAAATGTGCAATTCGCCTTCCCCAATCCTCTCAAATATCCCAAATTTAAGACATGAATGAGGCTTAAAATGCAGTTTAACATAACCACAAACCTTCTTCGAATCATCAAAATACCAAATACATTAAAACATACCTTATATTTACCATTTCTCAACCTAATTTAGCCAAATTTAATAAATGAGTAGAGCTGCCAATTGTACATTTTCTGGCGACCTCCCCATCATATATATAGGGAGAACGTGTACATATTGAACACAAGCGCTAAGTGTTATGTATAGGCCTACATATTACACTAAGGCTGTCTGGTTGGTAAGCATGTGTGTTGCATAATCACACTATAATTATATAGCACTGTGAGAGATTTGAAGCACCTGGCTCTGGCTCTAGTCTAGACGTCCCGTACCACAACTATAATAATATATCAGACTGCAGGAGGTGCATTAATGGATACATTATTGAGCGAGTTTAAATGATAATTGTCTACTACAGATAGGTATGGTATACATTTTGAATATTTTAATAATTTAATGTCTGTCATCTCCTCTTAAAAATGGTAGGGAATAGATTCGAAATAATAATCGTCAGGAGTTTTTATCATGGCACAACGTGGCAAGAGTTTGACCATAGATTGTGATTGTGGCTGTTTCCTACACAAATTATCATTACCACTTTTCTTACAGCAAAGTGGAGAGAGAGAGAGAAAGGGGCTGGACTATGATGTAAGAGCAATATTAATTTGATAGAAATACACATAACAGGGACTGAGAGACTAGGAGGGAGAGATAGGTAACTATAGGAGAAGAGAGAAATAATTTAATTTATAATATTAACAGGCCATTGAATACATTCCTGTAAGCCAAAGCTGCATCCTCAGCTATTACGACAAAAATATTTGTACCAAATTTACTAATATTTTTCAAATATAGGAGAAAAATTATCAACATGTTCTGCTGCTGTAATACATATTTTAAAGTAGGAATTTGAAGTGAGGAAACGTGCACCGGTGAGCGATGATAAGAGAAACCACCGGGAAAGGATTTCGGCGGATCGCCGAAATATTTATATACAAATCTCAAATCTATCTTTAAAAAAAACGGACAAAATCCTACAAAATTTTGGTCGAATGACTTTACGATGGGCTGGGAAATCTTTAGTATTTGGCCGATGTTAACTGGGATTGCAGCTAATAGCTTGCTAATGCGGACCAGAAAATTATATCTGTTGAAATCGATTTTTCATGAAGACCAAAATAAAGCGTATAGAAATGTCCATGTATGCAGATGGCCCATCATGTATAGAGCGTCAGCTATTGTGTGGGTGAAGTCGTTAAAAATGTACAACCAAGAGGTCTGCACATTTAGTAAATTCTCCTAAACTGGGCTTGGAAATGATAAAATTCAATAGATATATATAACTCAGTATATTTGATATTGCTTTGATTTAAAAAAATCAGTTAGTTTGTTCTACTGGCACTCACTGTATTTTAAGCTTAATTTCCGCTATGAATTTGTTATTTGAGCGGATTGGTGAAGGCGAACTGTACACTAAATAAAATGAGTTAAAATAATAAAGATAAGATCAAATCATTGAAAATAGGGCCGTAACTTTACACCCTATTCATCCCTTCTCATTGTATTGGATGGACGTTACACCAGCCGTTGCAGCACAATCATGGCTGGGGTTAAGGAAATAGATCATGGGTGGCTGTCCAGGGCTGTCGTGTGATCTAATGTGCCCCACGCCGAATATCAAAGACAACATCATGTACATTATATTAGATACACCAGCTGTGGGTTGTATGGAGCGAGGGATCTATTACGTTTAGTCAGAGCTCTTGCTCTGGTTTAGTCAACACCAGATTTATGGTTGTTGCTAAATGGTGAGAAAAAACCTTAAAATATTCCTCACTAAACTATTATACTTGCAGTAGGAATAACAATTAGCATTGTCTGTTATCATAGCAAATTCTTTCCAATTTCCCTAAAGATTCCCTATACCAGCTAGGGACTGAAAAACGTAATTATGGATTGCTTAGGCAATGGGCCCCTGGATATTTGACAAGCTTTTAAACAACTTTAATACAGATTGGTCAATAATAAGCTGTATAATTATTGGTGGACCTATATAATAATCAATGAATAATATCCCAGCAGCATGACATGCGATTGTGGTGGATGGAGGGGGAAGAGATATATATATATAAATAGAGACGATGTCAGTAAACTGGGGTATGTTGTATAAGCTGGGGGAAGGAATTATTTTTGTGGGAATTGCTTCACCTCTAGAAAGGTGTTGGAAGGCATTGTCAGCTGGTAGGAATAGCTTATACTGTACACAATGCATGTTTATCCCTACCCCTGATGTAATAAGCGGGCAAAAAGGTGTGGTAATCCCCACCCATAATTTTCCTTTCTTTAGCTTATACAACAGGCCCCCGGTATGTTAACACCCAGTGCTATAGGATCGGTGTGGGAACGCAGCTATAGAGGTAAGGACTGGAGGAGGAGGAGCTGAAGCTGGGGATATCTACAGTGTATTCCATATCAGTTGGGAGGTGGGCATTAAACATTGATTATGGACAAGCTGGATATAACTGTGGTGGAGATGTCTGTGATAGAGGTAGAGGTAGAGGGAGAGGGAGGAAGAGGGGAGGAGGAAGGGAGAGAAAGAGCAGGAGGGGGGAGAGGAAGGAAGAGACAAGAGGATAAGGGGAGAGGAAGGATGAGGGCGGGTAGAGGAGATGAAGGGAGGAGGAAGGATGGACGAGGAGAAGAGAGGAATTTGAAGAAGAAATAAAGAAGAGGGAAGGAGGAAGAAGATGCGAAAGAGGATTTAAGCAGAAAAGGAATTAAAGGAGGAATAGAAACTAAACTGGATGTACACTGGGTCCCATTTAATTATGTTGGTTTAAGTATTTGGACCAATTTGTTTCTTCAAACAATTATTTATAATACCCAATGCCCACCCCCGACGTACACATACCCTCTTTACCCCTAGCCGATGAGTCGTATTATTCTATGTGAACTGAGATAATTGTCAGCATCATGATATTCTCTTGGATCAGGCGTCAGAAAAATACAATTCACCTTCACCAATCCTCTCAAATAACCCAAATATGACAGAAATGGTTCAAAATAAGATTTCTAAAAATATTTATTTCTGAATGAATACAGTACCAAATGTACTCAAATATACCTAGTTTAAAAAAAAAATACTGTTTAGCCTGATTTAACAGAATTAACTAAACGTATAGAGATGCCAATCGTACATTTTGTTGACGCCCTGGTCCTGATGGAGCGCACTGTAGTAGCACACTATCTCTGGTGTCAGTTCCTTTACTTGGTCTGCTGCAGGCTTGCTCTAGGGCATCCCTGGGTGTCTGGAATGCTTCCAGGATGCCTAGAATTCCGATAGGTCTGAATTCCTGGCGATCATCTATCCCGCCGGTCTGTCCATTGCAATCGGTACACAATAGGAGATTTTAAACAATAGACTTGAGTTGATTGTTATTGTCCATGAGAAGTACACTATTATAATGTTGGTTCTCGGGTGACGTTGAAAAAAAGAAATTCCAATCATCATATACTTGATTTTATACTCATTTTACCAATTTAAGTAAGTAACACATAACCTTTTTTATTTTATCCCTGACACATAATTTATATTTCGGTACTTTCCTTTAGATTAGTTTACATTGGCACTATGGGGAAACGGGGCATCAAACGAAACAAGCTTCAGTTTTACCTTCTGCAACATTCCATACAATTTATTATATCATATGCCTTATAATGCACACTGTGTCGTACATTTATAAGATGTATTCATAAGCAACATAAGTTACAATGACTATACATTATATAATCCTTGTCTTGGTTATCACAGATTAAAGATTGATATTGATACAAGCTATGGTGGCTAAGTGTTGGGAAAAGGAACGATGTGAACAGTATGTAGAGTAGATATACCGGGTTTATCAAATGTGGTGTTATACCTCATTGTGTCATAATATATTAATGTGTTACATCCATTATAACACTGGTATGTGGATTCGTGGTACACGAATACGTAATAATTACATTGAGCTATCCAAACTCCACTATTACGTAACACCTTTTAACTGTAATGAAGTAAATGACAGTATCTATGTTGCTAAATAATTGTATGTCAGATTTGAACTGAATCCACTGCAGCATGCACTGGAATAGACATGCGCAGTGAGACATGCCAATCCCCTATCAATAGGGGATTTGCATAGCCGCCATTTTGAATCTTGATTCGCATGGAATTATGGGACTAATGGTACAGTGTAAAATCTATAGAAAACATGTCATATTCAGCATGGACTATTTATCAATGCTTTAATGTCAATATCCATGTGTTATACATGTTTCTACAACACAAGCCTCTATCTTTCCCATCATGCATTTCGTTTTCATAGATGGTTCATACAAGCTATGATATTAGTGAAAACATTCTTGCAATTGTCATTAAAATATTACCAAATATTTGTATGTCAGATTTTATCAGAATCCATCCCAGAATGCACTGCAGTAGACATGCGCAGTGAGACATGCCAATCCCCTATCAATTGGCATATCTCTGGGCTGTAAATGAGTAGGGTAATCACTGATTCCACCTGTGTTAAACCATTGTCCTCTACATATCGTACTTCATAATTTGTATATGTTCATGGCGGAAATAAAACTATTATATATAATAATAAAATCTAATAATGCTAATAGCCACGTTTTGTAAATAATAAGCTATAATATGATGGGACAGATACGTACAAAAATGCAATGTATCATAAATTACATAACACTAATGAAATTCCTCGGATTCTGCGAATAATTATTGTTTTACCATTGCATGTGGACGAGGCTAATGGATAAATGTAGGGTCTTCGCAAGGCCTGGAAAAGCTGAAATCGCCTTGAATTCTGGGGATAGCCTGGAAAGTCGCATTTTGGGCCAAGGAAATCCTCATTCATAATCATATATGGGCCTTGAATCCTGTTGGAATTTTTCGAGATTTCTCAGTTTTGCTCAGTGATCACTTTCCCCTGATCCGCTCCTCTCACACTATGTACTGAGTCACTCACAAAGTAAACGTAAAACAAACGGTGATTGAGATAAGATGTGAATATAAAACTTGTTAATTACATCATTGGCCTATGTACAACAATAACTAACATCCCCCCCCCCCGACCCTTCATTTGGGTTCTGAGAAACCACTGAAATAGGTCCGAAAAAGCCCTGAAATTTCGTCTGGCAAAAAGCTCGGACAGTCTAGGCCCAAAGCTGGGAGAGTCCCTTCAAACGAAGGCAAAGCCTCTGGCCTCAAACCGCAGAGTGCCATTATAATTCCATTAAGACCGCAATTTTAATGTCATTATATTCCCATTAAAACTCTGAGTCCAAGGCCAGAGAACCGATTAGCAAAGTAGGCTGACATACCAGTCTTATCTGATCTGAGGGTTTGGACCTAGAGTGCGGAGACCCTGTAGATCCAGCCTGTACTTGTTGTGAGCTGGGAAAGTCTGGAAGAGTTGCTCTCAGAGAGACTGGGAGTTGCTCACTGCATGGCTTAGATTGGCCTCACTCAGATGCTGTCTGCTCTTTCTCAATGATATAGTATGTGCAGGTAATATAGTATATAATATTATATATGGGGTACATAACATACTGCTCACTTTACCTACTCACGTATAGAGTACATAAGAAAGAGCTATTTATAGATTTCCTCTACGTTCTTTTCTTCCGTTATCGCATATTCTTCTTTAATTTGTTTTACCATTTCTGGTGTATTGTCGGAAATTAATAGATAGATTTATGATAAATAGTTCGTGATAAGCTATATAGTTAGTACACCTAGATTAAAATGTCTAATAATTGTTTTTCTGATGTACCCCCCCCCCCCCCCCCACACACACACACGAAAAAATCTTTGCCACCTAGAACAATAAATAAAAACAACACACTCTTGTGTGGAAGCTCCCCCAACCCGCCTACCTATTTTTCAGCTAAATAAATCGGAAACACCTTTCTGTGGCCGTATACTACTGTACTGTATGTTTGAATATTTAATATTGCGTTGATACAGAAGCTCTGTTGAGTTATGTTCAACTGTATTTTGAACCGAATTTCTGGGTCGGATCGTCAAAAAATGTACTATTCACCTTCACCAATCTTCTCAAATCGGCCAAATCTAAGCCAAAAAGCCGGCTCAAAATACAGTTCAACATAACAGAACAGATATTTTAATTCAACGCAATATCAAATATACCCACATATGTGTATTATCTATCATTATCACAAAATGTGTAGAGCTGACGACTGTACATTTTCTGGCAATCCAACTCATCTGTCCCACATTAGCATAATTAGGTTTTTTTCTGAGGATTGGTGAAGGCGAATTGTACATTTTTCGACGCGCTAACCCCGCACATGCATGCACACACGCTGACCCGATGCCCCTCTCCATATACTACTAGCCGGCCCGCGCTTGCACGTGCTTGCACGTGATGAGGGCACATGGGTCAGATCGTCAGACAATGCACAATCGCCAGCTCTACACATTCAGTAAATTCTGCTAAATAACTCGGTATATCTAGTTGCATCTGGTATTTCGTGTATTCAGGATCGTTTTAGTTTTGTCGAACTATCTTATCCTCATTTCTCTCTTGAATCTGGGCTATTTGAGAGGAAATTCAGGATTACTGGATGGCAATTGTACATGTCCTGACGATCTAACCCTCATATATTGTGCACGGGTGGTGGGCAGCACAGGACAGACTGACCGTTGTGCCGATTAGCCACTGGTCAGGGAAATTCAAGGTCAAAGAAAAGTCAGGAAAATTTGGAATTGAGAGAAAGTTAGGGAAATTTCAATTACGTGTTTTAATCCACCCATATTCATGTAGCGCTTATGTTGGTCTATGGCAAATTGTATTATAAAAGACCGACTTGGATAAACCTAAAAAATCAGTGTGGAAAATAGTGGACTATGTGAGGTTCTGTCTGAGTATAGAATTTTATCTAATAGTGGCTTCTAATATTGGAGCATCTTGTATTTTGAATATAAATTAAGTCCATATCATTGTATGAGTCGATTATTACCTTCAGTCAAGCTGGAAAAAGCATTTATTATATAGGACTATGTAACGCTGAACTGAATAAACTTAAAACTATAAACTATAAACACACATTTCCTTAACACAGGGTAGCCTATTTAGGCCATGGTCTTCGTTAAAAGATGTAATACTATATATGCTTTAAAGGCATATCTGAGAATATATCCTGAGCTAAATGCAGATAAATATAGCCCTTTTTCTTGTAGGGATCCATCGAAATGAAAAGGGTTAATCCCATCATCAATCAAAACATAACTGACATATCTCAGTGCCAAAAATATCCTCATGAAATCATCGTTCAGAGTACATATCCAGCGTCACCTCGAGATTGGCTATTGGCGTATTGGCGCTCACTGTAACAACCCATCAGAGCCAATTGTTTCATTGGCATATATGTAAGGGACTGTTTATAATTAACCACGAGGGTGTGTGTGTTGGGGGGGGGGGGGGTAGGATAAGCGAAAAATTCTTGTGCAAAATTGAATGACCCTCCCTTAAAGTCTTATGCAACATTTCTTGGCCACCTCCTTGAAAGTTGGTGCAACATTTCATGACCCCCCCCCCCCTCCTACATCATTGTACTTCTGAGTGTGGCAGTTTTTAATGTTTTCTTTTTTAAAAGTGAATATGGCAATACAGTTCCATTCCATTTATAATCCAAATTCATCAGAATTTAAACATAAATCACAAAATCCGATTGGCCAACCTTTCAACATTTTTAATTTTTGGGGGTCATCAAAATGTTTGTCTTTCAAATCAGTTAAAAATATGCTGCAGATAGTAGAATCCCTAAATAATATTTCACTCATTTCATTATTTCTCGAAAATGTTTAGTAATTTAGGAATGACCCGATTTGGGTCCCTGAATAATGCAAGTTCATAAGTTGAGGGTCAATTGTTTGACCGAAATTTGTTACATCATCCATGCGTTCACTGTTATACAACTGTAAGCCAAGAGAAGACCGGCAAACCTCCCACCCAGCTGGAGAAATGTCTTCAAAGAATTCTAATAAACCGTTTCAATACAAATACAATACAATATGATATACCGTAGATCTCTCGGTACCATGAGGCCGGTATCTACCTCAGCGTTGGTCCGCCTATGGAAAAGCTATGGACGGATGCGTTCAAAGGCGCCCAGACTGTCACAGTACTGACATCTTCCAAATACATGAGTCCACCTGCTATTTGCGTTTGCTCTCGTATACTCTTTAAATAATATCACTCCGGTAACACACGTTTCGGTGCTTTTGTGTAAAGCAATGCAACAACTAATCACCCCACTCCCAGTCTGAATCGTGGATAGATAATATCTCGTCATAAACATAAGCGAGAGACCGCGCGGGCGCTTGAAGACATAATTTCCCGCGCTCCCACTTCTCGTCAGCCAATCAAAATCCGTTATGCCCATTAGCCCGGGTGAGTGCATGTGGGACCATACAGCGCGGGCCGATGTCGTCAGCCCGCTTCTGTCCCTCCCTCCCACCTCCCTCTCTGACGTATGCCATTTTAAAATCAGGATCCATGCCCCAAATCTGGTTTATTGATTGTATATAAACTTGGAACTTGGTGAGTGAATGGGGAGAAGGGCAGATGACATGTAATAGTTGTGTTTTCTTTGTAAAAACAATGGCGTGATCATGGGTAGCTAGAGGCGGGAGGAAGTTGGTGGCGAACACTCCCCTAAACTCTTTTGCCTCTCTATAGCCTACACCCAGTTGGCTTCCAAAACTCCAGTTCACTATGTAGGCTATGCTTGCTTGTTCGATCCTATCAATAATATATAAACCAAAGGTTGATCTTGTTCTCGAGAGAGAGAGAGAGCTCTATTATCCAGACTATTCTTAGGTATTGTCTGAATCTGTCAGTTAGTTTTAAAATTTAATTGGGAGATGGATGTACTGCCTACGTACTCGGCCAATCAACTTATCAAGTTGTGCGTCGAGCGCAAGTTGCCGGCGTTTGCCCGATTGCCGGTCGCAGTTCCACGACAATGATTCAGCTTTTTAACTCCATCCATGAATATCCTTTCTTTGCCTGTAAATCGAAAATCGCCTTTTTCTTACTAATTCCTATGTTTCACATGTGAGCTTTGGTCTTAATACATCGTATTTGTCGACTAATGATTGTTTTCAGGGAAGGCCAGGTTTTCCTTTACCATAGGACGGCCATGTTGTATTGTAATGGACACCGACCAAGGCATACCAGCTCATCAATATATCATAACATGTTTTATATATTTGCGACCGTGATTTTAATGACTTATTTCGTTTCTTTCTAGGAACTTTTATCTTCTCCCGTGACATTCTGGCCTTTGGTAAGTATACAAATGCTTCAGATTGCTATCTACATTCATACAAATAAGAATGCTTTATTATTATAAAGATTAATTAATAAGGAAATTAATCAGATGGATGGAATGGAGTTAGTGAAAGTTAGAGGGTTAGGGGAAATAGATTTTAGTGATTTCCTTGTTCATACATGTCACCGTGATGTGAGTGTATGAAATTTATTTTCATAAAAAAAAAATTTTTCATCGTGGTTGCGTAACATCCTGGGGTAAGGTTTTTCAGACAATTTGTTAATGAAATCATGTTCTCAGGATTGAGTGCCGAAAATAGAACTTCTATGTTTAGCGGTCGATTTTTGGATGATCAAATCTGTCATTTAAGTGACTTCAGCTATATATTTCGTTTTGTGTTTTCACTTCATTTTAATAACAGTCCTTTGCACATAACCAATATGTCCCATTCTTTGTAGAGAATTGTGTGATTCATCAGGATTTAAACACGAATCGGGAAAAAGTGCATACAAGGGTCTATAAGCATATATATTGGCTGACATTATAAAACGCCGGTCCAACACTGAGATTTCTTAGAATGAGGGGACGTGTCAACTTTCTACCAGTTATGGGGATAAGTAATCCAGTATGAGTAAAGAGAGAACTGTATCGGGATTATGACAAATAGAAGCCACCTTGACCAACTATGTACTACCGTTCTCTCACTCACCCATCTCCTTTTAATGTCGGGAGAGAGAGAGAGAGAGAGAGAGAGAGAGAGAGAGAGAGAGAGAGAGAGGGGGAGAGATCTAGGATGTGGAGGAGGAGAGAAGAGAGATATATCAGACTGAGAGAGAAAGGGCGAAAAGAGAGAAAGGAGGGGATAGCAGAGAGAAAGTGAAGAGGAGAGCGGGGCAAAATAAAGGATATAGAGAGAAAGGGAAACTGCAAAGAAAGAAACTATAGGTGATAACAGAGAGAGGGTGTGGGGAGGCATGACAAGAAAGGAGGGAACAGAGACAGAAACAGAGGGAGGGGAGAAATAGCAGGGAGTATGAGAGAGAAAGGTAAGTTTGGACTGAAAATGGGGGAGAGGGAAAGATAGATAGAAGAGACAGAGACAGCACTAAAGAAACATTAATTTTAGAGAAGGAGAGCGTTGTCTGCTTGGCGGAGGTGACGTCAGCGGAGTCAGGAGACGGGACAAGGTCACCAGACGCATTAGAACCAACTTTTGATAAGTTTTTTTTATTCAGTCTAAAACATTTTATGTCTATAGTAATATTCCCAGTTCGTGTCCTAACAATATTTGGAGATAGCCTCATCAAGGCCAAATCTGCAAACATTTAGAGTTAAAGTTCGTGACGAATTTCTTAAATACATACAGATCAACTAAGCGTGGGTATTTAAGTGACTGAAACCAACGGGATTGATTAAATATATGCTTTTAATGATATAAACAGAAAACATTTTTGAGATTTCGAATTGAATATCTGGCCTTAAACTTGGTACAAACGCATTGGCTGCCATGACTACCACGCATAACTCACAAGTGACATACGCACTGTGCATAACTCACTCTAGATACGTTGTTCTCAGAGCAATGCGTATATAAAATCACAGTACATAGCTACAATAGATTATGCCAATCTTCAGTATTTGTACTGAAACCTATACTTTTGTAAATGTCCAAATATTATTCAAGCCCCTCCAAATACCACCATAAATTTGCAAACCATTTTTATCAAAATTTTCCAACAAAATTCCGAAGAAGGCCCCTTGAAGACCAAAACATGTCAGGATGCTAATAAAATAACTGATTTTTATTTGCTTGGGTTATCCAAATGTTTCTTTAAACTAGTTAAAAGTATTGTGTACAGGTAGTACAGGCCCTAAATAATAAAAATTCTATTCTTTTTCTCTGGAAATGTTTTTGTCATGACCCGCCTGATACAACAACGACTGATACAACATTCATCCAATCATTATCATAACTAACCTCAATTCCTAGTGTGGCACATCGTGCCAATAGTCTGTATTGCCTTCCATCGTTGTCTGGCTTCATGGTATGCATCTAGATAGGATTGTTATTCGTACATTAATGTTAAAATCGTTCGCATGTACTGTTTCATTATTTAACAATGAATTGCACAAAGTATTACTATGTCTGGGATAGCATTAAGTATTGAATCTTAAGTCTTAAGTATTTGAACTGATATTTTGTATAGCTCAAACGATTTGTTTACCTTTTTTTTTAAAAAAAATAGTTTATTCGACAAAATTTCACGAGGATTTATAATATATAACCAATCTCGAATTCTGATTGGCCAGGTTTCGTCGACTTTTCAGTCTAGGTTCAAATCTTAAGATGATTAAGTATGCTATGTCAGGGATTGGACGCCTACTGCACTAATGCCGCTTCTGGGCCAGGAGTATAGACATCCTAATGGAATTATAATGGCATTTGGCGATTCGGAGCGAGAGACCTTCCCTCAGTTTGAAGGGACTCTCCCAACTTTGAGCCTAGACTGATTTAAGGAAGGTTCAATATCTTATATGTTTTGATCATCAAAATGGTTGTTTCAATGAAAGTGCCAAATATATTCTACTGGTAGTAGAAGCCCACAATAATGATGTTGTAGATTGTCATTGTTATGCAGAACCCGACTAACATCCCTGTCATATAATATCGTGTTGTTTTGTTCGTGTTTTATTTGCGATAATTTGGAGATCGACGAAGCTGAAATTTGGAACTTCATTAATTCTAGACATAGTCAGGATCCTGTGGAGAATAAACACTCTATTTCCACAGGATTATCTAAGCCGATAATCAATGTAGAAACACATTCCCTAGACTTCAGTTGCATGATTATTCAGCTATGTTGATCACGTTATCGGAAAATGTACACTCGACAGTTTTACACTTCCAGTAAATTCTGCTAAATTAGTCTCAAACATGCTTGGTATATCTCCTCAGTTTGTGATATCACCAAAAATTGTATCAACAGTCATAGTAACTAAACATTAGGTTATGTTGAACAGTATTTCTGAATCGAACCTCATTTTTAAACATAATTATTTGAGAGGATTGATGAAGGCCAATTGTACATTTTCTCAAGACTTGACAATTACAGCATTTGGGTCCATGTTAAAAACAAAGTCCATTCATCCCTCGTGTCGGATATTTCAATCAATTTAGAACATAGTACCAATAACAAATCCGCCACTTGCGAGGATGTAATGATGGTATTTTCAGAGATGTGAAGTTTTGGAATTATAACGTGACAGGTATCAGGTAATAGAGAGAATGGCACTTCGCGCTATCAATCTGAAATTTGTGGAACTCCATTTCTGTGGAATGACATTCCATACATTTACAATTACTGCATCAAGTACCACTCTATATATGGGTCCGGACGCCTAGAAATATACAATCGGCAGGTCTGCACATTTACTAAATTCGCTAAATTAGACTGGGAAATTATGAATACCCCACATATTTTCACTTATTCAAAAAATCTTTTTGCTTACTAGTAAGTTGAACTGTACTTTGAACCTCATTCTTGTTTTAAATCTGGGATAATAATATTTGAGAGAATTGGTGAAGGCGAATTGTACATTTTCAGGCGACTTCACCCATATAAATGTATTGCCCTATATTATACGCGCATTGCTCCGAAAACAATGTATCTAGAGTGATTTACGCATAGTGCGTATTTCACTAGTGATTTACGTGGGGTTATCATGGCAACCAATCTCATTTTCGTGATTGAAAGCATGTATAATAAATCTGTTAACTAACCCGTTGGTTTCAGTTACTGAGAATATTGCACGAGTTGCGTAGCAACGAGTGCAATATTCACGCTCCTTCAACCAACTCGTTAGTTAACCTGTATAATTTATACATCGATTTTAAAGCCATTTTGCGAAAATCTTTCCCCCGATACTTCTTTAATTTCTTCTCTAACCATGCAAATCTTTAATCCGATAGATTAAGCGCACACGTACCATTCATGCATACTTATTGCACGCCCCCTAACGCTAGATGGGTCCGATTTTCAGAAAATGTACAATTCGACTTCCCCAATCTTCTCAAATAACCAAAATTTTAGACGATAAAATAAAGTTCAAATAAAGTTCAAAATACAGTTCATTCTAGCCAAAGAGATTACTAAAATCAATGCAATGCCTAATATACTCGAATTTACCTAGTACCGATATTGACCAAATTGCAGCCTAATTTCGCAGAATTTACTGAATGTGTACAGCTGCCAATTGTACATTTTCTGAAAATCTGAGCCAGATACGTTGTGGTCATCGGTAGACCTCAGATGGCAGGGGCATAAAGTACTAGAGTGATTCAGATTTCGGACATTCTTGTGGTCTCAGTGGGGGATGGACTTAATTAACGCGGCTTGTGCACAATGAATCAGGTACCACCACATAGATTAGTAATGATGAGTTGACGAGTTAGTGCAACAATGAATCACGTATTACCACTAAATGGATAAATTGTCCTGAGTGGAATACAATGTTTAACTCTTTACTTATTCATTTGATCATTTATCCGTTTTTTATGCATTTATTTGATCATTTTATCTTTTTTTATTAGGCAGTCTACCTCATGATCATACATTCATTTAGTGAAATATTTTCGTGTTATTTTTTGCTCAGCTGATGAGATACGGAGACTTATGCTCAGTTCCAAAACACAAGGAAATATTGGGCCAGTTGCATTGAAAATTGCCATTCTGCCCATTGTAATTGCATAATAAATGTCTCAAACTACAAGAATCTCGCACAATATTTCTGCTACACATAGTATGGACTTAGAAGGTTGTGGTTTGGAGGGAAGAGACTTATGGCATGGAATAGAGGACGAGCGATAGCGAGTTCTCTATCCCATGTCCATAAGGCTAGTCCCTCCAAACCACAACCTTCCAAGTCCTTTAGGGGTCGACCACAGACTCTATCCGCTGGTAGGATTGTCCGTTACAAGGGCAATTTAGGGACAAAACCGGACCAAAGACCCCTAACAGCAAATATGAGTCATCGCTTGGCTTTTGCGGCATCGCCTATGATTATACATCAGTTAATGCGTTGCAAATCAATATTATGGGACACCAAACAGTAAAGTATTTTTGCGGGTCACCAAAATGGAAATTAGGACTTTGTAGTCCTTTTGGGGGTTATCAAATGCATCTGGTATAATGACTGTTTCGGTTCAGTCGCCTATTCACACTCCTTCAACCAATTCGTTGGTTAACCTCTATACAGGGGCCAGGACATCAGAAAGTGTACAGAGGGCTGTTCCACACATTAAGCAATTTCTGGTTATTGGAAACGATTGGTAAAGGCGAATAGTATTCAGGCGATTGCACACCAACCCCGGTGTTTGGGGCTTGACGCCACTCACGTTTCTTCCCTCTGGTCATTGCGGTTTTATTCTGTATGTTCAATGCAAATATAATAACACATGGCACTCGTCAGAGGAGAGTTGGTGAGTGAGTGACAACATTCTCAAATAAACCCAAGTCCATCAGATTTTATTTGAATTTGTTAATTTATTTGAAGATTACTCGACCTTACATGTTTCGGGCCGGGTTGGGCCCGTCATCAGAGTCTCCATAATACTTGATATAATTATGACAACATCTATCAAACCATATATAAGCCGCAAGAGCAATACGGTCTGATGGAACCCTGACTTAATATAACCAGTCAGGTTCAGAAGGCAGTTGTGGTCACCTAAGTTTCAGGGAGTCATTAACACTTTAGCCTTAGTCTTAGCCTTGCGGTTAAGCTTATCGCTGGATGTGGAATCGAGGAATGTAGGTGTCTGGACCTAACTGTAACTACACGTTACCATATACCCGACCGTCGCTCCCTCTGGTAGGTGGATCCAGTATAG
The DNA here is from genome assembly GCA_942159475.1 of Sthenelais limicola. NCBI lineage: Eukaryota > Metazoa > Annelida > Polychaeta > Phyllodocida > Sigalionidae > Sthenelais > Sthenelais limicola. Next base: position 40,368,684 of record OW804102.1, read on the forward strand.
CGTTTAGCCCACAATTCTCTGCTAAATAGGATAAATTTACCTCATTATTGACGTATTTATGGCGACTGACCCATCCAAGCACCCTATAGCAGGGAGGGTTACCCATATAGTCGTGTGTTACTGTATATAGTTGAACCACATTATACACTTGCCAATACAAAATTGGCTTGGCATTCATGGAGTTCATAGCGGTCAAGGAGTCGTCACTGTGTACAGTTTGACATGAAATAATAGCAAATATTAATCGGTCTAATGTCCCAGCAACTCAGATCAGATAAGAATGGCATGTCCGTGATTGGACGCATACTGCGCTAATGACTTCCCTGGCTCTGGAGTAGGCGTCCTAATGGGATTATAATGGAATTTTGTGGTTTAGAGCGAGAGTCTTTCCCTCAGTTTGGAGGGACTCTCTCAACTTTGAGCCTAGGCTGTCATTCAAGTCTATTCTAGTCTATAAATGATAAATACAAACGTGGCAACATCTAAGGACTGAATTCAACTAAAGTAAATTTGTTTAGTCCGCACCAATACATATATCAATATATTCCAAATAATTTCTTTTTTCCCCTTTTTTCGTTTATAAGAGGAATTTTCAGCCGGCATTTTTCACCTGAAATCTGTTGTGATCAAAATATCCCCCCCCCCCCCCTCTCCATTTATTTCCAACATTTTCTTTGCTACACAATTAGAAAGTTCCTGATTTTGCCTGCTTGTACACATGTCAGTATATGTACTCCTATATTATAAGTGTTGTGAGTCTTGGCAGATATGTGGTGCCTCCCTGCCTTCGTTATGCATGCCAGTGCCCTCATGAATAAAAGAAGCAAACGTTAAACGTTAAACCTATTAACAGTGAAAGTCTGGGTGACTGGAGGCCAGGAGCGGCCATGTTGTCAAGGGCAACGCTAGACTTGTGAAAGTCTCTTTATTTTATTGTTGTAAAAAGGAAATCTTTGGGGGGAAATCAGTAATATTAATCACTATTTATGGCCCACACTGCAAAAGTCCCAAGTCCGGACTGGTCCCAGTCCTGGATATACTCTCGTTGGTTATCGTCGGTTAATAAGTAATGAATTTATAATTGTTAGGGAGTTTCTGCAAGCAAACCTATCTCAATTACGTAACCAGATTCGTATATTTTTTTGTGTGACTTACATCGCATTTGTATCTATACAAAATAAATTGTGAGATGAAACATTTTGCTTGATAAGTTGCATTACGTTTTTCCCGCCATGTTTTGCTGAACCTCTTCCCTTTAGTGTATGCGTGTATATCAGAGATACGGATACGTTTACGTATAGGTTAGACTTGCTGAACCTCCCTAGTGTTGCATTCTTTTCCAATGCATCTGAAAGTGATTTTACCAAAATATTTGACAATTGTGTCTGTTTGTTCCTGCTACATGGCTTCCTGATAGGCCATATTCATATTTCTGAAACTCAAAGTATGGACAGTATGGGCAGTTTCTGGCCAATATGAGCAATATATGGACACTGTGGGCAATGTATGGACACCGTGGGGAATTTCTGACCAATATGAGCAATATATGGGTACTGTAGGCAATGCCTGGCCAATATGAGCAATGTATGGGCACTGTAGGCAATGCCTGGCCAATATGAGCAATGTATGGACACTATGGGCAATGTATGGACACCGTGGGGAATTTCCGACCAATATGAGCAATATATGAGTACTGTAGGCAATGCCTGGCCAATATGAGCAATGTATGGGCACTATGGGCAATGCCTGGCCAATATGAGCAATGTATGGGCACTATGGGCAATGTATGGCCCATATGAGCAATGCATGGGTACTATGGGCAATGCCTGGTCAATATAATCAATGTATGGGTACTGTGGGCAATGCCTGGCCAATATGAGCAATGTATGGGTACTATGGGCAATGCCTGGCCAACATGAGTAATGTATGGGTACTATGGGCAATGCCTGGCCAATATGAGTAATGTATGGGTACTATGGGCAATGCCTGGCCAATATGAGCAATGTATGGACACTGTAGGCAATATGAGCAATGTATAGCGAGAATGGAACTTGTCGTTGTAATGGAAAATTTACTGGACGAGATTCCGAGCACGGTGCCATAGGTAGGTATTGCCCACATTGGCCATCCTCTTCAATTAGTGTTACTATTGTATTCAACTTCCTTTTTAATCTGGGTGACTATAGGAAGAATATGATACCATATATATATACTGATGTTTAACATATTCCTATTATAGGCAATTAATAATATACAGTAGGTTACCGATGTACGCATAATATATGCACAAATATATATTCATATAAGTATAAAAAATATAAATAATGTGAGGTGTCTTCAATTGAGTGGATTCCATTCCTAATAATCTTACATAAAGTGATACTACCTGAGCGTAAATGATTTCACCTGGAATAATATATAGGTTGCTCTTATACAAGCTGAACAGATTAACACGTGACAGATGACTGAACGTGCCCCAGGCGGACTTGACTCTGAAATAGATCCCACTCATCTCGATGACAATGGGTGAAGTCGCCTGGACCAATGCTCTCAAATTACCCAAATTGAAGACCATAATGAATATCAAAATGCATGTTGATATATCATAACAGGTTAAAAAAAGGTTGTGGGGTTAGGATTAAAGATTTATTTTGTTGGAGAAAGAGCAATACTTTTTTTGTATCATAATACATCTCATTTAGTTTAATACAAAAGGCAACGCTAGAAAACATCCGTGACTGATAATGCGTGTTTTCATATTATTTCCTAACTATTGTATATATTGTAAAGAAATAAAAAAAAATAAAAAAACCCAACGCGATACCGAATATCCTCAGTCAGATATACATGGGAGGGTGTCATAAAAATCATCGTAAATTCTAATGTACGTTTTTTTGTATTTCGTTGATTCAAAAAATCCTTTTGGTTGTGTTCAACTGTATTTTGAGCCTAATTCTTGTCTTGAATCTGAGTTATTTGAGAGGATTGCTGAAGGCGAATTGGTACATTTTCTGGCAACTTCACCCTTATGACAGTCATAAAACATTTACTTGAAATCTTAAATTTAAGACTGTTCTTAAGTATTTTACTATTTACGATACCCTTTATACAACTTTTGATTAGAGTGAATATGATATTGAAATAACTTAGATAGTTCTTTTAACATTACCTCAGAGATTCTCACTTACAAATTAACATTAGTTGTCATGGATGTTTTATAATCAAGCACAATATTTAAGAGCGTATCTTATCGTTTATTCTTAAGTACATCGCATAAGACATCTTATATCCTAAAATGTATCTTATGTTGTACGATTTCATCTTATTCTGACACATAACCCTATCATTTATCAGCCTAATTAAGAGAATTGATTAAATATGTAGAGCTGTACATTTCTTGGTGACCTGAATTTATATAATAGGGCATACATGTATACTCTGTCTAGAAGGCCTGGTAATAAGACAGAATGTGTATCATTTTACCGTTTAAATGCAATAGTGCAAACAGTTACCTGTATAATCATATCTAGATTGGCTTGTCTCATCCAGGCATCAGTACCTATATAATAACGTTTCCTGGGAAGCTATTATGGCTTAGTCAGAAAATGTACAATCAGCAGCTCTAAACATTTAGTAACTTCTGCTGAATTAGGCTGTAAATGATGAATACTAGGTATAGCTGAGGATATGTTATTTCAAAAATTGATTTTGTATATGTTAAACTGTATTGAACTGTTTTGAATATTAACCGTTGCCTCAAATTTGTTAGAAAATGTACAATCAGCAGCTCTAATTACATTGATTAGGCCTAAACTGATAAACACTGTGTAGTATATCTTGATTAGTACATTATTTGGTCTTGCCTTGATTCAAATAATTGTTTTCCGGTACTTTGAACTTCATGCCTGTCTTAAATTCAGGTTATTTGACAGGATTGGTGAAGGCGAACTGTACATTTACTTCACTGTCTCCTAGTACTGTGTGTATAGGTAGATTAACATTCATATCCGCGAGGACAGTCGCAGAGTCACAAGTGATGTGTCACAGAACAATTAGTCCAAAGTCACTACAATGATAGCTTTTAAATGCCCCCCCCCCCATAAGTACTCTTGTTGGAATCGTTTGAGTTATCCACAGAGAGAAGCCATATAACATTACTTATAACATGTATTATTAAAGGTTAATGTATCAACTTCATGAGAGTGTCCCCTGAATGGCATACACAATAATCTGATATATAATTGTGGAGATACAGAGTACAGATATTGGGGCTTTGGCAGAAATTTTGGCCTGGAAAAGTCTTTGGTTTCTTGTGAAGATAGCAATTATATTTGGAGAGCAATTATATCACCTTACAGGACAAGTGACCGTCACGTGACCTGGCATGTGACGTCACGGCTAGATATGGTGTGGTGCTATCCAAAGTTTCCTAGTCAGTAACTGTACAAGCTTGTGTTTAAAATTCATAATACCTTCACAACCTGGTGGTCAGAAACTGTACAATCGACAGCTCTACGCATTTAGTAAATTCTGCTAAATTAGACTGAAAAATAATAAAAATAAACTTTGCACACCTAAAGTATATAATTATTTGGTATGTCTTAAATTCAATCAAAATAGTATTCCCTCTATGTCCAAACCCTCATATCAGATAAGAATGGTATGTAAGTGAGTAGACGCCTACTTCGCTAATTGGTTTCCTGGCCTAGGACTAGGCATTCTAATGGAAATATAATGACATTTTTTTTTTTTTTAAATATTTTTTTTATTGGCCTTAAATTTAACATCTCTGATCTTTAAGAGTTAGAAAATACGCATGACTAACAAATGTAGTTTTCTTTCGTGCGTCGCCAAGAAATCCAAATAACGATCCTAATTACTTTCTTAAGTTCATGTTGTTCAGATATTACATAATATAATAATACACATTACATAATAGGAAATCTCCCATCAAGTCATTTGTTCCACCAATAGATATTGTCACCGCATTTTACTATTTTAAGAACATGGCTGTTAAAAAAACTCAACGTCGGACAAATTCCCAACTTAAGCAAGATGACTCATATAGTAGAGAACTGGATTTTCAATGCATCCTCAAATAGATATATATCCCCAATCTCCCTTATATGTAAGGGCAAATTGTTCCATGTTTTCAGACCTGCGTAATACAAACTGTTTTTGAACCTATCAGACCTTGGTCTAGCCAAGTATAATTTTGGTTCATTACAATTTCTTAGCTCTGTGGTAGATGTGGGTTTCTTTAGGTAATCTACCCTTTTTGAATGGATTAGTTTTAGCATAGAAATCTTTCTTCTTATCTCTAACGGCATGATTTTGGCTTTGGCATATTTCTCCTCTAAAGAGGTCTTAATTGAATTATAATGGCACTTTGAGGGCGAGAGGCTTTCCCTCCGTTTGAAGGGATTCTCTCTAAACTTTGGGCCTAGACTATTTTTTTCATCACTGGTGTTGGTTTGACAAAAGGGTAGAGCACATGTGTATCACAGGTCGTCCTGTTGGGGACGTTCTTGATTCAAGAAATATTTGCGAATATGTTGAACTGTATTTTGAACCCAAGTTCTTGTCCTGAATCTTGGTTAATTTAGAGGATAGGCTTGGTGAATTGTACATCTTCAGACGATGACTCGAAACACAATACATCTAGAACATAACAAGACAATAATAATGTCTGTATCGTGTATAATAATTGTATAAAGACGAGAAATAAAATATTAACTAAAACAAAAAATAATGTAATATGACTATAAGGTTAGGGCTACGGAAAAAAACATGGAGGACTGTTTGAAAAATAATAGTACAATTTTATTCAGTTTTAATTAACATAGTTTTAGAAAGATCAATGTAGTAAACACAAATGTAATAAATATACTGCTGTTTTAAACGGATTCTTTATTAGAACGAGTGAAGACAGGTACAGTTGGAAGTTGGAAGTTGGCCTTGCAGATATTGTGTCCTTTTTCCACGCATGTAAGAACATTTGGAAATATATACTATATTCAGAAGATGTACCCGTTAATGGCTTGATTCTTTATTTCTTTTTATTCATATGCGGTCTATCTATAAGGCCTATAAAGTTTTCAAATCGAAATAATATTGACACGTGTATAACAGGCCAGTGGTGATATATAATACAAAATTGTTTTCATATGATATCACTTTTATATAGCTCGTTATGCAGTGTAGAAAATCAAAACAACTATATGGAAAAGGGAGTAATCTGTGTAATTATCACAGTTCTTCCAATTATTCCCGAATAAAATTTAAAATAATACTATACCATGTGTAGTAGGCCAGGGTTGGTGGTAGTAGTAGTAGTAGTGTGTGCTTCGGTAGAGAGGGGGCAGCACACAGCCGGCTGAGCGTGGTGGTGGATCAGGGCTGCCTCCTCTTCCTCCTCCTCCTCCTCCTCCTCCTCCTCCTCTCACCACCACCACCACCACCCGCCGCCGCCGCCACCACCACCACCACCACCACCGACACAACGCATTGTGACATACGTAACGATGGTGCAAAATGGCGGGCCTCTCGTCTCACTCACCCCAGTAAGTAGGACGACCTGTTTGAATCTCTGAAACTATTCCCTCACCCAGCGTCTGGCGCCGACTAGCCAAGGTTTGAACACAGAAATATCACACGGGAGGAGTTACTAAGCTATTTTCTGGATATATATACAATATTGAGAATATTGACTGTCTGGGTGGATAGAGAGAGGTTGGTAGTGGTCGGAGATTGCGCTCCTCTCTCTACTAGAGCGGTAGACTGGTTGGTTTTGTGGTGAGGCAAGCTGGTCTGGTATCGGTATACATGTCGGATTATAATGGGCTACTTTTCTCCTTTCTCTAGCCGACCAGACTGTGCACATAATTATTATATAGTCTCCTAGGCTTTCTACTTGGCTCAAGTGAGAGTTCATATATATGCTGGATTGAATGCTGGGTGGTTCACGTTTAGCTTTGCTGTCTGGCGATCTAGGATTTATAGGCCACTATTGTAACCGTCATCTTCGTGCGCTGGCTTCAAACGCGAAATAAAAAGTGTTAAAAAAGAAGAAGGAAAATAAAAAACAAGTCAGACTAACGGTCATTGGGCCATGCTTCACCGCGGAGACGATTCTTACTTGACGCCGAATGTTTAGGCGCTATATTATAGTGATTGCAGCTGTATTCAAAGTGCGACTGGCTTCTGATTTATAAGTTCATTTCTAGCAATTTTTGTTTGTGACTATGAAACATTTTGATGCATATATCTATATATACTATGACGAGTGTTACCAGGGTCGCGAAATATTATATATAAACTCGTTCATTTGGTGCACGTGTCAGGTTTATGTTGTAAAGGAGAGGAAATGCCATTTTAATTACCATGTGCTCTTAATTTGTCCATGGATATATATTATACATGTATCGACCTTATGAAACACAATTGTCAATTATTGTGTGGAGTAATTATTTAGCCAATGACTTAATGTAGGGATATGTACAGGATGATCGAATGTCTCCCTCTGTATGTCTGTGTGTCGGTCGGTCTCTTTCTGCTTGCTCTCTCTCGCTCTCTCTCTCTCTCTCTCTCTCTCTCTCTCTCTCTCTCTCTCTCTCCCTCTCTCTCCCTCTCCCCCTCCTCTCCCCTCTCCCCCTTCCCCCTCTTTCACTCTTTCCTACCCTCTTCTCCCTGTCTCGCTCCCTCTCCCCCTTCTCTCGCTTTGTCTGTCTTTCTGTCTGCTCTATCCCCTCTCTTTTCATTCTCCACTTCTCCCCCTCTCTATATCCTCTCCCGCTTCTCTCTCTCTCTCTTTCTCTCCCCCCCCCTCTTCTTTCCTCCTCTCCCTCTCTCCCGTGGGGGGCTCTCTCCTTTGTGCAATAGCAAAATACGTTGTTTGATCATGAATACGCGAATATTATTGACTGACAATTAATCACCATCATCCTAATGTTTAGGTTCATTTGACAATCAATCCTTGCTGGGTGGCATGTTTGTTGTAAGCAGCAGAATGAATACTCTCCTGTATTTGTATTCAAAGTACTTCATCTTTAACAGCATTTATGTCTGGGTTCAGAGATAGTCATATAATACGTTTTAGTACATCTAATTGCTTGGTGTCAATTTAAACTTCTCAACATTAATTCTTTATGAGTTGTTTTGTACCTTCTGTTGAGTGCACTAAGTTCATTATCTATTTCCATGGCACGGTAATTGTATGAAACATGCTCAGTCATTAGAGTTATTAAAGTTTAGACATTAGTATGAAAATAGTTCTTTATCTTCGTAACATTCTTTTAGTGTGGCAACCAGAGTTGGTTCAGACAGTGAGCTGTCTTTTTCTCTTTGACTAAGTTTAAGACTTACTTACACGTTTAGCAAAATACAAAGAATAAAGAGAATGTTTCTACAATTCTCAATAATTGACTACCCTTTTTATTCGTTGACATTTTGTTCCTTGGAGTGAGAGGCTTTCCCTCAGTTTGGAGGGACTCTCTCAACTGGCCCTAGACTTTTTTTGCCCATCCAACATGTCTTTCCTTTACCAGGGGTACAGGTATTTGTACTGAAATTAGTATTTTTGAAAACTTTCGAAACCTTCCCCAAACCACACCATTTATAACATCTTTTCTTTTTTAAAGAATCTCATCGAATCTGATTAGACAACATGTTTCAAAGTTAAACTTCTCATAATCGTATTCCTTTTGGACATCAAAATGGTTGTCCTTAAATCAATTTTAAAAAGACGGTACAGATAGTGAACCCCCAAATAATAATACAAATTCCTATTTTTCTTTTTCCCCGAATAACCTTTCGGTATCTTGGTCATCGCATCCCTGCTTGTCCCACTGATTTCTGGGTTTAGCAGACTGGTGAATACCAAAAGTGGTCATTCGTTCGATAACATGCTTCATAATTCACCAACATTTCCTAATTAAATACCTTTCATTTCTGATAATTTCCAGAACATTCCTTTCAATTGGTAAGTTCTTATGTGCTAAAGGTCATGGTGCACGTGGTTTCTATATGTTGTATCTTGCCTGATCATCTATCATTTATATTGATCAATTATTTGAATGATATCGATGAATATAAAATGTGAATGTATATCTCTAAATATTGTGTTTTCTCTCTTGTAGACGTGCTGGAGGGAGTGGACTGGATGGTAGGTACCACTTTGTGACATATTTCCTTTTTATTCAACATTTCTTCATACAGCAAGACATGATTATTCGTCAAAATCGGGATAAGTACCATGCTATTCCACCTTGTGCTATGTTCATAGGGTCGTGATCTATCTAGGCGTGAGTTCGTGACATTGAAATAATAGCCTTTTAGAAGAACATATTGATATGAATGGAATATCTCCGAGGTATAGGGTAGCTTGCAGTAGAGTATTGGAGATATTATATGAATATTAATCATAATCTTATGTAATCCTTTGTTATGATTTGTCACCCTTATATATCCAAATTGCGTCAAAAGTATGCAGATTATTCTCAAAATATGATTGGCGAAATGTTCTGAAATTAAAATTCTCAAACTGATTTTCTTCGGCTATAGAATGTCTTTAAACCAGTTTAAATATATTATCCTCATTTCTGTATTGGTAGTAGTCAGTTACAAATATTCCATACTAGTGGTAGAAGCCCTATATACCAAGAATGCACTTTCTGTAAGTCGTATTTCGTCCAGTTTCGAATAAAGAATTTAATTATTCATTCATTCATTCAGCATACTGATATTTGGGACAGCCTGGAAGAACTGTGAAATGGAAAGTTTCCGATGAAATTATTGATGTTAATATGAAAACGGAAATACAATTATTCCAATACAATACAGTGATAATGGACTGACCGTGAACGTATCGCGATGGTAACAAATGAATGAATATCAATCCCAAATTAATTTACATATTTTTACATATATCTGTTATATATTTATATATGATATCATAATGTGCGAATGGTATAAGGTGATAGATAGAATGAACAATGACCGTGTGTGCAATGGACCACTAGTTATGTGTCTACTTGACCATGCTCACACGTTAACGCTGTATGTGCATGCATGTACGTGAGACGTACGACTGGCTGTACGTCCCCGCACCTGTGTCTTTCCCGCCACATTTTCCCTCTCCCCTCACCACGCGGTCACTCGGGGTCATCTTCCACCAGTAGCGCGGGCGGGCGCGCATTAGTGGCGCCGCAATTAGTGGCGTCAGATTGTGGCGCCATGGGGGCGTCAGTCACCCCAGGTGGAGGATGGCGCGTGGGGACGGAGTTACGCGGTGTGACAGCGCACGAGGGTGGAGGCGCGGTGACCGACTGACTGCCCAGGGGCTTGGTGCTGGGAGTTGAAGGCATTGAACCCGCGCTCGGCTCATAGGACGTTGAACCCGCTGCGCCTTGGTGATATATGGCCTGAAAGGACCCCTGCATACCCAGTGGTAGTCAGAGTCTTGATGCTTATCTCCACTTCGGCCCTGTCTGTTACTCTCTCTGTCTCTGTCTCTCTCTCTGTCTCTGTCTCTCTCTCTCTCTGTCTCTCTCTCTCTCTGTCTCTCTCTCTCTGTCTCTCTCTTCCTCTCTCTCTCTCTTCCTCTCTCTTAGGTCTCATTTCTTCCCCCCTCCTCTCTCTCTCTGCCTCTCTCTTGCTGCTGTCTCTCTCTCCCTCTTTCTCTTTCTCTCCATCTGTCTTTGGCCGCACTCTCTTTCCCTTTCCCTCTCACACACTATTCTCCCTGTCTCTCATATCTGTCCTCAAAATACTTCTGTCCCCTTTCTCTCTAGCTCTCCTTTTCTCTCCAGTGTCCCCCCCCCCCTTTCTATTCCCTGTTCACTCTTTTATCCATCCCTGGTTGTATAGTATAATCTATCTCTCTGTGTCTCCCTCGTCTGTCTGCCTCTTGTCTCTGTCACTGCCTTTCTCTCCCTCTTTTCCACTCCTCTGTCCCACTCTTATCTCTCTCTCGCCCTCTGTCTCTTTCTGACTCTGTCTATGCCTTTCTCTCCCTCTTTTCCCCTTCTCTCTCTGTCCAACTCTTCTCTCTCTCGCCCTCTGTCTCTTTCTGTCTCTGTCTCTGCCTTTCTCTCCTTCTTTTCCCCTTCTCTCTCTGTCCCTTCCCTGTCGCTCTTACTCTGTCTCTTTCTCTGTTTGCTGATATCACCCATCACAATTTAACCGGGCATGTGCACCAATACTATTACAATTGAAACAGAGAGAGGAGCATTCACGCATCATGCAATGCTACCAGAACATGTGTATCATCTAAACTACAAGTGTAGGTATAGACACACACACATGTATAATACCTCCTCCGGGGGCAAACCCTGGATGCTAGCTTGAGACGCCAGTCAGCATGCAGACAGAGCCTACTGGAGGAGGAGGTGTGCATGTACCTGTTGTCAGCCATTACATGTTGAGACATGTCTTATCATGTCAAATTGTTGAGAGTGAGGTGACGAGAGAACTCATCCACCTGCCTCCGATTGCTGCCAGGATTCCTACTAGTTAGTGGGAAGTGATCGGTGAAGGTTTATTTAGTAATTATCAAAAATTTGTTATTCATCATAAACCTATTAATGGATGATTGGTATAAGATAGGTTCTCTATTTGATCTAAAAAGATTTGGCCTGGGTTAAAATAATTGATTATAATTATAGGTAACGTCAGGGAGAACTGGAGGTAATCTAGATGTCTGTATACCTGTTTATCGTGTAATTTATACCAATTTGATGAATAAAGTAGTTCTTATCTTATCTTATCTTATCTTATAGAAAAGCAGAGATTCTATTTATTTATTTTTACAGTTTATAAGTAACATCTGGACTGGTAGAATATGTTTGTACTTTAACATTGTGCTGATAAGGAGTGAGACAGAGGGGACAGAGGGAGGGCTAGACATGGACAGAGACAGACCAGCAGACAGGGATACTGCTGTGCGTCCTGATGTAATTCTGCCCGGCTGCCATGCCACCACCACCACCACAGCACCACCAGCACCACTCTGCCGTCTCTGCGGTTGGCTGGGTAGTGGAGGGTCTATACTCTACACCTCTTACTATTACTACTGTACTAGCCACTGTATAGTGCTGCCGCCTCCTCCTTCTCCTCTCCCCCTCCCCCTCTCACTTTCTTTCTCCCCCCCCCCCTACACACACTCTCTCTCTCTCTCTTTCTCTCTCTCTATGCCTATCCTTTCTCTACCCCCGCAACACACTCTCTCCTTCTTTCTCATTCTCTTCCCCACCAGACCACACTATATCACTCTCTCTCTCTTCCTTCTCTCTACTCCCCCCCCCCCCCCCCCGCATCTCTCTCTACCTCCTTCACACCTCCTTCTGACCATTCCCTTCCCTGTTAACAAGCTTAGAACTCCCGAGTTCCCCAACACCCCCTTTAATCGTATATAAATCTGCTCGTCCTTGATGATGATCGAGCCATCGTCAGTATGGTTCAAGGCTGAGGTGGAAGAGAGATGATAGCTTTTGAAATCCACTGCAACCAGAATTCAATACACACATGATTTCTGGGTGTTCAGCGATTCTAAATAAAATAAAATGTACACAATGCGAGTATTAAATGGGAAAATTAGGGAAATTTGAACAATTGTTTTAGGCAGAAGAGTGTCCTAATGATATGGCCTTGGACAAGGTTCCCACAGTCATGGAAAGTCATGGAATCAGTGATTTGGTTTTCCAGGCCTGGAAAGTCATGTAATTCGGAACAGGTCATGGAAAGTCATGGAAAATGTAATTCTGAATGTTAAAATTAAAATTCTCCGTAATACCACTGTTCTACATTTTGTTCAGCATGACGTTCGTCCAAAGTGGCCACACTCTTCCACCGTTTCAACTTGTCCACCATTTCTCCTCGCTGTCGGAAGGCTGTTTTGGCCTTGAATTTGTGTCTCCAGATTTTTACCTAGCACCTCATTTGTGCCTCATCTCATTCCCCTCTCCTACCTCCTACCAGAAATGGGTGGATCAGACAGCTTTACTCTGATTATTGAGGGTCATTGGATTTTTCATTCTGGTCATGGAAAGTCATGGAAAAGTCATGGAATTTGAACCCTGATGTTCTGTGGGAGCCTTGTTGGAGCTCCCTCAGTCACTGACCCTCCTCACGAGTCCTATTCATTTTGTCACCTGAGTACCCGTCCAACATTTAATTAATGGTCACATTACTTTTTATTTATAAATATTATTGCAAAAGGATGCCATCTGTTGATCTGTTGGTAATAACAACAATTCCTAATCCTTTCTTTATCTCTAGCTGTCTCTCTTTCTCGCTCTCTCTCCCTCTCCCTTCCTCTTTCTTTCTGTCTTTCTCTCCATAAGTATACGTATAAGAAGGAGGCTCATAGGCTTCCTCGCTCTTCCCATATATTTCTCATTCCCTTCCCCTCTGTGTCCCCTTCCTTCTCTCTCCTCCCCCCCTCTCTCTGACTCTCTCCCCTCTTTCTCTCACTTTCTCGTTTGCTACCTACTGCTCTGTCTGTCTCTCGCTCTCCCTCTTATCTAGAGTTGTAACATAGTATCTCTTTCTATCTCTCATTGTCTCTTCCCCTGTATGTGTCTCTTAATTCCTCTATGAACCTAAACTCCCATGCTCCTTGATATCAATCCTTATTATCTACACTATCCTCTGGACACCTTCAATCCTACCATTCTCTTTGCATGCTCTTTGCCCTCGGACCTCTCTCCCCAAAGCTTGCTCAGCTCTTTCAAGCAGTTCTTTGTCTATCCATCCATCCACTGATTTCCCAAGCCAAAGTCGGCATGAGTGTGGATGTATTAGGATGTACTAAGGATGCGTAAATCTATCTGCAATAAATAAAAAAAAAGTTAAGCGTGACACTTGCCTAGCTAGGCGAGCCCCTTTCTCCTCTTTCCACACCACTAGGACGGCACGTCACGGGGTCGATATTATCTGGGTCACGTGTTACCCGGCGTGCGGCAACTTTATTGACTGGTCCCGTCTTGGCTGCCCTTCTTCCTCCCATTCTCTCCTTCCTCTTCCTCTCCACCCTCTTCTTCCCATTCTCCCCTTCTTCCTCTTCCTCCTCGCCCCTTGCTCTTTTATCATTGATTATCTAGTTCCCACTTTCCCCTGTTCTCCTCTGTTCTTTATGATGCGCCTCTTCTAAAGTCTAGGCTCACAGTGTCTCAGGCCAGATAAGAATGGTATGTTAGTGATTGGACATTGGACGCCTACTGCGCTAATGGATTTCTTGGTCATGTAGTTAACATCGTTATGGGATTATAATAGCATTCTGCGGTTTGGAGCGAGAGGCATTGCCTCAGTTCAAGGGACTCCTCAACTCTGAGCCCTAGACTGTCTCCGGAGAGTTCCCCTTCCACCCCTTTTCTCCTCGTGTGTCGGGCCCCTCCTCTCAATGCTCTCTTATCCACCTTCCCCTCAAATATACCTTTATCTATGTCTATCTTCCCTTTGTTTATCATTCTTTCTTTCTGTCTATGCCTTCATGTCAAATATATATAAAGTTATGGAAGGAGGAGCAGCAGAAGGTGAACAAAGAAGCGAGTTGAGAGAGGGAGGTAGACAAAGAAAGGGGGAGGTATGATTCTCTGAAAAGTTTGAAGGAATGTAGAGCAGTAGAAGAGAATTGGATGGACAGATAGCGAGAGGCTGAGGAAGATAGAAATACCAGCTAGAGCTAGCTAGGGGACAGAAAACGAAACATCAAGCAAAGGAGGGGGACAGGGAAAGGGAAATGAATAAGCGGTGAAAGAGGAGACTGGGACCGGGCCTGCAGAGTTTTCAGAGAGGGTCACGGTTTTCTATGTCGCGCTATTATTATGTGGCACACTTTGCAAGGCCCTCTGCATGGATTTTTAGGTCAGACACCAGGCGTATGGATCTCCTGTCTCCAGTTCTCTTCACTCTAATTAAAAGCCTACTGAATCTTCTTTCTCTACTCTCTTTCTCTCTCTATCCAACGCTGAGTGGACTGGATGGTTACTATAGCTGATGTTGGCATGCTCCTATATGATATACCTTTCCTATATGTATTGTTCTGCCATGCTTCTAGCCTCTACGAATAAGAACCTGTCTAATGTAAATAAGTTGTCTGCAGGGAGATGTGGTGTAAGCTTGGTACTCTTCTTCTCCCTAGCTCTCTCTCTCTCTCTCTCTCCCTCTCTGCTCGTGGCCCCTGGAGCATTTTTACTTAGGAAGAAGCTAGCAGGGAGCCCAAGGTTCACAAAGCTAGTTATTCAATCAGGGGGACCAGGGGCACTTTAGAAAAGGAGAGAGGGGGGGGGGGGAGGAGAGGGGGGAGAACGATACACAAAATAAGATATAATAGAGAGATGGTATAAGGATAAAGAGAAAGAAAGAAAGATGGTATGAGAATGAGGTAGAGATGATATGATGATAACTCATAAAGGGAGAGAGAGAGAGAGAGAGAGAGAGAGAAAGAAAGGAGAGAAAGATGCACAGAATGAGGAAGACATATATAAGGAGAAATCATCTCTCCTCTGACTTTCATGAATTTGAATCTTTGATGTTGGCGAGAGGGGCTTGAGAGACTTGAGAAAACGTGAGGGATCCGAGAGAGAGAGAGAGAGAGAGAGAGAGAGAGAGAGAGAGAGACAGGCACAGAGAGAACAGAGGAGGGATCCAGGAGACAGTAAACTATAGACAGAACAGGAGAGGAATCCAATCCAAGAGAGAAAGGAGATGTCCGAGGGAATAAGACGGGCAGTATAGAGAGATATTGGGGAGACATAATATAATACACATATCAGCAGTAAAGCTGTATAGTCTGGAACGATCATTTCTCACCAACAATAAAGAAAAGAACAGCATATATGTGGTGAATGGAAAAACCTTGAGAGGAGAGGACTCGCGCACGGCCGCCAGACAGACATGTATATGTCCCCTCACCACATTTATATTACATCTAACTCTAATCACTCTACCCACCATCTCTATTACCACATTACATACATAGATAGTTAGGCCTACAATAGCGAAAGATAAGAGAGGGACCGAGTGAGAGAGAGAGAGGGAAGCATTGCATTGGGAGTTTTGAATATCAAATCTTCTCTTTTCTACATGGGCCAACACTATAACTGCCTCATTTTGAATTCAGCGGCAGGCGGGAGCCTCCATGTATGACCTACATAGCAGCCAATGGGAGCGCATGTTGCGCAGCAGCAGTAAAGATGGCTGGATGTTGGTGTATGTTATGTGTGTCTGGGTTGGAAGGAGGAGGAGGAGGAGGGAGGCCTTTCCAGCGCGACAACCTCTTCCACAATGAGGCTGGCTGGCGGTTCACCAGCTGCTCTATCGCCCCCCCCCCCCCTTTTCCTTCTCCATACAACTCCCGGAGCCAGCCAGGCAGCTCGGTGGGGTTGGATTATCCCCGGCACCAAGGAGCTAGGTGCAAAAGGACCAACAACACAAATTGTGGTGATTATTTCGAAAGGAAGAGAGAAAGGATTTATTCGTGGTGGCGGAGAGGAGAGAGGGCCTCGATCAGACAGACCGTAGTGGAGACGGTACCGTTGGGATATGAACATTTTCTCTCTCTCTCTCTGAAGCGCCAATCCACCACCCACCAACAGGCGTAGAGAGAGAAGAGAGAGGAGGAGGAGGAGAGAGAGAGAGACAGAGAACCACCGGTACCTACACTGGCCTTTGCCTTTGCACCGGCAGCACTTTCTGCTGAAATCCCAAGCTTGTCAGTCTTATTTTGTGTAAATGCCTCAGTTTGACCGTTTTCTGGTCGACTATTGGCCGGAGAGAGCGAGAAAATGGGCCCTTGCCACCGCAGTGTGGCCAAGATTGGCTAGACGTTGTCCTGACGGGGCCAGACGAGTGGAGGAGGTGCATGAACCAACCAGTCTCTCTCAGCGCTCTCTCTAGCTCTCTCTTTGGCCACAAAGACTACTCGTGTACCTCTATTTCAAATACCCGATAGCTCTCCTCTCCCATTCTCTCTGCTCCCTTCACAAACCACTGCAATAGATTTGTGTTCTTTACCAAGCATTTGTCACTATATGTACTGATTTACTCTATCATCCTGGAATTACCAATATGTCCCTACTCGACACCATTTGAGGCGGTCTAACGGAGTAAAAATGGATAGTTAGTATATTTGCTACAGGTAGGTCGGACTGTGTGATAAGTTTTTTTTACCAGCCAAGCTTATAACTAGGCCATATGCAGCGTGGCTTCGCTTTTTGTCCCTTTTCCTGATTCAAATTTCGCAGGTTTGCAAGTATCTGTCGCTTCTGGATGAAACTGTTTGGTGGAAGGAATTTAATTTGTGTTTGTGGTCGAGAGCTATGGGTGATTTTCTCTTCTCTGGCAGTCTGTGCATTCAAGTGAATATGTCTACCGGTGTTATGTTATTGTATGCATCATGCCACTCAATGGCCTCGTGTCAAGTCAACCAATGCTTTGATATCATATATTAAACCTTTTCCTAATTTCTCGAGAAAAAATATTTAAAATTGTTTAAATCTCATGGCCTGTGTTAAGGCTGTTCATTCTGTCATGTGCTTGGTGGATATATTCCCAATTTCTATTTCATTCTTTCTAAGTCTCATTGTATACACATTCTATATCTTCCATCTTAATAATCTCAAGGTCTAAGTTATTTCTTTCCCATTCATAATGATCCGTGGTGAACCTATTATCATAAGGATATGGACACCCCCCCCCCCCCCTCCCAAATGGATCCATTAAATAAGTGCATGCTTTCCCCTTAGATAATTTATATTTCATAATATCTGTCCAATTCCTCCTTAAATATGCAGTTACTAAATAAATGATTAACTTTATGTATCTGATACACGCCCATGATGTGACCCACTGTGATTGTTATCTATGAAATGAATATTTGAGTGAGACACAAAGAGAGAATAACGATTATTGGTAGTCATGGGTGGAGTGTATAGGCGACAAGTTCATGAGTCAGGACACCAGAAATGTACAATCAGCAACTCTACATATTTCTATTATTAATATTTACTAAATTGGGCTCAAACATTATATACACTGAATATATTTGCTTTTGAGTTTATTAACAAAAAGCTTTCGGTTAGGCTTAATTGCATTTTTAATCTAAATTTTTATTCAATTGGGTTTATTTGGAAGGATTGCTAAAAGGGCAAATTGTACATATTCTGGCGATTTCACCCGGGAATGAATGTTTATCCCTTCTTTGTGGGGTATATGGTTCCAACCAGAGGAGGGTAAATTGTTCTGTCTAGTCTGCTGACTTCTATATGGGTCAACCTGTCTGCTGGAGTCTCCTCTCTGCTGTAGATGTACGAAACAACCCCTCCTATTCTTCTTATACTCCTCTTCTTCCTATTCGCCCTCCCCCCTCCTTTTCTTCTTCCTGTCCCCACCAACTATAGTCTACCCCTCACCCACCCCCGAATCTCCTGGTTAAATACTCCCCCCACCAACGCCCCTGGGACCTATTCCCTCTTCGTTTCTTTTTCCCCTCTCATCCTTTTCTCTCTAAGTTTTATCTCTTTCCCACCTGTTTTCCCTTCTCTTTCTCTATATTTCTGTATGTCTGTCTGTCTGTCTGTCTCTCTCTCTCTCTCTCTCTCTCTCTCTCTGTCTGTCTGTCTGTCTGTCTGTCTTTCTCTCTCCAACCCCGTCACCTATTACTTCTCCAACTTGGTTATTGCGTGGGTTGCTGTAGATATAATCTAGCTGGCAAGCTGGCAAGATCACATGAATGCATGTATGCACAATGGCCTTCAAGTTTTATGGGAGTTGTGTCATCTTATGAATAGATATCGGTGTGTATCATCCCTTTAAGTGCAATATATAATAATGTAGGATTGCCATGTGGGAATTTTTTTAAATTGAGATGTTTCTTTATACAAGGTATCAATGAGGGTTACTTTACGTCCTTTTGTTAACGGCAGAATAGGCCCTCCTGCATACAATGCCCATGTCACAATATGAGATCTATCATATATGAGGTCAGACAGTGCGTCTGTATTTAAATAAGCAAAGTAAAAGACGTGTTGCAGCTCTAAGAATTTTAGTGCAAGACCTTGATTCAGGATAATACATCCTAGTGCAGTCAAACAATTCTTGCTACATTGGAATGCAAAGTGCTAACGGTCTATTTGACCACTGATAGCAGATATTTACTCTATTAACATTAGATCTGTTGGGATGTTCTCAAAAGGTAGGTTCCACCCAGACTGAATTCGACGGGAAATCAGGAAAAGTTCGGTCAGCTAAAGAGAACCTACATTTAGTTGGAAATATGCAGAGAAATTACAAAAAGTTCAGTTTAACCAAAAGTTCGGATAAACCGATTTCAGGTTAAGTTGACCATTAAACATCCACGTGACAGTGAGCTTTCAGGTGCAGACAGTCTAGTGGCTGAAGAATGAGGCAACAGGTCCGTCCTGTCACTCCCTGGCTTCCTGCTCAAACTGCCCACTGGTCAGTGGGAGCGGTCACTGCACGAAATGTGGTCCATACTGCTTGACCACTCACTGCCCACTCTCGTGCAGTGACCGTGCGGCGAGCGAGCGCGCCAATACTATAGGCGCCTGAGTGAGGATCGCGCAATTAGCGCGGCAGCCACACGTGCTTGCAATGGCGGGAAACTCGTCACTAAGTGGGGGGAAAGTCGTCTGCCCTTTGTTCAACTTTAAATTGATCGAATTTGATTCATTTTTGTTGTGATACTTAATTAGAACGAGAGATGGGAAAAAGTAATGAGTTATTTTTAAAAGGATTACCCCAGGTTTTGCTATAATTGCATGTTTTAGCAAGTTATTAAGACATTTTAAATATCGTCTGCTCCTATACTATAGATTTATCATGCGATATTAATTCAGTAATTTATTCATTAATTAGAAGATTGTGACATTTCTGTGGCTATTCTCACGGGGTATTAAACCAAGTTCAGTATTGATATAACTACTTTTACCACAGTACCATGTTCTTGATTATATAGCGATTATGTGATTAAGTAGAAAATTATTTTTCATAGAGTATTATGTACATACAGATTTTAATTATGGCATTGTGAAATGCAAGGTTATCATACCTCCAACCATACTTCTTTAATCTAAGTTTCTCATGCCATGAAACATTTGAAACGTACGGATAATAACATCCGCAACAATGCCGGCATGAAATGACTTTTGACCATAGTGTTATTTATGGAAAGATTATTCTAGAATTATTTAATTGTTTATTGAATAATGAAATACATGATGATGGAGTCCATCATTCCGATGACGGATGAATTCAATTGGCTCAACTCAATTGGCTCAAAAGTCTCAACTTAGTAGTCGTCTATACGAAACCCATTATTCTCTACTCTTAACAATCGTATGCTTGATTCCAAGAATTAGGGGAACATCTCAAAAACATTCTGTCATTTGAAGGCAATGGTCTATACATGTGGGCTAGTGCTAGGTGTGTATCTAGCTTACCGGTGCAATGCCAGAGATTTCCTTCACTTCCAGTAATGGGACTAACGTGGAACTATAGTTGATTCCAGGAATGGCTGCTTCTAGTTAATGATATTCGCAGTGAATATCTCCTCTCTGATGATTGGTCCATTCATAAAGATGATCTCACGGTAACGGGGGTGGTGGACCACGTTAACTTCCTGATTTCTGTGTAAACTCCCCCTCCCCCTCCCCCCGCCCCCCCCCCCCCTCCTCACACAGAAACTCCCCCACCCCCACCCCCACCATCCAACCTTACACACCTCCGATTCTTTCCACGTTGCAGGATACTACATTTTGATAAGACGCACCCCGAAAGATCAACACATTTGTTTGAATCTAACTGACTTTGTTTGGCGTTTTTTTAATGTGGTTAGCGTAACGGTCGTGAAAAATGCCGGTACATCGGTTACTATGTATTACTTGCCCATCCCATTTAGGTGCATCTTGCTAACTGACTTATTGTTCTATTTTTATCGAATTATCTCATTACTCTTATCGTTTAATGTAGGCCTATGTATGAGTTTGTTCTTCGTTTTAAAATCATTTATTTGGCTAAAACATCATATCGTTCAGGGTTAACTGATTGAAAAGTTGATAATTCTTTCTATAATAATGATTATCACAATAAATTGGCGGAATTGACTGGATGAATAATTAATATGCAGATTTAAATGCCTACGTTAGCCCTACGTATTCACCTGTGTATCTATATGCCTTTAATACCTAAGGCAGTCTAGGCTCTGAGTTCAAAAGAGTTCCTCCAAACTGAGGGAAAGCCTCTCGCGCCAAACCGCAAAATGCCATTATACTCCCATTGGGATGCCGACACCAGGGCCGGGAGAGCCATTAGCTCAATAGGCATCCAATCACTGATATATACCGATATTATCGGATCTGAGAGGATTTTAACCTAGACTGAATGGTGAATATTAGGAAACTGTATGATGGACCTCGACTGTTGGATAGATTATGAACAATTGTGATGAGAGTGCATTTTCATGGGTTGAATGTCCTCGTGGTTCCTTCCTGTCAGTCGGTGTCAGATACCAGGATAACCATGCTTTACGGCAATCTATGAAATTGAATACATGTCACATTGATTGACTTTACAAGAGGTTTTATTTCCCGAAGGTTTCACACCGAGAGAAAAAGATTCGTATAATTCTAGATTAAATCCTACATCGAGATACAAACAAATACGTTTCTTTTAACGACAAGCACCATAACATTGATATGATCATTAGCTCATTCCCTATCCGTGCACAAGCATCATGTAGGCTTCTCAACAGTCGCGTATTTCTATCCGTTCAAAAAGCTCTTAGGCTATCCAGTCTCAGATCAGTTGGTAAAAGGTTAAACACAGGTGCAGCAACATTATTAACTTGTGTAAATAGCAAAGGTTCTTTATATTGAGGTGGAAAGCCTTTGCAGTATACAACTAAACAGAAATGGAACTCATTTATATAATGTACAACTTTTTGGATTTCAAAAGGGATATAATAATGGTAACGAAAGCAAGTAATCAGGAAGTTTACGTATTTTCTCGTGCATTCATGAAGGAATTTGGTTAAGAATGAAAGCCAAGATTTTAAACCTTACAAAAAGTAGCCAAGTATCTTATCACGATTGCCAATTCTTACAACTATGAAAGAAAAACGTATAATATGTTTTTCTCTGCGGTATATACCTCTTATTAGCCTTAATACTTCTTGCTTATAGTCGAGGTTTGGGGTATTTCATGTATGGTATTCACTAGTTATTGCATATGGACAAATCAGTCTAGGCTCAGAGCCTATCAGATCAGAAAATGTATGTCAGTTATGGCTTTCCCCGCCCTGGAATAGGCGTCCTAATGGCATTATAATGGCATTTCTCGTCAACTCAAGAGTGACTGAAATCTCCACCATGATGTGTGTAATTAATATCAGTCAAACATGATCTATTTATAGAGACACTACTAGATTGATTGCCTTTTCAATATTAAATGGTATCGTGGGACGATGGTATGTGAATACATTGATAGTAAGTTATATATAGGCGTACATGTGGACAGACACCTTAGGCCGCCAACCAGCATGCTCGGCCCTACATGCTTCTACCACTTTTTGTACCTGCCTACCGCCGGCCCCCACACCACCAACACGGTACTTCCTCATTCACTCTTCTCACCTCCCTGCCTTCTGTTTCCTCTTCCGCTGCCGTGGCTGCATGGGAAGGGATCTCCCTCTTCCCCCCCCCCTCCCCACTGTCAGTGTCTGACTGGGAAAAAGGAAGTTGTTACCGGTTTCTGTCTGTCTGTCTGTCTGTCTCCTTCCCCCTCTTTCTGTCCCTGCGCCTGTTTCCTCTCGCTATTCGCAGTGTTCCCCTTCTGTCTCATTTCTCTCCCCTCTCTCTCCTCTTCTTTCTGTCTTTCTCATTCTCTTTCTTTCCGTCTTTCTATGTACCTGTACCCCTTACTATTCTTTCCTATTTCTCTCCATTCTGCCTTCTTTTTATCCATCCTCTTCTCTCCCCTCTCCTCCCCCGCCCCTCCACCTCTTCCAGTCTTCCAGACTTAATTTTCCTCGGCTAACTTTTTGACTTCCGCTAGTACAGTGTCAGTCGACGTCTGGCCTTCCTCAAATAATGTTTATTTTATGCGCGTTTCATGGCTCCACTGACTGGTTTTATGGTGCGTTCAGGAACCCACACATGCAACGTGTCTATTCCATGCACATCGACCAATCCCAGTGGGTACCTATAAATCTATAAATAAGCCACAATACATATGTTGTAGGTACTCAAACACAACCGCCCGACTTATACATTGACCAATAAAACTAACAATATATTATTTCTCCCGCGGATACAAATGGTCTAAAAACAAACTGCCGGTCGCTGGAATAGGCAAGGGAACTACCCGAACACAGCCGTCCGTCTTGGGTGGGTGCGCACGCAGACCGGATGCTGATCAGGTGGTTATTGATCCGTCTGGATCCACAGACGGTCTGACCCTACAGGTTACCCCCTCCCACCCAGTACCTACCCCCCCCACCCCCACCCCCGACACCAATTCCACCCTCCCCCAGACGGTGGGGGTTTGGGTAAGATATTAGGCTGAATTATATACATCCAATTGACAATCCAGTGCCGCCCAAACCTGCATATGTTACCTTGTTTCCAGGCAGGTGAATAACCGCCATACATATAGTTGGTGTAGTCTGATATGGGACTATGTGGCTAAGTAAGAGAGTAATTATCTGGGAGGTGGTGGTGGTGGTTGTTCCGCTATTCCTCATTGCGTGGGTGTAATATGAGTACATTACATGATTTGTAGGGAAGGTGTGGTCCTCCCTCCTGTCCGTCCTCTCCCACTTTTTGCCTTCTTGTTTACTATAGAAGTCTGATCCAAGCGTAATCCTTTGTATTGTTGATATTATAATGAGCAAACTCTTTATATCAAATCGGCCTATTCATAGACACAGGCGATCGAAGCATATATAGCCCTCCTTCTATATAGCCTAGGGAAATAGCAAATTAAGATATATTATATGCCTTTACAAATGTAAATAAAAGCATTTTAAAGTGGATATTTTTGTATTTTGGTGTTGTGCCGGCGCTTTCTGCTCATATGCCTTGCGGTGGATACGTACATTGCAGATGATATACGATGGTGATCCCTCAAAATCGGATAATGATGGCTTCTATGTTTGTGGATAAGCTATCAAGGAGTGACATGACAAGCACAGTCACCTGGATGTTATTAAGAGAGAAAGAGCGGGAGAGGGAGAGAAATGAGGAGAGAGGAAACGAGAAACTAGGGACAGAGGAGAGGAAAGGAGAGATAGAAGAAGAGGAGCCGAGGAGAGAGAGAAGGGAAACAAAATGGGGGATAGTGAGAAAAGGGAGAGAGAAGGAGGATTAGGGGATAGAGGGAGACCGTGAATGAATATATCGTATCCTTCGTTCTATCTTACATGAAGTTACATAGGGAAAGTTTGACAGGACAAAATGGTAGACGCCTCTGCGTTATTCCAGGCCTTTCAGCCAACGCCCGTACGTATTTTTATCCGAATATCTTCAATCCATTCTGTCACTACAACCAGAACCTAAAAGCGTCGTGTCAAGGAGGGCAATGCCATCATTTGTCTGTGATCCACTCCTTTCTATTCACATTCAGGGGTGCAAATGTTCAGTATTTCTACTGAAATTTATACTCTAGAAAACATTATTGTTCCCTATTAAAATCCACCATTATCAAATTTCGATAATTTCTCAACAAGCCCTAACAACAATCTGATTGACACAATCTCGTTTTTAAACAGAAATGTAAAATCTGATTCTTTGTGGTCATCAATATGTTTGCTTTTAATCAGTTTGAAATATTTTGTACTGGGAATAGAGGCCCTGAATAATACAAATTCACAATTCTTTCTCTGAAACTTTCAGTGTTTTGGCACGCCCCAACTTGCATTGCATTCCTGCTCATTGCCTCTTGCCCTTTCATTGACCTAGTCCTCGCATTGCATATATCCTTCATGTTATGTACCATTACGTTACATCATCTCATACAGTGGTTGGGCGCATGAATCGTCATGAATCGTCATTTATTGCCTCTTGCAATATGAATTAATATAGAATAGACCAGACTTAAGTTCCATTCCCAAAGACCGGCCATTTGTGTAGCTGGTCAAGGGATATAGCCATGTAAAAAACATTGCTAGCATCCAAAAAGAGCAGGGTATCGTACCCTGTTAGCATTTTCCTCTCTCGCCCTGATATAGGACCAAATATATCAATACCTACCCCCCTCCCCCTCCCCCTTCCCGCCATATTGACCTTCTGAAAGATTGCCTCTCACCCCTCCCTCCCTTTCCGCCTGAGATGCCATGATATGTTACCGTTAAGCACGGAATTCATCCACTCTAAGACTCAAAATTAGCTGTCTTGACCCGAGTGCTTGTTCCACCATGTACACATGCCTTCATTATAATATTGCCTTTCTGCACTTGTGATGAAATGAACACTAATCCTTCAGTCTACCCTTCATACATCCCACCCCCTTCCCCATTCATGATCCACATTCTACACAGTCTATAAATAATCTGTTTTATACAAGGTTCCCTTTGGTAGGTAGGTATTAAATCTAAACATATAATTCATCTTGCAGCTGGTCATTAACTGACTGCAATATTACCTGCAGTACGCTAGGGTTACTAGTGGCTCCCAGTTTGCCTATAGACGTGGATCAGGGTGTCTGAATATAGGCCCAGTTATTGCCAATTAAATTGAGGTTAAAATTCCTTTATTCTTATTAAACTGACAGAAACATGCAATTAAATATTTTAATATTCTCAATATTTCAGCATGGGTTTATAGTTATAAATGAATGCTGACTGAGAAATTGCCCAGATTTGCCAATATTAGCTATTTTTAGAAGGTTTGGTCTAGGCTCATAACCTCTCAGTGATTGGACGCCTACTGCACCAGTGGATTTCCTTGCCATGAAGTAAGCATCCTAATAAGATTCTAACGTTATTTTGTGGTTTGGAGCGAGAGGCTTTCCCTCAGTTTGGAGGGACTCTGTCAACTCTGAGCCTAGACTGTATGTATACATCCTCCATTGAAAGGCTCATGTCAAGGCTGGTATGTTGGTGCATAGTCTGCACATCCACATATGCCATGTAATCAGCTTGGCTGAATACATGTCCTCCCGCGGCCTGGCTGCAGATTGCTTGCTTGCTGTCTGGTTAATACAGGAAATAGCAGTCTGTGTGAGCCTCGTGCAAAGGCTGGAGCTGTAATAAGGGTGACAATAAGGGAGTGAGAGAGAGGAGGAGGATGGAGAGGGAGAGATGTTGGGGAAAGATGGCAGACGTCTAGACACATACATCATCTTCAGTCTCCTCCTCCTCCTCTGGTCTATCAGGCAGCTCCATCTGCTGCTGCTCTGCCCGCCATCTGCAGGCTGAGGGCGGCATCTGTAGCTCCATCTGCTGGTGATCCTACATCTGCTACTACTGCTGCTGCTGCATTCCACTGGGGGATTGCTGGCTTAACGCCCCTTTTAACACTATATACTTTCTTATAGTCAGCTCCTCTTAGCAGGATAGGAGATGTGGTGGTAGTCTATACATCGACCCATGGCCGCATAGGGTCTATCACAGTCTTGTGTCATGTGATCATTGACTCCACATTGGCTAATTTTTGTTGTCAGTCTAAAATAGTGACAACTTTTTTCATGTCGGGCTGTGATAGACCTACCTCGCACTTGTAGGGCTATACAGCTTTTGTATATGGTCGCTTTTGTGGTTGAAAGAGAGTTCAGAATCATTAGGAGGCTCTGTCCCGAGCAATACACTGATTTACCATACATAGCACATCTGACTGTTTTTCATGTGGAAACAGGCTTATGGGATGCAAAACCCTGCTCTTTTACGATTATTAGCAACACTATACTTGTATCTTTGGTTATATCAGGACCAGAGAGGAAACACGCTAATGGAATGCAAAACCCTGCTCTTTTTTTAGTATTAATTAGCAATGGTTATTTTACTCTCTTATGCTTGTCCTCGCTAGCTATGACTTGTTCCACATGGGCTACTGGAGGAGGCCTATATCCCCCAGATACACAACTCTTAGGCCTTCCAGATTCGAATCCCATTAGCGCCTTGCCAAAATATCATTTCACCTGCATCCCAGTACATGGTGACTGTTACCAAAGGCTGTCTATGTGTAAAGCTATGGTTGTACACTTGTAAATGTACCTTTGCTAATAATCAAAAGGAATATAATTTTATTGTGTTAGCGTGTTTCCACTCTCACGTTAGCGTGGTTCCACTCTTTAAATATATATAAAAGTATACTGGTGTTCAAATTGGGTGTAAATGACCCTCCCACCCCCACCTACTGGTCCACTCTATCTAGACCATTAACTCCTCCAGTACAGAGAGACTAAATCGACCTACTCGAGCAATGTGGAATGCGGTATGCAGCTGCAGTCGTGCTGGCACTGCTATTCTGCCATTGATCCACCACCGTGTGCTGCCAGGTATAATATATTATATGGGTTAATTCGCCAGAAAAGGTACAATTCGCCTTCACCAATCCGCTCAAAAGATCCAAATTTAAGAAAAAAAGTGAGGTTCAAAATACAGTTCAACATAACCAAACAGATAGTTTCGATCAAGGCAATACCAAATATACTCAGATATAACTAGTATTGACCATTTTTCAGCCTAATTTAGCAGAACTGACTAAATGGGTAGATCTGCCAATTGTACATTTTCTGGCGATTTTACCCATAAACCTCCTCCAGTGCATCCACATACATAGGGCTGAGGTAGATAGAAAATGTACAGTTCTCCTTTTCACACCAATCCTCTCAAATAATTCAATTAATTTCAATTTAACATATCATTTATGGTACCTAAATTCTTTTTAGGTTTTCTTGATTTAGCAGAATGTACCAAATGTGCAAAGCTGCCAATTGTACGCCCAGCCCAGCCCTGTTGTATTATTATACTCCATCTGGCATACCGCTTGGACTTAGTTGATCCGATCATGCTAGCCTTCAACATTCAGCCTAACCTAAGGCCAACAAAAAAAAGCTGCATCTAACAACGTAACAGAAACAGAGTTCATATTCTGATATCTTTTATATTTTCCAAACGTGGTCGTCTTCTACTTATTCTACCCAGTTCTCCATTAACAGTGTTATGGGCATTATTCCACATAACTTCTGTTATTCAAATACTCCCCCCCCCCCCCCCCCACCTCCCCATCCAGTCCCCTGCTAACGGCTTCTGTTAACAGTTGTGAATATATGAATACTGGCTTATCATTAGAATAGAGAACTTGGTCATGCACCATCTCTCTATATATATACTTGACACTGAGACGTACATAGACTAGGTACAATTTAGATGAACCCTTTTCCATAGAGATAGGATGATAACATGCTAACTGTTTCACAGTGTTAATACATAATATGGGGACATATATTTGACAGCATGCACTATTAAAAACATGTGCATTGGGGTATGCACATCTCCTCGTTTAATTTACTAAATTTCTTGAACTGCCGATTGTACATTTTCTGGCACCTGACCTGACCCACACCCAGTCCCCTATGTATAGTTCTCCTATGGAGGACCGACTTGTCACATGCTGATGTCATATACAATATACATGTATACATGTAAACCTGGCAACCCCGTGCAACCTGCCTTGTTATAGGTCTACATACCTGTATAGCCTGTCCTTCACTCTAGGCTCAGAGTTGAGACAATCCCTCCGAACTGAGGGAATTTTCCAGCCTCTCGCTTCGAACCGCAAAATGTGATTAGAATTCCATTAGGACGGCGGTTGCACTCCAGGGCCGGGAAAGCCATATACTTTTTTGTCTGATCTGAGAGGTCTTGAGCCTAGATTGTCACCACAAGCTGGTGCAAATTTATGTGGTTTTAGTTTAATGCAAGTAAGATGGTATTAAGTATATAATTAAATTAAGTTGTGTACATACATTTCGCGAATTTAACCTATGATTATGCCGTCTCATTTCTCAGTATGATATATTTTAGAGCCAATGTGTTAATGGCGTCAGCGACTACTAAGTTGTGTGACGCCTCTATTGTACGAATATACAACCAGGGCTCTGTATCATGTGGGTCGGGCAGGTCAAATATGTAGATTTGGGGGTCCGTGCTCAAATGGTAAAAGCTCTTTGAAAATTGTCAGATAATGGATTAAATTATTTTACACAGCTCCAACAACGACAATTAATTAAAACAAATTTCGAAAATTGTTTTATTTTCCAACAGTAATAGGACTGTCCCTACTTTTCTAGCCCTTTTCAAAGAGTAATCTTTAAATACGAAGGCAGGTGAAGGGAGAGTGGAGATAAAGAGAAAATAATTTCGCAACATTTTCTGGATGTGTAGGACTGCCAAGTGTATATGTATAGGCGACCAGACCCATGTAGGCGAGGTTTGTTTATGTTGCTTGTGACGCCTCACGACACTCGGCAACCCTTACTGAAGCATAGTTATGTTAGTTTCACATGAACTTCATATATTCGAACATTCATGGATAATTAGGGAATGAAACATATAATCATGTTAATGTCAGACGGTAGTTGTGTACACATGCCGATGAACCTCCCCATTATCAACAAACGTTTCAGTTTACATACTTCATTATTGAAGTTACCAACGGCAGTAATTATTCGCATTGAAGTTACTGATGTGAAACTATGTATAATGTGTGTATGTATTCTCAGGCATTTTAAACAAATTCCACACGATCGTGCCTATGTCCTATAAGATCTAAAACTGCGATACAAGTCAAAAGGGAGGCAGAGTGGTATCCATGCTAATTGACATTGAATCAGCGGCCTTATTCTGTCAGTATATTTTGAAATGTGACAGACAGAAGGAAGGAAGGTGTGCAAGCATGCCAATACTGCCTCTTTCTCAGCCACAGCCCCTACGTGTCTAATCTACACCGTGACCTCAAAACGAGGCCAGACTTGCCTAGACCATGGCCTAGTTATTAGGCGGCGGAGACCAGAAGCAGTGGAGCAGGTGGAGTAGGAGGAGGAGGAGGTAGTGGAGGTGAAGGAAGAGCATCGATACTCACTCCTACTGCTTCAATCCTACTGCTCTTCCACAGTTCTCTCTCGTACTCCTCCTCCTCCGTCCGTTCGTTCGTACGTGTATTACATGAATCTTGCTGATCTGGACTTGAAAGTGCTGTGTGGTGGCGATTAAGAGCTAGACTGGCTGGAATATATTGTAAGCTTCACTCTGACTTCTTTATTAATTTAGTGCCTAGACTACTGGGGGATTCTCCACTATATTATATATATACATATGCAGAGGTGGTATACTAAGGAAGGTTGGTGTATTGGCTATTGAACGAGATGTGAATATGGCTGATTATATGGGTGCTCTATAGCCAGTGGGGAGATATTATATACATGTATTGTATACATGTGTGATTGTTGGCAGGTCTATATCATTGATATATATATATATACAGGTCTCAGTAACGTGTGAGTAGGCAGGTGTGGGACGAGTATATGTATAATATATCTGCAGTAAGTGAGGACTCTTGAGATAATACTGAGTGTACGTAGTAGATATATTATAGGATACTTAGTGTAGGTTGATAGGAATGAGAGAGACGTTTATTATATTGTGTATAATAAAGAGAGAACATAACTATTTTATAATCTGTAACCATGTATTGATATCCTATGGAGTCCACATGATTTTGTTCCCGACGTTGAAAGTTCTATCTTGCTCTTCTCTGTATGTAGCCTGTCTGTCTCCCCACTTATATTTCTTTCTTTCCTCTCTCTCCCCTCTCTTCTCTCCTTGTTTCTCTCCAGAACTTGTCAATGACCGCTAACCTCACTTGTACTGCATTGTGCATATGGGTCAGATTTTCAGAAAATGTACAATTGGCAGCTGTACACATTTAGTAAATTCTGATAAATTAGGCTGCAATTTGGTCAATACCAGGTACATTCGAGTATATTCGACATTGTATTGGTTCTAGCAATCTGTTTGGTTAGGTTGAACTGTATTTTGAACTTGATTTTCGTCTGAAATTTGGCTTATTTGGGAAAATTGGCGAAGTTGAATTGTACATTTTCTGAAAATCTGACCCATATAATCTCTCTCCATGAATCACTCTTTACTGCTAAACAAGCTCTATATATCGCTCATGTCACCCAATTCTTTATCCAAGTTATTAATTGATCTCTTCTTTTATATATTTTCAGAACTGGACGATCCCAGGTAGCAAGGAGCGGTTGGATTTTACGGTTGTGGAATAAATACCTCAGGCTAGTACTTTGGAGTAATACGTTGCCGGGCTGATTATTTACCCTGATCTTAGCTGATGTATAAAAAAAAATGAAATGCAAGAGAAGAGGACTGATGGTGTATAGCAAGTTGTACCTATAAATCTCAAAGTGTTTAATCGCTCAGCGAACCACACAACTTAGTGGATGTATGTTATGTATGGATTACGATTCCTGCAGTCAACCACAAGCTTCTCATTGATTGGTCATGCAATATATACAAAACGTGACGTCATTTGCCTTTGAAAAAAGTATCGATGGCTGAGATTGGCCGGTAGCGTTGCACAGTGTATGGGATTACTTTAAAGTATAGAAAAGAGAGACCGCCGGAAGGGACGACGTCCGATGTTGTTGTCATTCCTGGTATCCAAGCAACCGACTGGCTGGCGTCATGACGTCGCCGTCACATCAAAATCGCCGACCGACGTCGTTGGAGGTCGTCGTTGTCGTCGTCGCTAAGGAGACGAGGTCGTTGACATGTGCCTGGTCACATAAACCCGTACAACCGAACTTGTGGTGCACTTTAGACACACAAGCTCCATTTTACGGGCCTATGTTGCCGCGGTAGCCTCACATATGCCTCTCATCATTGTCTGTACTTCTCTCATAATTATTAGCATCATTTTACCTGCTGCATCAGTATTATCAGCTTTCTTGATCATTACATTATTGTTACCTTTAATACAAGCATGGCTAGATCACTCACATAATATACAAGCAGTCAATTCACTCCACAGTGATCATGGTATAGCTTCACTTTGGTTGACTCAATGAATGCACATTTTACAACGATTTTTTTTTTTCAGAAGTCAAATTCCTCTCACCAAACTTCATAAATACATAAGTAATACTTAGAATTCGTTCACAAAAGATTAGAAGATCATAATATATCATGTCTTTTTTCCCCATTTTAGCAGTGAAAATCCTTATTAGGGGTTACTTGACCTAAGAATCTAGTATATTTTCTACAATGCAATTCCACTTATAAATACAAGCAGAACCACCTTATAATAACATCCTATGAATATTCCTTGCTCATGGTTTATGAGAGATATATACAGTACATATAACTTATAAGTATGGATCCAAGCACAGAATGGTACGCTTAGCTCACAGAATAATCGTTAGGTTGGATTTTTGGTAAATAGACTATGAAACACCAGGGCTACCCTGGCTGCCAGGTTACTAAATTGGTATGAACGCTTGCAGTCAGTCACGCTGGTTAAGTTGTTCTCTTTCTCTTGTATTATACCACTCTTTGACTCCTCGTTAGCTGCACCAGGGACCTTCCACCACCTGCCCCTGTGTCCCACCTTATTATATGGATAATCAATGGTTAAGTCTCTATGCAATGTACAATCAGCAGTCTCACCTAACTCCTTTCTACATTTCCTATAACACAGGGCACCGGTATAAATGCCCCTTAGTGTCCTATGATATCATGACATGGCACAATTAAGAAAACTGTTGTCGAATCGATTCATTTGTATTAGAGAAATTATCGCATTAGGGCCCCAGCCCTCCCCTTTTGATCAGAAAATTATCGCAATTCAGTGCCCCCCCCCCGACCCCCCTTTGTGATTTTAGAAATAATTTATTTAGTTAAATTGCCAAATCATAGAAAATATGCGAGGCACCTGATTGTGGCTAGGCCCTGAGTCCTATACATACGATCTCTAATATAGAGTGCGTACTCAACCATTAGTCATATGATCTATAATATAGTGGGTAATAAGGCATTAGTCAGGTCTCCCACCTTAGTCTGCTGGGGGGTTATAAGGTAAGTAGTTGACGAGTCCCCCCGCCCCTCTTGCTCCAGGTGCCGCCCGGAGGATTAAAGGTATGTATGAATATCCCTCCTCCCTACCATAGGCTACACATATCCACCCTCACAGCTGTTTCCTTCCTGTCTCTCCATAGAGATAAAGTTCCGCCAAATACCAAATTACAGGGCTTGTTTTGTGTATTAGAAAAAGAAACGCAGGGAGATTCATTTCACACCACTATGAGATTTGTTATTAGTTAGAAAACTAAATCACCATGGAAGTTATTCGAAATTCCAAGTGCGATATCGCATCCCAAAGCAGTCACTGAAATTATATATTTGAACTTTGTCCAGAGTGCAACCAAATTCTGAATGGATAAGAAGCAAACTGTCCAAAGCCTCTCCAGTTAGTTCTCCTCGTTATATTTTAGAGAAATTCTATAATCGAAAATAATATAATAAATTAGTAATTCTTATCTGATACGAGAAGCTCTGAGCCTAGACTGAGGTATTTCTTTCATGTTGCTATGACGTCACCCTTAAAACAGTTGTGCTTCTTGATAAATTGCTGCATTTGTTCTTATAAATTGCCTAAATATAGATATCTTATGTCCATACCCCTTTCTGTCTCTTTTCTCTGTCTCTCTCTCCCTTCTTCTCTATCTCTATTTCCTGGGTATGATCATAAACTGCCTCCCTCTCACCTCTCCCGCCCTTGATATAACACTTTAAAGTGTTGATAAGGGCGTAAAGCCACCAATCTCACTCACTCACTCCATACCCCGATGGTGCAATCCCCAGGTTATATGCGACTTCTGTGTTGTGCGAATAGTCTACATATTTCTATACTCTTCTCATCATCTATCCTCTGTTCTGTAGAACCAGGCGCCAGTCGCCTATTGTAATGTTCCAGTCCATAAAGATTATGTATACAGCTGTATATTAAGGTAGGTCTGTATTCAAATCCAGTCTGCCATGTGCAGTATACATGTATGTGTAGTTTATAGTCCTGTCGACTTCATACTACCACTCAAACCTTTCCATTGGATGAGCCATTCATTATCTTAGTTGCGGATCTTGTCCAAAACTTTTCTCCCCACAAATTTTAAATACTTTTGATATATATCCAGGAAGTCAATTCTAATAGATTGCCATTCTCCTAATCGGGAAGCAGGGTTAGAACCCTGCCTTCCACCCTGCTTCTGGCATATTGTGATATAGTATGGTTTGCAGGTTTGTGGAGGGTTAATATATGGTTAGATACAGAAGATGGAATGAGAAAGGGCAGAACAATAAAATATGAACAAAATGACATAAATTCAGTGTATTACATTAGCAATAGTGTGAATGTGAAAAGATATCCCGTCAGTGCTTAATTCTCAGTTACACAGTACATTTGACCAGCTCTTCCCCCTCCCTACCGTTATCAAGTCATATGGAATTGACTGTGGCCTAGAGATGTATAGAATAACCCCCTAAATACCCTGCCTCCTCCCTTTTCACCCCAATGGTGGCCATGAGTTAATTTC
Source organism: Sthenelais limicola (assembly GCA_942159475.1). Classification (NCBI taxonomy): domain Eukaryota; kingdom Metazoa; phylum Annelida; class Polychaeta; order Phyllodocida; family Sigalionidae; genus Sthenelais; species Sthenelais limicola. The sequence continues at coordinate 40,403,307 of OW804102.1, forward strand.
CCCATTTCAATAGGAGATTTGCATGTGCCACTGCGCATATCTATTACAGTGCATCCTGGGATGGATTCAACTGAAATCCGAAATACACATATTTAGCGACAATTTATCCAAAATAAGCACTCTATTTTCAACAATACTAAATCTTCTATTAATGATCTATGGATTCCAAATGCATGATGGGAACGGTAAAGACTTGTCCTATCATATCATGTATAACACATGACAATTTACATGCTAGGATTGATGTATATTTCACGATGAACATGGAATGTTTTCTCTAGTTTTTAAACTGACATACACAACTCCCATAATTCCTTACCAATCGAGATTAATTAAACCTGGCGGCTATGCAAATCCCCTATTCAGGTCTTCTATTTTCTTCGACCCTATTGTATCATCGTTTAAGATGAATTTTTTAAAATTTAAAGTTGGGATACATGTATAAATTTATGTTTTGATGGGTGATCGGGTGGGTTTCAGGCTCGTTGGGGATAGGAGTATACAATTAGAAGGTTGTCCCTCTTTGTTACAATCCAAAATCTAATGAGGATTGGTCGGGGTCGTTGGAGGTCAGAGGAGGAAGCAATTATTTTTCTGTGTGATGTCTCGCATCTAGCTTGATGTAATTACTATTATTCTCCGTTGTTGATGAATTATAATTACATAATATATTCTGGAAATTAGAATATCTGAACTCTAAGTGTTCGGAGTGTTCGTAGAGAACTGGCTAAATAAAGCATCTTCAAATTGGGCGTTTGCCGTACCTTTCTGAGTTTAGCAGATTTCCGACCAGATCTTGGACAGATTCCATGAAATTACTGTAGGTGGCTCTGTGGTGTCAGTTTGTAAGAGATGATGCAAACGTCTCCATAGTAGCATCTCCAGTCATATTAAATCAATCAATAATCAATAATTATACCATCAAGCTAGCAGTGTGGGCAGTTTCCTGTAATTAACAACCCATTTGAATTGATATCCACCCTTTTCATTGTTTTATCTGCAAGATCAAGAGTTTCCCTATTGCAAGACAATTTATTTTGATAACTAAAAACCTGGAAAATGCATTAATTTATTTATTTTCAATAAATTATACATAGCTATAAACCAAGGAGGACTTCGATGTCTAAAGAGGTGGCTAGACAAAGAGAGATAGTTTAGCCCCTCTAAGACAGAAGAAGGCCATCCTCTCCCTGAATATTCTGACACATTGGTACTCTTCCTCTGACACCCTGTCTCTCTCCCTCCACTCAATGTATGGTTACTATGGCTGGTCTTTTTCCGTGTGCTCGGATTGAGGTAGATGGTTGTATAGTATGAATTACACCGATACCAGGAGGACTCTACAACTCTCTAGCTTTCCCTGAGGCACGTTCCTACAACGGCACAAGCCAGCCAAAACATATATTTCTGAGTAATGTTTCTCATAATTATTATTCTGACCAACATTTTGGATGATTGTTTAAAGTAGTGGTGATAATTAATAATTAGACCGCCCAAAATTCTATTTTTCATGTAATAATCATTGTCAATGAAACCGCCCAAAATTCCATTTTTCATGTAATAATTATTAATGTGACCACCCAAAATTCCATTTTCATGTAGTAATAATAATTATCAATGACCGCCCAAAATTCCATTTTTCATATAATAATCATTATCAATGAAACCTCCCAAAATTCCATTTTTCATGGTCCGCCTTAGCCATTTCGTTTTTAGGGTTACCCAATTATTAATCACGATTATGTTCAGGAAGTATATCTTATTTTAATTTTTCTTTAAAACCCCCCACGAAATTTAGACACACTGCCTCTGATTCTCTAATCACCCAATTGCCCCAAAATGGACAACAACAATTTGAGACCTTTGTCACCAGATTTACCCCAAGCACCTAGGCCCTTATTTGGCGGATCTTGAAGCCTTGGAAACATTCTCTTTTAATTCCTTTTCTCTTTTCTCACGTCGGTGGCGAAATTACTATTAAAATGTGGGTCTTTCTTTATGTCATTAACAAAGAGACATAATTATTTAGGCCCTGTCTGGTTTTTTGTCCATGTCAATCAATACCACCTATTCCTCAATCTCCTCTGCCCTCGAATTCAGAAATGTACTTTCAAATCGCTAATTGGGATTAGTGGCAGTAAATGTGGTTCTAGGTATTACATAAATGTTATCATTTAAACATTATATTAAATATTAAATATTTTTTACTTTTTGTTCCATTACTTTCCAACTATTCTAAAAGTCATTTGACCAAAATTGTGAAGGATTCTGTGCAGTTGTTTTTGCTACAGGACTTCTAAAGCGTCCTTTTTTGTTTTTCACCCTTGCACTTTTTACATTAATCCAATCTAGGAGCTTAAGCACTACTAGTTGCAGTTATAACATAAGTAAGATCTACCAAATAGTTATAATCCTTTTGCACAGGAGGCTCTGCAATAATGCTAATCATTTTTAAAACAATCCAATGACCATTCATCAATTTTCCCATGTGCAAGCACACTAGTCAATAGTAGGCCTAATGATTCATATTCTATCACAAAATGATGAACCTTAGAACAATAGAAGCTGGTTATTGCCATGAATCATTAGCACCACCACCACCAACCAGACTCAAATAAGAGAACAAGACGCTGAGACGCTGGGAAGAAAAGTAAAACAGTTAATCGCTCTAGCGGCTGACTCATGAACTTTGTTTGGCTGACTCAGTGAGTCGTCCAGTGCCCACTGGACAAAAATCCATTAATTATAATAAAAGAAGAGCGAAAATAAAATAAAAGCAAAAATAACGTTATGACGAATATTTAATGGAGTTTGTGGGGGTAGGAGGGAGGTGAGATGAGATGATAAGGGAGGAGTAGGAGAGCCAGTTTAATGCTGATGCCACATGGCATGCAAATATAGCTCTGCTACTTTTTCCATGATTGAGAATTGATCAGACTAAGCAACGATGCAGTCTAGACAGAAGGTGCCTCGCTCAAAATCATTGAAATCCCATTAGGACGCCTACTCCAGGGCCAGGAAAGCTATTAACGCGTCCAATCCCTGACTTACCGCCATTCTTGTATATATATTTATTGCTAACTTGACTACATACCACACGCCTCGATACACGTGGAATGTCTGATCAATATGTACAGTCTAGGCTCAGAGTTAAGAGAGATCCTTCAAACTAAGGGAAAGCCTCTCACTCACATCCAAACCGCATACTGCCATCAGAATCCCATTAGGATGCATTATCCGAGAGGCTGTGTGTACTCCTTTCTTCTGTTAGTGAATGACCAGTCCTTTGCCGCCACAAGGAAACATTGTAACTTCTGAGAAAAGGCATAAAGACACCCAGGAACCACTAAGTCTAGTGTCAGCTTGATTATAACAATCAAGCATTGGGTGCAGTAGCCTAGGGATGAACCTAGAATTGTTTCACATGTTCACTGATTCCCTTTCTATGCAGAAGTCTCTGTCATCAATTACAGCTGTACAGATAAGACAACAATAGTAAATACGGTATAGACCAATAGATACGGTAGATCGATAGATTAGATCACCTTCACATGCTGCATATATTTCGACTTGTGGTTAGGTCCTCCAGCCTGTGCCCCATCATTGGAAATTTAATATTCCAATATTTCCTTTCCTACTTGTCCTTGCTAAGCAACCGGTAATGAACTCTTGGGGAAGAAATTTGATGTACAGTGTTTAATTATTTTTTTCCTACAAAGAGAAAATCTACCAAAAGCACGGAGAACTAGCTTAGCAAAGGCCATTTCAATTAAGGATCTCTTATGCAACAGGTCCCAGGGTTTTATCTAGTTTAGGGCTTTCATATAGGTGCAGGAGGTCGATTGTTGCTGTTATAGTGTAACTGAGGTGCAGGAGGTAGATTGGTGCGAGACGGTGCCTCAGTAAGGACGGCACTGGTGCTGACCTCAATTCTGGATCCCTGAACTAGCCCTGTCTGCGGCTCCTGCTGCTGTCTGTGGCCTATTTCCCTGTTAGTGTGTCAACACGGCGTGGTGGCGCTACTTCCTTTGTTTGAAGACTCGCACTCACTCTCTTTTACTTTGTCTTTCTTTATTTTTTACTCTTTATGTTTCCTTTATCCGATCGTCTTCCCCGCTAGCCTCTCACTCTCTTTCTCTCCCTCCCTCCCTTTCTATCGTCCTCCCGTTCTTTCTTTCTTTCTTTCTTTCTTTCTTTTTCTCTCTCTGCTCACTTTGTGTTTGTATTTCTCTTTTCATTCTCTATTTCATTCAAACATTCTCTCTGCGTGCTATTCCATTTAACTACAGGATCTATTTCATTTCAACATTCTCTCGCCGTGCTATTCCATTAAACTACAGCAATCACCAGCAACCTAAACTTATATAATGTGTTAAAATAATATATTGAATATATTTGGTTTCTGAGTCTAATGATAGATTAATTATGAAGGTTATTAAGGGTAGGGGGCAAGATGGCGCCCGTTTGTGTATGATTTATCAAATGCATAACTCAATGTATCGCCAAATATAAAGTTCATTTCCAAATGTAAAGTTCATTGCTATTTCAATTGATCCTTCAGTAATACATGGATTTTCAATCACAAAATTTCACATCATCATGTCATGGCAATATAATGAGGTGGATTGCATAGAGCGCAATTGGTACTACAGTCTAGGGCTCAGAGTGGATAGAGTCCCTACAGACTGAGTGGAAGCCTTTCCCTCCAAACCGCAAAATGCCATTATAATCCCATCAAAACATCTAGATAGTTATACTCCATGGCCAGTTATGGTATTAATTAGCGCAGTAGGCGTCCACTCACTACCATACCATTGTTATAAATATCTGATCATAGAGAGAGGCTGTGAGGAGCGTAGACTGACTATTCAATCAGAACCAAGGGTACATGTCTGGTTGTCCCGACTCCTCACATATATGGACTTTATACCATAAAACTACTGGTGTTATAACACAGGCGGTGCTGGTGAAACTGGTTTGGCAGGAGCTAGAGCTCATTGGTGGTCACCAGACCGTGCAGGCTATGCACGGCCGTCTCATAGAACTTGGCGCGGCGGACGGGCTCCACAACTATTGGGTATTAATCACTGTCTTCGATGTCTTGGGGCTATTAACACTCAAGGCAGATACTACTAGGATTAATAACCTTCATTTCGGGTGCATTGTTTGTGCATAATTATAGCCCAAACAGTGCACCAGCAGGCCCGAAATGGGGGTTATTAGTGCTATAGCATTGGAGGCACCATTGGAATGGTGGCTGGTCTGCCATGTGCTTATCCATATATACTGATAATATAAATATAGACTAATGAGGACTTTTGCTAATGAATTAGTTGTCCCTCTCAACCTTAAGCCTTATCCTTCTTGTAATGTAAGCTTTACTATGGCAGTGAATTAAATTAAAACCATGCTGCTTTCGTCCATAATCCACCAAATCTGATGTGTCTAAACCGGTGGTCATCAATCTATCAGGTTGATCATATTAAACATGTTCATTTAACAAACAATTTATCTGATCATTGGATCATGGGTCATACTCGAGCTTAATACTGATATCACGGCCGCCTTATCAACAGGGCATTATTATAGTTATATTCCTTATTTTGCTATTTATTTATATATTTGTAACTTGCCTGCTTTTCAACTAGTTCCTGCGCTGCGTGTATATGAAACAGAGTTCTGGCGAACTATTCCTCATTCACACGTGGGTCAGAGTTTCAGAAAATGTACAATTGGCAGCTGTACACATTGAGTAAATTCTGCCAAATTAGGCTGCAATTTGGTCAATACTCGGTAAATTCGACTATATTAGGCATTGCATTGATTCTAGCAATCGGTTTGGCTAGGTTGAAGTGTATTTTGAACTTTATTTTCAACAGAAATCTGGGTTATTTGAGGAGATTGGCGAAGTTGAATTGTACATTTTCTGAAAATCTGACCCACGTGCACCCTTCAGTATATTCTCGTTGCTTACAACAGCTTGTACAACACAATGACTAGTATATAATATATTCATCGAGTCATTATTGACTCACTCTTCCTATTATAGCATGTCTTGTCATGGAATTCCCTTCTTTGCTCACCCGAATGCCATATCATCCTTTTTCCAAATCATTCTAATTTCAAAAAAGAAGTCTTATTGGTCATGTTTCAATTTATACGATCATCTACTCGGCAGTACAGCACTCTACAGACTCACATGATTTCGATTATTTGCCAAACTATACATTCCGACTTAGCACATGTTTAACGGTATGCTTTTTAATTATTATATGGATATAATAATTTACTTAATTATTCCTGGAACCAATACAATACGGGTACTGAAAGTCCCGAGCCGCCTTGATATGTACATTAGCTTTTTTGACTGTTTTGAAGATGAATATATTATATATGAGAATAATGAAATTGTATTCACGATTTTGGCCATACCCACACCAAGTTATATGAAACGGAATTTAGTTAATCCTTGAGTAGACTCACTACTCCATGGGTTTGACGTAAGAATGCCTTGCTTTCCAACACTTGGTTAGACAAGCACTTGTGTTCTACGTCATCAAATCGTGCTTATTGACCCCCAAACGCTCTCTCCGCCTAGCCTGATTAGCCTTTGTAGTTCTTGGCCGCCTGCTCATGCGCCCTTTGGGTTTTCGGGCTTACCATAATTACTGGAATAAAAGCTTAAGAGGACATAGATCAAGAGGGTGTGTTTAGAATCTTTTTAATTGGAATGGAATATAGATTGATGTCTCCATCTTTGACCACTGGTTTACATAATCGCCTGCTGAAAGGCCTTTACCGTCGGTTAATATAACTAAACTAATTTCCCTGGCTTCTATTCCGACGAGGGTAGTATCTTAGAGGTAATACGGTAATTGCTGGCAGCACAGGAGTGGTGCACCTAAACCCAGAACGTGTTCTGTCTGGTACATCCGCCTAATGTAGCATGGCAGGGAAGGGCTTGTGTCTGCAACCATATTGTTGTAATGTTTGCAAGGAAGAATTTGATCCCACGAGTAAAATATGCCCCTATGATCATCAACTTAAAAGAGGAGTCTAGACTCAGAGCCTATCCGATCCCTTCAAAGTAAAGAAGACCCAATTATGACAGTAGTAATGGGCTTACTCCAGGGCCTGAAAAGCCATTAATCTTATCTTATCTGATAGGCTAAACTGAACAAACCTATGATGTTGGATGTTGATTCACCTGAATAAAAATCATTAACATCATCCAAGTCAAATACACAACATTAACGTAGTCATCCCACATTTGAGATTGTCTTTACTCATGCTTTAGTTGCTTGACCTTCTGGGTGTTATCGTCTCTTTCAGTTTAAACATTGTATCTGGTATGTCAATTTTTGTCCTGGTCCTGGAATCTTTCCGCTTATCCTATTTCCAAACTTACAGAAGTGGATGCAAGTATAATTGATTTAAAACACTTTGGCAGAAGTCCCCCCTACAAAATTATGTATTTTTGAATTCATGTTCTCTGGCATATGCTATTGATTTTGATTTAAAATGCTTGTCTGTTTATCTGGTGTGCTCTCATGATTTCTTGATTTTTTTTTCATTTATTAAAGCGATTATATTTTTGCTCCTGGTATTAGTGTTAGCATTGTTTATAGTCTCTGTTCTCTGAATCACAAATTCACCTTGCCTTGCTTATACATCTGTCTCATCATTCATTTACATTACATTAATTTTGCGTCCTTTATTGTGTCAGTTGTCCTAATTGTGTAACTGTAATTGTTACTTGGCCCAAATGGGGTCGATCTTTACACTTTCGTTCAAAATCATGTGTAAAACGTGTACATCTCTTCTTGATGAGCATTTCCCCAGTAGACCCTTCTCATTAGGCATCTTCCATCTTTAATTATTTAGTGTGTATTCTATGCATATTTGGTTATGAACTTCTAAACTCCTTGAACACATTGAACAAGACACTGACAGAAACATACTCTTATTTGACTTACTCTAGACACTAGATTTTTGTGCCCTGCAATACTTTTTCAATAAAGAAATAATAAAAACAATTCTTTGTGTCCTACTTTTGTTTCTAATTTTATGACTACACACAGATATACAGACATAATAAATCAATGTAATACCTCACGAAATATATGACAAAGAACAAAAAAGCTTGTAGGCCACTAAGTTGCTTTTCACAAAACGAATTATTCATAAGTCATTCCAAACTGTCTATATAGATTCACAGACTGGCAATTCCCAGTTTTGAAAAAAAAAATTTACCACATCTATAAATCAAATTAGACAGCACTTCTGACGCTACCTGTGTCACAATATTTGGCTTACATCGAATTCAATACTCCTCGTACACAATGTATAAAGAGAACCTGCATTAAGAGTGATTCATAATGAGAATGACTGATTAAAGAATACATTCATAGAGTTGGTCTGCTTGAGAGAAAATCTGACTGACTAATGCTATATTGAAGTTAAGAGACTAAGTCTTATATTGAGGTCATAACAGCAGCTGTTAAGGTTGTAAGAATTATGGAATATATGTGTATTTTGGTTATATAAGAGTGACTTATGAAACTACCATCTAAAAAGCGATGGGTCTGTCTGCTTGAGGATTTGACAGTGACTTATGGCTATGGAACAAAGTTATATTATTAAGGTTACAACAACTATATAAAGAGTTTAATGTTATAAAGAGTTATTAAGAATTTATGTTAAGGTTAAGAGTGACTTAGAAGTTATGTATTGAGAGAATATTGAGGAGCGGTGATGGCGGGAGGAGGAGGAGGAGAAGAGGGGAAGGATAACGAGGAGCATTCATGCTCCCCTGTCCCTGAGACCCTAATCTGTGACAGTAGGATATCGCAGGTCGGGATCTTGGGTCCTGGGTGGTGTGTAAGACAACTGCTCGCACGACCTCCCCTCAACCAGCAACCCCTACCAGTATCCAGGGTGAGTAATTAGCCTAATTAAGGCTCTTGGTCCTTCAATGGATAGTCCTTAGATATAGTAGAAGGTTCTTATGTGTCTGTATAGGGGGAAAATACCTTCAACCCAAGAACTTATCTGCATCTAGTATGGTACATCAATCTGGATTCCAAGTATTGGTTCTTTAATTAGTTTGTAGGTGTAGGATGTAGCTGTTTTCAGATATAATGAACCTTGGTGATTGTATGTGACTGTATTCTGCTATTGAGATTGCTATAATGTGTTCTGAGGAAGCCAATGCCTCAATTCGTACCCAAACTTGCCCCGTTTTCTAGCTAACTTGGTAAGTCCGTCAGTGGTCAGTTTATGAAGATCTTTTGAGTGTAAGTAATTGATTCAAGGGTAGTGTTGAACATTCCATATAGTTACATTATAGAACATGGTCGATTCAAGCAGTTTCTCTAGAACATGGCCAATTCTCCATTGGGTTTCCAAAGTTTTATCTATGTATGTGGCACAACTGAACCATTCCTATGTATAACCTAGTTAAAGTGTGATAATTAATATATGTTTTATTTTAATTGGTAGTAGATTTGTAGGATCCCCCTCTATTCAAGTTCTCAGTTATAGTTATTGTATGTTTAGGGACTTGATGATCTACATAGTTTTGTTCTTTAATTCGTGATTACATTTATGTGAATGTCTCAGGGAAATTTGGTTTTAGTAAAAAAGGGAATATTTGAGTCACTGATTCACTGGCCCGATCTTGAATCTTAGTCAAACTGAATATAGTTGTACTTATTGTACTGTTATGTTGGTCGACTGAACTCTTTTTTTTTAAATGTTTTTCATCGGCTGAACTCTGATAGTTGACTCCACCTTCCTTGCATGTGAGTTGTGTTATGTACTTGATGACACGAGCTGTGTATGTTGTTCTGACTGACGGAGGTAACCTAGTTCCACGTGTTTGTTAATGCAATCATCCAATATGAATGTGTATAGATCACTGAGAAATATATAACCAAGTGCGTTGACTGACACCCTTTATATACACTGCCACATATGTAATGAAGAAGAGGAGTATAATAGAGTTTTGTACTGTTTGAATGTGAATGACTGACGTTAATAATAAATTCGTACAATCATATGGCCCTGATTTCAATTATGCCTACTGGTAACACAATTGTGTGATTGTTGGACTGCAATTGTGTCTCTATTGGTGTCTGTAAGGATTGGTTTAACTTATGCATTGAGAATACTCGAAACTGAAATGATTGCCAGATATTCCTGATGATGACTCAGCAAATAAATGTGAAAATGTTATTCATTATCTGCTTATCGTGTGGCTATGTGTAGTTGTGACTTATACAGAGGTTTGAGTGGTTGAAAGCAGATACTGTATAGTCGGAGAGATGTCTGCTGATTGAACAAAATTGCCTCTTGTTGTTCTCAAATGTGTTTATTGCAAATAAAAGTCATATATATCTTCTCTGTTTTCTGCTGAGTTCAGTTCTCTTTTTCTTGGAATTAGTTTCTCTCAACGTGGCCCTTCCTTTTAATGCACTCTCAGATAATATCCTTAACCAAATAGGAAGTATTAGAAATGTATACCTTTAGAAGAGATAAGAGCAAAAAGTAAAAAAAAAAATGGAACGAAATAAACGATTATCTGATCACAACTCTATCAAGGATTGCTATACCTCACGATGTTACATATTCCAGGCAAGTCTAAAATATTCGTACTGGAATGTGCAAAAGAATTTCGCCGTGTATATAACCAAATTTCGAAGAACGAAGAATCTGATAGCTTTGGTCATTACAACAGTTGTCGTTAAAGGGGAACTCTGGACTGCATATAATAGCATTTCAGACGTTGGAAAAAACTACAATTTGATCTTCTGTACATTGTACTATGTAATTCAATCATTTATAAGTAATTGGGGAGTGATTTCGTCTTGTTCTAACTGGCTATTATCCGGTATGTTGGCGGGAACAATATTCCCAGAATGCTATGGGAACATGACGTCAGCAGAGCACTAGCACACTTCCGTCTTCTGTTGGCCTAAGGTGTTTGGCCAAACCCTTTTTTTGATTGATTGATTTTTTGATTGATCTATGAGGCATATGGGTGTTACACCTGAACTTCTGGCAAAGGAAAGACTCCATGGATTTCATTCTTTGCTCAAATTGGTAGCCTTCAACCCCTACGAGAGGATTGGAATAAATTTCCTCTTCCTCATTCTCAGTACCACCTTGTTGACTAGCCATGTTGACTGCGCGGCACAGCCACGTGTACTACAGGCACGGCATCCATGCTGGTCATCATGTATAGGGAGGGGAGGGCTAATTATGCCAAAATCACCCATTTTAAGTTCATAATTTATTCGGATTTCATTCCACATTTGTAATTCTTCAGTATTCCGTACCTTGAAAAATATTGAAAAATATATAAAAAGAAAATCATTTTAATGCAAAAAAAACATATCTTATGTTGGAAAATAGCCCTAAATGCATGTCCCTGGGTTTATTTTTTTTTTGTTTCATTGAAAAACTATGTAAACCTGATTAATTGGCTATTTGCTTTCGATTCTCCATACAGCATATGTAAGAACCTCCTTCAGAGTTTATTTTAAACATTTATTTTGTTTTATTTATTTCATTTTTTTCTGTCCTTTCATTCACAACTCTTGAAATAGCTTATGAAGATCATTGATAAGGTTGATAAATTGATAAATTCAACAATAAAGCTTCTACCTAGGAAATGTTTTACATCCAGCCTTGTGTTATTCAAAAAGTCCCATATCACATAAAACTTTTATTTTTTTATTTTTACCAACTTTGACCATACTTATGGTTCCATAAAGTTGAGACATAGAAATTCCGAGTTTGACTGCCTTTTCTTCTCACAGTGATAAAGGGCATTTTTATTCAAATATTCATGAAAATACATTTGTGATTATGCACATTTATTTAATATTTACCCATCTTATATGTTGACTTTGAATATATTAGCAGAGAACCCACCTTCTGAGTATGTGTTGTGTTCGGGGACAGGGGTGTTGTGTTCGGGGACAGGGGAGATTATGACCAAAAAGTAATGAAATTGAAAAGTAATGGGAAAATCGACTAAACCCTTCATTTATGCATGCAATTTTGTATATAACCCATTGGTTATATTTCCATTGACTGCCTATCTTCCCTTAGAAAAAGGGGTTGTTGTGTCTGGGGAGGGGGTGTTATGTTCGGGGAGGGGATGTTATATTCAAGGAGGGAGGTGTTATGTTCGGGTCCATATATATGCTATGACGAAAAAATGATAAAATTGAACAATAACGAAAAAGTACACAATGCTATTCAATTGTGTATGCAATTTTGAACTTATATCATTGGTCATCTTTCAAGTGAATGGTTACTTTCTCATAAATTAAGGGGGTGTTATGTTTCGGGGACAGGGTGGGGTGTTGTGTTCGGGGACAGGGTACATGTTATGTTTGGGTACAAATATGCTATGACGAAAAAATGATAAAATTGAAAACTAAAGTATTCTATTCAAATGTGTATGTAGTTCTGAACATTAATCATTGGTTATATTCCAAGTAACTGCTTAATTTCCCTTGAATTAAGGGGGTGTTATTTTCGGGGACAGGGTGGGAGCCCCGCCCACCTCATAACCCATCCCACCCACACCCCATATACAACTACGTATGGTATTACAAATTTGCATCTCCCCTAGCCACACATAATTAATGGTCCCGCTCCACTCTCCAAGGGTCCGCCCAGAGTGCGCTCTTTGTGTGAATCATTTTGTCACTTATAATTGGTTGTGTTTGGAACTGGATGGGAGTTCCACAGACACTCAATTCTTAGTTTTAAATATGGTTATTTGCTGGCAACATCAATTTGTTTGATGTTGACTTCAATGTCAGACATGTTTCCTTCTAGTTTCTAATGATAAAATGTTAAAATAACGATGGAAACAAATTATTAAATGTCCTTCAGGAAGTGCTGGTATATGAACACAACCAGCCGCTCAGTCACACTCAAGTTCACCAGTGGGGAACACATACATACCGGTAATGAACAGGCCCGAGTTAGTGTCATACACAGGGCAATATGGCAGCACCCAGGACAGGGTTTGGAGAGAGCGGGAAAGAAATTACTTGATTGATTCTGGCAATATCATTGCCCAGAAACCAGTATTATAATGTGGGTGCTCAGTTATCAACCATAATTGAGCTGTATGACCAGCAAGTGTTCCAACCCAGAGTTTTACTTTAAATAAGTTTAAAATATATACAGCAAATAGTGGCCCTAAATAAGACGAATTCACTCTTGCTTTCTCTTTTCTTTTTAAAACAAATCTTCAGTGTCTTTGGCACAATCCAATAAGCTAATTGCTTGATATTCACTGCAAAAATATTATGACTAATCTTACTAAAATTATAGGAGGTAGATAATTGTTTGAATACAGTGAACCTACATGTAAGGAAAAGGAATAGGTGGGATCATGTTAGGGGGCTAATTTCTTAATAACTTCAATTGATGAAACCATGAAAATAGTTATTTTGTCACAGTAATTGTTTTTAAAAATTGTTATTACATGACAATTATTGGTTTAAGTAAGAAGAAAATTTATTTTGAAATGGATTTCGAATTAATTGCATTGAAGGCTGGATAAAAACATTTTAATATGGGGCAGGGTTTAACCGAAAACACTCCTATTCCTTTTGCCTCAGCAGTGGCTGGGAGAGGTCCAACCTCTGCTTGTATCTCAGTCCGGTGGGGGTGGGGGTAGGGTATCCTGCGTTTTAGGTCATATAGTGTTTTGGTTGAGTAGATCTGCATTAATCTCCCGATTCCAAATCTTCCATTTTGCGCCATTCCGATTTAATTATCATCGTTTGAAACATTTAATCAAATATAGCAATATCCACTATACTTGCGTAATACCTATTGGGCATTTGTACAACCTATGTAATTCCACATAAACATATATGAGTGGAATTACATGACCGGAAAGATAGAGAATTCATCGAGACCACTAATGTTCATATTTGAAGGTCATGATAAGACATGGTGGTACAGGACTTCTGGTAGTTCACTTTAAAGCTAAGTGGTCTTACCCCGATATATAGATAGTACCCTGGATTGATCATTCAGAAAATGATGTATGTGGGTCAGATTTTATGAAAATGTACTATTCAACTTCGGCAATCTTCTCAAATAACCCAAATTTCAGACGAAAATAAAGTTCAAAATACAGTTCAACCTAACTAAACAGATTGCTAGGATCAATGCAATGCCGAATATACTCGAATTCACCTAGTATTGGTCAAATTGCAACCTAACTTTGCAGACTTTACTAAATGTGTACAGCTGCGAATTGTACATTTTCTGAAAATCTGACCCATGTGGGCCATATGTGGATTCAAGACATGAGGAATGATTGATAAAGATGCATTTAAGTAAATAATCAAGACATTCCAGGGTCAAATGATTAGGAAAAAGCATTGTGAGTACCTAATCAACCAATAGACTATAGGCAGAATGTGGGCACGGAATACTATAGGTGGTGGCATCTTTGTTATCCATAGGAATATAAGTGACTGAAAGAAACGACTATCACTCTGTCCCAGTTTAACAGTACGAAGACTAGAAAATCAACGATATATTAATATTAAATTACTAACAATATTCTGAGAATTACACAAGTAGTGCAGCTGTATCTTTTGGCAGTATACATGTCGTAGCATTCCTTTCGTACTCATCACTTTTAACATGGTGCATAAAGAATAACTTCCTTTGGCAACTATTGTAGTTATAACCGTCATATCGCCTTCCTATATCTGGTGATACAAACCAATACAGATGTACATTTATAAAGGACTAAGCTTGAGTCATTCATATTAGAAGCTGATGCCAATGATGGTAAACATTAGGACATCAGTAAACTTGCACAAGTCTTAGTTTTCGTTTTTTAAGAAAACTATCATGTTATGGTCACTACCATGTTATGGCTACTTCCCCTTGACTGAGGGATTCTAAGACAGTCCATGTAAGGGGAGTCCTAGTCCTGCAGTATAGGGCCCTACAAACAACACCAGTCTTAGGGACGAGGGCTAGTCTAGGACATCTGATAAGTGCTTCTTTATTTTGTTATGAATGAACACAAAGTTAGCAATATTTCTTGAGAGTCAATCACTAGTAAAATCGGTAAGTATACTGCTGAGCATGGCTTCAGAAACGCATAGATACATTTAGATACAATTTGGTACATGTATTTCTACCACTAAGAGCTCGAGATCTAAACTGTCAGAAAGGACTTTTTTTATGACACTACAAACTTGTGGCTGCTATATTGTCATGGCCTATACTACTAATAAGGTTATTTCCTATTTTTCATGAGTTCATGGCTTCTTTATTTTACTGTTCTATACGGGAAATTTTGGTTTAAAAGGATTGATAGTGCAATTGTGCGACCACTTGATATGTACCTATCTAGGCAGTGCTATCCTAACATTTCTAATTAATCAAAGATTTGCTTAGTTTTATATAAGATGTCATAGAAACATAGTTAAAATAGTGCGTAACTATCTAGTTTCACACCAGGAAGAACAGACCAAAACCAGTTGCTTTTGTATGCGCTAAGAATAAACTCCACAGAGTGAGAACAATATATATTTTTGAGGAATCCTTTTTTCTTGCACGAATTACCTGGTAATAGAGGAGTAGTTTTGGTACCCTCACGCACTCTTATGTTATTATGTTTGCCTTGCATCACATGAAGTTATCGAGGAGAAGATAGTCTGCTGGTCAGAGGGAATCTACTTACCCTATATATTTCCTATAGTTTCGCTTTCATAGGATCACAAATAGTCATATTCCATAGCAATATATGAAACAATCGTTCCTTGTATAACAGGGATTCAAGTCGTCAGTACTTTTAGTGATTTTAGTGATATTAGTAATATTTTTACGTTCAAAAAGTTCAAAATTCCTCCATTCATAATATAATTAATCAATTTTAAAATTATCGGAATCTTTATCATTTTGAGTCATAATAATGTCTTTGAATCAATTCAAAATAATCAGTACAATTGTATAAGTCCTAAATAATAAGAAAGTACCTAATAGAATGCTGTCAGTAGTTTTGGCATGACCTGACTGTTATATTGGAAATGAAAACGTTTTAGAAAGGCAAAGATAAAAGAAGCATGGTTAACCTATACTACCTTTAGATACACATATATTTGCAATCCCCTAAGATGTTCAATTGGTCTTCACCAGTCCACAAAATACTACACATTGTAACATAACCTACCATGTTTTCTGAGTCAACTTAATTATCTCTGGCTCCAAAGTTATTTATCATTTTCAGCCTAATTTAGAAGAGTCTGCTAACTGCGTAGACCTGCCGATTGAACATTTTACGGTGTTCTGATCCATACAAGTAAATATTCCCAGCTTTCTCCAATTTCCACTCCAATGATTTCGAATATTTTGAATAAATTGTAGTGAAGCTAATCGTTTTGCCTATTGACTGAAATTATCAATATGTTACTTAACATGTCTGCTTTAGATTTTGAAGTCAATCCTTTAGAATGAGCAAGACAATACATAAAACCAGTTTTATCTTTAATGCTTCTTGGCCGGAGAGTAGGCCTTATAATATGTATCAGGGTGTCAGAAGATGTACAGGTCGGCAGATCAACTCATTAAAATGTCGCCTGCTAAATTAGGCTGAACCTACTATAGGTATATCCCAGTATATTTGGTATGGCTTTGATTTATAAATCATGGTATACCAGTAGTTATGTTGAATTATATTTCGAACTTATATTAGAACACTCAAAATACTGTAAGAGACGTTTTTGGATCCTTCAGTTGGAGAATGAGATTCAGCTGTAAGTATTATTTCAGAAGGGAGAGAATACTTATTATTGTTTTCGAAATATTTCCAAGCATCTGATTATAGATTCCTACAAAGGGTAAAACGAATACGTACACCAACGATTGACTATAGGGCCACATAGGAACAGGAAAAGCTCATGAAGATATGTTCAAAGTAACACTGATGTTTTTATTTGGAATATTTATGGAAAATCAGTGCCAAAATCGATTGCAAAATCTTGTATCCTATTATGGCCCGTGTCGTGTTATTGGTACCATGCATAAACTCAGGTGAGGTAGTTTACTAACAATATATTCTAACTGTTCAGCCATTTGATACAAAAAATACATCTTTGATTATGTTAATGATGTGTCACAGAAAAATCTTAAATCACAAAAGATGGATTTTGAGATACCATCATACTTAGAGATCAAGCAGATTTCAACGAAGTGAACCTTGAGGAAATCTAACCAGTACTCTTATATATTTTCATGTTTGAAAAAGAAAATTAGCACTTTCCTGGTAAACAATCACTAGTTAAGTTTTTAAATATACTCCCTTTGGATGTACTTAAATACCCATAGATATATTATGTGGTCCAAATTTGTGTAATAGCTTAGCGTATGGTGTAAGGGCATAGGAAGACAACAATTAATTCTCTAGAAAATTTAATACTAGATTTCTATTGGTCTGAATTTGAGGAGGGGATAAGGATTCATAATGCATATGTGGAAATATTAATTGTGTTTATTGGTCCCGCTGATTTTTAATTAGAAAAAGTCCTATTAAGGACTGTCAGGCGATTCTAATACATGAAAGACTAATATCAATAAATTGTATGGGGGGTTGCGCAATTCCGATTATATAATAAATTCATGAATGCTTACAATATGATTTGCGAATTGTGTGAAGGACTGTATCGAGGGTGGAATGTAAGGAAATCAAACTGTTGCTATGTTAATTTTTTTTTATTGTATTAAAGGCCAATTACATAATATTTATCAGAACATTTGAAAAAACGTAGTGTATCTCTCAGTGATGTCTTCGTATGTTGCCTTATAAAAAAAGTCTCATCAATCGATTTAGAAACAAAATACTCAAAACTCAATCACAGACAATCAAGATATTATTAGAATTTAGCTAAGTATATGGTACAGAAATCTACGCAATAATACATCCACGTGGTGGACATGCGTTCTTTGTATATCCTAATGAAATGTGATGCCTTTTGACAGCAATAAAGACATATAGTATGGGTAGTAGACGCCATGCCACATTGCAAAGATCATTATATCGATGGAATTATTCAAATTAAAAATAAAAGATGCCGTATACCTTTGGGGATGTTTAGTTCTCACACATTGCCCATCCAAAGGTACAAACACAAAATATGATCCGGATACACGTGCAGACATGAGAGATCATGATAAACAGTGTCTCATCAAAAGTATACAGGAATATTACTACTCCCTCCAGCAAGCTACAAAAATAAATAAACACTTTTGTATTAGTACACAACCTCTTCATCGTTAACAACTTTGGTTCAATAAATATTCATGATTTTCTTCATAAAGTCATTACACTATCTTAGTTTGTGGGTAGTTTGTTCCAATTAACGAGTACATTGATAGTATATGTAATGAGGAAGATGAGTCATAAGTTGCAAAAAAAGGATTTGAGATAACATCATATATAAAAAGATTAGATCAGGTGAATTTCATCGATGTAAAACTTAAAGTTGGCGTCACTCTAGCCGCAACAGGCCTGCATGATAGACCTGGCTATTGCAGAGGCCTATCGCAAAGCCTATTGCACACTACACCTTCACAATAGACCTCCGCAATTAATCACGAAGGCATGGTGATGTCCGTGATACAATGCTTATCACCAACAAATATTAAACCTGTCTAAATATTTCTGTGATAGATGGCGACGCATTTCTTATTATGAGGCACATCGCGCAAAGGCTATTGCTTTTGGATTTGATAACACGTTTAGACGACAAAGTAAAGTGAGAACATTCATACAAAGAGTTCTAGTGAGTAAATCACTTGAATAATATCAATTGCGTGACATATGACTAATTTTTCTGTAACACATCACCTATATACTGTATATATACTGCTCTTCAGCTTTTTGATTTAAGGAATATAACAAAAGCTTCCATTTAAAAAAGAGCCATGTTTCAATTATTTTCATGAGTATAAGCTTTCAGAATTGGAAATATTTGAACAGAAATATAGGATACCCTATATATTTTTGTTCAAAGATTCTTTGATTGTTAAATTTCATCCCAGCACGAGCAAAGTATTCACTAGCTGGTTGCTATCCCATATATCAAAACGTAGGCTACAATCGGCAGCTCTACACATTTAGTAAATCTAGATACAAAAAGGCTGAAAAATTATAAATTCTAGGCATATTTTGAATCCTGATTCGCATGGCATTATCGGACTAATGGTACAGTATAACATTTATAGAAAGCATGTCATGTTCAGCATGGACTATTCATCAATGCTCTTATATCAATATCCATGTATCGAAGTAAGGTGGGTCGCTTGTATATCTTTTGCCCGGGTTGTTGAATCAAGGAAATGGTAAAGGATTGGAAAAAACATTGGAAATATCCATGTGTTATACATGTTTCCATAACACAAGCCTCCATCGTTCCCATCATGCATTTGGTTTTCATAGAACATTTATAAAAGCAGTGATATTCGTGAAAACATTCTTGCATTTATAAAAATTTTCCAAAATATTCGTATGTCAAATTCCATCAAAATCCATCCCATGATGCACTGTACCAGACATGCGCAGTGGCACATGCAAGTCCCCTATTGGCAAAAACGAATTGTACATCTTCAGGTGACTTTACCCATAATTTTTATACCTACATACAATAATAACAATCTTTCCACATTATTTCGGTTACATTTTTCATTTGTGTGGTCACTGGTGGAAAAAGGATCAATAATCATAGTGTATTGTGTGATTACCACAGCATACTGTACAGTCATGCTGACAGATTACGCTTGTCTATATATAAAGTTGACCGGTGAGAAATTAGTGGTTGATTATATATGTAATTAACTAATTAATTAGCTTGTTTATAATGTACTGATACCATGTTTTACTCGCTAGCCCTACCCTTAGTTGATCTTTTAAAAAAATTGGGAACGTCTGGAAGAACTGGGATTATCCCAGAAGTCTGTCGACCTGCTTGTCATTTCCCTATGTAACAGTTATTTTATTATTGACAAATAAAGGATTTTTCAATTCATTTAAATTCAATCTTCCATACAGTACAGGTCTGTGAAATATGCACATTCTCTGATTCAAGGTATATCTATTGGATGTCCATACTAGTTAATAGACAAATATGCATGAACCATACAGACACAGAATATTAGAAGTAGTGTATCGAAGTATGTTTTTAAATTTTCACATATCATTTACATGACCACAATTGGAATTCACGTTAAAGAAATACAGATTTACAGAACTACGCAGCTATGACATTAATGAGATATTTTGATGTGTCCTCTACACTGATAAGATACTGTAGGTTAAGAAAAGTTACATGAATCAATTAAAACGTCAAGGTTTATATCTACAAGAGGGACCTACAAGCAATCGATTAAATATGAGCTATCTGACTATCTTCGAATTGATAATCAATCTTGATTGTATCAGGTAATACCATCCATGACAAGGGTGAGGAACTTGCTCTCTATGTCCCTGGTTGTCTCTTCCTATCTGTATATAAGTCTCTCTATATATATCTTTATTTTTTTAACGTTAATGGTACAACGTTGGTCAAGTTGCCATGGCAACCGTTTCAGCAAAGTTCTGAAATTGTAAAAAAAATGTAAGAACTTTGTGGCAATCAAATATCTCCCATTTCATGAAAACTTGATTGAAACTAATTTTATTCTTTTCAAGATGTGGTAAACAGATTTTCACTTTATTATTCTGTTGATATAATGGCATGAGTGATTCCAATATTGTCACAAGGAACAAAGCAACATGGGTCGAGGTTCGAAATGGTAAAAGATGACCAATTTCAGCAAGGTTTTGGAAGCCATCAGGAATGAGGAAGCATCTTGTCTATAATCAGAAAGATGCACCTCCCAGATTATTTTATCAGGTTGATATCCAAATTCTATTGATCACATGATGAATTGTAAATATCTCAAATTCTCAAATATCTGGCTTGAGCTACAGGAAGAAGTAAAAGCAAATTAAACCAATCTAAACTCAATTGAAATATGTGTGAAATGGTGAATATAGCCCAAATATATGGCCAGTGTGATGACATTACTCAGTAACTTTCTTTTTAAATACAAAGATATAAAAGTACTTATTAGATGCGCTTAAGATTAATAACTTTAGAATCCGCCTGATCCCATTTTATAATAGAATGGTATCTTGAAATCCATTTTCTGCGACTTAAAAATCATTTTCCTGTGAGACATCACACATGATGAATACTAGATTGGTCTGAGTATATCTGTGATTGTTGTGCTTTGGAAAATGTTTTCAGTTCTTTTGAATTGTCTTTCCAATTACATTTTTGTTTTAAATTGGGATTATATGAGAGGATTGGTGAAGGCAAATTAGATATGAACAAATTTAGATTAGAACATTTAGTTCAAAGTAGATTTGAAACGAATTCAAATATTATTCCATAAAATTAGTTCACCATTCCAATCTTTCATACCAAGTTATATACTGATTCACCTGACTGAAATCTTTTGTTGGTCTATATTGGTAGTTGACATCGGAACCATGGTTTATATGCCCTAAACCGTTTAAACTGTTATTTACTATGTTTCCTCGACTCTTTATTTGTTGGCTTCCTAGAAGAAATCTGTTGGTGACCTGATGATTTATGGATATTAGAATATTTTGTCTCACGTTACAAACCATATTTACATGGTGATAATATAATATAATATAATATAATATATACATGGATCCAATTTCATTGTTGAAATCAGGAGAGAATCGAGAGCAAACAATTGGTGCGAAATAATGAACTCTTGCTTGGAGGCTTGTGGTGGATATCCGTCAACCCCTGCATGGAATCTTTGGATTTGTTGATTGATTGGATTCTTGATTTCTTGAAGTAGTTTTTGTTTTGGGATGGGAGTTGGGGCGGGGAGAGAAATTCCTTCACCTCTAGAAAGGGAAACGATTCCTTCCTAACTGAAATTCCCAGCTGGTAGTAATAGCCTATACACACAATGGTGGGTAGGAACGTTTATTCCTACCCACTGAGGGAGGGGTCAAAAAGGGCAGAAATTCCCACATAATTATTCACCTTTCTTTAGCTTATATAACAGATCCCGGACGCGCAAAGGTGAGGCACTACCACTGACAAGACGATGAATGAATAAGTCAGGCAATGCAATGATATTTCATTTTTGGTTGAGAAAATTGGAAAGTTTATTAATCAATCCTGAGTTAATTCAGACCCATCTACTAGAAATAATTAGTCACCATGCTAAATTTTGTCAATTCCATAATGGTTGACAGTAGGAATCTTTGATATGTGATGCTTAAAAGAAAGTTATTATTATTATACAACTTTTATTCAGTAAACATATACATAGTATAAATTAATGAATAGGGCCAGTAATCCCTCTCCAATGGAGATCTACCAGGGAACCCTTAACAAAAGGTGTAAATATATGGAATAAGGATTTAAATGTCAAAGTACGAATAATGTTGTTCATAAACATAGTCCATGTCCTTTTCAATATCATTAAAAGAGTATCACTGGTCCTAGTGTCTCTGTGTTATCGTTGAGATATATTTAAGTCTTTTGAGTCTTTCTTAAGTCTTTTATAAAGCTGCCTTGTCAGGTGCACTTGAGTCTTCATTGATGATTTGGCTCCAATGTGATATTGAAGTAAAGATTGTCCTTTAATATTTTATAAGTGTTCTAAATGTCTTATGTTAAAAATCTCCAATGAGAAAATCAAAGTAGATGATCCTTGATATTATTCAAGTAGTGGTTAATATATTATTAATTAACTCAACGCTTATCAACTACATAATCGTGTACTATTTTTGCTCATAAATTTTGCCCTGTACTGGGTTTATAAGACTACCTTATCTTTTTGCTTTTACATGGATGAAGTTATTAACTCAAAACAAGTCTGGCTTATACTAGCACGACTCAGATAATAATAGTTAAATAAGATCTGTTAAAGTTTACCGAAGTCTTCAGCTCTAAATGCTGGGAACCTCGTTTCTGCCTGTACTGGCAATGACGGAAACCACGTTTCTGCCTGTACTGGCAAATGTAGGTAAAGTAATATAATACGATGAACACAGTTGCATATCCTTAATTGTAACAAAGTTTCAATCACAACAATTCTCCCCACTTAATAGTAAACCGTTGTATCGGTCTTGGTCGCAGAACTTACATGTCTGCTTCTCCCCCCTCCCTTTTCCATACCACCCCCCCACGATTGTCTACTGGTATTAACATGTCATGATACACAATATTACAATAAATCAATAACTCTTGTAAAAGGTAAACCCATAGACTCCACTGAGACCATTCACAAGGTTTTTACCACTCATTCTTTTAAGTACACATCGGATTCCTGGGGGTAGATATTTTTCAACCAAGTCCGGAAAGCTTCCCTAGTTTTTATCTGTCTGTTTTTTTGAGATAATTTGTTCCACAGAATGGGCATTTTGTAAATGTAAGATTTTTTATATTTCTCATTATTAGGTTTGGGCACTTTCAGTTTTTTGCCAACACTTAACCCTCTCAGGTTTATTGGCCTGTCATCAATGTTTTCCGGCAATAGTGACCGTCTGAAAGCGAATTCAAGTATGTGGCTTTCCCTCCTAGTAGAGAGCGAGGGCATATTAGTATCTTTATGAATATCCCTTGTACTAGTTAATCTAGGTAACTTCAGTGCTATTTTTAGTGCGGAGTTTTGTAAGGTTTGTAGTCTATCTAAATACTTTTGTGGTGTTGTTTGATAGAACACATCCCCATAATCAATATGAGGTAGTATCATGGTCTTGAATATTAACATGAGAGTTTTGGTATCACATATTCCGTAAAGCTTTGACAGAGATTTAAGTTTCCCCCTGATAGCTTGAATTTTCCTTTCCATGAAAGTTTTGAAATTCAGCTGTCGGTCTATCTCTACCCCCAGGAGAAAATTGGTTATAACCGTAAATGAGCATTCTTTTTGCTCAAAGTGGCGTAGGACTCGGGATGGATATATTATATACATAGAAGTGGCGGTATATAATTCCAAAAATAAAAGGCAAAAGTCTCAATGTATTTACATGAAACCATGGAATAAATGTAAAATCACCAAAGTCTTAAATATTCAGTGGAAAGTATGGACCTCATGAGTCCAGGGCGAGTATACAGAAAGTGGGACAAAGAAGAGGTATAGGAAGAAGAAAAAATGGAAACGAAAGAAAGAGAAAGACCAGCAGCCAAAGAAAGAACCGGAGAGAAAGAGACGCATTTAGAACTACAGGTTCATGTCTTTTATATATTAGATTAGTGGCTACATATTCCAGGACAACATTTTAAGAACCAAAATCCAATCCAATATATCATAGGTCGAAAAAGAAATTGAGATACCATCATATTTGAAAAGATATGATTAAGTGGATTCCAAGATTTTATGAATGGAATAGGGGAAGGCAGTCGTTTATGGCGGAGGGTCCGGTTGTTTTCTTTCTAGTTAACTTGTGGGTGTAGTAAAAATCCCAGAGTTTTGTGATTATTGGGTTTTATTTTCACCGATTTTATGAAATCCAAAAAGTATTTCTATATTTTCTGCCTAGTTGTGTTTTTTTTAAAGAAAAAGTTTGCAATATTTCTGTGTGCAAATTACTAGGAATAAGAATAACCAAATATACACCACAGCTGCCCTTAGAAACGCATAGACATATTTGATACACTGTCTTGAAATGTGGTACATGTATTCATATATATGGTTCATACGTTTCTCATAAAAGCAATACAGTTTAGACACTGCAGTTCTCTTTCTACCTGCTATGACGTGGTCGTATCATTAACTTATTGCAGGATTATATCAATGAATCAAGATGTACTGACAATTATCTGTTACCTTGAGGTGATCTTCTAATTACAACTATTCAAGATTTCTCAAGGCCGCTGGTAATGACCAGGGTAATGAGGGATTTCTTAACTTAGATCGGGTTTATTTACTATTAATACCTACCATCCGCCAGGCTAGTTTCTCTCGTTATTTCCTTTATGGCTTTAGCGTAATTCTCCTCATATAAATTAAGTCTTTTGGGCCGCTCACCTTTAGATTAGAGACACTAAATCCTGTTTCATTGTCATTATCAATTACAAATTCATAACACCAAAAAGAACTCATCCTGTATTAACAGCAATACGTTCGAGTTGTTTCAATAATTAGGTCCATATTACAGTCAAACATTACAATAAAAATGATTCAGTACATGTGTCCCAAAGCACATGTGGGCCAGGGTGTCAGAAGATGTACAAATCGCCTTCACCAATTCTCTCAAATAGCCAAAATTTAAGACATAAATGAGATTCTTAAATGAAATTAAAAAAATATATTGTGCGTTAAAATATAAAGCGATTTTTGATCAGGAAAGCCTAACGTGGCTAAAAAAAAGTTTAGTAAGTATGTTGATCAGGTGTATAAATTATAGA
This sequence comes from Sthenelais limicola, assembly GCA_942159475.1. Taxonomy (NCBI): domain Eukaryota; kingdom Metazoa; phylum Annelida; class Polychaeta; order Phyllodocida; family Sigalionidae; genus Sthenelais; species Sthenelais limicola. The sequence goes on from OW804102.1 coordinate 40,428,812, forward strand.
AACCTGGGTGGTATTTCATAAAAAGATCATACAACCTCATCTTAAATATAAGAGCGTCGCATATGGGTTTAAGATATCTTAAACATTTACAAGAAATCATAAATTAAGATCGTTTTTAAGAAGTATGTTACTATTTACGATGGTCTTTATAAAACTGTTAATTACAGTCTGAATCGGTTATTGAATGCATGAAATAATGTAGATATATTTATTTCATTATTTCCTCAATGACAAAATGATATTCATTGTTGGTGCACTTACGTAATCAAGCACACTATTAAATTTGAAGAACATTTGAAGAGCTTTTTGACGATGTATCTTACATTCTGACGTAATTTTAGATATCCGCTCATTCCTGAGATACCTCTTATAGAAAATTGTATGTACTTATCCAGAGACGTAGAACTAAGAGCATTGCGTCAATCAAAGTTGTTGTGATTGCGTTGTGATTGATCATCTACTCGAAATTAGTTGCTGTTGTTAAAGGCTATTATAGTTCCTATATATATATATATATGCTATTTCGATAAACTGACTCCCTCTAAATGATAATGTAATTTACACATATCACAAATTTACGAGGGTATTTATAGCTGGTTCAAAGTTGGTGTAAATTATCTTGTGAAACTATGGTACTATATGAGGTGAAGGATCCCTTGAAAGTATCTTATTTTGTAATCGTATTTTAGTACATGTTTCTCTTACATAAGATAATATCTTATACTTTAGAACAATTAATTATCTCTGGAGAGAACTATGATTTATTTATGGCACAAGAGCATATCTAGTAAAATACTGTTATTGATAATTCGGAATACTATAGGAGTGTACAAAACATGTAATGTTATTTTTTTCAACAGCCTCCCAAATATAATTCTTCTTGGGAAAGAGTAGTAACATTTAAGACAATATCTTATATTGTAAGATACATCGTATGGCACATCTTATATCATATTATGATGTATCTTATATCATACGATTTCATCTTATTTTTATGAAACACCCCCAATGCTTTTTATTAAGTAAAATTGTACGATCATTGACACATTGGATCTTAGTATCTTTATTTGTTAAACTGTTAAAGATGAAGTGTTGGAAAAATTCGAAAATACCAAAAGAAAAATTTTATATGGGATAAACGGTTATTGCAATTCACACTCTAGTTCAACAAACTGATGGTTTGAATTAATACCAAGTACACTGTGCTATTGTACCTAGAACTTATTATTTTTCGGCTTAATGTAGCAAAACATACTTAGTGTGTTCAGCTGCCAATAGAAGATGTACATGTCTCGCTGCTCATGTCTATTACAGTGCATGCTGGGATGGATTCAGTTCAAATCTGACATGTACACATTTTTAGCAACATTTTTTAAATTGACATTCTGATCTTCTCTTGCACCAATATCACCAATATGAAATCACTGTTAAATATTCCATGTTGATTTCTATAGATCCAATGCAACTCTGGAGAGGTTTTTAATATTAATGAATGAATGTTTTAATATTAATGAATGAATGTACATAGTTAATAAGAGTTAGTGACGATTATACCATGTTTTATTGATATACAATGTAGTGTAATTCCAGAGAAAAGATCAGACAAAGTGAAGAAGACCTAAATATGCACATTCTATTAAGAGAACAGTTGTAATAATATTTTTGATAGCATATGGGCACTCTAAGAAAAACAATGGGTTCATTGACTGAGACATGACCCTTTTCTATGTAATCGTATGACAATTTGGAAATAAAAACACTTATATATATAACTCCCATAATGGTGGACATGGACCCTTGTACACTGTCCGACGCCCAGAGCCATAAATTACAACTCAGAAGTGTGTGTCCTCCATCAGCAGTAATACAGGGCCCTGTTGCATAAGCCGTCCTTGCATAAAATGTTCCTTGCTATGCTATTTCCAGCGCATAGGTAGGATATTCCTACTGTAGAAATAGCAACTTGCATTGTCTGTATAGCAAATCTCTCTCCTAAATGTTTACCAGAGAAAAGCTTAGCTAACAATACTAGCCATGCAGGAAGGAAACTATTAAATAGGGATTGATTTTATAATTTAACTTGGGGTCTCGTAAGCTTTTTAGCAGGGCATATTTCATAGTTTAAATTTAGCTGCTCATCTTTTCTTTTCTTTTTTTTTTAAACAAATTCTATTGACAATTTCACATTCGTGATACGTTTCATGTGTAGCCTACTTACTTTATTACATCTCTGTGATGAGATTTGACAGGTTTTTAATATTACATTATCAACTTTCTATTATGCAATAAGTATAAGAAGTATTATATTAGGTTGAAGAAGAAAAAAGAACGTTATATCATTTTGTCAAGACTATGATGAGACTAGCAAACTCACTTCATTTCCTGATTGAAAATTCATCAAAACTAAGAATTAATCATCAAAATATCAATTATAATATGCGCTGGGTCCTTTATCTATTCAGTCATTGTTAGGTCTTTTATCTATTAGTCTGGTCCGGGGAACTATATCTCCCCGAATCCCATTTAAATCACTTTTCTCACTTAATTCGATCTTAACCTCTTTAATTCATTCACCAATTGATAGGGAATGACAACTTAACTCAACAATTAAACAACCAGATGTGTGATGTGGAGATATTAGTGATTTTTTTGACTCGCAAATGAGACAAATGTAAAACGGCTGTTGGCTCTGGGTTTTGAACTAACAATGTCATGTTTGGAAGTCTAACACTCTAACCAATTAAACACTGGGACTGGCTGTAGGAACAATGCATAATATTATAATACCCATTTATTCATTGCATTTCAGGTTTACTTTAATACCCAATTCTCCTCATGGTGATTGAGGAGAATAGGGAAAATAAATTATATATGAAGGCCCTTGTGTTATCCATAGGCGATTCAATGATTGAAATTAATCATAAAAGAATATCTTGCATCTGCAATCTATTTCTATAATATACCAATACAGGACTCGCTAGCTCTTTACACTTTTTAGGATGTTGGCTCTTATAAGACCAGCCATGTCTCCCTGACAAAGGCTGCTGTGCCCTGTAGGCCATCCAGGCTACTATGCAGCTTCCCTGTCACTGGCTTCTCCTCAGGCCAAAAGTGGTTCCCAAGTTGCCCGTATGTTAGGAAGAACTGGAGTATAAGGTGTTTGGTCCTGCGCTCAGGGACATATCAATGTCTTCATTTCATTGATACAACAATGGAAGTGCACCTGTAAATTATACAGTAGTCACTGATAATAGCATTTGGCTTCTTAAAGCTGTATTCTCAGCTAATACGACAAACAAATCTTACCAACTTTACTCATATCATGACTTATATGACTGAATGTATCAATATTCTGCTGCTGTTATATATTTGTACAAGTATTTGAAGGTGAATCCGCCAAGAGACAACAGCCGCCGGTGGGTGATAATCAGTGAAGTCATCAGAGGAAAGGATTTTGGCGGGTCCTCCAAATACAAATGAGGACATCTTAGAAGACCTTAGCAAAATCAAACAGACCAAAGCTTCTAAAGTTTAGGTCAAGTGCCTTTTAGATGGGTTGGACGAAAATAGAACGAGATGTAGAAGATGTTGTTTTCTTGACCAAGAGCAACTGAGATTAAATTGAAATTCATTATTTCAATTGGACACTTTATTATTATTATTATTATTACAAGTTAAACCGTTCTGAGATCTTCCCTTAGCCCCTTCAAAATCAGTATTGGACTAAATTTCTCAACGCTGGAAAAATAGTTGTCAATGATGCAGAAAGGCAAGGCTCGTAACTAGCGAAATTACCAGAGAAACATACCTACATGCTTTTAGAGCTCTTTTTCTTAGCTTTCCAAATTTCTACCTCATGTTGAGATATCTTATTGGGAAATAGGCATATTTCCCGATCGTCTTAATCGATGAGGGCCTAATTTTACCTGGTGAAACTGTCAATTTCAATCTTGTTGAAAATTCTGTGCTTTCTCAGATTTCTCAGCTTCAAATGAATAGTTCTATCCTTCACACATTAACATATGACTAGCAAATACCTGTGCTATGCACGGGATTTGCTAGTGGGACAGTGGGGCCCACATCATCATCTCTCCTTGTTCCCTCTCCCACTATCTTTCTCTTTCAAGTTGTCTCTATAACTTAGTATCTTCATACCACAAATGGAACCCTGTTTAGATGCTTTTTTTGGTCTCTGTTCAGTGTTGTGCTGTTGTTGTGTTGCCTGACCCTGTCCCTGTCCCTGTCCCAATCCCTCTTCCGCTCCCGCTCCTTCTCCCGGTCCATCTTTCATTGTGAGGTAATTAGTGGGCGGGTTCCCCCAGCTCAACTTCAAAAACCATCACAAACAATAGTTTATGAACTGATTCATCTCTGACGATGCTCCTTCCGGTGGAAATATATGAACTCCCATCCCATAGTGAGGCAATGATGTGCCCGTCCATGATGTCATGCTTTGGGTGACCCAGAAACCTGGTGTAGGTGCACTGATAGGTTTGTTTTCAGGCAGTGCTGGGGGCCCTGGATGGGGGTGCTCGATGTAAACCCATTTATAACCCCTTTCCAACCTAATTTGTTAATGAAACATAGTGGAATGGTTCGGTACCATTTTTGGCATTGTGCATGTGAAATATAATGGAGATCTGGCCAGCGGTTTCAAAGAAGATAGGGGTTTAAGGCTCCAAACCCTTATTTTATTAATATAGAGATACATGGTTTTAAAGCCCTTTTTCTTAGCTTGTCGATGGTATAGATGAAACATTTATGCGAATAAGCTTTGATGAAGTAAAGATTATTGTAATTACACATAACCTATGTTTTGTTTAGCGGTGGAAGTAGTTCCTGTATCAATATGCTGCATGGTGCCTGACAACTATTTGTCAAGTTTTGGCGAAAGAGTTCCATATTTTTTATTGATATTTAGTCATCAAAATAAATTTTGATCATTTAATAATTAACAGGCTTTGTAGTTTGGGTTTAAAACGGATTTAGTTTTCTGAATAACTTTTTTAGTTATCACTTTTTTAACAACTTTATTATTATTCTTAAGATCTCAGTAAATTATTATTTCTATAATTTCATGTTCTGCTTTGCATTACTTCTATCTATAGTCCAGGGGCCTTTAGTTTAGTTTAGTTTAAGATTTATTCATTCAGCAAAAACATTATAATTGAAAGGTTGCTGTTCTCAGCTAATCCTGATTGAAACTACATTAATAAACGGAGAAATTATCTAACAACTTACATGCTCGTTCTTTTGCTTATTATACAGAATCCAAAAATGACGATATTATAGACAAAAATAATTAGCAGAGAGAAAGTTGCAATAGAATCGACAGAGTAGGTAGTCAACTCAACTCTGCCATATAAGAAATGATAACAAGCCAGGTATAATCATAAAAACTTATCCTAGACGCTCCTGCTCAAGTATTTTATGCATGCTTTAACCAATATGTATCTCCACAAATACTTTTAACCCTTTCGGGCCCGTTGGCAACAATTGCCAAACCAATTTCTGAGGGCAACTAGAGCAAATTTTGGATATCTATGGAAATTTTGGGCTGTAACACACGATAGTGTATAATCATCTAAAAGCATACAACATGGCAATTAATATTCTAGTGTTTATTTCCATGGTAACTAGTAAGGAATAGAATGGCAACCATGAAAACAAGGTAACAATTTAATTATGGCTTATTTTGGTCAGTTTTCCGCTTTGTATCTAGGAAATCCGACTAATTCTTCCTTACAAAACCACGAGATTTCAAGTACTTGAATACCTTCATATAACTCATTGAAAAACAATGTTTTACCCCAATAATTGTTTCCATGGTAACTAATTTTAATCAATTACATCATTTTGTGCCTGAAATGAATCATAAGATTTTCTGCTGACCCTGATGGAATTTTCTGTGCAATAAAATTAATTTCGGCATTAATGTCCATGGAATTACATTTCTAACTAAACTAATATGGCGTTTCCAAGGTGACATCTATGGAACACCCGAAGTGTGTTTGGTATCAAAATGTTCCAAAGGACAAAACAAATCTTGATCTATACCTATTTAGATGTTACATCAATGATATATAATATATGATGTATTAAGTTCATATTTGTTTGAAAACAAAAAAATAAAAAATATTTTTTTAAATAACAGTGTGCTGCCATGGCAACCAAAAATTCGTACATCACTGTATCAGAATTGGAATCTCCATCCGACATGCTTTTAGGTGATTTAATATATGCGCATGCTATATGGGAGGTGCTATAAGTGAGGTGCTATACTAATATTCATATAGTACACATACTATAAAAATGTAGTTGTCTAAACATAGCTCTGTTGATATGCTTCGCGGCGCTTTGGCTCTCCGCGAAGCATGTAAACAAATCCCCGTGATCAATAATCCACCCATGATTCTAGTACTATAATAATAGAAATACATAATAAAACCCACATCATTAAATAGAGTATTGAATTCTCTATCAAATGATATAAGTTTTGGTAATGTAGCTCAAGAAATGGCCGCAATAGGAACGTTTTAATTCAACAATATCAGTAGACCTAAATACTGTCTACTAACGGGGCTGGCAGTGGGGCTGGCAGCAGGGCAGCGGGGGTGTCTGAGACTTCTTTGATATTTTTTCAGTGATATCTGATGACAGTGATATCTGATCAAATTTTATGCACATATAATAAATATAGAATGGGACGAGCCGGCAATAATAAAAAAATTATTGGACTTGATTTGTCCACATAAGCACTCTGCCTATGGCATTGTGCTCATGTCGACGAATCTCATCGAAGAAATGTTCAATTATTGCCGGCTCGTCCCATTCTCTCTATACATAGATGTTATGTCCAAAATAAGCGCCAAGTTGTTGTTTTGATTAAGATAGAGGCATAGGAATGATTAAAAATTAACCCAAAATTCCCCAGGAGGCTGGGCCAGAGAGAGTTAATGGGTACGCGGCACAAGAAATTCTCTCTTAATATTATCCTTACTTAGCTACTGGTATGAGGATCTTTTAGGGAAAGGATTTTCAATACAAACGATACTAATGTCCATTCCTACAGGAGGAATTGCATACCAAAGGAAGGTTCCTCCTGCATAGATGAGCTACTTTAAATTATTATCATAAATTATTCATTACACATTAATTTACTACCGCCATATGTACTCAGTCTGATATATGAGACGAGCTGTACTGCTTGTTCTGACACTAGTACGATATGAAACTCACTACTCAAGTAACTTGGTAATAATGTACTTTATTACGACACCCTTTACATGTACCTTCCACATTACCGTTATTATGTGGTCTGAGTTTGTGAAATCGAACTGTATTGCTCGATTAGATACCCTATGTTGTAAAAATTATCGCGCTGTTCTGCTCGATCCTCTAGACTAAAATTTTATCGACCTCTATCATTTTGTATCCTCACTAAGTCAATTAGTTACTGTAGTTATTTTTTAGTCCTTCTAGCTATTGAAAAATTCGGGTAACAGCCGGAAGAAATAGTGCCTTGTAGCACCATATTGGTATGTCGACCTATTGTCTTTTTTTACCTACTTTACTCATTCGTACCCCTCTGTACCTATGTATGAAGACAATAAACAACTTCTTATCTTATCTTATCTTATCTTATCTTATCTTATATATATCATTATATTTCATCATTTTCTAACAATATGAGAATTTAGGTTCTTCAGATTGCACGTTTTCAACCTTACTTTAAGCCATTTGCGATGCATGACATGTTTAGAAATCTCTAAACAACTTGATTCTGGTTGAATATGTGAAAAGCTTTGTGGGAATGTTATTCAGTAATAGGATACAAGTAATAATTATTGTGTAAATATGAGAAACCTGGATAATAATGGGTCAGGTCATCAGAAAATGTACAATCGGCAGCTTGACATTAAATAAATTCTGCTAAAATAGACAGAAAATGATAAGTACTTGATGTATTTGAGTATATGGTATTGCACGGATTTAAAAAGTGTGTTTCGTTGTGTCAGTTTTGTTGTAAATTCTGTTTATTTGAAAGAATTTTCGAAGGTGAATTGTAATTATTCTGGTGACTTAAACCTTAAATCTGATCATCCCTGGACCTATGATATCGTGCCTGATACCACTCCATGTTGTCACGACAATAAATAGCTCATCTTCATTACTATGACTGTAATCTTAGTTAAGAACTACTTGTTCACATATTATTATTCATTACTGATTACCGCCAGGAGCGAGTGAGGAGAGGAGACTGGTGTGGGATAATCAAAATTTATTTGATAAGATTTTAATCATAATATGGTTCGACATGTAGTTATGATATTTGCATGTACAGGCATGTAAACAAACACATAATTATTGATTAATGTGAAATCTGGCCCTTTGGAAGAAGGAGTATTTAGTAAGAGGTGAGGGTGGGTGGGAAGAGAAAGGTGTTGACGCCACGACCCGCAGGAGAAGAGTGAGGAGGAAGTGGGGTCGCGTGGCGTGGGTTGAGCGAAAGAGCGCGAAAGGGGGGATTAGTGGTACTGCACCCCTGGCGTCAGAAATGACAGCGCCTGGCTTAACTGCCATGCTTCCACCATTACTGATTACCGCCAGGAGCGAGTGAGGAGAGGAGACTGGTGTGGGATAATCAAAATTTATTTGATAAGATTTTAATCATAATATGGTTCGACATGTAGTTATGATATTTGCATGTACAGGCATGTAAACAAACACATAATTATTGATTAATGTGAAATCTGGCCAAAAAACCAGAAGATGTTATAAGGAGAGGGATGGGTGGGTAAAGTTATATTAATTTTGTGAGGGAAGGGCACTGTTTCAGTGATGTTTGTTATTGGTTTTATGAATTTTATACATATTATTGCTTCAAGTCAGAACTTTATATATCATGAGTGTCTATGTCTTGTGTGATGTCGAGTCTGCCCGATAATTCAATTGTCATTTTGATATAGCCTTTATTATCTTCTTATTTGTTCTCTTGTACTTTGTTTGCACGTACGATTTGTACGATTGTGATGCCCATCCACCATAGTTCATCACTTCAAGATCTGTAGCACCTGCATTGAATGCTACTGTGGCGGCCGCTTTTCTTAAACTATGCAGAGATAGGTTTGTAGTGTCTATCTTGTTATTCTCGAGGTGCTTCTTCCACCGTGTGCTGACGAATGATGCTGGTACTGGTCTAATTGTGCCTCTGAATGTCAAGAAGGGTTGGTTGTTGTCTTGCGTTGGGCTGATGCTCAGCAATTCATTAACTGCATTCACCACACACACATCTTTATCGTTTGAACAACTGAGTTTAATTACACGACGTTGGTATGTTGATTGTAAATTCTTGGCCGCCTTTATATTAATTGATATGTGGGCATGACTAGGTTCGACGACCACGTCAGCCCTGGTTAGGTGTCTTACCGGGTTAAATGATTTGACGGTCGGAGGCATTACCTCCGACTGTCGTAGAGCACCATGAAAGAGAATCAAGACCGCTACTTTGATAATGACCGAATTGTAGTCAGCTCCTAGTGCTATGACCATTTCTCTTATCGTTGATGGGTGTATAGGCGCTTTTACTCTGGGGATGTATGTCTTATTCCTGAGCAGCCCTTCTATCATCCATTTGATCCTTTGATGATACCAAGGCGTTGTATCTGATTCACACTTTTTAAGGTATGTCCTTATATTACCTAGGTTGTTTGCTACACTTCTTGGTGATGGTAGATACTCTGACAGATATTGAAGGTAGGCACATGCATGGCCCACTGTTGCTTGGTGTGGATCAAACCTGCCATATCTTGCGAATGCTAGGTATGTAATTACTGCTACTCTTCTATTTGCTGTTGTCCCGGCTGCCCATGCCAATTCTTGAGTTGCCTCTGACCTCCTGGCTAGTTGGGCGAGATTTGTTCCTAAAAGAGATTATATTACTACATGTGGTTATTGCGGATATTTCTGGATCGATAATCTTGAGATAGTAATGATCAACCCAGTATTTAGCGTTTTTGAAATCGGTCCCACCCAGGTGGGCTCTGCTGAGAGAATCTGCCACCTCATTGTTGATTCCTGACACGTGAGCATATGTGATGGTGAGGTCGAACATTGCCTGTACCAACCAGGCTGCGCGTGCGGCGCTGAGTATACCTTTGTTGCGTCCCTTTCCCGTGGTTAGCACACACACGCTTGCTTCATTGTCACATAGGATTCGAATGTGGGTTCCTCTATCTGCTTCGGTGACAAAGTTTTGGAGTGCCACCGCTATATTTATTGCTTCAATTTCGGATATGTTTTCAGCCTCCATATCAGCTGCACATATTTGTTTTGCATATGCTAGTTGCCCGTCTGTAGCCCCGATACCAGACAGGCATGCATCAACAAGTATGACTTTCGAGTACTTAGTTTTTGGTATTATTGCAATGCCATTCCAAGTTCCACAGAATGACCTGAACCATCGGAGGTCGTCCTTCATTTCGCTGTTTATGTTCATGTGTTTCCCTGTGAACTCCCTGAGTCCATCAAGCAGTCTGGATATGAATAGGCGTGCTGGTGCTACACATTTGCTGATGTGTATCAGGGTGCCTATCACGGATTGGAGCTCCCTCTTGGTTATCGATCTCCTAGTCAGGAACTTATCCACCATGTTCCTGGCATCCGTCACTTTGTCAGGAGGGATGCTTAGAGTCATTTCTTTGGAGTTGATGATAATCCCTAGCCACCTGACTATCTTGGATGGGGGCTGTAGTTTCTCTGGAGCTTCGGGGAGCCCCAGGTCCTTGAGTAGCTTTCTGGCAAACACATAGCTATCTGACGTTTTCTTGAGTGATTCTCCTACCAAGACAATGTCATCCAGGTACATGTATGCCTTGTGTCCTGCCTCCCTTAATATTCGCACTAGTGTATTTGCTACTCGTTGCATATGTGCACTGGAGGCCCTACTTCCAAATGGCATTGTAACATCACAGTACCATTGCTTCTCCCACTCTAGACACAAGAGGCACCAGTCTAGTGGGTCAGAGAAGAAATTTTTATATGCCCTTGAGATGTCTATCGATGCAAGGTGAATGTCTCCCTCCAGCGTCCTCATTTCTGACACTAGATCATCCACAGTAGGTAGGCGATGAGGGCGTTCCTCGCCCCAGACAGAGTTCTTTACTACATATTTATTTATCGAGTTCTCTTCTGGGAAAGTTAGATCGATTATAACTCTCCTTGCATCTGTATCTCGTTTAGCTCTTGACATTAGTGGTGATGTGTGACACCACTGCTGAAATGGAGGACGCTCGAACGGGCCTAGTATTCCCTTGTGGTCGAGTTCCTTTTTAATGAAGTTTCTAATTTTGTCACTGAAGTTTGTGGCACTGGGGTGGTTTCTTACCCCACTGTTGTCCGATACTGGGCCTGCATACCCTATCGGGAAACCATACATAATGAAAGATAGTAGTTCTGCGTCCTCGTGAGAGTCAGATAGCCTTGCTTCCCACGCCTTTATATTGAGATTGGATTTAAGTAACTTATGAGCCCCGATGGCATTGGGGACTCCATATGATTTAACTTCCCTATATATTTGATCCCCCCATGCTAGGTGATGTATTGGGTCTGGCCACTGCAGCCTCCGATGTGCAGCTAGATGATCGGGGTCTGTAGGGACAGAGCCTGGCGGGGCCTTGCCATTGCATATGGCTTCGACACATTTGAAGTAAGTGTTATCAAGACCATACTTTTTATTGGGGCATGATTTTGGTGTATTTTTGCTATTGGTACTTGGTACATAAGGCTTAGCATGAGGATTGAGAGTGAAAGATTGCTTACTGCATTGTGACGTCCTTTCGATGTTTACACGGCCGCCATCTTTGATCTCGTGTGAGCTCTCGTATCCCGCGTGGTGTTGGGCGCTAATGTATTCATGCTTCACCTCAGTATCTAGGCCAGTGTGTCCTATTTCTGATGCCGTAGACACTGCTGGCGCATCGTGATTCCTGATCGATGCGCCACCTAGGCGTTTTTTGTCAGAAGCACATTAGATGTATCCGTCTGGTTTCCCGCCCTGTTTCTGTTGGCGTTACTGGAGTTTTATTGGCCCCCACTGGTTTGTCCCTGGTTGCCTGGGTTATATGATCCTTCGAGCTGCTGCTTTGCATGGCGTACTCGGCGCTCACATTCTCTGACGCTGTGTTGGGCCTTCCTGCCTATTGAATCACAATAGGTACATATGTGCAACATTACAACGGCTCCCTCACGATGCTCATGCATTTGCTTGCACCCCATTCTTGTATTGAAAGGTTGACACACTGTTTCCAGCATCCCTTTGTTATCTCTCTTCTGACCATTGTTCTGATTCGTGTTTGCTTGGTCATTTCCCTGGGAAGCTACTGCTCCTACTCCCCCACCAGTTAGGCATATCCTAACTCTCTCATCTTGAATAGCAGTGCGGTCAGCCCATTCAAACTTTCCACTTTCTACACAATCAAACACATACTGCGACCAGCGACGCACTGCTGGCCATGGGCGTTCAATTGCATCCCTTGTCACCTGCCTTAGATGGTACATCATGTTCTCATATTCCCCATCCACATATGCCAACGTGTCATTCATCAGAGCCAGGAAACCATCAATGTATTCCACTGATGATAGGCTGGATCTAGCATCTAAGCGTTGTTTAACTGTTTGGTTCCCTTCTCGATAAACAAACATATATGGTTTAGACATGATTTTGGCTCTATGTATGTCTGATATGATATTTGCCCTACCATGGAGGCCGTCGGCGAATCTCTCCTTGTCTATTTGCCTCTCGATGTAATCGTCTGTTACCATTTGCCTGCGTAGGATTTGTGGTGTCTTAGGTCCACATCCGCTTGAGCTGTCCATCCATTGTTCCACTTTTCGCTTTCCTTTGTGCCCCCGGCTACAGTGGCTGGAGCGACTGGAGGTGCGGCTAATTGTGGATTCTGCTTTGCTCTTCCGGCTTGACCTAACGGTTGACCTGGACCTGCGTGTGGCGCTGGATCGCGTTGATTTTGAATCTGATTCAAAGTTTGTTACAAGGACTCCAAGTTGTGAGACTACTTTTGCTAGCTCCTCCTTTACTTGTCCGAGTTCTGTAGATACTCCTATTATGTCCTCTTGGAGCGACTTACAATTTGGTTGAGCTTTGCTCCTGGTGTTTTTAGCCGGCTCAAATCCATTGTCTTCTCCTTTCTCTCCTTGTTCCTCATTTCCCACCTTGTTTTGGCGCTTTTGTCTAGGCATTATGCTTAACTTAATATCGAAGTTGATACTTGCTTCCCGACTTGACTGATGGTCAGGAATATCAGCTTAGAAGTGTTTCCACTGAATTAGTTGAATGGTGTGGAAGTTATGCCAAAGAATATGTTTTGTGGTGAAGAATCTGGACGACGACGACGGAGGATGAAGAGAAAGGTGTTGACGCCACGACCCGCAGGAGAAGAGTGAGGAGGAAGTGGGGTCGCGTGGCGTGGGTTGAGCGAAAGAGCGCGAAAGGGGGGATTAGTGGTACTGCACCCCTGGCGTCAGAAATGACAGCGCCTGGCTTAACTGCCATGCTTCCACAATCCTGCGAATCTATGTCATAGCCTATACTTCGACCCTATACTCTCTTCTACCTAGCTCTACCCCATCGAGATCGCGAGACATATATCAGTGTCAGCTGTTTTTCCAGTCGGTGACATCAATGTCTCTGGAAACGTTCAAATGTAGTAGGAAAACTGGGTCTATTAAATTGATTCAATTGAATAAAACTTTATTTGATAAGAATAGTTAATAATAAAGTATAACTGTTATTTATTCGCAGTTATTCCCCATTGGCTTAATTTCCCTATCTGGAGCTCCGCGGTAATCTCGGAACACTGACTGCCAAGAGCGGTGAGACGGCGCGAGAATTTTAGACCACGGAAAACCTGAGAGCTTTAGTATTGCCCCGAACATAACACAAAATACGTTGGATGATAACTTTTATCTCAAGAGGCTTTTCAATGTGAGTGTATTGAACTGAAGAATCAAGATATTAATAATCAGGATTTAAGATTATTTGAAATCGAAATATTGAATTGAATTGAAAAATACGTTATTTGTCAAATATTATACATGTAATTAAAAGAGAATGGCAAATGGGAAATATAAATCATCAAGATTTAAGATTATTTCAAAATATCATTTTAGTTTAGCAAATAAGTAAGCAAAAGCATGTTATACATATCATTTTAAACCTCTTTCTGTCAGTATTCTCGTTCTGCGCATTTATATGACATAGGCATGACAGTGGATTCAAGAGTCGAATCCTCTTGTATTTTATAATGAGGCAGTCGTAGGACCCAATCGGTCTAAGCGTTCAGACGCTCTGTCCTACCTCCCCGATGGTAACTATTCTCACCACCACTTCTCAAGGCCCTTCAAGGCACTGATCTAATTGTTATTAATTTTCATATTTTTACTTTATGTGATAATATCTTAGCTCCACTAGTCTACCAGCTGTTTGGTTGTGTGGCGACAGGAGAATGTGCGAGACAGACAGGAGATGGAGTAGGGAGACAGGCTATAGGAACGAGCAGGGAAAGTGCGTGTGTGTGTGCGGTGGTGGCTGGGGGTTGGGGTAGATAGAAACAAAGAGACATGGACAAAAGATAGAGAGAGAGAGAAAGAGAGAGAGAGAAACTTAAAATCCGAGGGTAAGGCATATAGTATGGGAAGGGGGTGGGGGAGGGAGACTGTAGAAAATAAGAGACACATTCAAGCGTGCCTTTATCAAAATTGTTGTTTCACTTGAGCTTCATGAGAGTACCATGTTATGTGAAATTGAACTCAATGAAATGTATTTAAAAAGAACATGCACAGGGATACAGAATAATAGGCGGATAATAACATGTGCACAGAGGGAGAGAGAGGGAATAAAGAGGGAGGGATAGGGAGGGAGACAGAAGAGAAAGGTAGAGAGGGAGGGGAGAGAGAAGGGAGAGGGAGGGAGGGGAGGAGATAGAGAGGGAGGGAGACAAAACTCTGAAGCTAGGGAGAGGGAGAGATAAGCTAGGAAGAGAAAGGGAGGGGAAATGAAAGAGAGAGGCGGGTGAGAGAGGGGGTGAGGAGAGAGAGGGAGAAAGAGAAAGGAAGAGAAGGAACAGACAGACAGACAAGAGACACAGCCTGGGGGAGAAGAAGAAGAAAGAAGAAGAGAGAGGGAAGGGGACGGTGAACAGACAGACAGGGGTACAACAGAGAGGGAACACTAACACATGTAGTAGACGGTACCCCCACCCCACCATCCCCGACCCACCCACCCACCCCCCTCGTAAGATAAGAAAATCATTTGGCAAATAATTGTCCAGTAGCTAGGTCGTGGTGATCTATCTATATGCATTATTTTAGAGCCGACGCACGACGAACGCCAAGAGCGTCTACTGGCTGGACCTCTTCCCCCAGACAGCAGCCTCGATGTGGGAGAGACGGTTAGAGGTAAAAACATGTACATGTATGCGCAAGTCCGGCCGTCGGGAAATGTACAATCGGCCGTGTTACACATTAATTACATTCAGTTAAATTAAGGTAAAACATGATAAACACTAGGTATATCTGGTATTGCCTTGATTCAAAAGCTTGTTTTCGGTTAGGTTGAATTGTATTTTGAACCTCATTTCTGTCTTAAATTTGGGTTATTTGAAAGTGAATTGTACATTTTCTCTTGACTAGACCCAATGCCTAACTACTCATAAAACCTGCCAACGTAGGATTTTACAAATGTGGCTGGTTCCTCAAGTATATCCTTTTCATAGCCCCACCGGAGAAATTAGCGCATTATTTATTGTTTTACTATTACATTAACTTGGTGTTTAGTTTAAAAGCAAGACATTATGCATCATACATTATTTTCAGTACAAGCGGATCCTAGAATTTATTAAAATCAATAAATAAATCAATAATACGGTAACGGCAGGAAGAGCTGGGACTATCCCAGAAGTCGGTCAACCTTTTTGCCATCCTATATGTAATTTTAGACGAATAAAAGATTGTTCAATTCAATTCGATTAAATAATTACAACTAGAAAAACCTACCCTCATATCAAATACAAAAGTATCATATACCAAACGGAAGCTACATAGATCTATATAATTATATTATAGTAGTTTAAAACCCAATAACCCGGGGCCGTGTCCTGAACAGACAAACCTTTCAATTCCATATGTCAAAATACAAATTATTTAATTTCTTTCATCGTCGAGAGGGGCAAGATAGTATCATGCAGCCTGATCCACGAAATTCAAAGAGTCTGGGCATGTATGATTATAATAAGAGGAAACGATTTGATATAAGTCTGGATATATGAATATTCATTATATTTGTACTGGGTGAAGTCGTGATAAAATTTACAATCGATAACTCCGTACATTGAATAGATTCTTCTAAACTATATCGCTGATTTTAAAAATCTGTTCGGTTAATTTGAACTGTATTTTGAGCCTCAATTTTGCCTTAAATTTGGGGTTATTTGAGACGATTCGCGAAGGTGAATTTTCTTATGATGCCACCCATATATACAAAGATTTCCGATCGCACAGTTTAGTTTTCTTAGTTTTAAATGTGCATGAAATTATTTAGACTTAACAGTACATCATATATAAATACTGTGTTTCGGTAATCCTGGATATAATAATCAAAAGCTAATATTATATATACAAAATAAAGCGAAATATACAGGTTCATATGCATTTACGATCTTATTTATACCTTCTACAGCGGAGAAAATTCTAGTTATTCATGGAAAAAAAAGTATAAAAGAGAATAATCTTGGTCGTGTCAAACATAAACAGAGGCGAGTACAATAATACAGCAATAGTACGAAATAATATGAAATAATGCCTACAAATCGGTAGTATAGTATACCGGACACATTTCAAGGTCATTTTCACTCCTGGGATGTTGTGTCCTTAGTCGCAGTCTCGGGGAATGTAAGAACCGTCTCTCCGGATCCTGTGATACCATAATATGAAAAGATGAAAAGATGACATTAAGCGGATTCCAATTATGATAATCTTTCGCGCATCAAATAAGTACTTTTATATCATTGATATTTGATATCTGTTTGAACAAAAATTACTGACATTTTTGGATGGCCAATCACTGGTAGACTAGCTAAATTAATATAATATCTTTAGGACGACCTTGGAAGCGCACTGACACACTCACTACTATCCAATGTACAGTACGTCTTGAACTTTGGCACTGGTAATGACACGACTTCAAACATTAAACACACACACATACATTCCTATAAGAAGATTTCGTGAGGAAACATTAATTTTGAATACTATCCTTTTTGCGACTTATGACTCATTATTTGGTAACGTCGCATTTGGCGGTAGGCATGAGTCGTCCAACCTTGCACCGTCCATGGCTGTCTGGCTTCCGTATGTGTAGGTTTGGGCGCTGCAGGGTGGGAACGAGCCGTCGGGCGCCCCTCTAGTAGAGCAGCAAGTGTCTGAGGGGCGGGAGAGGCGGCACGACTGGCCGCTCATGGACGCTTCTTCACCTGGGCTGTGCTGGCGACAGGAGATTTGCTGGAGACAGATTTGCTGGGGACAGGAGATTTTCGTTTGGTGGGGACAGGATATTTTCGTTTGCTGGGGACAGGAGTTTTCAGTTTGCTGGGGACAGGAGTTTTCAGTTTGGTAGGGACAGGAGATTTCAGTTTGGTAGGGACAGGAGATTTCAGATTGGTAGGGACAGGAGATTTCAGTTTGGTAGGCAGGGGCGGATCCAGGGGGGGGGGCCTGGGGGGCACGTGCCCCCCCTAGACCCCACCTCATAAAAATATTTGAGGCCAAACTTTAATAGTTCCAATGCAAAACAATGAAAAACAGATCAAAGATCCCTCATATATGAATGAAATCGCCAGAAAATATACAATTGGCCTTCATCTATCTTCTCAAAGAATCCATATTTAAGATAAAAGTGAGGTTCAAAATTCAGTTCAACATGATCAAACTGATAGTTTGAATCAAGGCGATATCACATATACTTGGATATACATAGTATTGGCCCTTTTTTAATTTAGCAGAATTTACTAAATGTGTAGATCTGACTATTGTACATTTTCAGAAGATCTGACTCATACAAAGAGCCAATACTTTGCAACAGCATCCCCATGAATTAAAATTATATATTAAATGGGAATACCGATTGTGTTCCTGACATAATGTATGCTAGCTGAATAGCTTTGAAGCCTGAATCATGTTGTCCAAATACATTTGGACCAAGATGCAGTGTGTCCAGTAGCCTACTAGGCCTACTCTAATATTAAATAAGCGTTGTAATTGTCATATCACTGGATATATCAGAACAAGGTAAAAAGAATTATTGCAATAGACTACCTTAATGATTATTTTTTGAATTTCACAAGTCTAAAATTCTGTCCTAGGCAAATTGAACATATTGCTATTGCATGTCAATAAACCATGTAATATTTTATTCCAATAGTCTTTCCTAATCTTGAATTCATTGATGCATTTGAGCAATTACTCATACATTACATGAAATATCTCCAGCATTTAAATTGCATGCCAGATAGGGAAACGCATATTTAGAAATTCAAATATACATTTTCCCTACAAATTCTCAGAATATGGTGTTGAAGTGAAATGTATGTTACATCCTTTTTGGGGAGAACATTTGAGATTTGAGAACATTTGAGATTAGAGCAAAAGATTATAATTCTCCTAATTACAGTATGAAGTTATGATTTATCACTATATCAATTTAGTTTTCCCTCTACTGATTTAGTACACAATATAATATTCATGCAACTTCACCTGATGTAATTATACTATTATGATTTTTCATTCATTCATTTTTTTCATGCAGGGCTATTCCCTTCTTTTTAATCCTCGGAAGACCTCTACTATTGTATTTAAGAATCATTGCCTGCTAATATCTTTAAGGTAACAGTAAAAATAGTTTGATATTATGTACCTTCTGAACCTTAAAGGATTGTCCTGATGGGCCTGAAAACCAGCAGAATGCATTAAAACAGTACTCAATATACTAAAAAAAATCCCGGGGGATCATATCCCCTGAAAACCCCTAGATGTTAGCTACACTCTCATATATTTCTGAGGAGAACCCTGAATGGAGACCCATATTTTTCCTACTCAATTAAGAACAGTTCAAGGCAGGGTTCCCACAATCACTAATTTTGATTGTGTGTTTTAAGGGCCTTAAAAATCAGTAATTTTCAAAGTGCATTAGTAATTTTAGATCTGAGGCTCAAAGTCCTGTAGAATGTGCTCAACTGGCACTCATTTTCTAAAAATAATTTCCTGGGTGACCATGACCTTGGACCCATATATGATGGCTATGACACTGTTGGATCATTATTTCATTATTTTTTTTAGTTTTTATTCATAACCAGTAGCATTCATCTCATCTCAGCTTGCCTCAGGCAACTTAAAATTTTTAATCTTTAGTTTTAACAAGCAAAATGTTGCCAGAATTATTCCTTTAAAATAAAGGGCTCTTATGTATTTTAAAGACATTTTTTGGCAGACTAACAACTTTATTTGTAAAAAATTGAGTTACCGGTAATTAGCCCCCTCCCACCACACATAAATGACCTGAATGAGGACTGCCTGTGCCCCCCCCTAAAGTCCACCTCCTGGATCCGCCCCTGGTAGGGACAGGAGATTTCAGTTTGGTAGGGACAGGAGATTTCAGTTTGGTAGGGACAGGAGTTTTCAGTTTGGTAGGGACAGGAGATTTCAGTTTGGTAGGGACAGGTGTTTTCAGTTTGGTAGGGACAGGAGTTTTCAGTTTGGTAGGGACAGGAGATTTCAGTTTGGTAGGGACAGGAAATTTCAGTTTGGTAGGGACAGGAGATTTCAGTTTGGTAGGGACAGGAGATTTCAGTTTGGTAGGGACAGGAGATTTACTGGAGACTGATTTGCTGGAAATAGGAATCTTCAGTTTACTGGGGACAGGAGAACTCAGATTTTTGGGGACAAGAGATCTGCTGGGAAAACCAGCTTTCCCGGTGACAGGAGGTTTGTTGGGCCCAGGAGATTACTAAATAGGAAAACTACCAATCATTTGCGATAGAACATGAGAAAGGCAATCCTAGTTTCTCTCCCTATATATAGTCCAGAATAGATATCAGAACACTAAAACTATACCAATTTCATATTCACTATATTCACTCGAAGAAACAGCAACTAGGAAAACTACCCACCACGAAAACTATCCGAAGGGAAACAACCAATCAAATACAAAACAACTGCCTGCCAAAGCTCTTTCTTTTTCGGACAATAAGCAATAAGTAGTTTAGTGAAAGGTTTGTTACTATTTTCGAGGCCATGAGCCCTTTGCATAAGACCTTCTTCCTAAGATTGTCCTTAGGCCAAAAAAAAATATAGGTGTGTTTCCGATTTATCTGGCTGAAAACTAGGTAGGGGGGGGGTGGTAACTTTTTTTTTTTTTTTTTAATTTTTTTTTTGGAAACCACCTCCCAGGAACTGAAAAAATGTCTATTTTATAACAATAGTTGTTTTAAACATGGGAAATGTGCTTTTTGACAGTTTTGGGTTAGGAAAACCCGTTTTCCTGCTATTATAAGCTTTTTTTGTCCAAAAATCCCAAAAATGTAAGATATGATGAAAAAAAAATCTGATATGGTAAAAAAAAAAATTAGGTAGGGTAAGGTTTTCTAGGTAGGGGGGGGGGGGTAAATCGGAAACACACCTATTTTTTTTCTTGGCCTTAGACACCTTTACCCTGTTAAGCAACTGGTAAGGAACTATTATGCAAGCAATTTGCTAATGCTGAAATGCTAAACCTTATTCCTACAGTACTAATTTCTTACCTAAGCAAAAAAGGGAAATTTAGCCTATAACAAGACAGTAATGATTTCTTATGCAACAGGCCCCAGATACAAAATAACGCCATCAATAGTTATATTTTTACATCTTTATTTAACCATAATTGCCAAGAATGTGTTTTTTAAATATTGTTAAAATGCCCCGTGTAAAGTATTTCATATGAATGCCTCCAGGCCTACCTGGAATTAGGCACTGTCCCCAGTGAATGCCTCAAGGTATCCTCCATCTTTTTTTTTGGACAAATTTTTATTGAGGAAGATAAGCGGCATTTGCCAAAGTTTTTAAACGACTTGGGTATTCCCGGTCCTTCGTAAGATTTCTTTGTTGAGTCTCTCCAGGAGTAGGAGATAAACTCGATCGTACTCTCCGATAACCCAGCTAGTCTTAATTTCCTGGCCAAAAAAGGGAGGCCACCAGGCCAAGTTTTCTTAACGGGTCGTCTTTTTTCTTTGGGTTCGGATGTGCCAAATTGTTCCTCCGTGGAGGAATCACCACTGATTCCGAAGCTGTTTGCATTACCGGAGCGAACCACGCTTGTCCCGGCCAATCTGGCATTACTAGAATAGCCTTTGCCTGTTCTCTTTGTATCTTCTGCCAAACCTTGGCTACTATACTAAAAGGAGGGAAACAAAAACAGAACATGTTACCCCATGAAATAGTAAAAGCATCAATCGCTAAAGCTTCAGGATCCTCCTTCCAGGATATGAACTTGTCTAGTTTTTTGTTTATTCGCGAAGCGAACAGATCTACTTCTGGTTCGCCAAAAACAGATACAATAAAAGCAAATACATCCCAGGACAGTTCCCATTCAGGAGTATCCAGAAACTTCCGCGAATAATAATCCGCTATGACATTCAATTTCCCAGGAATGTGGGTACATTGCCGTCACGTGATACGTTCCCGCCTCTCACCGAGTCTCGTCAACAACGGAGTGTTGCCGAGGGATAACCTGAAATTTCGCTTTACTTAATTATAACAATAGTGTAGCTATGGTAATTAGCTATAGAAGATCATGTACATCATTTCTTGGGAGAGAATATAATATAATGAGTAGTAATGAGGTGAGATGTGGGTGATTGGTGATATAAATGAGGGCATGTTTGGGAAGCAAAATGTATAGTTCATCTCTAAACATAAAGAGTAGTTTGGGGTAGTTATATAATTATGATATAGGTATACGGATGGTTTTTGTAAGTATGCCTGTTTTCATTCTATACTTAAGGTGGCAGAGTGGTATTATACTTTTGATATTGTCTTGGAGTTCATTCCACTGTAACACTCCCGTATATGTGAGTGACCGTTGGTATGAGTTACTTAGGGGCCTGTTTACCTCGAAATTCAGCCTCCAGTTTTCACGAAATACATAGGGTCTATCTCCCCTTTTCCTAGTTACCCAGTCAATTCTACAGTGGTGTAGCTGCTTATGAAAGAATTTCGCATTGTTGAAGAAAATACGCTCTTGCACTGTCATTGTATTAGCAAGCCTATGTAGATCTCCAATATTATGTCTTCTTGGCTTTTTTAGTGCGAACCTGAGTGCTTTATTCTGTAGTACTTGTAATCGTGTTAGTGAGGCTTTACTACTATTCATAAAACATACATTAGCATAATCAAGATAGCTTAACACCATAGATTTGACAGCCTTGTATAGACTGAACAATATTGATGCCTCAGGACATCACCCACTCGCCGTTAAAGGGTTAATTGAGGGTCGCCAGAAAATGTACGATTCGCCTTCACCAATCCTCTCAAATATCCCTAATCTAAGACAAGAAGCTCAAAATACAGTTCAACATAACAGGAGAGAACCAACGAAATATACAATATAATTATACATTCAAATAATACCTAATATTTATCATTTCTCAACATTGTTTAGCAGAATTATATGTGTACAGAAGCCAATTGTACATTTCTAGGCGACCTGACCCTAATAGGGGACTTGCATGTTCGTCATCTTGAATCTTGATTTGCATGGAATTATGGGGTATGATGGTGTAAAATATATCGGAAACTTGCCATGTTCAGCAGGGGATATTTATTGATGTTTAAATATTAATATTCAAACAATTTTTCATAACACATGCATTTGTTTTGTAGATCATGTACACAAGCTATGGTATTGGTGAAAACATTCATGCAATTTTCGATAGAAATGTTGCTAAATATTTGTATGCCAGACCTGAACTGAATCCATCCCAGCATGCATTCCACAGACATGCGCAGTAGTACATGCAAATACCCTATTAAACTAACTCGTGCGGCTGTGACACTGTCACTTCTGTTATTGTGCAGAGATAAGAGAGTTGAATGAGTATTGGTGGTTCATCAAATTGGATTTGCCAATTTCAAGTCTGACTCAATTAGTTTGGGGCTTTGCCGGACAGAAATATTTCGTACAGTCATCAGAAAATGCCCTCCTCACTAGTAAATTCTGCTAAACTGGGCTAAAAATGATAAATAATACGTATATTAACTCAATATCGATTCAGGATTGATTGATATTGCCTTGATTTAAACAATGTGTTTGGTTATATAAAAAAAAATCGAAATTTTAAGCGAAGTAAAAGTATATTTCTAAGCAAATCGGGTGAAAAAAATATGCTTAAAAAGCAATACGAACCCAAATGTAAATGATTTAAGATAAGAAAAAGAGTAAAGCTATTGTGTTGTGTATTATATATTATATAATATATATCATATATTATGTAATATTTAATATTCTATATAGAAGGAAACACTTCTTGACTTAATGTATAACTGAGTTATTTCACAAAATATTGCTGTACTAAAAATTCAATTGTTGTATTAATATATATATATATATAATTTTTATTCAAGTTTGCCATTTACAAGAAAAGGACATGTGAATCTAAAATTAGACTTGCATACTAAAATTAGCTCTTCCATCCGGCCCGAGACAGTCTCTGACATTAGACTTAAATTAAATTTACATTAGCATTTGGAAACATTTCAATAACTTGTACATTAGATACATATTCAGTGATACTAAGTTAGACTTTTATCCAGATGGAAGATTATAAGAGCTTATTTCTAACATCGAAGTTTATATTACAAGTACATATTTGAGTGTGCAATCCTACATTCTGGTAATTAAAAATTAATTACTTTACAAGGAATTGATAAGCTTCATTAATGAGTACCTACAATAGACATTTTTCAAGATGGAAGATAACAAGGGACTTAAGTCTAGCATCGATATTCATATTACAAGTACTTATTTGACTGGTCGAACCTACAGACCGGTAGTTAGATAGAAATTACTTTATCCGGAATTGAGAAGTTACATTAAAGAGTACCTACAATATATAGTCAGCAGAAGCATAGTGAATTGATATCAATATGCTGAAGGATCCCCGAGAATACCAACTGTGTTGACGGGATAAACCCTTTTTCTCTGCAAATTATAATGTATGTACTGAAAAGAGAAATACAAATCCTTATATATATATGTATTGTACTGTATTTTAAACCTCATTCACTCTTAAATTTGTGTTACTTGCAAAGATTGGTAATGGCGAAGATATATTATGTTTTCTATACTTCTATGATAATAGATGATATGATTTCCGATATCATGTGAATGTGTTGTTGAGTATAACAACAACAGCTAAGGGAGGGGGGAGGGCTGTAGGAGAGAGAGGGGAGGCAGAGAGACAGAAAGAAAGAGGGGGAGACAATAGCTCTGGCTATACCGAAAAGATGGGTAAACAAAATAAAACAGCAAGGTATAACCGATGGAAAAGATTCTTTTGATTATCATATTGGAGAAAAATGTATAAATCTCATCGAGTGTAACGCCAAAGAAGTCTATCAAATTCTAATTTTGAGCAAAAAAGTTAAAAGAGAAAAATTCGATTAGTGGCAGATCCTCCTTAAACTTGACAATCAACAGTTTGATGAAGTGGACTGGAAAAAGAATGTCAGCCTTCCATATAAAGTAACCACTGAAACCAGAATACAGGTTCTACATGCAATACAAAATATCACATAGAACCCTCATATCATACCTTGACAAATGTATATAAATCCATAATTTAATTAAATTTATGTTTTTGTAAATTACGATGAAATATATTAAAAGAGATGTCTGCAGATAATAAATATCTGAAGAACATCAATGTCAAAACAAGAGATAAATGTAATTTTTGTTCAGAAAAGGACGACTTGGTGTACTTCTTGGTTGATTGTAACAATACCAAAATATGTGGAAAAGGTTGCTAGAATGGATATATATGATAATGGTTACTTAAACCTAGATAGTAAAGGAGAAAATATATTTCACAAAAAGTCAAACGTGGTTAAAATAAACCCTGTAGACATAGTGTTAGGTATTACATTGGCAAATACAAACTCACGGGTTATAAATTGGATACTACTACAGACCAAAGCCTTTGTGTATAGGCAGAAATTATTCGGAAAGGGAGTTTTAAAACAACTATTGTTAATGTACGAGCTCAGAGCAAGATGCACAGTGGTTATCTATTCTCACACATTTAGGTCGGTTAAAAAAGAAGAAAAAATAATATGGCGAAGGCTTCAAGCCGATATCGAAGAACAAATGGAGCTTTTAGAATTAAAAAAAAAGAAATCGAAATGTCAAACGCCTAAGAAACCTTAAGAGAGACCATGTACAACTACACATCATGTTTGCTACCTTCCTCAACGATGTAAAACTGTTATCCCTAGGTCAAATAGGTCATATGGTACCATACATTGAATTGCATGAATTGTCGATATTACTCTTAAATTTCAGCCACAAGAACAGGAGGAAAACAAAATTAGCATTGTAAAAGCCTAGACGGCAGGATAAAGAAATAAAGATTTTTAAAAAAGAAAAAAAAGAGGGGGAGACAGAGAGAGAGAGGGGAGGCAGAGGGACAGAAAGAGAGAGAGGGTTACACCCCCCCCCCCCCCCCCAAAACCTGATAGTGTCAAGGAAATCCACTCACAGATAAAAATAGAATATCTAAATGAGAGGAGAGACTCATACTTTCTCCACCTAGCATATGAGATGAGTTGTGACAAAAGATAACTTGACAACAGAAAAATCAATCTGCGAAGTCTGGCAAAGAGTAAAGCCCTAAAAATACCAATAACAAAAACTGAGAGGATCAAGAAATCTTTTATTGTACAAGTCCCAACACTTTTCAATAAAATTTCACCAGCTGGGAGAAACTGCCCAACATTGGTCGAATTCTAAAAATACCTTGAAGAAAATGTCTTCTCCCACATAGGATAATGGAGAGACCCCAGCATCGATGTCTATTGGGCAGACCATAAATCATTACAACACTAGTCAAAATATATATACAAATGTAAAGGATGCAGATGTGAAGTGGGGCCAGTGTTCACCAGAATGCTACCCCACATGCATCTAAATCCTCTAGTCCACAAAACATTTAAAGGATGTATAAACAGCAGTCACTGCAGTGTTCTGCAAGAATGCCAGGAATTGGCTGAATCTGAAAATGGGATAGGCTACCTATACAAGCACACAACTCATTTTCTTCCATTTTAGTATTCATCAAACTTAAGCTAAATTAACCCAAATTAAACAAGGATGATATCCACAAATCATATACACAAGGAAACCCCATACTACGGGTCCCACCTTGATAAAGTTATAGCTAGTGCATCCTATTGCAATAGATTAGGTAACTAGTCACTTTATACCTTTATATCTTATAAACTGTAAATTAAACTCGAGTCTAAGGGACCCTCTGGAAGAGCTATGGCTGCCACAGAAGAGGGCCAACCCATTTCCGGTGTAATTTATCTTATATCTATTATCATGTACTGTTATCGGAAATAAACAATGCAATTCAGGGGAGGCAGAGACAGAATAAGAGAGGGCAAGGTAGAGCCAAGAAAAGAGGGAGAGGGGAGAAAAAGAGAGGGGGAGTGGCAGAGAGAGAGGGAGGGAGGGGGCAGTTTTTGCATTTGCTCGTTTTATTTCATAAGCTATCGTACACTTATGATGTTTTCAGCTTACATCGAGATAAATATAGATTTATTACACAGGAAGAAAATATACTATTCATTGATCAATGTATATTATTAAAGAAAGAGGACGGATAGAGCAAGGGAGGGAAAGAGAGAGTGATGAAGAGAGAAAGTGAGATGGTAGAGAAAGGGAGGGGGCAGAGAGGGAGAGGGCACAGAGAATGGGCGAGAGAGGGAGGCAGAGGGAGGGAGGGGGCAGAGAGAGAGGGAGCGAAAGAGAGTGCGGATAGACAAGGAGAAGTATCAATTGGAACTTCGACTCATAGATCTTGGTATAGTAAGTTAACAATACATTTATGACCTTACATGCATGTACGATTCATAATCCATTCTATAACTTTTTTCCACTTATTAAAGTCTTCTCCTCTGTTATGATTCAACCTAGAATACTCTTTATTATCTTTTGGTTTCCACTTCAGCTCAATACTCCAAAAGGAATCTCATTGTTATGAAAAAGTCTCTGTCTATGGATGTAGTACTTTATAATCATAATTACATAATAAGTTAAAGCTGCATTCTCAGCTATTACGACAAGCAAAGGCTCACTAAATTCCCATATTATGACATATGAGATAAAAGAATATGAAGTTCTATCAGCCTAGCAAAAATGGCCGCCAATGAGCGATATTATAAGAGAAGCCATCGGAGGAAGGCAGCTTTTATGAAGCCCTGTAGCGAAAAAAGCGAGACAAAATCCTCCAAAATGTTGGTCAAAAGAATTATAGCGAAATTCCACTAGAGGGAAAAACAGCGGCAACAAGTGTTGTTGTTGCCCACTAATGTGTTGAAACAAATCCATTTTTCCCGATGGGTTGGAAAAGAACAGAACTAAAAGTAGAAATTCTTATCCTCCACTAGGTGGGAACCAATGCAAACATTACCATGCAACTGAAACCAGGCTTGATGACCTTCACACAATCGCTTATATGGGTCAGATTTCAGAAAATGTACAATTGGCAGATCAACACATTTAGTAAGTTCTGCTAAATTAGGCTGTAATTTGGTCAATACTAGGTAAATTCGAGTATATTCGGCATTGCATTGATTCCAGCAATCTGTTTGGTTATGTTGAACTGTATTTTGAACCTAATTTTCGTTTGAAATTTGGATTATTTGAGAGGAGTGGTGAAGGTGAATTGTACATTTTCTAAAAATCTGATCCATATACGTTCACAATAGTGGATGAGCGAACAGTTCGTGGCAGCGAACTGGCAGTGAACATATTCTCTAACCCAATTACAACCTGCCTACATTTGCATATATTCGCAACAGAAATCAAAAAGTTTTGATTTTACCTTGCAATCTACCATGACGCTGGCCACCATTTTCCTCCATTGGCACAAGTGGCGGAGGCTGGGACAAACATGACTGAATAAAATCTTCACTTGCAAGACAGTTTTCAAGTATTCGCGTGTGCCACATTCGCAGGGGTGTTTGCCATGACATTCGATGGAGGACCCCCATTAGTTATTTTTGTGTTTTTTTGGACGTGTTTTTTTTTATCAGATTATAGAAAAACAGGAAAACTTTTGCAGAAGTAACCGTCGCTGACATTTAGCGTTTTTATAGGTTATCTGCAGACATCTCTTTTAATATATTTCATCGTAATTTACAAAAAACATGAATTTAATTAAATTATGGATTCATATACATTTGTCAAGGTATGATATAATATGCAGGTTAAAGTTATAAGGTTTCTTTGGTAGATCTCATACAACATGTTAGATATTACATCATTTTTTATCTTTATATCATGCTCTTTAATACAACAAAAAGGAGCCTTGGAACCCAAAATGGAACTGTAGTTTATGAACATGTGTTAAAGGAAGCGTTGGACTTGATCGAATAATAGTTTTTGATCAACGAGAGTTCAGTTTTAACCATTCAATTCCTGAATCTTCACTGGTTATACTCAACATAATATCCTCTTCTGATAGATCTCCCTGTAATATTTGCACCTCACTAATTTCATGATTTCATCTATCTGTTCACCATGTCATCCCATAACGAGCTTGCTTTATTATAACTCACAAAAAAAGTAGTATGCAAAGCTCGCTTTCAACAATCTAAATGTTTTTCAAATATTTATTACAGCTAATCAATCTATGGTCTGACCGCAAAATTGAATTAAATCAACGACACAATCTTACAAACTGGCACAACAGTAAACGTCATCTATTTCACTTTCATTACGTGTCATTTCAGTGAGTGAGTGAGTGAGATTGGTTGCTTTACGCCCTTATCAAGTGTTATATCAAGTGTTATATCAAGGGCGGGAGAGCTGAGAGGGAGGCAGTTTATGATCATACCCAGGAAATAAGAGATAGAGAAGTAGGGAGAGAGAGACAGAAAAAAGAGACAGAAAGGCACTTTAAGGTCTTACCCAGGACCATATGTGTCATCTCTTTTGGACCACAAGCTGTGTCGTGAAAACATATAAAGTCATCCGTTTAAAACATTGGCAGAACAAAGTTTGATATGATCAAAGTTAATTTTGAGATGTCATAATATTTGACAAAATGGGAATATGTGGTTTTCAATGAAGTCAACATTTAGGAAATCTAAAAAGTATTTCTATATTTTATATTTGATTTTTGTTTTGCAATTTTTATGGGTGGACAATTACTAGTGAAGTAGCTGAATATATATAATGCATAGGATTACTTTAGAAGTGCAAAGAGTCATTTGATACACTAGCTAGCTGTTTTGAAATTTAGAAGATATTCCTACAAAGAGATCAAGTTGTGAATAAAAATATGAATTTTGCGACTTATGACTCATTTTCCTGTAACACATCACATATATTCGGAAATATTCTATTTCTCTGATTGTTGAGATCTTGTGAGTAAAGTGATCTTGTGAATAAAATACTTTGAAAAATATCCATTTTGCGATTTTAGAACTTTCAGTAAGACATCACATTTGGTACGGGCTACCTGATAATTATTATTTTATTATTTACCATATTTATACAGCTCACGTGGACTATAGTCTAGTCTTGTCTATGATCTTCCACCAGGGGCTGTTTAGTACAGTGCTACTGCTATGGAAGGAAAGGAGCGGTGCATGAGCAATAATAGTTAGTGTAAGAGGAAAGATGATAGTTGTTAATTTACATAGGAGGATCAGTCATTCTGTCCATCCGTGGCAGTGTGATTTTCATTCAAAATTACATTACATATTACAAACATAAACTTGTTATCAGTTCTTCTTATAGTTGTTGACTTTCTTGGCATCGTTCATGGAGGCGTGAATGGCCAGAATAATATGATAAATGGAAGTCGAATCGTTGGAGACGGAAATTAAAAATGAGGAAGGTGCTATGGTGAGATCTTCAGCCAATTGACCTGTTGCACAAGAAATCTGCACCTATGACGTTCCCTCCTTAGCTACGTTCCCTTATTATGCAGCTGGTAAGGAACATTTATGAAATGAATTTGCTCTGTATATGTATACAGACAATGCAAATTCCGATTCCTACATTAGGAATTTCATAATCAAGGAAGGAAAATTAGTTTAGCAAGGAACCCTGTGAGTAAGGATGCCTTATATGGCATCCAGCAGAATCCAGTTAGAAATAAATTAACACAAAAAATAATGTCAGAGCATATCAAGTATAACGAGGTAATATCTATTTTAAAAAGAATATTTAATGACACATATGGAGAAGTTTGGCGAAACAAATTTTTTATTTTCAGCCTAAGACATGATTCAAAATTTAGAATTATCCCGAGAAAACAACAAGGTAACCTTCTCTGTCAGTTGGCTAAACACAATATGACCGTTGTTTATATACCTTCGATGTTGAAGCGCAGAAGCATGAGTATGATTGGTCATTAGTCGCCATTTGTTGGGATGGCGGGGTCAGTTGTAGGCCTACAGACCAAGCCTACTAGTGTTGGACATCTGCTTCATAACTTCATAAGCTGTTTTTTGATATTACTTTTTAGTTGCTTTTAACATTAAAGGTTACTTTTTATAAGTTTTTCTTTAATAGTTGAAGGATTGAGGCAACTCAACTGAAAACGACCATGTTCGTAGTTTTGTAGTCTTTTATTTGGCGACCTCTTTTTTCTTTAATATTAAAGGTTATTTTTTATAATTTCTTCTTAATATTAAAGGTTAATTTGGGAAGTTATAAGGGATGATTGACTTGGAGAGGATTTAGCAATGCAACAAAGATCACGTATTATTTCACTAATCCTAGAAAGGAACTTGGACATTATTATATTAATATGATTAACAACGGTAAAAAGAACTGTTTGTTTGATGAATTACAGGCTTGTTTCATGCAGTTACTATTCGAATTCAAAGGGTGTTGTGAAGTATGAGGATCCTTGGATTCGCTATTTCCTACATTACACATATTTTGGTGGCGGTTAAATGCCTGATGTGAGGGTTAGGCAATTAGAGAGAATAAAACCAGGTGTTAGTGATTGAATATTTATTGGACGAGATTGCGCAGCAATCAAGTATAATTATATATAAAAATGCACTAATCTATATTTCTCAAAAAGGTACATATGTTTGCTTTACAAAAGTGAAATCAAAGTGTTTAATTAGTTAAATAGTTTAGATATTTATTGTGAATTCTTTACTAAAAATACTTAATTCTGGCATGTTTGCAGCTACTTTTTCTCAACCCGCACCAACGCATTCTAACATTCATTTGATATATTTACACAAACACTTTTAAATAACCAAGACCTAGAAAAAGTCAAGACCTACAAATACCTAGGAATGAATCTGGACAGGAAACTTGAGTTCCAAATACACACAGTTAACCTAATAACAATTAAGCTGAATAGAAATAGGAAAATAATGCCAAGAAAGGCTAGTGAATTACTCTACAAGCAATACAACCCGATGTGCATGATTACATTTCTGACCTAGTTCTGACCTGAAGATTTTGACCTGATTTTGACCTGGTGCTTTACTGGTGGAAATCGTAAACAGTTGTGAGGCTCAAACTTGATTTTATAATGCTCTATAGACCCGATTTATAAATGCACTTCAAATGCTCTCAGAGATTACACAATTAACCAGGTTATAAAATGCACTTTTTGAGCACTCAACGATGCACTACTAATCAGGATATAAAAATCAGTTCTGTGGCACTCAGTGAGAGCAGTTTCATTACTCTGAATCTCAGCAGTATTAAGGCTGGTAAATTCTTGACAGGAATATATTCCCCAATATGATACAGAGAGTGTATTTCATGTCTTTGCATGGTAATACATCAATTATTTCATGATTATTTCCATCCTGTTAGATCAGCCGCATTGCTGGGAAGGGTCATTCCAGTTTTACTTTTAAGCAGAGTGGCCCGGTCTACTTCACCTGATAAGTATGCAATGATGGGGGGTGTTTTGATCAAAACATTTTTGTCACATCAAACAATTAAATTACACAAATAAACTATAGAAGTGTATCATTTACAACATTCCTATGTACATGATGTGAAGTATCTATATTGGTATAAATTCCACATAAGTGTATTAGCGGCACTTTCATTGGAAAAGAAATTGTAAATGCACCCCAGTTACCAGTAGCGCTACCTGGTGAGAACAAGTGGTATAATAGTCAGCCTATATGTATCAATATCTATGATCATCAACAAGACATGACTATTCCCATTATTTCGAACATATAAGAGTAATTCTCCCAAACGGGCAGCATTTGATTTCAGGAAGCCATTTCTTTAGAAAAAATAGAAATAGTTGAATCTACCTTTTAAAAAAGAAGAAAAAAAAAGAAGAAATAGTTGAATCTCTTAAATCTTTGGCGTACATAAATCAGGGAACATTGGTATAATGTTGACAAAGTTTGTGAAGGCTGAGGCAAATATTTCGATTCCTATACCTATATGCTTCAGATACCTATATTTTCCCTATTATTTTGCCTTATTTCGGTCATATTAAACACGATTATTCAAATGATTTAGTGTAAGATTGAGGTAAATTACCCACCGATTCGACTAGCAAAATTAGATGAGAAGTCGGAGCTAGAGAATGGATTTTGGCCGGCCCGTTTCTAACCAGAAGTTTGACGTGATTTTGTAAAAAGAAAAATCCAGTTTACTTAACAATTACTGGGTTTAAATAGGAGAGCCTCTTTATCTGCAATAATTATGGCGTAACGGCGACACTAGCCTATGGTGTAACGGCGACGTTACTACACTAGCTCAACTCTGATTAACAACGTTAACATCAGTATTTAACCATATCTACATTTTTCACCAAATTACTACTGGAAATATACTACATGTGTAGGGTAAAAATAGTTAGGGGTTGTGGCCGAGCTTGTTTATACATGTACAGTGTTTTATACCCGACCGCCATGTTAATCATTTGGCTTCTCTACCCGTATTATGAACATAGAAAATGGCTGGCTAACTTAAATACATCTGTTCAAATCGGTTCATATGCAATAAAGTTTCTAAATAATTTATTTACACATTCTCTTAAGATGTTGTTCCTTGAGATTTTAGTGAAATCTTTATATATACAAAAGAAATCACTGCGGGCTGAGACACAACATAATTATTTAGAAATACTATTATTTGATTCACATTTCAA
The DNA here is from genome assembly GCA_942159475.1 of Sthenelais limicola. Taxonomy (NCBI): domain Eukaryota; kingdom Metazoa; phylum Annelida; class Polychaeta; order Phyllodocida; family Sigalionidae; genus Sthenelais; species Sthenelais limicola. Next base: position 40,462,300 of record OW804102.1, read on the forward strand.
TGGAGAATTCTGAGACGCATATTAGTACTAATTTGGTATTGATAGAGTTGGTGAGGATGTTTGTATTAAAGGTAGTATTAATTAGTGAGTGTAAAAATAGTTTTCTCTTTTTTATAGTCTCTAGTTTTCAGATGAAGAACGGGGTGTGAATTAGAAGTGTTATAATAATATCATTTTGTTCATCTATTTATCCTATATGTATCATTGAATTAGAATACACTACATTTACAGCTTCAACTCTACCTGACTTTCCATTGTGATGGGCTTCTTTAAGGTGTTAAAGCTTTGCTAAAAGTGTGTGTGCCTGCATTATGGGTGTGCGTCAGCGAGGGGATTCGCAATAGATTGACACCCCCACCTCATAAAATATCATTAAAATCAAGTATGGCTTGTGCATCACAAATCGCCCAAAAAATATTTTGAAATATTGATCATCATATAAATTTGTAAAGATATGATCAAGCGGATTCAATGATGGTAAACATTAACACATCTATAACAGGTATTTGTATGCATGAAAAAAGTTCACTATCGTTCTTGATGGTTAATTACAATTATAAAGTATAGTTGAATATACTCCCAGCAGTACTTAGCAACCTACAAATGAAAAGATTTCAACAAAGAGATCTTGTGAATAAATCACAAAAAGATGATGTTATTTACTTGTAACTCATTTTCCTGTGACGCATCACATATGAGTTATGCAGTAAAGTCCCAAATATTCTTCATCAGTACAAATATTTACATGTTCATCAGTTGATGAAATAGTTCTGGATGCAGCTATAATGCATTTACACCCGATTTTGATATATAATTTTGATATGCATTTTGGAGTGCATCAAATGATGCACGTCTCACCATGTGCATAATCAGGTGCAAAACTGCTTTTTTGAGCGGGTTGCACTTTTGTGACTGGTCAGATGCACTTTTGCATGCACTGGCAGATTTTCCAATGCACATCGGGAAGCAATCAGCAATATTACCGATTATAGACTATGGTGATTGTTTCTACCAAACCTGTAATATGGCCACACTAAGAAAACTACAAATCCTCCAAAATCAAGCAGTACACCATATTTTTAATCTTCATAGAAGAACAAACACCAAGGAATATGATTAATTAATAATAATAATTAATAAGTTATCTAGCAATATATTATGAAACGGACATAGTGATAGCAGTGATAGGAGACCATTTATGCACGCAATTATAACAGCACTTTAATTACTAGTGTGATAATGTATACTAACTGATAATTAAAGATGAACATCATGATATTGAAACCCATACTTATACTATATGAAAACAAACGAGAATCTAATGTAAATACCACTGTATATAGTAATATAATTATAACTGAAGGTAATTGTAAGTAGGCTACTGACGAAAACATCTTGTAGATGTACCTGTTCAGAAGAAATTAAAAAAAACGTTTTTAAATTAAATCAATAAAAAATATGGTGCCAATTGTTACCTTTTGGGTATGGGTAGCTTCTAAAGTATGGGTAGCTTCTAAAGTATGGGTAGCTTCTAAAATATGGGTAGCTTCTAAAGTATGGGTAGCTTCTAAAGTATGGGTAGCTTCTAAAATATGGGTAGCTTCTAAAATATGGGTAGCTTCTAAAGTATGGGTAGCTTCTAAAATATGGGTAGCTTCTAAAGTATGGGTAGCTTCTAAAGTATGGGTAGCTTCTAAAGTATGGGTAGCTTCTAAAGTATGGGTAGCTTCTAAAGTATGGGTAGCTTCTAAAGTATGGGTAGCTTCTAAAATATGGGTAGCTTCTAAAGTATGGGTAGCTTCTAAAGTATGGGTAGCTTCTAAAGTATGGGTAGCTTCTAAAATATATTCCCTTTTCGGCGTCCAGCTGCTCTACAAGAATCGTTAGCCCAGTGAGACCCCACAGTGCTAGATGTAACGTGTATTTTGATTGGCTGACGGACTTGGCGCTAGTCTAGCTACAGCAGAACCATAGGGAAACAATGTGAACACAGTCTGGAGCGGTGGTGGAGTTTTTATATTGTACAACATGCATATTTAGGTGGGCCTTATCTAATCAGCAAGTGTTCGTAGTGGTAGTTTGTGTAGCAGCAACAGTTAAATATATGGAAGACAATAATGTGGCTAGACGGTGCGATAAGTGGAGAATTATGGCACCCAGACCGCTGCCATTGCTGTGACATACATACCAGGCGTTGCAATGGAGGTCAATGAACTGCCTATATTATCAGTAATAATGCTAACTTTACTTGTGGACACCAAACTAAATTAGATTAGAATACTTTATTGGCATTTTGGAAATAAAAAGCGTGGTGAAGTGGGGGGAGGGGTCTCTCCTAAATTATCAACCTATAATAATATACCTTATAAGAGAAGTACTATATCTCAGAGTCTGAGATGGCTTGGACTGAACTGATTGTTATGCTTTCGTTATATTTACTACTTCTCGATATAACATCAAGTAACAACATCAAGTGTTGGAACTAACATCTTATCCAAAAATTAAGCTAAGCCTTCAAACAAAATCAAATATAACCAAATAGTTGATTAAACTTGTCATGAAGATTTCTGTCTTTGTGTAACCCAAAAGACTGAGCAAATTGACACACACCTGCGGAATTGTCAGACCAGTGTAAATAACATCTTTTAAAATAGATAAATGTCCTCATTTACTATTGGAAACACCCTTGAAAGAAGCCTAAGACTCGGCGAAACGCATTAAAAGTCAACAATAAAAATGCAACTACAATTCACTTCAAGGTTTATTCTCAGTTGAGTTGTGTCTATACCTTACACAATTTTCAACAATGATAAAACATGAACACGCTATGATTATTATTATCAAGCCTTTTAAATCAACCTTTTACCAAACCCTTCTTAAGTTTGTATGTAAAGAGGTAGAGTAGGCGGAAGGACAAGCTGGAGGAAGAGGAAGAGAGAACAAGATCGGAGGCAGAGAGAAAGAAACAGAGAAAGAGGGGGGGGGGGGGGGGTGGTGGAGGAAGAGGGAGACTCACAGAGGCAGACATAGGGAAAATAAGAAATATAGAAGATTTGGTGAGAGTTCAGGGGTATTTCTGGAAGGTTAAAAGTAAAGGGTCAATTGCCTATATGTCTTCTGTAACTCTGCGTTTTGTAAGCACATTATTCTCAACACTGCTTCCTAAAGGTGGGCCCCACCCTTGTCAAGTTAACATGAATGCACTGTATGTCATATAAATAATTATAATCTATTCCATGTGTCAAAGAGCTGTGTGCACTACATTCCCATATAAATAGCTACCGTAAAGCGATGGCAATTTTCACTTAATTTCTTTTTATACATGTGGTTCTCGCACAGGTTTTTAGCATTATGTGTTCGGCTGAAGAAATCACAAATACAAGATGCATCTGAGTACAAGCAGGTCTTGCGCTGATAAAAATAATTTGTTTGATTGTGTTGAACTAGGGAAGTGGTATTTTTATACACATAATAGCAGCCTTTGCTCTAATGCTCTGGTCAAACAGCTGTGGTGATACCTCATTTGGGTGAAGTCATGAGAAAATGTACAATTCACCTTCAACTATCATCGCAAATGACACACATTTAAGTTTACCTAGTATTATACCTAGAATTTACTAAATGTGTAAAACTCACGATTGTACATTCTGTGATGGCTTTACCCATGTTTAAATGTCGATATTTGTTTGGAATGTATGTTTCCTTATTGTTTACATTTATTTACGAACCTAACAATAGAGGAAGGCCATTGGGTCTTGAATTAAAGTAGGTACCTTCAACAGTGTTGACACGTCTATTTATAAATTATGAGTCATGTGTATCTATGAATGAGTCATTTCAGTGTTAGTGATATCTCGTTCTCAAGTATAATGTTACCATGTTTGTATAGATCCATTACTTGCTTGGTTTAATATTATAACTTGACCCATAATGTGTTACTGCTTTGGGAAGGCTATGTTTATTATAGTGTAACAATACATTTTAATTAGCAAGACTTTATACAGTTGCTATAGGAATGATAGTGATCTCTCTTTAGGTCAGCCTTACTATTGATTTAGTCTCATAAACATTATGAATATTTCATTAAGATGATGGAATGAGGAAAGGCGGTGAATGAGAAAACTTGTGCCATTATTTAATGTCTTCGGTGTAAAATTGAGGATCCAGTAGCAGTTGAGCCTGAATTATTGAGTTTACATTTAGATGAGTTTATTTTTAAATAATATTGTAGATATATTCTTTTGTATAACAATTCTTTGCAACCCTCAGTAAGTTGGCTTAGTCTCCATTCAAAAGCTTATTTATAATGGCCGTGTCTTGTTGTGACAGGTTATTCTGCATTAGAAAAATGTACTTCAGAATTTCCTTGCTAAGCTATTCTACTTGCTTAGATAGGAATTATAATTACCATTGCCTGTAGAGCAAATTGTTTCCTGGAGGTTCCTTACCAGGACAACTACACTGGGAAAAGGATATTTTATGGAAGAGGCTAATGAACTCATTGTGAAGTTGTGCAAGTTATATCTGGCACTATACGTTCATATAGTTGAAAATGTCTTTAATGGAACAGAAATATTTGTATTGTTGACTCAATCTATCGTTTGTTCAGGTCTGTGTTGTTCTAGTATTGAAAAGGTTAATATAGACTTTAAAGAAAAGAGTAAACAAAATATAATATAGGGACAAGATTACTAGAACAAAATATCCGGTGTACGTGGTTTAAAGCCTGTTAATTAATCGTGTTTGACGAAATTAAGATCTATGACGTTGGTATGGGTTGGTAATGGTATGAGCCCTATTTATATAGTAAACAGCCCTAGTAGAAAAAAGGTCATTACAGGCAAGCAATATATTTGGAATTGTGTTGCTTCAAAAAGTTGGTGTTAAATTGTATTTTGAATCTCATTTCTGTCTTAAATTTGGGGTTAATTTGAGAGGACGTACATTTTCCGACTCCCTGACCCATATATGCGCATTGAAGGGTACAAGTGTATGAATTGCCTGAATTGAAGATGAATGTAAATGTGATTTGGTATTGAGTGATAATGAATTTGTAATTGTATACTTTGTACATAAACTCTTGCCATAGATTAGATATATATTTAGGACAATAACATGTACATTGTATTCCATTATTGAAGTAGAACAAAGAGCTTCAATAGTGTGCCAGGTTTGTTAATTAGTATAAATTTGCATATTTTTTAATGCAACCAACTTTAAGGGTGATCAACATATATGTGATGTGTTATAGAAGAATAAATAGATATCTTTACAAGTGATTTATTTACAAGAACTCTTTGTATTGCGATGTTCTCATATTTGGGTTGATTGGCTCGTTTAGTCGTCTGGATATGTGTACCAAATTTTAACACTGTGTACTGAATAGATATTGATGTCAAAGGACATTCTAAGGGAATATAATTCCCTACTTTACTAGTGATTGTCTGCACAGAAATATCGCTAACTATTTTTTCAAACATAAAAAGAAATAAAAGATATCATAAAGCTTTACATAGCTGGAATCTCAAAATACTTTTTTTTTCGACTTATGACTCATATCTCTGTGACATATCGCATATATGGACTGACATATACCAGAGTACATATCCCCTTGCAAGACAGCTATGAGCTATGAACTTATAAATGGGGGAAGTTGCCCGAGAATGTGCAATTCGCCTTCACCAATCCTCTCAAATAACCCAAATGTAAGAGGAAAATAAGGTTAAAAATAAAATTCAACATAACCGAACAGATTTCTTGAATCAAGTCAATACCAAAGATACTCAGATATACAGGTCTATAATATTTACCATGTGTCTGCTTAATTAAGCAGAATTCACTGAATATGTAGAGCTGCCGATTGTACATTTTCTGACAACCTCACCCAAGTTAGTTACATTGCTTAAATTGATTATCATACAAAATGTGAACAAAACAAAAACTATCATGTTATGGTCACTACCATGTCACTTCCCCCTGGACCAAGAAAGGACTGTCAATAAATGGGGAGTACTAGAGCTAGGGCTCTATAAACAACAAGTGTTGTCTTGTGGACCAGGTCTAGTCTATATACTATTGTGTCAGCATAACATTTGAGTTAATTGCGTGAGATAAAGTAATCTGCAAATTCACTACCCTTTTAAATATGCCATTCTGAGGAGTTGCTTCATTAATCATACATATCTAGCTGACCTGGGGCGCGTTGCATAACACATCCGTACTTAATGGTGTCCTTCCTTAGCTACTATACCTTGCTAGCAGCTGGTAAGGAGCTTTTAGGAAAGGATTTTGCTATACACACAATGCTAGTTTTCATTCCTGCAGTAGGAATATCTTACCTAAAGGACAAATGACTTAGCAAGGAACATTTTAATTAAGGATTTCTTATGCAACAGGCCCCTGACACTATGTGGATATGAATAACGTCCTTTATTCATAGCACTATCTTTCATATGAGATGCCTGTATCAGGGACTATTTTGAAGGACCTTAATTAAAACTTTATTTATTATGATTTATTTTACGCATTATTTTCATCCTACGATGATGTAATCTTATATTGTGACTTTCTGATATTTAGTAACTGTAAATGGTTGACCCCTATTTTAAATCAATGCATTACTAATAATGGATCGTTTGATTGTATCAACACATTGATTGGAGTCTCTATAAGCTTAATCTTGTATAACAAGAGCCTGTTGTGTAAGCTAAGGAAAGGATAATTATAATAGGGGATTTGCATGTGCCACTGCGCATGTCTGTACAATGCATCATGGGATGTATTCTGATGAAGTCTGACATACAAATATTTTGCAACATTTTTATGGAAAATTGCAAGAATGTTTTCACCAATGTCTTAGCTTATATAAATGATCTATGCTAACCAAATGCATAATGGGAAAGATGGGGACTAGTGTTCTGGAAACATGTATAAAACATGGATATTGACATTGAAGCACCGATAAATATCTCTTGCTGAACATGACATATTTTCTATAGATTTTATACTGTACCATTAGTCCCATAATTCCATGCGAATCAAGATTCAAAATGGCGGCTATGCAACTCCCCTATAGTATGTGGGAATTCACTTCGCTGGGTAGGAATGAAAATTTATTGAATGTATAATATAGGCTATTACTACACTCTAAGAAGAAAGGGTTCTAACAAGAACCCTTAAGGGTTCTTCGGCTTGTCGACATGGCAGAACCCCTAAGGGTTCAACTTAGAACCCTTTTTTGAGGGTTCTAAGTAGAACCCCCGTTTCGGGAATAGGCAGGGTTCTACTTAGAACCCTCGATTTGAAGAACCCTTTGAAGAACCCTCTGGCCAAAATGGTAGGGTTCTACATAGAACCCTGATTTGAAGAACCCTCAAGCTAAAATATGTAGGGTTCTTCATAGAACCCTTGATTTGAAGAACCCTCCATCTGATAATGTCCAGGGTTGATTTTATTATTGTTTTATTGCTGAAGTAACATCACTTTTCATCAAATTATTCAACATATTCCATTTCATGGCGTGGATAGTATTTTCCTTTATTCTTCAGTGAGTATTCCAGTCGATAATTCCTTTCTTCCCTCCAAGTCTGTTTGGGACGACATGAATGCGCTACAATGGAGAATTATGTTCCATACATGCATTAAACTTTCACTGCAAGTGACCCTAGTTATACAAGCTTATACACAACCTATCTATACTTTACACTGCACAGTAGACGAAATCAATAGAGAAATGAACAAGAATTAAGTAATTAACCTAGGCCTTTACCTCAACTCTCATACCATTACCAGCGGGGTTACCAGCTAATTTGAAATTATCGATGTTACCAGCTATTTAGATAGCTAAGCGAGAGAGTACTGTATCAGTGTATGTAACTAAAGCATACTTTTGAATATCGATTTAGAGTGATAGAGAAATGACCGAGAATTAAATAACTTACCTCAATTTTCATACCGTTACCAGCCAATTCGAAATGTATGTCCTCTCTGTTGACCGTTGGAGCAGGTGTGTTAGTAAAAGGGTTGGTATGCTCTCTCTAGTACTAGTAGTAGGGAGAGCAGTGAAGCGTGACGTCCAGCCAGCCAGCCACGGTCAGCCAGCCAGCCACGCCTATGTAATTGACTTGAGCGGCGGCGACAGTAGCGTCGCATAGAGGCGGGAAGTAAACAGACCAGCTGTAGCCACAGCATTGCAGTATCCTACTGTAGAACCATGAGGTTTCCCGCGCTGATTACCCCCCGTAATTTAATGTAATTGCTAACGCAAAACATTGATATTGTGTAGTGTTTGATCATTGAGGTATATGGAAATTATGGTAATTCGAAATTATCAAAGTATAAGGATAACAATAACAAACATATACATGTGATTTGATAGTAGAAAGTATTGAGTTATGTATCATGATTCAGTGATTAATGAGGTGCCTTCTGCTTTTCATTTTACAATTAGGTCGAATCTTACAATAAAGTAGACTATTCTTTTAGCAAATTTTAATTATCATGATAAAAATATGAACCTGGTATTATACAATGAACATAAATAATAATTCATATCTCCGCCAATTTGACAACAATTGGCATAGAGGAAAAGTACATATTTCTACATAAATGACGATTTAAATAATACAAATATACGTATAATGTTTAAATTAATGTTTACTTGATAGGCTTTGATATAGGGGTCACAATGCTTTTTAGTTTGTGAAAATAGCCCAATGTACTGTCTCTGGGCTCATACATGAGTGTGGGGGCCGGGAATCCGTGAACTGGCTTATACAGTACACCACTTAAAGCTTGCTTAATCATGATGAAAGCAATTTTTCTTTTAATTAAACATAAACGTTTCAAATTATATTCTAAGATAGTTTTATCATTTTACTTGTTATTTTGTCATCGTGGGTCAATATAAACATGTATGGGTCTAGAAATACTGAAATCGTGAAACTAAAACTTACTCACTATACTAGAAATCAGCTAGAAATCCTTGAATGTTTAGCTCCACTTTGAGCTAAAGAACCCTTCAAGTGCACAAAGAACCCTTAAATCGCTGAAGAACCCCTATGGTTCTAGATGGAACCCCCGGTGGTCCCAAAGAACCCTTTTAGGTGTCGAAGAACCCTAGGGTTCTCGGTAGAACCATGGGGTTCTATCTAGAACCCAAAAGAACCCTTTTTTCTTAGAGTGTACCAGCTGGGAATCCTAACGAAATACCCACAAAATATGTATTTCCTTAGCTTTTACAGCAGGCTCCAGGTGACTTAAGAATACCAGAATATTATTCTGCTCTTCTTATTTGAGACAAATCTTGTATGAAAAAAATATGGTCCTATAGATTCGGGTTTTTACCAAGTTCCAAATGCCTCTTGTCCTTTATCTTTTATGCTGAAGTTTCAAATCATGTCTTTATCTTTTGTATTTCTTCGAAATGCAGAAATACTCACGATACAGTTTGTCAAAAAACATAACAAGCATATTCATAATTATATGGATGGTGGTCACGGTCTATTAGACAATGTTACATACATCATGCAATGAGAAAAACATGTATTTTCTTGGCTTGCTAAAAGACCAACATGTCTTTTTTCCTTTGGCATCCGATTAATTATATGTAAACTTGCTAAAGCAAATGCCTGCAAGAAATAATGATAGTTGTACTTATGTAACTAATCTTTCAGGTATATTTGAAAGCCTCGGAATATCATGCCACCATGAGAAAGTATTACAATAAAAGTTTATTTAAAAGATACAAATTTCAGACGCTTGACTCTTGGTTTAATAAATATATGTTTTATATGTTACATAATTTGACAAGAAGAAGGCGTCCCTCTAGAATTTAATTAAACTCATCAAGAATAAACCTATATCAACTAATAATAATGTACAGAATGGGTATTATACATGACAATACACTGGTAAAGTGGCTATATATTGGTCGGATTGTCAGAAAATGTACAATTGCCATCCACCAATCCTCTCAGTAACACAAATTCAAGACAGAAATGTGGTTCAGATTATTGATATCATTATCAAACTGATTTTCTGAATTTTACAATACCAAATGTAACTAGATATGCATAGTATTAATAATTTCGCTGCCTAATTTAGCAGAATTTACAGAATGTGTAAAGATGCGGATTGTACATTTTCAGATGATCTGACCCATACACATTTATATGAGAGAGGTGAGACGCGTAGACGTGAATGTGCTTCAACTCAATAGCAATTTGAACGGAGTCTGATGGCTCCCTTTACTAGTCTTATATGTAATACCAGTACCTCCAACATAGATAGGGTTGGTGAAAGAATTTGTGATGAACGCCTCTATGGATGATTTCATGTAAATGTCTTGACCATAGGACGAATTAATTACTTAAATTTATGTATAAAATGAGAACTAACTTGGCCATGGTTCAAGCAAATTTTAAGCTCATTCCAACATGGGTCAGAGATGGAAATTTATTTCAGCTACTCCAACCAAAAACAAATAGAAGTATCTGTAGCCACACTATAGAAGTGCCAAATTATGGAATAAACTGGCACAAGAAACATTGACTCACACAAAGCCTTTAATTTGTACTTAAAACAAAATTATGTAAGTTTGAATTAAACTTTTAAACTTTATTATTGGTTGACGTGAAATGTAACCCTGTTGAATGTTGATAAAGTCCGAATAAAGAATATTTCAATCAAGCAAGATATCTTTTTAGGAATTCCCTAAGTTTTGTGATGTTTAAAGCTTTTAGTCGTATAAATACATGTCCCATATATAGACTGTTATACATGTAGATTTAATATGTCTATGCGTTTCCACGGTAATCCTAAGGGACTATTTCTAATTAGTTTAATAATGATTGCTCATCCAGAAATATATTTATTAAGATGTAGAAATACTTAATAGTGTTTTAAAGTTTAACATCTTTGCAATCTGCCTGATCTGATCTTCTAAAATATAATGGTACACTGACGGTATCTTAAAATGTAGTGGAGAATATGATATATATGTCCGATTGTTATTCACAGGTAATGTTGTAATAATAAACTTGATTTGAATAGTATCAGTATATATATTTGATAATTAATAAAAAGAATTGATCAAATCCGATATTCCTGGTCCAGTTTTTGTTCTCGAGTAAATCGATAGCCTGGCAGGTGCTCAATGCACAAATTATCATTTCGAAAGAAAATATCCTTACATTGTCTGACAGCTATACTCGCAGTCTGAGATCCCTCTTTTCGATCATTACTCCTCCGAAAATATCAAAATGCCCGTCCTTTTACATAATCGCATCTTATCTCCAATTTGTTTCTGTGCAAACAAGGCATAATTATCTATTATTATCTTATACACTCGCCAGTAAGTTTTAACCACGATAATTCAAATTGTATTGGTTTTCCTGCGCGTAATTTTGGAAGGAATTATAAGAAGTTTAACATCTTTTACAATAGGGCAGTTCTTGTATGTATATTCTGTGGTTATTCGGGTCTGAATTTGATATTAATACAGTCCGTTAAGCTGTCTAAAAATATGAAATCCAGTAAAATCCAATTGTTTTAACAATAATTCCTCTCTGGGTAGAAAATTTAACTTACATTTATACATACCTCCTACCTATACTATATTGGGAATATATTCGGTCAATTTTCGCAGGGTGTGAACGAACATGCCGACTAGTGACTCCGTCGGTAGTATCTTGCGGGGAAATATTGCCGATAATCATTTATTTACCAATCTAAGTTCCTTTATAGTATAGGAAATGGGATAAACTATAGATATATAAATTTGGTGAATTAAAATTGTTCCTTCCGAAGAGAAATCAGCGTAAGATATATATAGACGAGGGGGTTCTAGAATATTCCTGTCAAAACCTCTTCCTCCGCGCATACTGTCAAGTTCATGTGGCAAGACAGATTCGACACGAGTGCGCACATTAAGTGGCTTCGGCTTCACACGAATATTTAGAAATTTAACCCAACTGGCAACATATCTGTCTTTGTTTTTAACGAAATATTAACACGGCGTACAATATATGGTTAATTATTGTCTTACTGTTCGATTATTATGGAAATAACATCGACACACGGTCAAGATAGCAGAGAAGACCATAGCTAATAACAGCCATGCAGGTATGCCTGCATGGGTCGATCACAAAGCAATAAATTACTTTTTTTTAATGATTTTTTATTTGTAAAATCGACACCGCTCGCACACTGTTACATCGCTAAACTTCCATATATAGATTTATATAAATATTCCAGAATAATTTCCTGAAAATACCATAAAATAAAATAGTTGTTAAGAAAGTGCAAGCTCGTGCTACGCAGATTGCCAGAAGGAGGAAGCCAGAGAATGGTTGGCCATCGTTGAGCCGTTGGCAGCAGGTTGGGTCTACCACTGTAACCTCTCGCACCAAATCTGTCACACCAATGGCATGCTAATCATTCACACGGGGAATATATGATACGCAGCCTTTGTTATGATATGATCGCGGCCATTTTAATGCAATAAATAATTATTTTTAGCGCGATTTACTTCATTTTTTCCCCTTGTGTCTGGAGTCGGGTTGGGGGTGGGGGTGGACTGATGTGGATGGTAACGATTACCCACCGGGGAATTTATAGACTCTACTACATTGAGCCAAACATCTGAAATTAAAGGAATATATAAAGTATCTTGGTTATGTAGATACTGTTTGTGATAGTATTGTTATTTTACCAACACAATATTTTAACTCAATGGATTCGATCACCGAAGTGTGAGGAAATGACGATATGAGAAATAATATTTTAAGAAAAATGCTAGATGTCAACTGTCTGTTTTCATCAAAGAAAGCTATATTTCAATTAATTGCTTTGGATGTTTATAATATCGTTGGTAATTATTTTGTTTGGGGTTTATAATTATGGTCTGTAATATAAAGTTAGGAGGATCGTTTGTCTCCGCGAAGATGGTTCTCTTTGGAATGTTTATGACCCGAGTGTTGCTTGTATCGCCACCTGGTGTGTATTTGTGGAACTGAGTGAAGATGTTAAAATTAACCACTAGGTGGCGTCATGGAACAGGCGTTAATCCCGTATGTAGCGATTTTTTTGCAAAACCTTTTTAAATATCTTCTATATGTATCAACAATCTGTGTTTTAACCATGAAAACGTTGCTTTTAATTTTTTTTTTAATAAATTTTATTGGGTCCAGTTTCATAAAATGATAGTTTCGTGGAGTCCCTGAAAAATCTGATCGAAAGAGCTAAGCAAGTTGACAAAATTTCATTTCAAGATTATTTAACATCAATTTCTAAATTATTTAACATCAATTTTTGAAAATTATGGTCGGTTGCATGAATACATGGTAGCGAGAATATACATAGTAAACACATAGATTTTTGTTTTGTTTTTTCTCCTCAACAAAGAACATTATACACTTTCGTCTAGTAAAATACACATCGTGGACAGTTCATTATATACGTTTGATTTCCTACTTGTAATCAATACCATAGCCAGGGGGCGGATCCAGGGGGCATGGGGCGGCTGGGGGGGGGGCACGTGTCTCCGCTAGACCCCACCTCATAAACAAAATTAAGGCAAAACTTTGATAGTTCCAATGCAAAACAATGATAAACAAATCAAAAGATCCCTAAATATATATACAAAGACCCAATACTTTGCAACAGCATTCCCATGAATTAAAATTATATGTTAAATGGGATTTCTAATGGTGTTCATGAGAGAATGTATGCTAGCTGAATAATAACTTCGAAGTCTGAGTCACCTCACCAAATCATGTTGTTCGAATAAATCTGGACTAAGAAGTAATGTGTCCAGTACTAGGCCTACTCTAATATTAGATAAACATTATAATGCTCATATTACTGGATATATCAGAGCATGGTCAAAGAATGACTGCAATAGACTATCAATGATTATATTTGAATTTCACAAGTCTTAAATTCTGTCCTAGTCAAGTTATTCAAAAATTCAAATGCACATTTTCCTTGCAAATACTCAGAATATGGTGTTGAAGTGAATTGTATTTTATATCCTTTTTGTGAAACATTTGAGATTAGAGCAAAACATTATAATTCTCCGAATTGCAGTATGAAGTTATGATTCATCACTATATCAATTTATTTTTCCCTCTACTGATTTAGTACACGATATAAAATTCTTGCAACTTCACCTGATACACATACATTATACGACTACGATTTCTTTCATTTTTTGTTCATCCAGGCCAATTCCCTTCTTTTTATTCGGCAGAAACCCTCTATTATGGTAGTTAAGAATCCTTGAACCCTGGTAACTGTGAAAATACTTTGATATTATACCTTCTGAACCTTAAAGGATTGTACTGATAGGCCTGAAAACCAGCAGGATGCATTAAAACAGTACTCAATATACTAAGAAAAATCCTGGTATCATGTCCCCTGCAGGCCCCTAGATGGTAGCTTGGACCCACTACACCCTCATAATATATTTCTGAGGAGAACCCTGAATGGAGATCCATATCTCAAGGGCAGTTCAAGGCAGGGTTCCCGTAATCAGTAATTTTGATTGTGGGTTTTTAAGGCTCTTAAAAATCAGTTATTTTCAAAGGGCATCAATAATTTTAGATCTGAGGCTCAGAGCCCTGCAGAATGTGCTCAACTGGCACTCAGTCTCTAAAAAATGTTCCTAGGGGACCATGCTCCCAGACCCATATATGGTGGCAATAACACTGCTGGGTCATTATAGTCGCGTGCCTGGAGAGCCAGTCAGTTCAAAATCGTGTAAAAGTTTACTTTTTGGTACCAAATGAAAACGTTATTAAACAACATCACTTCTCATATTATGTTTATTAAACAACATCAAAACGAAATTTTCTGTTTAGAGTGTAAGTGTGGGTTGAGTAGGCGAGGGTTGAGGCAGAAGTGTGGGGCACTGGCTTCCCGGGACTGGCTTGCCCTCGAGTGAGTGTGTGTGTGTGTGTGGGGGGGGGGGGGGGGGGAGGTCCAGAAATTTTACCCGCTAGTACTTTTGCTTGCTGTAATTATTTTCTTTTCTGTTTTTGTTCTTATAGTTGTCGTTTTTCTCACCTTGAATGACACTGCATGCCCACCCATCCTTCACTCCTCCCATCACATTTGAATCCATGTGTTAGTGTGGCAGGCAGTGGCAGGCAGCGGGAGGGGCAGTGTGTGGTACTGGGGTGTGTGAAGCTATGTGAGTGAGTGAAGGTGCAGTGTGTGTGAGAGGTCCGAGAGGGGTGGGAGTCTAAACAAATTTTTATATTTAAAATTGCAACTTTCCTGTACCAAATTATACATAAGTCGTCCCATAAAAAGGCATCAGGAGGAACACAACTTGCCTTACAGACAATGTAATGGTACCCATTTGAATTGGTACATGGGAATACATAAAAAACAGGAGTATGAGTCTTGTATAAGTGAGAAAGACCAGGGGTATTTGAGCAACATAAGGAAATTTAGAGGTGGTCTAATTCCGCCCTCTAGGGGGCGGGTCGGTTGCGCAAAGTCAAGTAGTCCACATGACCCGACCCACCCCACCCAATGGTCTCAATCAATAACCACATAAACATAGACCCTGTACACATGCATATGTGACCGGACACCCCCCCCCCCCCCTGAATAAACTGAAAACTACAAAACAAAACTATTCTAACACCCTCTGGTGACCATGTGACCACAACAGTGACCAACTGCTTTTCAAAGTGTGATCAAAGTGTGTTGAAAGTGTAATCAAACCTCAAAACTGGTTGGCAACCACTCCAAAAGCCAATCTCGCTGAATTGCTGAAACCGTTTTTGAGTGGTTTTCAGTTTATTCAACGGGGGCCAGGGGTTCTCCAAAACTCCGCCTGTCTTGAATGGGCCATATAACAAGGCACTGGTGCAGTAGTATGCAGAGCAACATTCGATGCTGAACTTGTTACTTTTAATCAGTTTTTCTTCATTTGGGTCGTTTTTCCAAGACATATGAAACTTTTCAGAGTGTTTCTCTCAAGTATAATCGTTATATTTCAGGATCGTTCACAGCTGATAATGAGTCTTTAATTAATTCATTTCTTATAACAAGTTCATCTGAGTGGAATTCTTTTAGTTTTAAGTTTTTCAATTTAATTCAAGCATAACATCTTTTTGGATGATGTTCTCGGCTAATACTAATCCCTACACGATATTAGAAGTTAATATAATCAAGAAGCAATAGTTACATTACAAATTTTCTTAACAACCAGGGGTGGATCCAGGAGGTGGACCCTAGGGGGGGGGGGCAGCCAGTCCTCATTAAGGTCATTTATGTGTGGTGGGAGGGGGCTAATTAGCTTAATTTTTACAAACAAAATTGTTAGCATGCCAAAAAATGTTTTTAAAATACACACATTTTAAAGTATTAATTATGGCAAATTTTCGCTTGTTAAAATAGTTAATCACCTGCAGTGAGATGAATGTTACTGGTTACACAGAAAACCTAGAAAGGCTGGTTTATATGGGTTTATATGGGTCAGGAGGCATGGTTCCCCAGGAATTTCTTCTAGAAAATTCGTGAAAGTTGAGCATATTCTATAGGGCTGTGAGCCTCAGATCTAAAATTACTGATGTACTTTGAAAATTACTGAATTTTAAGGCCCTTAAAAACGCACAATCAAAATTACTGATTATGGAAACCCTGCCTTAAACTGCCCTCAATTGAGTAGGAGAAATATGGATCTCCTGTCAGGGTTTTCCACAGAAATATATGAGAGTGTAGTGGGTCCAAACTACCATCTAGGAGCTTGGAGGGGACATGATCCCCCATGCAATATTTTGTTTTTGTATATTGAGTACTGTTTTAATGCATTCTGCTGGTTGAGTCATTAAAAAGTCATTAAAAACTTTTAAAAGCATCTTTTTTGCATGTATATAAAGCAGGAAATGTATCACATTTTAACACTAACATTTATATAGAAATTATCATCAGAAGCCACCATTTTTCATGTAAAAACTAAAAAAATATCAGGGAAAATCCCTCCTGCACCTTCCCCCATACTGCAGTGTCTATAAGTCCCCACTACATTCAAACTAAACCAAAACCTTTGTATGGAGAAAGTTTTTCATAATTATGTTGAAAACTTGATCTAAGAATTTTGTGAATGAAAATGCCTTTTGAAACAGTGGTATGAGATTGAATATTTTACATTTCTTATACTTTTTGAAGGGTCTGGTGATTTTTTTGCTGGCTTCTGTAATTTTTTTTTGAGAATCTGAGTGGTAGCACTGTTCTGTGTAAATAAGTTCAACTGTGTAGATAAGTATATCGTTTGTGTCATTTCATGGTCATAAAGTGTACCAACACAAATACAATTAACAGAAATACTTAATTCCGCTGATAGCCTTACCCAATTAAGTTACAGTGGAAACTGTCACATTTCTTTAATCGAAACACATTTGTAAATAACCAGGAGAAAACGTGATGCGTCCATATTGACTATTCAAGCATCAAGCCTTCATTGACCAGCTAACATGACTTGATTTAGTCAGAAAAAAGTCATTAAAAACTGGGGTAATTGGTCATTAAAAGTCATTAAATTTGATGTACTCTGAGCCGCAGGAACCATGTGTAGGAATAATTGCTCAAATGCATTGATGAATTCAAGATTAGGAAAGACTATTGGAATAAAATCTATTGCAGTTATTCTTTTTACCTTGCTTTGATATATCCAGTGATATGAGCATTACAATACTTATTTGATATTAGAGTAGGCCTAGTAGTGGACACATTGCTTTTTAGTCCAAATTTATTTGGACAACACGATTCGGTCAGGTGAGGTTTAACATATAATTTTAAATCATGGCGATGCAGTTGCAAAGTATTGGGTCTGTGTATATAATTATATATATATAAGGGATCTTTTGATTTGTTTTGCATTCAAACTATCAAAGTTTTGCCTCAAATAATGTTCATGAGGTGGGGTCTAGTGGGGGGGGGGGGGGCACGTGGCCCCCAGACCCCCCCTGGATCCGCCCCTGACAACAATACATAATCATTAAAGATTTAGTCTTAATTTTTTTTTTTTTTGAAACATTTTTATTCAATATATCAACAAAACACTTCTCTCCGGGCTGATAACACATACGATTACATCAGACCCCCTTATCGTTCCTTGGAATGGACATTATTTAAATGCAAAGAAACAGAAAACATAAATCACTTGATGATGACATTTGTGAAAAAATACATTCGTTTTGGTTCTTTCTTGTGAAAATATGTTTCATGAGCTGAGAGAGATTTAGTCTTAATAACTAACATTCAATCCCAATCATAACCACCATATTTACCCCACATAAAATTCTAACGTTGGCATTCTTATGTGTAAGTAAATGACTAATATTGGAGCAATAGGACTAGCACTCAGGGGAGTTCCCTTAGTCAGTGAGATGTTAGGCAGTTACAAACTTTCTGATGCTGTCAATGGTGTGGTGGTGACTGGGGCTGGGAGTGTAGGATTGTAAGTTGAACATAGGTTCATTTCCACAACTGGTTGTTGTGGTTGTTGTGCAGTGCTGGTTCTGTAGGTGGATAGGTAGGGGTAGTAGGGCCCCCTACATAGTTCACTGGTATATTGGTTGCAATGTTTGCTTGCCCATTGTACAATCTATTGTGCAAGTTCCGCAACCTAAAGTAATCATAACCACTTAAGTTAGCTCATCTTTAAACTCAGTTCTCTTCGGTGTCTCAAAAGATTTTATTACATTACATTATCTAAGGAATAGGATAGCTCCATCTAAATATTTCCATAATCATTTATCGATTATGTCGAACGGAAAATGAGTGTAGATGTTTGTAGTGGTCCATATTTAAGAAAAATCCATAAAAAGCCATGCGGATGGGATATTAGCTCGCTTATATGACAATAATGAATAATGATGAGTTACCATGAGTTGTAATTAAGATATATAGATCTATAGTTGCGGACATATGCAGACGTTTTTGAGAATCAACAATTTTTTATGATTTTTTTTTACAATCGAAAAATTAACATTGCCTTTTCTTACAACAAATCTTACAACAAATTGACAAACAGAACTAGTGACAAATGATAAGAGAATTTTCTTAGTGATAAGTGACAATGTCTCCACCCACCAGGAGCCTTATAAATGGATGTGGTGGTTTGAATAATGGTGGGTCACTATGAATGTCAATTATTGCAAGTGTTTACTAAATGTGGTTAGATACAGTGCTGACAGTGTAGATACCCGGCCATGCCTCACTGCAGCGATCAATAGGTGAGTCATCATGTATTCACCCCACACCCTGCACACCTACAGACCTTCCCACCATGATTAGGCCTTCATCCTTATTTGGACTATTATCAAAACAATTATAATCATAATAAAGACCAGGTTCTAACCAGGAAAGGGTCAGTGAGGGAGGAGCTCACCACCCCTTTACACCTACAAAATTGCTCAACAATAACAGAATTAATCATACCAAACGATATTAATATAATAAATCCTTTTCATTATTTTGTTCAAGGAGATTCTAGGGTAGTACTAGGGACCGTACAGTACATTTTACCGAATGATGAGTATGTGAACCTGATGTGGAGAAGCGTGAATGGTCTGAGTAGCTCTGAGTGCATTCATCTCCTCTGCACACACACCTTTATGGGTCAAATTTTCAAAAAATGTACAATTGGCAGCTCTACACATTTAGTAAATTCTGCAAGATTAGGCTGCAATTTCGTCAATACTAGGTAAGTTCGAGTATATTCGGCATTACATTGAATCTAGCAATCGGTTTGGTTGGATTGGACTGTATTTTGAACTTTATTTTCGTCTGAGATTTGGGTTATTTGAGAAGATTGGCAGAGTTGAATTATACATTTTCTGAAAATCTGACCCTTATGGTGATGTATACTAGTTCTCAACCAGCAGGTGGCAGAACATGGCTGTCGATCATTAAGTATTAATTATTATTGTTCATTTCATTTTGAAAAAAGGAAATTCGGTTTCTGCAGAAGCTGTTCTTCCAATAAGTGCCTTAAATTACAATTGAATAAAAGAATAAACAAGTAAGAGATAATATATGATCGATTATAAAATATATCGAGATCAGAGATTACATAACCACATCGATCGGAAGCAGTCTCTTACCTTTATAGCTTTTACCTTTTTGTATTCTTGTCGTGAATCTCACATTGCTATGTGAATTTTGTGTATACTTAATGAAAAAATAAATCTGTTATTATCTATTTATAACGACCTTTTTTTGTATGATTTAAGATATCCTTGGTGTTTAAAAAAATACATAGTCAATATCTCCTTATGCCACGCTTTGAGCAAAGAACAGATTAGGCTCTTCCCGATTTGATGCCATGCAAAATTAATTGCTATTACTTTCGTTCCAGAAATATTTTCGAATGAATGATCTGGTTTATCACAAAGGATCTGATTGAAGGCGAACTGGAGCATGTTGCAGAACAAGTGCTTATTAGGTATGCCTTTAGCTACCAGTCCTTGCTAAGCAGCTGGTAAGTCCTCGACGTTTAGCTAAGGCATTTGCTATTCAGACAATGCCTTATTCCTACGGTAGCAATTTCCGACCTAAGCTGGAAAAAATAGCTTAGCAAAGAACATTTCAAGTAAGGATTTCTTACGCAACAGACCCCTGCAATAAATCTGTGTGTATAGAAGTACCGTAGGGGCCTGTTGCCTAAGGTAAGTAAATGATTTCTGTCCTTTGTACAGGTGAAGGAATACCCACAAAAACCCCTTAGCTTTCGTGAAGTTCCCAGTACTAATAGCCTATATGCACAATGGTGTGGAGGCATTTTTATTCAAAGAAAGGAAAACAAGTGTAAAGGAATTCCCCCAACCCCCAAATTTTCCTTTCCTGAGCTTGTACACCAGGCCCCGGGGTACACACTTTCACAGCACCATCTCTGGAAGCAGAGCTCCCACATTGATCTGTGAATGGGACACGGCTGCCCGCTTCCATGGCAACCAGGTAAATTATACCATCGGAGTTTAGATCCAAAGGTATGGTTCGGGATGTAGAGGGGAGCCATGGGGGTGCGGCAGGGCTGTACAGGCTTTAGGCGATGCCATATTCTGAACTTAAATTGTTTTAACAACTTATATAATTATGATATGGGTGAAGTCACCACAAAATGTACAATTCGCCTTCACCAGTCCCCTCATAATCCAAATTTAAGACAGAAATGAGTTTGAGAATGCAATCCCACATAACCCTAAACACTTTCTAAATCAATCAAATATAAATAGATGGTATTTATAATGTTTCAGCCTACAGAAATTAATAGTAATATATATTAAATGTAGAGCTGCAGATAGTACATTCTCTGACATCCTAACTAATGACAGAATTTACTCACATATACTGGGGATGCTTTGGGAGACAATTGCCAAACTTCTGAATATGAAAATCGCCACCTCAGCGCTATTTGTTTTTAATCCCTGTTAAAGACAATAGTCCCATTCAGGAGTATATAGTGGTCCAATAGAAGTCAAACATATGAATATTTGCATGGTGGGCCTAAACGGGATGGTTCTGATTAACTAAGTTGGGAGAAGCCCAGAAATATCCTGTATAGAATCCATCGTGTTTGGAATGTCATGCTCCAACATAGAGTTATTAAGAAAATATTAAGGGCTTATTAGGGTATTTTCCCTTCGTTTATCTCAAGAGTTGTGTCCTATTTGGTTTGAGCTAAGACTTCGGGGGACCATGGCCAACGAATGTATAGCTATATTGATATTGCCATTCCCCACATGCAGCATTAACCCGGGCCGTTGAGGTGAACTATATGGGCAGCACCCCAGCCAGATAACAGGCCAGTTGGCTAGTGTAGGGGGAACGTTCATATAAAGAGGGGCGAAATGATTATTAGAATATGAATTTTGATTCATCTGGAAACAGCTTTCCCCATTGACAGATATTTGGCCAAAGAGATATTAGGTCCGCTTTCCTATTTCGATCCCTTCCCGATGACATCGTACAGTACTATAGTAAGGCACAAGTGACACATAATAAACAGAGGCCATTCTGGGATATGGGCCCGCGGTATGGAAAGTTAGTTAACCTGTATTTAGAATTTCATTGATATTAATTTGCAAATAATCATTTTAGTTAGGCAGAAATTTATACATTTATATCGATGGTCCTGGTATAATGGCATTAGCTGTCAGTCGAGGACGGAAATATGGTAATAGTTTTGGTTTTATTTACGGATTTCCGAGCTCACTGGCTCCCCATCATTAACTATATTATATTCATATTATGTTTGCTCTGTGATTCAAATAGTGCACCCTTTTTTTGTACATTCCCCCCCCCCCCCATTATGATCCACCCACACCTCCCACCACACGTAAATACAGCCCACCTGCCTAGCACCTCCCACCACTGGGAGGGAAGCCGGCCCATACGCACGCCATCTTGACTTTGCTTCATTCTCTGCATTTCCGAGTCGTGAAAGTTGTGAGGTTTTGTGTTGACATGGTGAATGTTGGATGAGGTGGATGAGTGGTTGTGGGATAGACAGCCAGGCAGAGTCTAAGACGGCAGCAGACGTCTCTCTCACAGCGGTTATACTACGACATCATGAGTGGTCTAGTGGGTTGTATTAACAAACCTGAGGTAGGATATATTCACTCAGTTATCGCAAATATATCAGAATTCACCGTACGATTTTAGCCGTTGTACCCTTTTTATCTATTAACCTTTTATTAACTATTCTACCAGCTTTAACAGTTTTAACCTTTCTTATCAATTTACCTATTGCCATTTCTACCTATCTTACCAATCTACCCATTGTACATATTAGTTCTACCATATTTACATTTTACCAATTCTACCCATTGTACATATCACCAATTCTACCCATTTTACATATCACTAATTCTACCCATTTTACATAATTTATTACTAATTCTACCCATTGTACATATTGCCAATTCTACCCATTGTACATATTACCAATTCTACCCATTGTACATATTGCCAATTCTACCCATTGTACATATTACCAATTCTACCCATTGTACATATTACCAATTCTATACCCATTGTACATATTGCCAATTCTACCCATTGTACATATTGCCAATTCTACCCATTGTACATATTGCCAATTCTACCCATTGTACATATTACCAATTGAACCCACTAAGTAATACGATTCTTTATTTTGTCAAAATTTACAAATTGGGGGTATATTTATGGAAGTCCCAGTTCTTCCAGTGTATGCCAGTGATTGAAAGCATATATTTCCATAATTTTATCCTCCAATTTGAGTTTGGCATTTACAATTGTGTCGGAAGTGTCTTTTAAGTCAAATACTTATGAATGAAGACCCCCTATTAATTCTTCAGTTATTGATATCTAGTGATACTCAAGAAATATCCGGTACTCCAAATTAAATCATATAGTCGTCTTTAACAGTTGGTTATGAAATACTATTTACCAACGAGATTATATTTAACATTTAATGTTAAATATAATCTCGTTGTATTTACTAACTCATCATTTTGTAGATTTACAATAATTGGTGTTAAACATGGCATTATTATCAGTGTCTCTCGAAACCCACTACGTATTACCAACCAAAGAGTGATTATCTTCTTAATCAATATTGATATCATTATTGTTCTTATAATCATTATTTATTTAGTTATTTATATAAAGCAGTCGAATAGTTTTAAACACGTACTGTATTAGTTATCTATTTCTTGTTGAAACAAGTCAAAACAAGGTCCTTCTTATGTAAATTAAATGTCTCAGAGGAAAGTTAAGTTTATTTAACAAAAGACAAGTAAGTTATTGCGAGAGAGATGAGGTTAAATTGTTAGCAATTGTTTTGAAATGTTAAGTAGGAGGAAAATAGTGTTAAATGTTTGAGATACCTTTATGACTAATTTGACATACAGCAATTAGACAGCGTTGTCACATACAACACGAGATTCACAAATAATGTTGTGAGTTTAATATAAGCTTGATTAATAATCAGGTGAGAATGATTAAACAAAGTAAAGGGATATAATTAATCATATGCATATGGGTCAGGTCGTCAGAAAATGTACAATAAGTAGCACTACACATTTAGTAAATTCTGCTAAGAAATGGTAAATACTATAGATATATATATATATCTCATTATATTTGGTATTGCGTTGAATCAAAATGTATGTTCGATTATCTTGAATTGTATTTTCGGTCACATTTCTGCCTTAAATTAGGATAGTTTGAGAGGATTGGTGAAGGCAAAATGGACCTTTTCAGACGGCTTAATTCACATTCAGATAAATAAACTGGGCATTACACTAAGTGCCAATTGTAAGCACAACTCTAAGGTTTTCTTCTCACTGATCTAGTCCTCCCATTGGCGTTTGATATCATATTCGCTTCCATTTATTCGTGTATATAGGTTGTACAATATTCCCTTATCTTAAAGAATACATTTTAACGTTGGAAAATACATGTCATTCATGTCTGGAAAACCTGCGCAGAGAACCTAAATGGTATTCCCCTGAGCCCATTCTGACATTCTGACAACGAATGCCAAATTGATCAAAATAATTTTGGAAATTATAGTTAGAATGTGTTATGGAGCTTTTAAAATGTCTCTTTTCATTCAGCTGAATTAAAGATGGATCAATTTATGTAAAACTCAAATTAAATGATCAAAATTAATCATTAGACATAATAAAATATGGACGTCTCTGGCTATATCAATGCTAGGGCGAGAAACTAAAGGTAAAGGAAAGCTTATAATGTAGGAACATGTTGCCTACAGTTGGTCGGGTGACTCACCGCGGTCATTCGTGTTTCATGCCAGGCAGGTTTCCATAAATAAACACAAGTAAAAACTTGTACTTATTGAATTTGAATATCAAGAATTATGTGAAGGTTTCCTCGTGAAGTATTCACTATAACAGGGGAGTTCCATGTACGCAGTCTAGGCTCAGAGCTGAGAGAATACCTCCAAACGGAGGGAAGGTATCTTACTCAAAACTGCAACATGACATTATGATCCCATTGGTACACCTATCCCAGGGCCAGGAAAGCCATTAACGCAATAGTCATCCAGTCACGTCGTCGAAATCGCAGTGTAGTGTAGTTTGGGGGCTAAGGGGCTCATCAATTACCAAAAGATAAGATATTGGATAACGGTAAACACACATTCATCAGTATCCGAAATTCAGATGGTAAGGTATTTGCTATTTATAAAGATTTATGCCTGCTAAGATATGCATGTTTCTCAACAGACTATAAAGCTACCAACACATTCAAGCGCATTATTGAAATCAAGTGGATAGAGAGGATAGGCCGATGTGCTAGTGTACGCGTAATTGGACGAAATTTCAGATTTCCATTCATTATTTATTCTATTATGCCCTCAATAAGAAAGAATGTGATAGACCTTTGCCTTTTATTCCGACTCCCCATAACATACCTAATTAATGTCTAAAAGAAAAAGAAAAAATTCTATTGCAAATATACAGTGAAATGTCCTTTTTGCACCTCCTTTATTGCACCCCACATACAACATGGGCGTATGATAAGCTGAGAAAAGCATGATGTAATTCATTTACATGCATTTAGCCTGCCTAAAAAATCTTCAAGTAAACAACAATATATGAGTATTAGCATGGAGGGTCTAATTATAGAGCCGTGAGAGACACGCAATGAAGGTTTTTGTAGTGGGGAAATATGGCATTAAATTCAACATACCAGGTGGTCACATTCAGAGAGAGAGTGGGGGGACAGGGAGAGAGACAGAGAGAGACTGGGAGAGAGAGGGGAGCGCGAGGGAGAGAAAGAGGGCGGGGGAGAGGGAAAGAGAGGGAAAGAGAGGAAAAGAGAGGGAAACAGAGGGAAACAGAGGGAAACAGAGGGAAACAGAGGGAAACAGAGGGAAACAGAGGATATGTAAAGAGGAGGAGAGGGCGAGGGAGATGAGGAAGAGAGAGGGGATAGGGGGAGAGAAGAGAAAGAGAGGGGGAGGGACAGACAGCGAGAGTGATAGAGAGGGGAGGGAGAGAGGAAATGTGAGTGGGTATTAGACACCATATATGGGCATTCTTGGAGCCAGTCATTCTAGGCTCTTCTAGGTGTGCTGGACCAGGACAAACATCGTTCATTCAGTGGGACTATTTATGTTTATTTGTTTGTTTAAACGTTTACTTAATTCGCATGTGATGTCGGTTTTAGCCCAGTTGTAATATAACGTGCGTTCACTCTTTCTAATATTCAACTGTTGAATATTGCAAAGAACACAATAATGACTTTAAAATGACAATTTCTGATTATTAGTGGCAAATAATTATAATAAAACAGTTAACCAACTATTTGGTTTAACATGCTCTTTCATTTTTCTTTACCTTTTCTGGACTGTCCAAGGTTTTTTTTTACTTTACTCATAAAAGTAATAATAAAACAAACACATATAAAGTCAGATACATATAGAGTATGTACACCTCCAGAGTCATCCGTATAATTATAATCATGATTCATGTATACATGACTTGGCATATTTTTTGAATAATCGATATGTTGTTTACAATAAATGTGGAAATATGTAAACGAAAAAAAAAATGCATAAAAAGTTCTTGACTAGTAGCATGACATTTTATAGGGGAGAACAATCTCTCCTTGGAATAACCTGGGTGATGATATGCAGAGGTACAAGTTTATCTCTCATGAGGCAATGTTTGGGGCGTTATGAGGCTATAGTTGCCCGCCGAATCCAGGCATTATTAAAGAATTAATGACTGACATTGAGGGGCTGCTTATGGCGGGTGCATAAGTATTACCTAATATTGCACCCCTCTTATATTATGGTCTAAATTTTTGAGTAAAACTTTGTGTTTTTATTTGGAAGACTCAGTATTCTTCGATGGTATCAGATAACATGTTCGGATTAATGGCCGACATTTCTTACCTGCTGGACACTATCAGAGTCCAGAAATGGTGGTTATTAATCCTTTTAGTCTCCAATGTGTTTATAAATAGCCCCATGACTGTTCAAGGTAGAGACTAATGGTCATTTGTTCTGAGAGGTTGCTACGGTTTGCCATTGTATATTGCATGACTGACTCTTATATCCATCTATGCAGTTTGACAGGTTTGCTACGACCAAGTCGGGCGGCCAGTTGATGCTGTGCGCTGGTCTGTTTGCTGACAGTCTACCAGAGATTGTACACGTCTATAAAGCTGGCCCAGGTACGTCTGGACCTATGTTAATTATACCTTATATTGATTATGGTGATATGTTTCATTCATCTGCTTCTGCAAACATGCTGAAGGGAGCACAATTTCTGTTAAATTCATCTGTACGATCTATTATGAAAGTCAAAAGGACACATGTAGAGAATTAGTTTTTTTAGAGTTAGTAATAATTGAAAAATAAAAAAAATAAGACGTATTCATATCCTGGAGAGTGCCTTCCACCTATCACTTTCGGACAACAACCTGGATAAAAGATCATTATCAACCAAAAGCCATGCAAAAAAACAGGAAGTTTAGTTCTCAATATTTTCAAATCAGCATTATTCAGAAATAGTTTTCTCTCCAAAGCAAAAATAGCATGACATGCACTGCCCACGGTTCAACGCACATTAGTTTGAAACTAGAAAAGAACTCACAAAATGTTTAGAAAATATAGATGTGTAAAATATTATTGTATAGTTAAATTATAAATTCTTTTATGTTATAAGTATTTAAGTTACCTGACGGTGCTACGTCTATAAGACTCAGGTTCTTATATTTTGTTATCATGTACGATTATATTAATGAGTTTTATATTATCTGTTTTGTAACTTTTTCATGTCTTATATAATTATCATATCGTGTACTTATTATACAGTCACTCTCATAGTACAGCAATCTTTTTTCTATAAGGGTACAGGCTGTAAGACCTGGGTTTTATCCAGAAGCCTGGTTACCCATTTGTCTATTGCACATTTGTAAAACTTTCTTTTTCAATCTAATTCACTTCAAGGTAAAAGCTATTGAAATTCAGCTCCACTATCAGTTCAATTTAAATCAAATCAAATTAAATCAAATGAGCTCAATTTAAATAGCTCAATTTAAATTCAAATCCGAAGAATGGAAATTTTATAACCCAATAAATTGTTGAAAGATGGTGGTTTGTGAGTGGTACCACCTGTTGTTTAATTATGAAGAATTCACTATCTAAATCAGTACTAAGAAACCAGGGATATGTAATTTACTTACCTCCTCAATAAACAAATTTCTACATTTTATGACATGAACAAATTCACGGGCAATCGGCTCAAAGTAATTGCTCTTATCTGGGGTGGCCTATATCTCATGAAATCTATGAATGGGTTGATTTTGTTATGTTACTATTAACGCTAATTTACCTCTGAAATGAAATTTTCATTTTTGTGGTCTAAATATTCCCAACCCATTTGAAAGTACCCAGTGTAAAATTGTAAAGGACCTGCAAATGCTCTTCCTGGTGTAAAATGTTGTTATCTCCTAGAATAACAGACACGCATGGGTAGCTGTTTCTCAGAAGCACACCTCCCTTTTGTATCATCCAGGATCACATTATAATGAATTGTTATTATTATTGCAGAGTCCATGTACTACTATTATCCAGTACTCGTCCTCCTCATTCTCATCCTCATCCTCAGCTTTACGGGAATCATGCTTAGCCTCGTCCTGGGGCTGAACACGTATCCCGCAGTGAAGAAGACCAGTCCTGCAGTCAAGACTGACCCGGAGGCTACTGGAGGCGATGGAGAGGGGCAAGCTGTCCCAGGCAAGTGTCCACTCCATCTCAAGATCATGAATGACACTTTAACAGTGATAACAATGCTTATCTTTATACTTGTGGCAATTAAGAGTGCTTTAAGGGACGGTGTAACTCCTGATATAGAGAAGTCACTACTCGCAGATGGTACATCTACAAGTTTACAGAAGTCATCGCTCCTCTCCAATAGCACTATTTAGATAGATATGCACTGTCTTAAGCCTAGGTGATAAACAGTTCCTTTAAGAGCAGTAGAACATAATATTGAAAATGCAGTATCCAATGAGTATCCAATAAACATAAGTAGAAAAACAAGTCTAGGGCTGTCCCTTCCCCAAAGTATATGGAATGTGTAACACAAAGCCGCTGTGCGTGCAGGATGAAGTTATCAGGGAATGGATTGGTTCTGTAAGAGCTCATGCCATCAATGTGGCATCAATGTGACAGCAACACAGAGCAACTAACATGTATGTTCACTCTTGATGCGAGAGATGCCAGGTGTAGGGATATTATTAAAAGTGCTGAACCCTAGACTAGACCATGTTGAACACTAGACTAGACTAGACTATGTTCTACTGATTGTAATAATTAATCAGTCCCAAAATGAACTTCATCTTTGTCCGTGAGTCCACCCAATTGGACAAGTTCTGAACACATTCTTGGCAGTTGACCAGACGCAGATTTCAACGGACCCCAATAAGACCTGACTGGATGAAAAATGTTGAAGACATCATTGATTAAAACCCAGATTTTAATTATCTTAAAGATTAAACAAGATATGCTTGTTCAGTCGTATATATCTGCTGCTATGTGCAGCGTTGCAGTTTCTGGAGTCAGGACATTCAGAAACTGTGAATTTATTCCACAAATGTTTATATTACGAGGGCTAGCAAACAATGGTTAAGTTGCGGTAAATCGTTAGATGATGCTTCCAACTGTCCCACCTCCATGTATAAGCCCATTCTATTCATATCAGAAATTGTTTTCTGTTTTAACTGTTTGATGTAAGCGAAATAAGTGACAATAATGTCCTGAAAATTCTGGAGCTTTTAAGTGAACAAATATTGGATTTGTTTTCTATTGATCGAAACTATTGAATCAGTACAATACCACATATATACTTAGATGTACCTAGTATTTATCATCAGCCTAATTCAGCAATATTTATTGAATGTGTAGAGCTGCCGATTGTACATTTTCTGACTTGGTGAGATGAGATGAATTACAATTAAATTGACTCGTTTCAGTTGCAAATACTTGCAGGTATTCACCAGTAGTCTCATAAAAGATATTGAAATATCAACAAAATATTATTATCATATTATTTACTTTTTTATTCACTATTTTTATATAATTGCATGGTCCTTTTCTTTTCATTAATTTCTATAATAAAATGTGACCGAACTCTATATATATATTGTACTTGTCTTAATTTTCACGTTCTCTTTGACTCTAAGATTTAACAGAAATTGTTTGATTGATCGATGATAGTTGAATCGGACCATCCATAGAAAACACATCTATATATTATAGGTTTTGCTATTTCCCACGGAATTAACTCGGAATAACAGAGGCACCTACGGAGACCAAACATAATGTCTATTTGTATTTGAAAATATTGATAATATAATATAGATATTCTAGAATTGGTACTCCAAACTAGCATTCATTCCCATCATTAACACATAGTTTATATAAAAATGAATCTACATATTTAAGTATTGTGAAGGCTCCAGGAGACAGATAAATTTTAATATTAAAACAATGTGTCTCACTATAAGGTTCAAGCCGATCAACTTGTCTCCCTCATGTCCTCTATATCTATATCCCGTATTGATTATTCATGGATACTGCTGTTTTGTGTTTTGGCTGTGTACATTATAATTCCCCCCAATACCATGAGGCATTATAGGAAATCATTAAGTGTAAACAGCGAAGGGGAGACGTTAGGGGAGAAATTAACCTCATTAGTTTGTGCATTTCGTTTTGTTTTAAATGGAACGTCATTGATCCAAAGAGAAACAATAATATTATTAACCAAATGTACCCAGATATACCTAGTATCAATTTAGCTTAATTTATCAGGATTTACGAAATGTATAGTTTCTTTTTAAAAAAAAAAATTATTTGAGGCCAATTACAATTAAATATATGAGATAAAGAAAGAAAAAACGTAAATATACCCTACCCGGGTGTCTTTGTGCGTTGCCTAAAGGAACCATAAGGGTCTTACTTATAACGAGAGAGTACAGTTACGCACAGAATAGATAGCGTGATGCCTTGGCCTCCACCTTTACAACAATACCTGGACGTGTATAGGAAATCATTGGGATGACATCCAATACAAATATACCACCACAGTCCTTGCACTCTACACAAGGTCTCAGCAATGCTACAAGTTCATTCCTGCGTCGCGGACCATCAAGCAGAGGAGCTGTAGCTATTCAGGTATTGTGTAACACTATTCTCCAACACCTTTCTCAACTAGAAGAGCAGAGATTATAATTCAATTCAAATTATAAATTTACTTTTGGTATACAGTGGTATATTGTCTTTCACAAGAATGCTGAAAATAGATAGGTGTGAATGATTTAGTAGGCACACATTGAAGCAATGTATTGTATACACTATTTTAACTTGTTCAAGGTGAAGGGATGTCATAGTAGTGATATGTGTAGAAGTATATAATACACTAGAAATTGTGATTCTATATAAACATTTCTGTATTTTTACTATTCTGTATTAGTTCTGAATAATCAAACTCTCACACTGACAGCACAAACTGGTTGAGCTGAGCTATATGTACATTGCAACAAACGGTAATTCATTCATCTCATCGTCATACATGTCATCACTAATAAACTAACACCCCAAACCTTCATGACTGAAGAGAGTGGCATCCCTATCAATGGGACACTTGATTGAATAAATAAAAAAGAATTATAAGATACCGACTTTTGATAAGCATTTACACTCAGGATAATTATAACAACTAGATTATATCGGAATGTCTTGTAATACTTGATGATCGTGCTGTACTTGGCTATAATATTGAAATTCTACACTTTATTATATTCAATGGATTAAACTTGATTGAAATTGATTTTGAGCTAGATTAGATTTACTCCTTTTCCAGCTCAGCACAATCTTAATGTATAATTCATGAATATAATGCCTGGCTTCAGCGGGCAATAGACTTGGTCCGAATTGAGAAATCCCCATTGACCCACGGAGGCCAGAATGAAGGCTCACGGTCAATTTGGACCGGAACTGGGGCCAGAAACATTTGTTTACATTTTGTGTCATAGGAAATGTAAGGACGTAGGGAGGACCCCACACTAAATGTCATTCATCAATAGAAAAACATCTAATATAACCATCAAATTAGAGGATATAAAAGACAACACTATGCACATCAGTTAAGCTCTTGTTGGATACCATGTCAGCTCCAAGAAATTCAATAAATTGGGTTCATTTAAATGGCTAAAATCAAGTTCACCTTACAGGCTGACATGCCCATGAACCAAGTGACCTATAGATGCTCAGCTTGCCGGGCACGCTGCCCTGCACGCTGCCCTGCACCTGGCACCGCACATAGACCGGGCCTTAGCTCTGGTCAGAGCCCCGCCCACACTCAGATAGGCCTCGGTGCCCGTCTTATAATTAGTTTCAGCTGCTCCCATTTAAGCCAAATGGCCAATTCAAAAGAGCCCTATTATGCACTTGTCAACTGCATCTCCACCCCCAGGGGTAAGGGGGAACGGTAGGGGAAGTCCAAGAACACATACTCCCACCCAAGCGGGGATTTCCCTTAGTGTACTGCAGTATCAAGCAGGGGCGTCGATAATCTCACTTTTGGCGGCAGCCTAAAAAGGTCCAAGGCTGTAGAATTTGTTTAAATCTAAAAAATGTTTGCTTCATTTGCATCATAGTTCCGGTGTTCAATTTGCGTAGCATTGGACTATTCCTGTATTGTTATACCTCGTGGTAACATACCCTAAAATTTTATTTCTTACATACATGTTACCTGTCCGAGGAGTCAAGCCCAACTGATATTTATCTCGATATTGATTGGGCGCCATCGCCGCCCAATCAGGGAGCACCTGCCTGCGTGCACGGTGTCCCCCTAGGATATAATGAAGGGTTGTGAACCCCTAACTTGATAATCAAACTTTTCCATCAGTCGTTCAACGAGTATGCACGTGTATCAGTGCACTCGGCAGTAAAATAGCATTTTGCAAGGGCTAAAACAACTGCAACAATGATTGGATACTATTGACTTCATTGTTAATATACATGGATCGTTGAATGATACACCACAACACAATCGCCTAAGTGAACATTCAATAAGACTGATATATATACCAAGCGTGGTCAACGCTGGAGTTTAATGGCTGACCACTCCAGGTCGGCACTCATTATCGCCCACACCTCCAGTGACCGCGGGAGTCGGAATTCTAAACGCTGAAAGGACTGTACCTAAATTGACAAGTATACTGACCAACACATCATGTCACAGTCTAATATTATGTCAACAGTGATCAATGGACTGTTTGGATCGGGTGTAAGCAAAGAGGATGATTTAGATTACTTGGATGATATGGATGATAAAATCCTTACATCCACCCCTGTTGTGGGACATGAACTAAAGACAAATACCGATAGACATAACACTAGCATAAGCCAACAACCCTCCAGCACAGCTGACGAGACGGAGATAGCATTCAAAAATACAAATAACGAAGACAATGAAGATAAGAATCCCTTACCTGATAATGACAAAACCGTCGAGGAACCAGATCTATTTATACCAGCCTCTGAAACAGCCTACGAAAGTCCTGTTGTACATCGCACACTGGTACGAGAGATGCTGTCTAGTCCACCTCCGTCTAGTCCACCTTCAAGTCCATTGACACACAGTCCTGATGCAAGTCCACTATTACGCCGTCCTGATACAACTCACTCCATATCTCCAATGCAAGTCCAACCTGATGACAGTGAGGGACTTGGAGGGGGTGAAACGGATAACTCACATAATTGCAACAATGATATTGTAAAGAATTGCAATTCTTGCGAGCGGAATTTACCCATAGAGTGGCCGTCCCCCCCTCCCCCTCTCCCCCCCCTCCCCTCCGCCTGGGCCTCGACCGCCACGCGGGACCTGGGTGGAGCGGGGGAGAGCGGGGCACTGGACATCTGTTGTTATGTGTCTACCTGTTTGATTGTCTTAGCAACCGAAATAGCATCGCCAATTGTTCTCCGGCGTGACTCTCATTACGGGGTGGGGGGAAGGGACTGGGGGAGGGAGGGGACGCTACATGCTTGGGTCAGGGATAATGGGAGGGGAGGGGGGGTTGAGGGAAAGGGATCCTCCGCGCAGGCGCACAGCGCATGGCCTTGGCGTGGGAGAGCGCTGGGGGTCATGATCATGTGGAGGAGAATCCCCCTCAGCCAATCATAAGGGTGGATCGCCGGGAGCGCACTTTGCTATACCCATTTTGATGCTAATGAATAATTAACGTGTGACTATAAATAAAGAGGACAGAGTAAGCTTGGACACACCTTGCTGCCTGGCCGAAGACTACTATCATCCGACTTCTCTGACTTCATCATTTTGCATACCGAATCTCTGGGCAAATTGCCATTGCATTCTCACACTGGCGACCATTCGAAGAGACGACTTGCTAAAATAGCAAAACCCTCATCTTGAAGTCAGAGAAAAACCAGGCGAGCAAATGAAGAACAGGACTGGGTGAGTGGAAATCTGAACTCTGATTTTGCTTGTATATTATTGTGGAATGTGTGGGAAGCGGATCTGGGGACACTGTACAAAATTGGGTGCAATGATCACACTTAACCACTCATAATACTTGGAGAGTGCGTGAGAAATGCCTAGAGCTTTTATTTCGCTAGGTCCTTGGGTTCTGTATGTTTAGATCTGTACCTTGTACTGTCTAGTTACTCTCTCTAAAAACCGCAATGGAGGTTGATTGGGCGCTAGATGCAGAGGCGGTTGCTGCTCTAGATGTCAATCAAAGAAGGGCAAGGTTTGCGGCAATCAAAGAGATCCGAAGGCGTTTGGAACGCCATGGATCTATGTTGGGAGCCAATGATGGTTCCAACAAGGACACCTTGAGAGAGTGGCTGGATGGGATCAGCAGGGCAAAAGCCTATTGTGCGGCCAATGATGACCTCACTTTAGAGCTTTTGGGGACGCTTGCTAGTGGGCCTCTAGCGAGGTGTGTGGCAGCGTTCCTGCAGATAGCAGAGAACAGAACCTGGGATCTGGCAAGGGCAGAGATTTTCCGACTCTTCATGAATGAAGAGGAGGAACAACAGCTCAGGGCACGCCTCACTGATCTTTATCAACTCCCGTACGAGGATGCTAAGCAGTATGGACGCAAATTCCAGCTGGCGTCTCAAAGGGCATATAGCATGGATGATTTAAATCATGATATTGTCCAAGAGACGCTAGTAAGGAATTTTGTGGGAGGACTGAGGGACGAGCAGATACGTCATGACGTATTTGCCGCTCGTCCTCTGACTCTGGCTGAGGCTATCACTCAAGCCTCAGCTGCCGCTCACACCTTCGCATTGGCAGGCCAGCCTGCCAGAGGTGAGAGAAAGGACGAGCCAATGGAGATAGGGGCCGTCCTAAATCAACTAAAACCCGAAATTCCAAAACCCCCAGCAAATTGGGTACCTTTTTCTGAATTAGAGGCTAGAATAAATATGTTGACCAAAGTAATAGAAAAATGGGAGAACATAAAAACCCCTAACCCAACTGTGATCATGCCCCAACCAAGTACAGCCACCCAGTACCCTTTTCAACCACCCATGTTGCCTATGTATCCACCTTATTACAATCCATCCTACCCACCCCCTCCGGTTGCCAGTTCTCAAGCTGTTAATAACTCAGGGAAAGGGAAGGGAAAAGGTAAAGGGGACGCAGGTCCTGAAAAGAATAAACAGGGAGGAGGGAAGAGGTTTAGGGGCAAGGGTGTTTGCTATGAATGTGGGGAAGAGGGACATTTTGCGAGAGAATGCTCTCAAAGATATGCTCATGTACAAGCGGCGGTGGTAGCGGCCATGCAGATGGCTGCCGCCACCCCCAAGATCGGGAACCAGGGGGAATAGGCAGGCCGGACAGGAGATTTTGTATTTCTATCCCAGTGGCGGGGATGGGGATGCGGGCTCTCATTGATACCGGCGCGTCTAGAAGTTTGATGAGAGAGGATATGTGGAAGGCTTTCTGTAAAGCCTATCACCGTCCACTCATACTAACAAAGGGAGAGACCTTAAAATCCCTCTCTGGTCATGAACTTGTAACAGAGGGACAGGCGATTATTAACTTGGGAGGTAGCTCATTTCCAGTTTATGTTGTTAAAAAACTCCACCATGAAATGCTTTTAGGGGACGACGCGCTAGACATTCTAGACGCCCACATTGTATTCAAAAAGAGAAAAATCATTTTAGAAGGGAAAAGCTATAAGAGTGGGTGGGTGGGTGACTCTGATTTAGAATTTGCCTCCATCCACACTGAAGCAGAAGCTTGGGAAGTAAAATACCCGGCTGTTTTTGGAGAAGGCAAAAAGGGTAATCTTGGAAAATTTAAAGATGTGACAATGCACATAGATACTGGAAATGCGCGCCCCATTAATCAACGGCCATATCGCTTGCCCCTGATTAAAAGAAAACTAGTTGATAAGGAATTAGATGAAATGCTGGAACTGGGAGTATTTGAGCCCAGCACCTCAGCATGGGGGAGCCCAATATTGTTGGTTCCTAAGAAAGATGGGAGTAATAGACCTTGTGTAGATTTTAGAAGACTCAATTCTGTGACTAAAAAGGACGCTCACCCTCTCCCAAATATTCAGGACATATTCGATAGCTTGGCAGGATCAACTGTCTTTTCCACCATTGACCTAAAAAGCGGGTACTGGCAGGTAGAAATGGACCCAGAGAGTATTGAAAAGACTGCATTCGTGTGTCACAGAGGACTTTTTCACTTCAGGAGAATGCCTTTTGGTCTCACTAATGCACCAGCTGTCTTTCAACGGGCCATGAATAAAATGTTTTCGGAATTTATTGGAAAATTTTGCATGACTTTTATAGACGATATTGTAATCTATTCCAAATCTGAAGAGGAGCACGACCACCATTTGGCTCTGGTGTTTGATAAATTAGAAGAGTTCGGAATTACAATCAAAAAGAGTAAATGTATTTTCAAACAGGAAAAGGTAGATCTCCTCGGCTACCAGGTTTCCAAGGATGGGATTAACTCCCACCCAGATAAATGTAGTGCAATCAGGGATATGCTACCCCCAGAAGACGTGAGCGGAATTCGCTCCTTTCTAGGGATGACTGGGTATTACCGTCAATGTATTCCAGATTATGCTAAGGTAGCTTATCCGCTAGTAAAACTTACCAAAAAGTTAGCTAGGTTTGAATGGTTGGAAGAACAACAAAATTCTTTTGAAATGCTGAAGGAGCTACTTACTTCAGACAGAGTAATGGCACATCCCCAGCTAAATAAGGCCTACCGCCTTTATACAGATGCCTGTGATTACGCAATAGGGGCCATATTGGTCCAGACTGATAGTCAGGGTGTGGAGAGACCTGTTCAATATATCTCTAAACAACTCTCCGGACCACAGCTAAATTGGGCTACGATTGAGAAAGAGGCATATGCTATTGTTTATGCGCTAAACAAACTTAGGCCCTATCTTCAAGGTAGCGAGTTCAAAATTTATACGGATCACAAGCCATTAAAATCGCTATTTGTAGGTGAAGTCAAAAACACAAAAATTCAGAGGTGGGCGGTACTTATAGCAGAATATGGGGCTCCCATTGAGTATAGGAAAGGGGCCAACAACATTAGGGCGGATATACTCTCTCGAATAAAAACCAAGGGAGAAGAGCCGACTCTCAGTCAATTTGAAGTCTGCGCTTTAGAAGAAATAGATGAAATTCCTTGGGAATTTGATAAACTCGAGAAAGAGCAAATAAGGTTAGAACAGAGGGAAATGGATGAGTTCCAACAAGGGGTGGAAGAGGAGGGAGACTATACCATAATTGATGGAATGCTCTTTACTCTGATTCCTCCCCCAGGTAAGCCAGCCTACCCCCGGTTGGTATTACCACCCTCAGCCAGGTATAGAGTAGTGAGGCGCGCCCACACTGAGGTAGGCCACCAGGGTATGCGAAAAACATTGGATAGAATTCAAGAGGCCTATAAATGGCCCACAATGCGAAGGGATACTTTCCGTGTTTTGACCAAATGCGCTAGGTGTGCAGTGAACCGAGTCGGGCAGGCGCGTGTACCTCCTACAGCTATGCCTCTGGCAAAATACCCTGGCCAGATACTAGGGATGGATCTGTGTGGTCCCTTCCCCGTTTCTGAACAAGGGAACAGGTATATAATAACTGTAATAGATCACGCTACTGGCTGGGTAGAAGTTAAACCCATACCCACCAAAGCAGCTAAGAATATAGCTGACTATTTGGCGAATGAATACGTCCCCAGGTATGGCCCTCCAGAGGTAGTCATCACCGACAGGGGGCTAGAATTCATGAACCAACAGGTAGAAGGGTATCTCAAATCAATAGGCACTGAAGTAAGGCACTCCACAAGTTTCCACCCTACCACAAACGGTAAAATAGAGAGATTCCACAAAACATTTAAAGGAATACTCAGAAAATTCATAAACGCCAGACCAGCAGAGTGGGAGAGCCATTTAGGCCCTACCCTCTGGGCACATAGAGTCTCCACCTCTTGTGTAACTGGTTTCACACCATATTTTCTAACTTTCGGCACCAAACCAAAATACCCTTTTTCTAAAATATTCCCTACTCCAGAGGGAACAGAGGATGCCGTGCTAAGTGAGCGCCTACAGGCCTTGACAAGTGCGTTCAGAGAGGCCGCTGAGCGCACTGAGGCAAGTAGGGTGGCTAATTACGAAAGATTGAGAGCCAGAGCGAACGCAAAAGATCTAAACATAGGGGATCACGTAGTGGTGTTATCGGGTACCAGCACTCCACTGGACCCGGAATGGGATCATGGTTACATGATAACTGGTATCAGGGGTACCGTCATAACTCTGAGAGGACCCCAAGGTGAACAAAAACGTATTAATAGAAATAGACTTAAGTTGGTATCAGGGGAAATAGAATGGGATGTACTGAGAACTAGGCAACCAAGGGCGGGTCAAGGTAAACGTAATAGGGCTCGGAGACAGGCCCAACAAGCTAATCGAGTCAGACCACCACCCCCACAAAGGCCCGAGCCTCAGGCAGAGCCTGACCCTGTATTCATACCCATACCTCACATGCCTCGTATAATTCAGGTAGAGCCACAGGAGGAAGACGCGCCCGCAAATCAACCAGAGGAAGAGCACATGCTAGTGGAGGACGAGGACCAAGCGCCACGCCCCCAACGACCACAACAAGTGCCACGCCCACCCCAGCAGCGACCGCCAAAGGAGAAAGTACTAGTACTGGCTACACCTAAGCCAGTCACAGTGCGCCCACTCCTACCACCCGCCGTTGCTGTGGAGATTGCCCCTCAGCGCACACCACCTCCAGGTCCAGTCACAAGATCAAGGGCTAAGAGAGGGAGAGTTGAGACTCCAACTACTAACCCTCTACCCAAAGCCCTGAGCACTACATCTGAAGGCACCGAGAAGAGGATTAAGGTTTTCCACTCTTTGGGATCTACAAAGAGAGAGAGGCCTGACTCCTCCCCCAACCCAGTCTCACCTTCTTCACCTGTGCAGAGGCCTAGGAAGCTGCCCTGCATACCACCACCATCACCACCCCCATCGCCACCACCACCACCATCACCCCCACCGTCACCCCCACCACAGCCCCAGCCATGGGAGTTCGATCCAGTGGCACCACCAGTGACGGATTTCTCTCCCACTTCACCCTAAAAACCCTCCTGATGATCGTCTTAACCACGATGGTTAGAGGCGGTCTGTTTGAGGAGGAAGGGGTGTTAGTGTATGAGGAAGGGGAGGTCAGAGCCCTGACCGCGACTTGGACGACTGTGATTGTACTGCACCCTCCCACACCCCCTCCTGTCAAAACTTGGATCTCGGTTCTTAAACGAAGGATTGCAGAGCTCAGACAGGCGGAGGTTGTGGGAGACCAAGATGTTCTCCACTGGGAGGAGCACATGGAGTTCCTCCGGACAGAGATACCAGCACAGGCCCACCTCAAAAACAGGAAGAAGAGGGGCCTATTTAATTTTGTGGGTTCGTTGAGCCGTGCCCTGTTTGGCACAGCTACGGTTGGACAGGTCGAGGAATTGCAAGCTGCAGTTCAAGCGACCCACAATAGTGAGGAAATATTAGCCCATTGTCAAGAGGAGATGGTGTCTGTGCTGAACCAAACTAGACTCTATATGAGAGAAAACCGTATGGACATTGCTGCGCTCCAAGCTGCAGCCAATAACATCTCCCGTCAGGTGGCTGATATCTTAACACATTTGAATGGTTTTAGTATAGAAATTCACCGAATCCACATGCGAAGGGAAGTGGATGTTCTATTGCAACAAGTAGGTAGAGCGGTAGAAAATTACTACCGTCAGAACGAATTGTTCTACCGCCAGCGAATTCAGCTGGAAAGGGGATTCTTAACTGACCAGATTTTACCACTGGCATATTTATCAGAAATTCTGTCTAAATTACAAGAAGGGAAGCATTATACCCCACAAGATAACCGCTGGTATTACAGGCACCTGAACGTCCAACTATTACTAGATGGCGAGCAGGAGTTGGTATATCAGACGGTAATTCCGGCTGTTTCAGGCACCCAATTTCTACATTATAGACTAAAATATTTCCCCGTCCCGTATGGTGCTGACCACCTCAGAAAGTTATAGTCCATTGTCTGGGGGTGATTCCGTGTGCAAGTCTGAATGCACTAAGTTTCTCTCCAGAATCATTTAGAGGGTACCCTGGGATGAAATAAAATCGAGGGTGACAGTCCTGAATCATGGGCATAAGTTGGGAAATCAGGATTGAAGTTTGATAGCCATGGATTAGCCCTAAATATTTAGTTTGAGTATTTGAAAATGAAAGATTGGAACTATTCCAATAAAACTTTGTGAGATTATAGTCTTTAGGTATGTTGATTTTTCAAAAAAAAATTTTTTTGCATAACCATCAGGAACAACCTCCAGGGGGCGCTTTTCTGTGTTTTTTTCTGTATTTTTTTAATAGACTTGAGTTCACTTACATTTTGAAATTTGTTTTATCCATATAACAACAAGGGATTGATATACTCTCAAAGGGCGTAAAATGAGCTTTAATTTGATATATAAAACATGCCTCTAGGTTAATAAGAAATGGAGTTATGATTTTTCAAAAAATAAATTTGTTCAGTGGTGTAGGTTGCGGCCAAGTGCCGGCCGAGGCAAGATTTTCATTTTTCTACAAAAATGGCTCATCTGACAGCTTAAACTTCATTAACTTTTTTGTTCAACTCATGGTGTTCTCCAATCCTAACCCTTGAATGGTATTCTGTGACCAACCACCAGCCACCAGGGGGCAGTTTTGTCCATAAATTGCACCTACAGTCATGTTGCCAAACTGGGATTTGGATGTCAAGCATGTTTTGAGGTATGGATGAAGTTTTATTGTTGATTCTGGTAATATAACATGTCCTGAGCAAGAATCATCCAGGTGCTGCTTTGTATCCCTTGGGGAAAATTTGTTATGGGCCAAAAACAAAATGGCTGCTGGGCGTCCAGGTGCCTGATCATCAATACCCCATAACTTCCTTATTATTGGTGCTAGAAACATGATTTTTGTGTCTACACCTAGGTTTATTGGGTCTAGGAACTCAATAATATACAAGGATTGCCCATATCTATAATATAAATAATGAATAAAGTTGTACTTCAGATAAAAGAATTGCTAGAAAAATATGAAACTTTATTTAGCAACTGAACCCTTTATAGAAAATCAGTAGGTAAGTATATAGTCCCAGTGTAGTGGGTCTGGTTATATTACCAATATTCTATTCTATTGTGTGGTGGTGCTGTCCGCTGTGGGTTAGTACACCTGAACTACCCCAGTGGGCAGTACCAGTGAACATGTCCACTCATCAGTATATGTGTGGGGACTTTTACCATTATATTGGTTGTTATGCTCTTTTAAGCTAATCTTCTGTTCTTAACCTTTCTATCAATGTACTGCTATGAGATATTTATATCCACGGACGTCAGTCCGAGAGTCTTTAGTAACATAATGCCTGAGTGCATCTTATCTTTATCTTCTATACTCAATGTCTACTCACACCAGTTTTGTACGAGTCAAGAATAGGGGTGAACCCCAGCTCGAGTTGAGTGAGTTAGGACTAGTGTGTCCCATGTGACTAAATAAAGTCTGTAGAGAGGTTAAGCCTTGTTCTGTCTTTATTTAGCGTGCAAGCGGATCGGATCCGAAGATCACTACAATTGGTGCCGTGACCAAAGCTTGCCTTGGGATATACTTTATGATAGAGAACTAGATTTATCTAGGTTCCAAGTGGTTTCTAGTAATTGGAAAATAAAAGAAACAAAA
Organism: Sthenelais limicola; assembly: GCA_942159475.1. NCBI lineage: Eukaryota > Metazoa > Annelida > Polychaeta > Phyllodocida > Sigalionidae > Sthenelais > Sthenelais limicola. The sequence continues at coordinate 40,504,636 of OW804102.1, forward strand.
ACGATGGGTGATAATCGACCCGTGGTGGACGTTGCAACTCAGATTTCGGACAATCTGCAACGGACCAAAACCGTGACACCTCCGAAAGGTGGTGACATGGTTGGCATTGGTGCGAGAGCGAAGTTGACTTTACCAAATCCTGCTCCTGTTGTTGGAACTACAAATGTGGTTCCTTTGACTTTGGACCAACCTTTGGCACCGCTTGGCGGTCTAAGTTTGGATAATCCAACAGGGGGCCTTGGTTTGGAGAATCCGGAAGGGGGTCTGGCTGGTACGGACGTCTGGATGGACTATAGACAACCTCTCCGTCATACGGAATCCGAGGATGACATAGAGTTAACGACTCTTAGAGAGCAGGCGAAGAGTTGGCGAAAGGCTTACGCCAGCTCTCACCAGCAAATCATCGATCAGCGGAATACGATGGAGCAACTTGCTCAGGAAAACGCGGATTTGCAGGCGACATTGCATGATGTGTCCAAAGATGCGCGAGCCACCACGAAGAGACTCATGATTGAGAATGATAAATTGAGGACGGAGGCCTCTAGAGTGGATGACCTTTCTAGGCTCCACAATGAGTTATTGGAAGAGACTAATGCTGCAGAAAGGATTGCTCGGACTCCTCTTAGGCTTAGGCAACCTGTAACGTCCACGTTTGCGGACACACAGGGAGCTGTAGCTTATCAAGAGGGAGACTCGTTCAAGCTTATGACTCCAAGACATTTTGGAGGTCTTAGGCATGTAACGATCCGGGAGCCCTCTGCTGTTGCTGTTTCCTCTCCAAAGGAAGTTCAGGAAGTTGAGAAGAAGGTAGAACTAGCCGCCATGTCTAGTATTAAGAAGCCTGCCATTACTGGAAATGATTCTTACATACGCGGACAGGTGGTGAATGAGACATATGTCCGAAAGGATAGTGGTAGGGCTACTACCATCACTGGGATACCCACACCAACTGTTAATCCGGTTGTGGATACTGCTGGTGCTGGTACTACCACTGTGAGTTTGTCTCAGGATGTTCTGTCCTCCACAATCAACTTACCTCGACTGGATCCGGGCATTGCTTATGCCAATAAGTCCCTAGTTCAGGGATTGACATATGTTGGTCCGGACCCAACCCGTGCTCCGTTCAGTTACACATTCTACAATGATGAGGACCACGTTGAACCACGATTAGGTACCATCAGACTATGGGATTCTACGAAGGATTCGTGGCAGCATCATCTGGCAGAGATGAAAGTATTGGCTGAAGCCCATAATTGGACGGATGCAATGTTTTTGAGGCAACTCAAGAGCAGTTGTAGACGTCAAATTGCGGCTTTGGGGGAATTGCCCCAGGGGACAAAATTGCCGGACTTGGTAGCTCATTTGGAGACCAACTATGGTGATTATTGTCAGGAAAAAAGAGAAGCTGAGTTCTATGCTTCCAGACAAACCCCCGGTCAGAATGCTAGGCATTTTGCCAATGATGTAGCAAAGGCTGCACGCTATGCTTTTGGTATCCATTTGGACAGCACTATGCGGACTTTGTGTATCCGGACGTTTTTGAAAGGTTTGACTGACCTTAAAATGGCGGAGTTTGTGAGGTTCAAGCAACCATATGACTTGAACCAAGCTGCACATTGGGCTGTAGTGTTCGAAAGCTGTACTATGGATTTGGCCACGGTTCAGACAACATCAGTAGAACCAAAGAACTCCTCGAACCTTGCCATATCCGCACCTCCTGGTGGTGTGGCAAGTAAAAAGGCTCAGAAAGCCATTGCCCAGATGATGGAGTTGCTTGATAGACCGTCGGAAGTACAGCCCGAAGTATCAGCTTCGGACGATATTTCTGATTGTATTATTCAGGCAATGCAGGCATGGCAGATGAACAAAAAGTCCGCTCCTAAGCCTGGACCAGCTGCTCCCTCTACAGGAGGTGGGCAGAGAAGGTTCAGACGATGGAAGCCGAACAATGGATGCTGGTTTTGTGGTGAGGACGGACACATCGCTTCAGTGTGTCCTACGAAACAGATCATCCTTGGGCTAGCTCCCAAGTCCGGTGCATCAGCTAAGGACTCGGGAAACGCGGACAGACCCTCATAAGGAGCGTGATGGGGGTCGGGGAAAAGACGCTTCACAGTGCCACAGTCCGAAGTGAAGCTGAGAGTAGTATAGGAACTGGAGGACATGCCCAGGCACCAGCTAGTACGCCGGAGATTACACACCAAGGTGATCCCCGTCCGAAGATTGGAGATTCTAGGTCGCTGCCGGAAGGAAAGCTCCTACCTCAAGGCTTGTTACCTTGTGGTGATTCAGACTCTGCCTCTGAAGTGAGGTGGGGACAGTCCGGATTCCAAGCTGAACGAGATCAGTTAGTGTTGGTCAAAAGTGGATCAACCGAACCTGCTCAAGTTCAGAAAGTTTCTGTACACAATCAGGGAACTTTGGAGATCCCTACTAAATTGCTAGTACGGGAGAGATGGTATGCCCCTGTGACAGTAGGTGGGGGAAGTGGACCTTTTTTAGTTGATCCGGGTGCTACTACTAGCTTGATCACTAAGAAGTTCTACGATTCCCTTCCAAATCCACCACCAATGACTTCGGTACGGATGATGTGTGTGATGGGTAATGGGACACCGATAGTTACATATGGGAGCGCGCTTTGTCCCTTGAAATTAGGCGACCGGACTTACATGATTACTTGTCTTGTAGTCAGTGGTCTACGTGGTCCTGAACGCGGGATACTTGGTGCGGATTTTTATTTTGTGCACCAATGTAATCTGGATTGGTCAGGGACTTTCTACTTGGAAAATTTCGGGTATTCTGTACCGTGTACGTTATGGAAGAAGCCTGTTAGCAGTATTGAAAGTCCCTCTGTGAAGGCAATGGAAGTGGAAGACGTAATTGTTGGGAGAGAGGTGAAACTTCTTAAGGCAGTTGTCCTCAAACCTAGATCAGTTACTATGGCCAGACTTGACCTTGGCAGTGGCTCAGTCACATCGGGTGGATTGATGTTCGAGCCAGACCAAAGATTGTTGAAAGATTTAGCCTTGGGCAGCCTGAATACTTATGTAGCAGGCAACGGTTCTCCGGCCGTGGTAGCTTTCTCCAATCCGACCGGTCGCACCTTGAAGATTAAACGACATAGGGTGGTTGGTAAAGTGTTTAGAGTTGATTTATTAGCTCAAGACTCTTTGTCAGATGTTGGGGAGAATGAGGAAGTGATCAGGGAAGCAATCATCAACTCTATACAGTTGCTGGAGTCTCCTATAGCGGATGATGATCTGATCGCTCCTACTCTTCCCATTCCGCCCGCTGCAGAGTGTCCGTTGGCTAAGATGATCAAAGAATCGGATTTGTCCGGAGTCCAAGATACTCGAAATGCTCTGAATCTCTTAGAGGAGTTCCGAGGCTGCTTTTCTCTTCCGGGAGATAAGGCTTTGGGATGTACTCATAAGGTCCGCCATGTTATCAATACAGGTGATGCTTGTCCGATCAAACAAGCATACAGGCGGATTCCAGTTGCTAAACGTGATAAAGCGGAAGCAGAGATCTGGAAGATGTATAGAGAAGGCCGGATTGAGCATAGCAATAGCCCTTGGGGAGCTCCTATTGTTATGGTGGCCAAGAAGGACGGGACACAGAGGTTCTGTGTAGATTATCGCCAGTTGAACTCTGTCACGATAAAGGATAGTTTTCCTCTGCCTAGGATTGACGAGTGTGTGGAAGCTCTTGGTGGAAACCAATGGTTTTGCACACTAGACCTCGAAAGTGGATATTGGCAGGTGGCTATGGATGAGGAGAGTAAAGAAAAAACTGCTTTTCTCTCTAGTGTGGGCTTATTTCAGTTCAAAGTTATGGCTTTCGGACTGTGTAATGCCCCGGCTACCTTCCAACGTATGATGGACAATATGTTGGACGGACTCAAATGGAAGTCATGTTTGGTTTATCTAGACGACATTGTTGTTTTTGGAAAGACGCTGGATGAGTGTCTCCAAAACCTCAGGCTTGTTCTAGAACGAATCAAGGACTACGGATTAAGATTGAAGCCGAAGAAGTGTGAATTCTTCCGTCGGCAAGTTGAATACCTGGGCCGGATTGTTTCTGGTAAGGGAATTCAAGCTAATCCGAAACAGATTGAGAAAGTCCGAGATTGGCCAGTCCCTACGAATGCTAAGGAGATTAGACAGTTCATAGGGTTTGCTTCCTATTATAGGGAGTTTCAACCTAACTTTGGTGAAATTGTCTCCCCTTTGCAAGACATTGTGACGGCGGCATGCAAGGATAAACGCTATACCAGACCTATAGTGTGGACTCCTCAGTGTCAGGCTGCGTTTAGCAAGGTCAAGGAATTGCTGACCACATCGCCAGTACTGGGATACCCCCGGAAGGTGGGAGATTTCATCCTAGATACGGATGCAAGTGGTTTTGGAATGGCTGGAATCCTCTCACAGATTCAGGACGGACGGGAAGTTGTCTTGGGCTATGCTAGCAATAGTTTGTCTAAATCTCAGAAAAACTATTGTGCTACTAAGCGCGAGTTGCTTGCTGTTTTGACTTATCTGAAGAAGTTCAGACATTACCTTCTGGGTAATAGAAACTTCTATGTTAGGACGGACCACGCCTCTCTCCGTTGGTTGCTAAACTTCAAAGATCCAACCGATATGCTTGCTAGGTGGTTAACTACCATGCAGGAATACGGACTGGATCAGAGCATGATTCTGCACCGGGCTGGGCGCAGGCATGAAAATGCCGATGCGCTTTCTCGCTTGCCAACACGTAAGTGTGGGAGATTGGATTGTCATGATTGCGGACTACATGACGCTGTGTTAGCTGCTGTTACCACTGATGTCCCTTCGGACTCGGATGTTCCCACGGACTCCGGGGGTAACAAGCTACAAGAAGCTCAACAGTCTGATCCCATGATCAAGAGGTTGATTGATATGTTGGACGGCTCCGTAGAAATTCCTTCTAGGGAAGATCTTGCTGGTGGGTCCGATGAATTTCGGACTTATGTTCAACACCTAGGTGAAATGGAAATGAGGGACGGTGTGCTATGCCTCGGATGGGTCCGGCTAGCCACCGGTAGGAAGTACTGGAGGAAGGTGATCCCAGCTTCCATGAGGAAAGAAATTTTCAAGGGCATGCATGGGCCTAAGACTTCAGGACATTTTGGTGTTTTTAAGAACACTTGGTCGGCCAAGATGAGATATTATTGGCCGGGCCAAAGATATGACCTGAAGAGATGGATTAAGGCTTGCCCTGAATGTTGTACCAGGAAGACCCGTGGGGGAGGAGGAATTTCTCTCCTAAAGAAAGAGAAGCATGGTGACAGGTGGAACCGGATATCGTTGGATATTCTAGGTCCCTTTAGGGAGACACCTAGGAAGAACAATTATATCATGGTGGTTACGGACCATTTTTCTAAGTGGGCCGAAGCCTATCCCATGCGAGACCATACTGCAGAAAGCTGTGCAGAAGTCCTTTTCAAGGAATGGATTCTGAGGTTCGGATGTCCGGTGGCTTTACAGACCGATGGGGCCCCTGAATTCCGATCACAGCTATTGAGATGTCTTTTGGACATGTTAGGGATTGAGAAACTGATAACTCTTCCCTATAGGCCTCAGTCCAACGGACAAAGCGAGCGGCTTAACAGAGTACTTGTTGAGCAGCTCTCTTGTCTGACAGACTATCATAAAGATGACTGGGATATGCTTGCTCCGTGTATAGCTCACGCGTATCGAGCTACTGTGCATGCCAGCACTTTATGTACTCCAAATTCTGTAGTTTTTGGTACAGAACTCGTAGCTCCTATGGATATAGTCCATGGAGTGGGATCTGACGGGTTGGACTTTCCTTGTAAGGTTTCTTATGTGGAGAACCTGAAGCAATGGATGCGGAGAGGACACCAGTATGTGCGGGAAAATCTTGGAGTCTCTGCTATAAATCAGAGACGAGATTATAACAAACGTACTAGGCCTCCAAAGTTTGCTGTGGGGGATGTTGTCTATCGATATTGCCCTCCTAAAGCAAACAAGAAATTGGGACAGAAATGGGATGGCCCATTTAAAATCCGCAGGTTCATAGGCGGTACCACCTGTGAACTTGAAACAGCTGAAGGCTTGTTGAGATACCACATTGATTATCTCAAGCCTGCTTTTGATGAAGATGGTCCTATCCAGGCTAGAAACCTTCATAGGGCTCCAGAATTTCAGAAACTGGAAAAGGCAGGTAGAGATATTCTCAGGCTGGAAGCTGGGAAAGTTGTAGCGGGAGTTGAATGTCCGGCTAAGTCCGTGAAGGAGAAGATTACTATAGGCGTCAAGCCTAGAGGTAGGCCGAAAAAGAGGAAGTCCGTTTCGGCCACAGATCTTCCTCCACTGACTAAAGGAAAAAAGAAGAAGGGTCCTGTTAAAGTAGGAAACCAAGTGTTGCCTACTAAGAAACAGACTCTAGGGGAAATGAAACGAAGGCCTGGTAGACCAAAGAAAGGGGGGACGGGGTCAGGAACAGCAGTAGTTGTTCCTCCAGTTCCGCCTAGTATTTGTGTAAAAACCAAGAAGAAACGCGGTAGACCGAAGAAACAAACTACGGACTTGCCTGCTGTTCCTTTAGTGCCTGTGAAAAGAAAGGTTGGACGTCCGAGGAAAGAACCAGCTCCAGTGGTTTCCTCGCCAACCTCTCTACCCCAGAAAAGGGCACAAAGAAATTTGTTGCCTAGAGTGAGGGACACCTCCCCAGCGCTGGTAAGGGCTCAACGCTTGCGTAAAGCCCCAGTTCGGTTTAATCAGTAAGAAAATTGGTATCCGGGGGGAGAATTTCTGAACTGGTTCTCTCCCACTTCAAAAAAGTACACAACGAGAAGTCAGACTTGCAGTTTATTTGTACCGGATAATAATTGCTTGTCACCATTAGGCAATGTAGACTCAGTTCTATTTATGACTGGGAAACGAACATGTGTCTTGGAAAGTATTTGGTTTGAACGATAGAGAAAAGCTAGGCCCAGGCTTGCCCTGCGAGCAATTGTGGCTTGGAACTTGCTGTAAGGCCGGAATCTATTTATAGTGAATAGGTGGTTGCTTGAATCTGTCCTGAGAACCAGAGAAATTTGAGGTAAAACACCCTGTGTAGTCTCAACAGGGGAGAACAGGTTAGCCGGACTGGTCAAACACGTCCGCGCTATGGCTCAGAAGGAGCGCGGGAAGTGATTGGCGCTGCCAACAGCGGTGGCGGTCTGAAGCACTACGCGTGACCACGGGTCTCGCCGGTGTGTTTCACTCCTTTCAGTTGACTTCCGGATTCTGAGTGTGCGACACGTTCTTCACTAAGGAAAAGTTAACTGTAAGTTTTCCAAAAAGATGAACTTATTGACTTACATCTGTATGTGTTGATATGTAGTTGCAAGAAGGCGACAAGAGTTTCTGGACCAATGTGTACTGTATTCGCTGAGAAATAGTAGTCAGAAATGACTCGGCGAACTGGCGCCGAACATGTTGTGGCCATTTTGGTATGTTTTGTATAGCGAATGAATGAACAAGGGGTGTCTCTATGCTAAACAGACCATTTCTTGTCAAGTCCCGGTGATATTAGCAGGTTACACTCTGAATGCATGTTGGTTGACGAATTAATGTGTTGTTTAGAACTTGGCTTGTTGAATGTGTATACCGGTGGTAGATTTTTAGACCAAGCCACGCCCGTGCTACGTCCGTGGCTAGAAACCAGTTCTGCCTAGGTCTAAAAATATTGTCCCTGAACTGTGCTTTTTTTCTGCTGTTGCTACATGTCGTTATTTTTCTATCTGTCAGAACTAGGTTGATATTCTCAAGATGTCTGACCGAGGAAATGATTTGGACCTGTCGGCGTCTGAGGGCGAGTTGTTGACCGACGACCAGGCGGCCGAGGTCCTGGACTCGTTTATGACGGCAGCAGAGAGGGAGGAGACAGGGGACACCACGTATTGGGAACAGAAGGTCCCTACCCCTGCCGCGTTCGAGGTGGACTCGGAGGAGGAAATGGAGGTCGAGGTAAGCGTTGCTCCCTCCAAATCCTCGGACAAGTCGGACAGGTCCGGACGGACCACCCACCAGTCAGCAGACAAGTCCCCGGACCAGTCTGCGGACAAAGCCCGGACTTCCAGGTCTTCGGACAGGAAAGCCGGAACCTCAGGGACAAAGGGTCCCAAGCAAAGTCCTGCAGAGGACAAGTCTGAGAAGAGTCAGGTGCAGGTGACACCTAGAAGATCACCACGCAAGCAGGCCGACCCGGGGAAGGTCTTGAGGGGCAAGGACGCGGACGCCATCCGGACCCGTTCCCATTCTAACTCTCCAGGCAAGAAGAGTTCAGATCGGGATCGGAGCGCTTCCTCAAACCCCAAGGCTAAGCCTGCAGCCGCCTCTCGGCCCAGGGGAGCTGAGTTGGCGAAGGCCCTGCTAAAACTGCCCCAGGCCACTGCTAGCACTAGCACTAGCAGCACGAAGACGCCCGTTTCCAAGCTTCCCAAGATCCGGAAGCTGAAAAGGGTGCATGTGTACCGATCCGAGGCTAGGCGGGTGCAACTGGCCAAATTTGGTTCTCTGACCAAGTTTAAGGCCGAGTTGGACTCAGCAGCTCTGGTTCCCCTGAATCCGAGCATGGATCAGCCCGGATCCGTCCCACCTCAAGCTCCGGAATCTGACGATGAGTCAAAGGAGTTTGATGACGACCAAATGACCCGGTACGAGCAGGTCATTTGGCCAGAAGTGGTCCGAGAGGACAGCCTAGACGCGGGTACTTTTGGAAAGCTCACAGGAGTACACAAACTGTGGCAGCCCGGGTTTAGGTGCCCTTTCATGGTGTGCAGGTACCTTCCTGTAAACGAGGGAGGTATCAAGAGGTACCAGACCAGAGAGCGCTTCTTTAGGCATCTCTGTGAGGTACATGCCCCCTATTCACAGGTGTGGGTGTGCTCCCACGACCAGTGTGCCCAGGTTCTAGACCGCCGTGTGGAGTTGGTGCAACACTTCATGAACGGCGAAGTCAAGCAGCACCACCTGAATAGGGAGATTGCCTTGGAGAAGACCAGAGCTGTGATGCCTGTCATCCGGAACAACTCTGCCTTCCTCCGCATGACTTACATGTCGGCCCAGCACTTGAGGGTCACCCGCAGGATGAGGTCGGTTGCGAAACCGTCCAAGTCCAGCGCTTCCTCCTCTACTGCTGGACAGTCCGGGTCAGCCAGCTCTTCCTCTAGCAGCCGAAAAGGGAAGTCTGGAGGCAAATCCGTGGCAAAGAATGCCTCTTCCAGCAAGGAGACCACTGGAGGCACTGAGGGTGCCCAGAAACGCGGCCGGACTAGCTCCGGAGGTGGATCAGGAATGATTTCACCATCCCTTCCTGCAGCCAAGAAGCAGAAGGGCCGCAAGGCGCAGGTGGAGACAGACACCTTGTCTGCCCAGCTGCCTGAGAAGGTAGAGACGGAGCAGCTGGTCCGGGCAGCGGAATCCGAGATCCAACGCTGTTTGTTGACTCTCTGGGCTGCTGCTGACGCTGCTCAGCAACAAGTCTCTACCTCAATGGCGACACTGACTGTCCCATTGCAAAAACTGGAAGCCGTGCAGGGCCAAATTGGGGAGAACGCCGCGCAGAAGGAGACAATCCGGACGCAGGCAAAGATCATCCAAACCCTGCGCTTGGCTGTGGCCAAGAAAGATAGCGAGATCCTCAATTTGACGGAAGAAAACGCCAGTCTGCGTGGGGAACTCGCGGAATTCGGCCGCAGCTCCTCTCCTGAAAGTCAGGAGGTGTCCGAGGTGGAAGCGTCCACCCAGTCCGCTTCAGTGTCTACTGCCCGTGCCCCTCAGTCAACTGCTGTTGCTGGCCCGAGTACAGGTACTGTAGTGTCAGAGTCCGGAGACTCTGTCAATGTGAGTATGGACTTGGCTCAGTTTAACCTGCTGTCAAGTCTGATGGCCAAGTTCCAACCTGTGTTGGCCCCGCGGACTGCTCCCCCGCCAGTGCAGCGAACAGCTCAAGCGAGCCAAGGAGGCCAAGACCCTTTTGGCCTGATGAGAATGTTTGGCTCGCCCGGAAATGCCATTTCTCCTCTATCCGGGGGAGAAAACGCAACGGCTGTTGGTCCTGAAGACGGGCGGAAGCCTGCGGACCAGCAGGACGGATCCACGGATCAGCAGGAAACTGGTGAAGGTGTCTCGGACACTGAGAACACTCCCATGGACTCCCAGTGATGCCCGGACCTACCTAGCCTCCGCCGGATGTGGCGTCGAGCATTTTCCTGTACAAGCCTCCGTCGGATGTGACGTGGAGCGTTTCCTTGCCTTACCTTGCCTTGTTGGCTCGTCCTCGGATCATTTCTTCCGGATCCGGACCATGTTCTACCACCCCACGGACTCCCTTTTCGGATTGATGACACATCAACTAAGACTTTTAATGTGAGATTACTCTTTTTTACTGTCGATTCACTCAGAAGGAGGAACTTCAGTCAGTTTTATAAAAATTTTCTACACTGGATTCTGTAAGTTAGTGAGGACACTTTATGCTCCTGAATGTATTTGGTGTTTACTATTACTGCTTTCTTCAGATGTGTGTATTGAACTTTTTTACTTGGATTTTTAAATCCGTAATCTCTTTTTGCATGTGTGCTTGACATGTTTGTCACTAGAAATGTGATTTTTACTGCTTTTTACCGAGTTTGTAATGTGTTAAAACTCTTTTTCGAAGAAGGGGAGTATTGTAGTGGGTCTGGTTATATTACCAATATTCTATTCTATTGTGTGGTGGTGCTGTCCGCTGTGGGTTAGTACACCTGAACTACCCCAGTGGGCAGTACCAGTGAACATGTCCACTCATCAGTATATGTGTGGGGACTTTTACCATTATATTGGTTGTTATGCTCTTTTAAGCTAATCTTCTGTTCTTAACCTTTCTATCAATGTACTGCTATGAGATATTTATATCCACGGACGTCAGTCCGAGAGTCTTTAGTAACATAATGCCTGAGTGCATCTTATCTTTATCTTCTATACTCAATGTCTACTCACACCAGTTTTGTACGAGTCAAGAATAGGGGTGAACCCCAGCTCGAGTTGAGTGAGTTAGGACTAGTGTGTCCCATGTGACTAAATAAAGTCTGTAGAGAGGTTAAGCCTTGTTCTGTCTTTATTTAGCGTGCAAGCGGATCGGATCCGAAGATCACTACACCAGCATATAAAGCAACATTAACTCTTATTAACTGTCCTGAACAAAATAAACATTAACTAGATCACAGACACATATGTATATCTGGCTTAGTCATATCAATACATATCATCACACCAAGCAAATTATATCACATCATACCAGCTAAAGAATAGGTTAGTGCTGCATCTAAATAGATTGGATCTGATGAGAATGCGGCTCAAGGAACACTATTACACTGTCCGAGATGTTTGGTAACCAAACATTGAGGACAGTGTAATAGTGTCCTGAGTACCACATTCAAATTTAGGTTCTATATTTACTCCTATGTTGCTATGCTTACCTTATATGGCTATGTTTACTGGGGACAGGAAGTCATACCACACGCATGAAACTGGTGCAAATTACCACATTACTCCCACCCATACAAATAGCATGTGGTACATACATCATCATGGAGTAATAACTGATAATGAATAGATGAACAGACACGAATAACATACACATAAATGACCCTTGAGTCATCTTTGAGACCATATTCCCATCATCATGTGAGGATAGGGTTCCATAGTGTGAATGTTCTCAATAGGGTTCTAGTGTGAACATTTTGCTCTAGCATGACAATTACAGAATATAGACTATATCATCTGGGCAACAGTACACCTATATCTACAAGTGGAAAATGAATGTGCTGAAGCACAGAGTTATTTGATCATCTGAAGCAACTCAGCTGAAACTGGTGAATCAAAACATAGTCTGGTAACATCAATGGGAACAAAATGTACAAGGTGTACCAGATATGCTGCAGCAGGCAGTGCACTAGAGATATCCTGATCATTAAATGATTAATATCTGATATTGGAGGCCTGCTAGCGCACTGTCTGGTGTAAGGTGGCCCATAAGGGAGGTTATTAATCTTTTTAGCTTCTGTCTAAGGTGGTATAGACCTAGGACTGTTCCTGGTAAATGATAGTGGGTATAGTAGACATGTTCGGTGAAGGCCTCTGATACAGGTGGCAGAGACTTTAGGTTTTGAGCACTGGCCATATGTCTGGGCTTGCCATTTTGGTCAATCAGACAGCATAACATGTTTTAGACATGTCTCCATCATGCCTTGCACAAGGATACCAATGGTGTTGCTTCACATACAAAATCATCCACCCCAGCATCTTTAGATTCCGACAACTTCAGTGACTTTCCAGTGTTATGTCCAAGGTTGTTCCCAAATCCATAAAGATAGGAAATAGTGTCACAACCACTTAATGCACAAACTCATGGAAGATGAATTCTGTGATGAACCATATTTTTTGCCATAGACTTATGTTTATTACACATCATCCAACAATGGGGATCAGACTACAATTAAGTTCTCTGAAGAAGTGTATGAGTAGTATAAAAGTGTTGACCACTATCATCACAAAATAAACAGAGGCTATATGCACCTCTAGGCCTTAAAGGTCTGCAAAAACCTGAGGGAGTTGAAGATACACTAGGCAAAGATGAAATCTTGGAAAGGAAAGTAAGTACAGGAATGCGCAGCTAACACTGATTAGATGGAGCAGGACCAAAATTAGGATGAAAACCACATACACTCTGTCCAGCCTCTGAAGAACCAAGACTTCAAAGAGTGCCGGTATAGTTTAGCATTGCGGTTTTGGTTCTTTATAGGCTGGACAGGGTATAGCTGAGGACTTCTTACCTCCAAAGTGACTCATCAGGTCAACATGGAAGAGTAGCCTGGTGATCTGAATCCATCAAAGGCGGATTCAGATCTTTCAATAAATACAAGGAACCTGAGAATATATTGGCCACCAGCAGGCAACAATGTTCTCGGCACTAGCAGTGACAGGGTGGGCAAGAAAAACAGCAATTCAGAGAGTTGGCCAGGCAGCAGAAAGAGTATCATGCTGGGTGTTGTTACGAAGGGACACTGGTAGCTGGAGGCTAACACAAAGTGACTGATGGTCCACCACTGCGGACCTCCCATCTGGAAAGCGTACCAAGTTACGGGTTGCAACACACATTGAGGGATGACCTCAGCAGAGGACATTTGTGGTGTAGCAGCAGCAACCCCACTGCTGTACTCATAAAAAACAGCAAAAAATATCTATTGATTCACTATGATCATGTCAGCCACATCATGAATATTGCATTGCTCCTTCTATGGTGGTTCTTTCAATATTTCTGATTGGTACTGGACCTGGGGCCTGTTGCTCTGTTTTGCCACTAACTATTTCTCCTTTATAAATGTATGGAGAAATAGTTTGTAAGAAAGCAACCTAGGACTGGAAGGGCTGCTTGGAAGATCTCCAGTGGAGAAGATTGTCCTCTTCTTGATTCATATATATGTATGATATTTTATTCCCTGAATAAAAGTAGTATAATATTGATAAAGCCGAGCAACAGCCCCTGGTTGTTCAGATATGATAACTAGTTCATTGCGATTGTTAATCAGATGATCAATGAGATATTTACTGATCAATGGGGATCACTGTTGTGTGTGACATTCAGAACTACTTTCTGGCCTGGTAGAGGTGTATGTACTGTCAGTAAATGATTGCAGCTAGCATTTTTTTCAGTTGGATCTGGTTTCATTTTTGTACTTGATGGATATATCTATCACAGATGAGATTACACAGCACTTTTGAAGATGATTGTTCATTGTGCTCGATTTAGTCTCTAGGACTACTCATAGGAACATTTATTGGTGATTTCTAGTATAAGCAACCATGAGTATATAACATCCCATCACTCATCTCATGGCTAAACCCAAATTGAAATTGAACTTTCCTTCCTTAGGACGCTTTTTCACATTTCAAGTTGATTCTTGAATCAGTTTTCAATGGTCATAGATAAAAGAGGGAACACAGATTCCCCTGCATAGAGCTCTCAGTACTACAGAGAGTCATTTATTAGTTGTGATGGCCATAATGACATCATTAATAAAGGATGTGTCTCCCATTTTTGCAAGAGAGGGTAGATGAAACATTGAATGGTTAATACAGTAACTTGAATTCAACTACATTTAATGAATGGAAATCTAAAGCTAATTTCAAGAATCAAGGGTGAAACCATTTCTAAATGGCAAGGACATTATCAAGATCATTTCTTTGATCGTATTTCTAACCCTTACTCACCCTGTTCAGCAATAATATGACTGAACATATTTATATCATATAAATGTATGTGATTTTAGGACCTATAAATATTGATGAATGATACAAATTTACTAAATACTATTTAAGAACTAGCAACTATCTGAAAGATGAATCAATTAGTAGGAATATGGAACCCATCTGATATTCTGACTTATTGTTGAACTGATATGACGCTTGGTTCATGAAAAACTGAAGCATTATTTGCTGTATATGTATGTGTAATATATTATGAAGTTGTTATTAGTATGGATATAATAGTGTTCATTTTTTTCCAGACAATTAGTAAAAGCTACTGTTGCTTGTTGAGGAGGGAATATAGACTGAACTACTGATTTTTAATAATGGCTTTAATTGCTGAATAAAATTTCATATCTTTATTGCATTTTTTTCTTCTGAAGTACAACTTTATTCATTATTTATATTATAGATATGGGCAATCCTTGTATATTATTGAGTTCCTAGACCCAATAAACCTAGGTGTAGACACAAAAATCATGTTTCTAGCACCAATACTAAGGAAGTTATGGGGTATTGATGATCAGCTACCTGGACGCCCAGCAGCCATTTTGTTTTTGGCCCATAACAAATTTTCCCCAAGGGATACAAAGCAGCACCTGGATGATTCTTGCTCAGGACATGTTATATTACCAGAATCAACAATAAAACTTCATCCATACCTCAAAACATGCTTGACATCCAAATCCCAGTTTGGCAACATGACTGTAGGTGCAATTTATGGACAAAACTGCCCCCTGGTGGCTGGTGGTTGGTCACAGAATACCATTCAAGGTTTAGGATTGGAGAACACCATGAGTTGAACAAAAAAGTTAATGAAGTTTAAGCTGTCAGATGAGCCATTTTTGTAGAAAAATGAAAATCTTGCCTCGGCCGGCACTTGGCGGCAACCTACACCACTGAACAAATTTATTTTTTGAAAAATCATAACTCCATTTCTTATTAACCTAGAGGCATGTTTTATATATCAAATTAAAGCTCATTTTACGCCCTTTAAGGGCATATCAATCCCTTGTTGTTATATGGATAAAACAAATTTCAAAATGTAAGTGAACTCAAGTCTATTAAAATAATACAGAAAAAAACACAGAAAAGCGCCCCCTGGAGGTTGTTCCTGATGGTTATGCAAAAAAATTTTTTTTTGAAAAATCAACATACCTAAAGACTATAATCTCACAAAGTTTTATTGGAATAGTTCCAATCTTTCATTTTCAAATACTCAAACTAAATATTTAGGGCTAATCCATGGCTATCAAACTTCAATCCTGATTTCCCAACTTATGCCCATGATTCAGGACTGTCACCCTCGATTTTATTTCATCCCAGGATACCCACTAAATGATTCTGGAGAGAAACTTAGTGTATTCAGACTTGCACACGGAATCACCCCCAGCCCCTGTACTATTAATGGGAGAGGAAGAAGTGGCCCTAGACAGCGTGTCAAGTGCATCTTTCCTCCCACAGCACTGTATTGGGTTTAAACCACAAATTTGCTCAGCTGCAATTGAACATCTAACCCCAACTTGTGAGACCAATATCATCATGGGTAAAAGACCCGATCTTTGTAGGGCCCAGATTTTGAAGAGAGGTAATTTGACCAATCAAGTATTTAGAGAGGGAGAGTCCATTTCTTCTATAATTTTAACAGTATATCAACCCCTAGAAACCATCCTGAGGTGTCCTGGGCAGAAGCCAGTAATTAAAACGTATCGCCAGCATACTAGGGTAATACTAGAAGACGGTTGTCTCCTGGTTGGAAAGGATTGGGGTGTGAGTAGCATCAAACGCCATAAGTCCCATATAATTCTCCCCACCCCCACGATTATGCCCCTCCCCGGGTTTAATCTGACTTATGGAAATTTCTCCCTTTACCCCCAATTAACCCAACAATTGACCCTTTTACAGAGAGCTGAGATACCCTTACTCTCTCTCACCGATTTTCCTAAGCCCATTTCCCCCACACCTATCCCTAGCCCCTGGTCTGAAAGTTCTATCTGGGGTATAGCCACTCTCATCCCCACCCTCCTAGGAGTCATGACCCTGGGAATCCTCTACCTCCGCCGCCGAAAGGGGCTTGCCCCCAGAGGCATGGTCAACCTCCAGTGTTGCCAAAGGAACCGTAGGCCCCGAGAGAACGCCCCCGAAGATCCCCCAACCCTCACCCTGGAAATCCTACCCCCCCAAGACGAAGATCGAGAGGATGGAGAATCTGACCCTGGCGCCAGGGCTGATTCCCGCCCCTTTGAACACCTCCCCGCCCACCCCTCTACCTCACCATATTACGCTGCCAATCTCGGACTAACCAGGATGAAGTAATAAGTTTCAGCTATTTTGTTTGGTTTTCTGGGTAGTACTTTAATCACTTTATGAACTTGTCTTTTCTTTGTACTCTTTTAATATTTTTCTATTAATGCTGTTTTGCCCTCTCTCGGGTGCGAGAGAGACCGCAGAGCAAAGAGTAACATACCTGGGTGAAATCCATTTCTCCCTCAGGAGAAAATGGTGGAATCCACGGACAAGGATCCAGCCCAAAGGTATTTTATCCAACTCTCGCTATGAGAAGTTGTTTTATGCAGACAGAATGGGGCGAGTAAGAGGAGTCTGAGAAGAAGCACCACAGGACCAGAGCTTCTTGTCTATCTCCAAACCATTCTGCTTTGAAGTGTATTTTTCATTGAGGAGTTTTATAAGCCAAACTGCAGGAGAAAACATGTGCTCTGCAGTTATTTTAGGGTTTTTAATAATGAAAATACGGTAGTGTTGACTACCCAACCGTTCTCGCTCTCAAAGGCCAAGAGAGAGAGAGAGAGACGGGCGCCCAGTCGGCCAGCGACGAGGTCCAGCGGGGGCCTCGGCTGGTCAGGCGGGCAGAGGAGACGTCGGTGACGACCGCACTAGAGGAATTTGTGTAGTAAAACCCCCAGAGGGAGACAGACATTTGTAGAAGTGTTCAGAAGCACACTTATATACACAAAGACTTCTCTTACCCATGTTGACTAAAAGACTTTTTAGTAATTGAATGAAGGCATCATACGATAATGAACCTTCCCCTAAGGAGACATCTCCAGAGACATTTTTCTGACCGATTAAGGTCCCAAAGAGACATTTTTACCTTTGACTCGTATTATATCTATCTTCTTATCTTACTGCTTTAACATGTATGTTTTTAGTAATGTTACTTGTATTGATGGGGCGGACGGCTAGTATTTTGTTTGAAAGACTGTGTTTTCAATCAAAAGAAAAATATTGGACGAATGTAAAGAATTGCAATTCTTGCGAGCGGAATTTACCCATAGAGTGGCCGTCCCCCCCTCCCCCTCTCCCCCCCCTCCCCTCCGCCTGGGCCTCGACCGCCACGCGGGACCTGGGTGGAGCGGGGGAGAGCGGGGCACTGGACATCTGTTGTTATGTGTCTACCTGTTTGATTGTCTTAGCAACCGAAATAGCATCGCCAATTGTTCTCCGGCGTGACTCTCATTACGGGGTGGGGGGAAGGGACTGGGGGAGGGAGGGGACGCTACATGCTTGGGTCAGGGATAATGGGAGGGGAGGGGGGGTTGAGGGCAAGGGATCCTCCGCGCAGGCGCACAGCGCATGGCCTTGGCGTGGGAGAGCGCTGGGGGTCATGATCATGTGGAGGAGAATCCCCCTCAGCCAATCATAAGGGTGGATCGCCGGGAGCGCACTTTGCTATACCCATTTTGATGCTAATGAATAATTAACGTGTGACTATAAATAAAGAGGACAGAGTAAGCTTGGACACACCTTGCTGCCTGGCCGAAGACTACTATCATCCGACTTCTCTGACTTCATCATTTTGCATACCGAATCTCTGGGCAAATTGCCATTGCATTCTCACAATATACTGGATAATTCCAACAGCAATACCCCACCACCCGTCGTAGGCCATGACACCTTGCTGGAGGCTATAAGCCAAAAGCTAGCACCAATAATATCATCCACTGTCACCGCCTGTATTGCAGAATCAAACAAAGCTGTGAAGTTATCGATGGCAGAAGTTAATTCAGGCCTCCTTGATATTAAAACTGAGGTTGAGAAGCTCTCGAAGGAGTTCAATGGCAGATTATCCAGGATGGAGAAAGCCATTGAATAGATAGTTACACCAGAGGCGCTACGAACAGAACTCAAATCTCTTAGTATTGATAGCGATAAGGAGGCTGAGAAAATCATCTCATCAGTCAATGATCTAAAAGAGTTCACTGAAAATAGGCTCACTAACATTCAGAGGGCAGCAGCTAATAATGGTAATCCACATATGCATATGAATGGAGGCAAGTACAACACTAGGCCACACCTCCCCCCTAGGCCACTCCAACGTCCTAGGGGTGCTTGGGCAAACGGCCCGCCGGGTAGAGAGGCCCAGGCGCCGTCAACACATCACCAAGCCCGTCGACTTCCGAAGCACATAAACATACTCATCCTTGATAACATTGCAGAGCTTGGGGATGATGACATTATCGACACAGTCAAAGGTATATGCACTCATGTGGATCCACAATATAATGTCAATGACCTTCGAGCAGTTTATAGAATTGGTCACAAAAGTCTCCTAGTAACGAGGCCAGTTCTGATCCGCGCGGCTACAAATGACATACTCATGGCTATAGCCAACAAAATCCAGGATATCCGTCGTCTGGACCATCGATTCGATAATATTGAGGTAAACCAACAAGGCCTACAGATTCCCCCACACGATTATAATCTTCTCAGGGACTGTCACCGCCTCCTACGCCTGGCAAAGGTTAAAGCCGAGCACCGTGGCAGCCACATCGTTGTATTCACAGCTGACGAGGAGCCAAAATCATATGTGAAGGCGGACTTATCCAAACTTCCAAAGGGATGTAGACCTGAAGATGCCAGATTGGTACGAATAGATGGTGGAAAAGGGCTTGGCTTCAAGAGTGAGCACTCATTTATGTCGAACTTCTACCCAACACCGATACTCCACAATGATCAAACATACACCTCGGTTGAGCATGCCTTCCAGGCAAACAAGGCCACACAACTAGGTCGACCGGAGATAGCCGAGGAAATCCGGAAAATGCCGAACCCATATCGCGTCAAAGCAAAAGCGAGGAAGGAGCTAAAAACAAATGACGAATGGGCCAAAATGGAGGAAAATATACTCGAGGAAATAATAAGGAAGAAGTTCATTCAGAATGAAACGCTGCAGAAAAAACTCTCTGATATTCAAGCCACGGAACTATACGAAATGACCTCCGACCGGAAGTGGGCTTCCGGCTTGAATCTCCCACGCATTGTAAACAAGAAGGGAGAAAGGTCTGAACTAAAATCATCCGATTTCACCGGAAAAAACCTATGCGGTAAGATTCTGAGTAAGATTAAAGCAGAACTATCTGCTGGTTAACCTCTAACGCGGCAATATACAGGCTACCTATAAGATTTCCCTGCTAATCAAGCCTGAATCGGCTGGTTCACTATATTTTCGCTCACTGAGAACGAGGAATGGACACAATCATGCTGATCGGGGACTCGAGGGCTGACTCCCTAACCTCACCCCTTAGGAAACTGATAAATGACAGGGTACAAATAGTAGTCTCATCTAAACCAGGTGCACCGATATTACAGTCAGTAAAACACGCAACCGGGAAGCTACAACGCTATACTCCAAGTCACGTATACATAACAGCAGGTCTCTGCAACCTAACAATAAAGGACAGGACCACAGGCGTGGTCAGTCTACGAAGCGCATCCACTGAGACCACATCTGAAGCGCTGCAGAGAGATCTACAGGACTCACATGAATATATCATGGGACATTCTCACCCACTCCGGCCCCCCAACATCGTATATGCACCAATCACAGGTATGAGCATTGGCCATTATAACATGAGACGAGACCTGCAGAGGGGCATAATAACCACAGACGACATCCCCCTGGATCCAGCGCAACCTCAACTAAACAACCAAGTGGAATCAGCCATCACAATAATCAAAGACTTCAATAAAAGTAATAATCAACCCACACCTTGGACACAAAGACTGATACACCGCTATCACCCCAATAACAGCACCTTCACCCACAATTATGCCCACATGTCTATTGACGGCTGTCATCTATCAAACAAGCTTAAAGACTATTGGGCAAAAGCTATTGCCAAGGCATACAACAATTCACTGGAACAATGAGGTTGGTTGGAGCTTGGTTACCCCTCACTCTCTAGAAAAAGGGTAACTTGTTTTAGTACCCCACACACTAGTTATGCCTAGAGGGTGGCCGAATAACCACTGACCTCACACTCCGCACTAACTATGCAAACTATCTAAACGTTTTATACCTCTAGTATACAAACTACCTTAACGTTTTATACCTCTAGCACAATAGTTACATTTTTGACATATATATTTGTACCTGTAATATCCCTGAGGAAATTAATGTTTAATGTTTAATGTCTAAAGCAAAGGCTGCCACATATAGCTGTTATGATATATATACCTAAGAATGACTTGATAACCTCTGTATATACATATCCTGTAAAGCGTAACTGAGTGTAATGTTCTGTACCTAAATACACTATTAATCTATGCTCCTAAATTGTTGAACTCGAGTTGGAGCCCACATGTTGCACTGTTTTAGCCCTTGCATTCACCCCACACACCACCAAAATTAAGACACAAATAGGCAGCACTCTGCTGCAATCATTTAAAGAAATCAAAAAACTTAAAGGCATCAAAATAATCTCCTGGAATATCAGGAGCCTCTACAAACATTTTGACCAAATAGAATACTTGATTGATGACACTAATATTGATGTAATAGGCTTCTGCGAAACCTGGTTAAGTCGTTCTGTACACGATAACACGATACAACTCCAGGGCTACAATTTGTATAGGCTAGACAGGTTGACAAAAAGGAGAGGAGGTGGCTTATGTATGTATCTGAATAACCACCTGACCATTGACTCCGAATTATACAAACAGCTAAATATCTCAAATAAGGATATTGAAGCTCAGGTTATCCAAATTAAAAAGGGGTTCACTAAGAAATGCACCCTCCTCAATCTTTACAGGCCCCCGAGCGGAGGTACAAAAGCGTTTATTGAGACACTCAAAAGCATTTTATCCAAAATTGACATATCCCAGGAACTCTACCTAATGGGGGATTTTAACTTAGACTACCAAACAATAGAATCTTCTAACTCTACCCTCTCAATGGAGGTCAAAAACCTGGCAAACTCTTTCTCTTTGACACAATACATTAAGCAAACAACTAGATCAACTCTGAAATCAAACACGATAATAGACCACCTCTACTCGAACTCCCCACATGTCACCGAAGCTGGTACTATAAATGTCAACCTGTCTGACCACTTCCCCATATTTCTGGTACGCAAAAAACCAAGAAATAGATATGAAACTAGAACCTTCTGGGCCAGAAACACACGACTATTCGATCAGAGAGTTCTCAATGAGATCCTGACAAACCTGGACTGGGGCGAGTTTTATAACAACCCCAACCCAGAAGATTGTTGGAAATTCTTACTTAATAACATTAATATGTATCTCGATAGAATGTGCCCCCTTAAGGAGTTCAGGAATGTCCGTACAAAGCCTAAATGGATGACGGATGACCTGATCTCAGTAATGAATGAAAGAGATAGGTTATTCAGACTGGCTAGGAAGGGACGGGACCCAGATCTATTAAAACAAGCCAAAATTCTAAAAAACAGAGCCAACCGAGGTTGCAAATCGGCGAAGGCCGCTTTCATTAAATCAAACCTGCAATTTTTCGACAAAGACCCGAGAAAATACTGGGAATTTCTACGCCCAATTATAAGCCCGGAAAAAACTAAAAAATCAACACCAATAAACATTGAAAAAGACAATCGAATGCTAGACCCATCTGAAGTCCCAGATGCCTTCAATAACTTTTTCCTAAATGTTGGCCCCAACCTAGCCAGTAAAATCCCACATAGTCCTACAGATCCGTTATCCTACATGGAGAGCCAAAACTCCCCAAAAATCTTTAGGTTCAGCGAAGTTTCCACCCAGGAAGTTCGCAAAACAATAACAAAGATGGATGCATCTAAGAACTCTGGGATTGAGTACCTTCCCTCAAAGATCTTGAAATCATGTTTATTATCACTATGTAATCAATTCACTCATATTATCAATCTGTCATTACTTCTTGGAAATGTTCCTCCTTCTTTCAAGGTAGCCAGAGTCTCCCCCATATACAAAACAGGAGAGAAAATGTCATGTAATAACTACAGGCCCATATCCTGTATCTCACTGCCAGCAAAAATATTAGAGAAAACAGTACAGGGACAAATCAATAACCACTTCGAATCTAATCAACTATTCAACAAATCACAATATGGATTTAGATCTGACCACTCAATACAACAAGCCCAAACTGATTTCTTAAAGAAAATTTACACAGATTTAAATTCCAAACTCATGAACAAAACAGTATTTCTGGACTTTAGTAAAGCCTTTGATACAGTTCACCACCAGACTCTTCTAGACAAACTGGCAGTCTACGGAATACAGGGTATGGAGCAACTCTGGTTCAAAAACTACCTGTCGGAAAGAAAACAAATTGTGCAGCTAAATGGTCTAAACTCTAAAGAAGGTACAGTCACCTATGGAGTACCTCAGGGGACAATACTGGGCCCGATACTATTCACAATATACATCAATGACCTACACTCAGTGGTCAAACACGCCCACATCCAGCATTATGCGGATGATACCGTTCTATTTTACAACAACAAAGACAACAATAACCTACATCACAATTTACAACAAGACCTGAATAATGTACACTCCTGGTGCACAGTAAACAAATTATCACTCAACACAACAAAATGCAAAATCATATCCTTTGCCCTATCTCACACGGCCCTGAAAAACCAAATGTCTCTCGCCAAGGACTTGACTCTAGGACAAACGACCCTGGAACACGTACATGAATACAAATACCTTGGCTTCACACTCGACAACCAATTAACCTTCAAAACACACACAAAAAATACCCTTAACCTAGTAAACGCAAAAATCAGGCTACTCTACAGGGCGAGGGAATCATTAACAACCAAAGCCAAACATGATCTATATAAAATGGCCATTCTTCCAAATTTAGACTTCTGCGACTTCATATATGACTCTGCCCCCAAATCAATATTACAGAAACTGCAATCACAACAGAACAGAGCCCTCAGAATAATTTTCAATAAAACAAAATATGAGAACGTTGACAATGAACACAAAATACTAAACGTTTGGCCCCTACAGGCACGTAGGGATAAACACATCTTGGATATGTCTTTCTACCTCGCACAAAATCCAGACAATTTAGACAACAAAAAACTAGCCACCAGGAGCCATGCCCCTGGTAGGAAAAACCTTTTAGTCCTAACGTCAAAATTAACCAAAATCAATAATTCAATGATCTACAAATGCCAAAAACGATGGAATGAACTCCACACCGAGGCGCACAAAATCGAGGACAAGCATGCTTTCAAAAAATACACAGAAAAAACCCTATCACCCTTTAGACCTGCATAAACCAAAACACAAACACACACCCTGAATCACATCCCTGGTGACTGTACCCCCCACCCACCCCCCTTGGGGGTGTCGGGTGCATGGAAAGGCAACTTGTTCTAGTACCTTATCCATGCCCCAACTATCTCTCTCTCTTTACTTTACCCTGGGCCGAGTGAGGTAACTTGTTTTAGTACCACACCCCGTCCCAGATACCATACCACCTGAGCTGCACAATACTTAAATACTTAAATATACTCCACCTGAATTAATTGATTATCAGAGATTCTGCCAACAAGGCAATACTTACTGGAACTATCCACAGCGATGACACCATATGTATAATACCCATAAACCCATACCCCATTTCATCCATATTGTCATTTCATTGTATAACCTTGTAGTAACCATAGAACACTGTAGTGCAAATAGAGTAACAAAAGAAAACTCAAAACAAAATTCAGGCATCCAATGGAAGAACTAACTAAACACATGTTTACTTAGATTGTTGGTCCACCTTATTGTAAAAACATCAGCAATAAAGAATTATTGAATTGAATTGAATTGAACTTCACTTAAGATCGTACAATAAAGTTACGCTACTACACTCTACGCTACAGCTCCTTTTCCTTGTGTTACACTACGTATAACATATTGGTAGAGAACCATCGATTCTGGTGCCTTTTAAATGCACAATTTGAGGCAATCTAAACAGGAACGCCTCAAAGCTGAGCAACGCCGCCTAGAACAAAGGAGAATAGTGGAAGAGAGAAAACGCCACAAAAGTAGCAAAAAGGACGACATCACGATGTCTACGCTACAGCTCCTTTTCCTTGTGTTACACTACGTATAACAGTATAGTTCTAATGTGCCCAAGTTACAAAGCGTTTAAGGCTCTGCTTTGAATATGATACCTTTAGAAAGATTACAGATAACCTAAGCTTTTCCAAGAGTATGGGTAAAGAAAATACAGGACTATAGTGGTGTAGTCAAAGGTGATCCGTTATACATTAGTATGGGTGGAAAAAAGGGGCTATGGGTGCAATTGACAAGTGCATTACAACCACAAACTGTCCCAGAGATGGGCTGAAACTATACTATTGCTCAATTGCCTCATCCCAGAGCTCACTAGGTGCAACCATGATGCAGGGCATTGCCCTTCCCATTGCCCTTCCTGTCCTACTGCTGCTGCTCCCTACCTGCAAGGCCTTCCTGGAGGACCCGACCGTGCACGCCGCCTACATGGCTTGTACAGAAGCTTGTGAGAGGCAGACATCGTGCAGGCAGGCCACCTTCAAACACCAGACGTCCCAGTGTCTCTACTCAGGTGAATACTTAGCCATCTTGAATAGCTAAAAACATCTAGACGTACTTTAATAATTACATTTTAGGTAGGATTAGAATCATAGGGTTAATTCAGTCTCCGGCCCTATGACTGGTGTGGTACACTGATTTACTCGGTTCAACAAGGATTTTTGGTCTTATAGTATTTAAAGGGTCCTTTGATATACAAACAAAACCACATATAAAACCCAACCTGGTTAATAATCGTGTGATTTTTTTTCATGTAACAACAAAAGGTAATCTTTGATAAAGGGTTCACATTAAAATTGCGGCTACATTGTACATTTGAACATTAAAGGCGAGACCCCTCTTTCTTCTTAACATAGGTTAAAGCTAAGTAAAAATATAGTTCAACTTTTTGTTTTCCAGTGGATGGAGGCTGGAGTGGGTGGGGTGACTGGCGTACCTGTAGCGCCTCCTGTGGAGGCTTAGGTAAACGAGGGCGCACCAGGTGGTGCACTGACCCACCACCAGAGTATGGAGGACTCCAGTGTGAGGGGTCAGACTCACTGGAGGAGGTGTGCACTCTCCCCTATGGCTCCACATCCTACTGCCCACCTAGTAGGTATACTATGTTGGCATCAGAAACAGACATGGCAAAACCTGCCGGACCGCGGTCCTTGACCGGTGAAAGACATGTCGGACCGGTGAAACTAAAGTGTCTCCGGTCCGACTGTCCAGTGTAAAAAGTCTATGAAACGTTGAAAAAACCTTTGGAGGACTGGTGAAACCTTAGGAGGACCGGTGAAAGTTCTAAAGTTTTCGTCATGTCTGCAGAAACATCATTTTTTTATCAAACATTTTCTTATTCAGGTACATCATACTGATACACGCTCACACATTAATTGTGTTTTTCGTTGTGTCCTGAAATCTAATTATTCACAATGTGGATATGGGTTGTGATGTCAGAAAATGTACAATAGGCAGCTCTACATTTTTATCAATTTCTGTTAAATTGGGCTGAAACATGGTAGGTATGTTTGAATAAATATGGTAGATTGTGTTTATTCTAAAAATGTTGTTGGTTATGTCGAATTGTATTTTCAACATATCTTTTGTCTTAAATTTGAACTTCAGTATTTTGAGAGGATCGGTAAAGGACAGATTGTACATTTTCTGATGATTTCACCCAAATGTTGTATTATAATATGCCCTATGCTCTGACGCCGTAGGTGGAGGTGGAAGGCATTTCAAAACAACGTCTAAGGGGCATAAGGAACGAGAGGTCTATTTTGCTTAGTTAACTTAATGAGCACGCTACAGCATCGACATTTTATGGGCATATAAATGACTCAATCATTGGGTAACGTGTAAAGATTAATGACCAATCATTTGGGACCTGCTGGCCCAAAGTCCAGAGGCGAAGCCAGCAGATTATTATAAAAATAATTCCCGAGGTTTTTTCTGCTCGCGGGTACTGTAGCAAGCAGAAAAAAAAGGGAATTATTGCTTTTAGATGAGATTTGATGAGATTCACTTCATGGGAGAGAAAAAAAGATAGACAAACCTTCTTTATTCCGTCGAAAAACATCAGCACACGCCATGATCAAGAGTCGCCATACTGTTTACGTGACCTGACCCGGAAGTGCGTGCATGGATCCGTATTTTACTGGACACGCAAAGAAGATGGAACGACTCTTGCTGCACGAAACTGACAGAAACCTCCGTATAGACAATATACAGTCACCAACTACTTCTTTAGCCGTCTCAAACTAGTATTTCATTTGATTAAGAACTTTCTAAACTCTAGACTACAATACATTATCACCTTGGGTCCCGTTTTTCGAAATATAAGAGCTCACATACCCGTTCCGTTTTGAAAAATTCCTTCCACTTTTACCGCCGTTCCGGGTGCGAACTTCCGCCTTGCTCACTTGTCAACAGACATCATGGCGGAGGCTAGGGCTTTCATTCAAGGCGAACATTCGCTTATAAACTGTCCAAATTATCCCCGGTAAGCATTAAATCATTGTAATGCCTTGTTTTCAACACGTTCACGATTTCTAACGAACAGATCAATTTAAATAGCGGTACCAACGCTACACGGCGTGCCTCGACAAGATGAGAATTTTCAGAAATGACAGGGAACTATAGATCCTGGCCGACCAGTGATCCCTGGAGACGGAAGTCGCAGCGGGGTTCTATAGAGAAAAAAAACCTCCCAGAATCTCATCAAATCAATTCTAAGCATCATTAGTGCCCCAGCAGACCAGCAATAGAGGTTATTAATCCTTTTAGTCCCTACTTAACATGGTTTTGACTAAGAGACTAAATATTATATATAGTGCTTTATTATGTAGCATGGAGCAGTTGGTCAGCCTGGTCAGCATGTCCAGCAGAGTGCGGTGGTCAGGCCAGGCAGGAGAGGCAGCGTACCTGTCTAGGGGAGGAGTATGGGGCAGGCGGCTGCTCTGGTAATGCCCAGGAGGACCAGAGGTGCTACCGGGACTGGGGACAGGACGGATGCCCAGGTGAGGTGTTCATAAAGATGCATGATTCTCACTTACCTGTAAAACGTTCCAGGAAAGACTTTTTTAGAAGCAATGCTCCTGGATAGCTTCAAGATGTGTCAAATGATATCAACCTCTAAAGCCATGTGTCCACTAAGCTGTTTTTCCAGTTAGCAACATTAATGACTCAGTAGCTGATCATTGGAAAATTTCAATTTTCGCTGACTGAGTGGTCTGATTTAAATTCAATTCAATTGATTTAAATATTTATTTGATTGAATTCTTTAGCAATGAAATTATATCTGCTATTTAATAACAGTTATATTTTGCAATCAAGCAGACAGGGGACTCAGTCAGCCTAGTGGACAGTGGCTTAAGATATGTGTTTTTGATGAAGTAAACTATTTTCCATCATTTTCAATATCTCCAGATTCCCACTATGAGGTGCGTGTCCTGTCAGAGGGAGGAGATGAGAACAGCAAGTATGATTCTTGGTCACTGTCCCCTTTGGCTGATCTGGCTAACCCCCTCTTTTACATTAGTGGCGTTCCTATAACGTCAGCTCCGCGTCTGGCAGGGCTGAACATCGTGGTACTGGACAGAGCGACAGGCAATACTAACCAGACAAAGGTTTGACATACTTTTGGTAACACGAGAAAGAGAAGGAAAAGTGTTTAGACGCTTTAACAATTAATTATTCTACTCTATTCTAAATTTGATATCTATCAAACAAAAGTTATGATGGGCCAAATGATAGGGTTATACCCTTCTATACGTTACTCTCTGATGTTAAATGTTATAGATGATGAAGTTCAAATGTTATAGATGATGAAGTTCAAATTTTATAGATGATGAAGTACAAATGTTACAGATGATGAAGTTCAAATGTTATAGATGATGAAGCTCAAATGTTATAGATGATGAAGTTCAAATATTATAGATGATGAAGTTCAAAAGTTGAATATGATCAAGTTAAAATGTTGAATATGATCATGTTCAAATGTTGTAGGTGATCAAGTTCAAAAGTTGTAGATATGCACTGTCATAACTCACTCTTGGTACGTTGCTATCAGAGCAATGCATATAATGAATAATAAAACCTTTAAACTCAAACTCAACTCAAACTTGCTGCATTCAGGTATTTACTGCTGAGGACGTGCTGCGGGAGGGGGAGCAACTTGTGGTCACGTGGCTGGACTCTGTGCCGGAAGACAGTCTGGTTCTGGTTTCTGCCTACAAGGATGCAGGCTTCTGTGGCACGAAGTGTATGGGTGCCTTTAGTCAAGTGGGGGCTACTAAGAAGGAGCTTCGCACAAGAGGTAGCTATAGTCGTCAATAATTAATTAAATATCAAAAAAGATTAAAGCTGCATTCTCTGTCAAAAACTAAAGATTTTCTAAATCGTCTTCCGTTCTATTCCAACACATCTAAAGGCCATTTGACCAAAACATTGGAGAATGTTGTAAAGTTGTGTTTGCTACCGGGGTTCATAAAGGTCCGTATCTATATTCGGTAGAGCCGCCAACATGTTTCCTGCAGTGGCTTCACTTATTATCGGTGGCAGTTTATCCTTGGCCCATCTGACTTCAAATTCTTGTGCAAATATATAAGTATATTGAATTTGGTCACTATATTGACGAAACTCACATCCAGTATACAAATAAAATCTAATATTCTATTCTATTATTATTGCTTGATTCTTGTGTTTGACAGACTCCTATGCCCTCATAGGGTTCAAGTTGCCAGGATGTAGCTGGAACAAGCTGCCATCTTGGGTTGTGGATGACCATGAGAGTGCACCCAAGACAGCAGACTACAACACCCAGTATGTGGAGGTGAAGGCACAGGTACAGGCTGTATGTAACCTGTGGTAAACCAGTCACCAGACTTAATTCCATCTCACAACAAGAACTCCTTACTTAAACATAAACTTCTCAGTTTTTACAACAAATAAAATCTTACCATATTTACTCAATATTATGAATGATGTGACTGAATTTATCAATATTCTGCACATGCAGTTTTATGTGTATACAAGAATTTTAAGTTGAATTGGCCGAGAGAAAATGGTCGCCAGTAAGCGATAATGAGTGAGGCCTCCGGAGGAAAGGATTTTGGTGGGCCTAGGCGATATGTATATATCTGGACTTTTATGTTAGTTTGTTTTTGTTTATTAATAAGCTCACGTACATAAGATATTTCCAGAATAGAAAAATTAGAAATGATGTAGAAAAAATAAAATCATATTCTATTACAACAGAAGTACTGGCATGTTTAGTGCATCTTACCCAACGCTATAAGTACGATACTTTGTTAAAGTTTTGCGCCAAGTATAAAATTTAAAATCATACATTTATTTTTGATATTTTGGTATATGACAAGATACAATGATGTCAAATTAGTGACAGACGGGTGAAGGTCTTTGCAGGTCTACTACATAGTCAAAAAGCAAAATGTGAAAATAAAAATGAATTACGATAAATAAATAATATGGTGATTGTGTCAATTCAAGAGAGATCTAGTAATGAGGTAAAGCTCAACTGATTTATACTGGAGTACACCGCTTGTATACTCTGCATGAGGTCACCGAGATCAAGGATCATCCCTCCCGTCTGCAAGATTGTCACAGCATTCAGCCATTGGATTAAACAATGACTAATGGGCCAGCACAGGTGCCCCACTCCAGGTGTAGATCACCTGGAGTGACGAGACTAGAGGGAGTGGGGTCAGGTGCCTTTTGTATAAGTTAGGGAAAGGAATTTCTTTGTGAGAATTCATTGACCTGCAGCAAGGAGGATAATTCCTTCCTACGTGAAATTCCCAGCTGGTAGAAATAGCCTGTACATACACATGTGCAATGAGCTGCAATGGTGGGTAGGAATCTCTCTACCTACCAACAAAAGGAAATAAGGGGGAAAATGTAGGAATTCCCACACAAAGTGTTCCTTTCCTGGGCTGGCGTTCAAAAAAAAATGGTGTTAACTAACACTAACACTAGCACCAAACGGGTGACTAACACGGTGTTAGCGGTAGTGTCCATAAGCTAACACCGTGTTAGCGCTGGTGTTAGCCAGCACCAGCGCTATCCTCGTGTTAGCGCTAACCCCCACGCTATCCTCGTGTTAGCCGTGTTAGCCAGCTATCCTCGTGTTAGCTACTTATATATTTATAATTCGTCTTATAAGAAAATTTCGTTATAAGAACAATTTTTTTTTTTTTTTTTTTTTTTTTTTTTTAATACATTTATACATTTATAATTCGTCTTATAAGACATTTTTTTTTATTTTTTTTAAATATTTTCTGATTTGAAGGCTCTGTAGATATTGATATTGATCATGGCATTTTGTGCTCCCGCTGGCATGCTAATAACCCATCCAGAAACATTGCAAACATTTTTTTCAAACATAGAAATGTGTTTTAGGGCATATGTGCCAGTACCCTTCTCCAGTACCCTTCCCAATCCAGTCCAATCACCAATGTAAAAACTTGACTATGGAAATGTGGAATATTTCTGAAAATCTTAATTTGGCTACTCCAGTGCCAGGAAACACATTGGCGCAGTAGGCGTCCAATCACTAGCCATCTTCTCTTACATAGCCTGGAGGGGTGTTTAAGACCAAGCCCATAACTTAATTAGACATTGTAGGTCAACAACATTGAGGCTCAAAGGTATTGTATTGTATTGAATTGGAATCATCATGAATATTGGATGTATTTGTTATATGCATTATAGACACTTATTTTTCTTCCCTGTGGGAGAGAGAAAAAAAGAATGTGATGTAATGTAATGCAATTTAACTATACAAACAATTGAAATACAATTTAAATACCCCAACATAAATGTAAAGGAATTATAACGATAGCTAATCTACATCCTCTCCCTCGCCTCTTTTCCCCTCTTCTTGGACAGTCACCCTTTCTCCCAACACTTCCCCCTCTCCCTCTTTTCCCTCCCCCTCTTCCCTGTCTTTCATACCTGTTTTTCTCTCCCAACCCCATCTCTGATTCCCCCCATCCTCCCTAGGCAGGCCCTATACTGGCTATGAGTGTTGATGTCAGGCTTATTAGGTAATGATGGCAGGCTGTATCGGATGTTTTTAAATGAAAAAAAAAAAAAAAAAAAAAATAGCTAACACCCGGCTAACACGAGGATAGCGCTGGTGTTAGCCAGCACACAGGGTGTTAACTAACACCCGCGCTAACACATTGTGCTGGCTAACACCAGCGCTATCCTCGTGTTAGTGCTAACACAAGGCTAACACGAGGATAGCTAACACTCCACTAACCGGTGTGTTAGCTTTATGGACACAAATTAAACACGGGAGTTAACACTTTTTTTATGAACGCCAGCCCAGGGCTTATACAACTGGGCCCTGGTGTATAAGCTAAGGAACATATTTGTTACTTACCTGTAGGGAAGAAAAGAATTACTTCCTACGTGCCATTTCCAGCTGGTAGGAATATTCCCTGTGGTAAACATGTGGGTCTGCAAGGTAGATGGTAGATAGGGTGCACAATAATCACTCATTTCTTGGGTTTGAATTAGAAGGGAAAACGCACGTAAAATAATAAACACTTTCTTCCTATACTCTATCATATATAATGTAGGTTACCCAAACTGAATTACAATTTTGACCCACTTAGAAACTGACCCTTTTGGTTGTAGGAATATCTTTTGCAATACTTACTGTAGTGGTTACAATAGGTATTTCCCTCAGAAGTTTCCCTCCTTCTGACCTCTGAGTTAAACGTGAAAAAAGGCTCAGACAAAGGAACACTTTTAAGTGTTCGTTATATAATCCCTTACGATTTATTGATTGAGAAAATATAATGTTGATCAACACATACTGGATCAATAGTACAAGCTGTACATATGTCTGCTGTGTGCCACCGAACTACATAACGATGTCCATAAGCATACTTATCTATTATTAGTAGTATAGTACTTAGTTACTGAGTTTTACCAAATTGTGAGCCTACCAAATTGTGACTAGGTCTGTGGACTTGAGTATTTCATATTAAACGTTATATGAGTGACCCTGGGGAGAAAAACATACTCAAACCTCCAACGTGAGTATTTATATAAATAGTTCCAGTTTGTTTTTTAGTTAGTTTGTCTCAATCGATCATGTGTCAATATATTGAGTTCTAGTGAGAATGAGGCATGGTTTCTGATTTACCAAGTACCTTAAAGACCGCTGTTTGAATTAGGCAGGTAATATTGAGCGGTTAAAGCAGAGAAAGATGTTAGTATAAGTGTATTCCTCTCTTTGATGCAAA
This sequence comes from Sthenelais limicola, assembly GCA_942159475.1. Classification (NCBI taxonomy): domain Eukaryota; kingdom Metazoa; phylum Annelida; class Polychaeta; order Phyllodocida; family Sigalionidae; genus Sthenelais; species Sthenelais limicola. Next base: position 40,537,562 of record OW804102.1, read on the forward strand.
TGAAAAGTTGTAAGAAAGTTCCCTGATAACTAAAACTATGGGGCTTAAGAAATTCCCTTAGTGAGAAGCTATTTGTCCAGCAGCTGGTAAGAAATAACTAATTCACAAAGCATTTTCTATTCCTACCGAAGGAAGGGGAAATATTCTAAGAATTCACACACAACATTTTCCTCTCCTTAATTAGCTTATAAATGCAACAGGCCCCTGGCCCAAGGAACATACTGAAAGCCACACACATAGGACAGGTTGGTTAGTGGGCATATATTAGACTGTGGGAGGGAGAACAACCCCACTGACAAAGTCTCATTAAGCCAATATTTTTTATACATAAACAAAGGTTGACTTGCTTAATGAAAGCACCATGATTCATATGAAATTCCAGAGATATTCCTCCAGCCAATGACTGCTGATAATCACTTGCACTGCACCTTTCGTCCATCCACGATGGCGTATTTTATGTGTTATGTCAACTATATACTGTTTGTCAATATTCGCTTATTTTGATAGTAATTAGATGGAGAATTATGAGAAATAGTTCGGGAAAAACCCAAAGTATTCAAGGAAATGCCAATTTTCTTCATTTTTAGTACGGGTATTCAAATCTTAAATTGTGCAGCACTAATGATGAAAGAAAAATTGGTATCTTTTAGTCGATTTGGTTGAGAGTACAGCTTTAACTTTTAGTTTAAGTTGGGGGTCACAGGCCTGCCTCTTTCATGGTTGTCTGCACTGGAGAATATGATATTTCCTAACCTAAGTTTGGACTTAATGTATCCATTCTAAAACTAATCTGCTTCGTCCAATCTTGAATTCCTGCACAATGTGAAATGATCACTGTTTACAGTGCCATGACCTGTGTGTGTCCAGTGTGGAGGTGAGAAAATGTGAGCCACTTTTGTTGGTTCTCGGACCAATTCTCACTAATTGATCAAACAAATCTAACTGTAAGGGTTTAAAGCCAGTTGTATGTGCATGGGCCAGGGCGTTAGAAAATGTACAATTCACTTTCACCAAGCCTCCCAACTGAGCCATAATATACAAACTACAGTTCAATATAACGTCTTTTTTTAAAATACCAAATTGTTGTTTTGTAACGTTTTTATTGCTCTGATATTCAACTGTTACCATCGTTTTTCGTCTGTATCCTTGGTGAATCTTAACTTATAATGTAGAATGGCTTATTTTATAGAGTCAACTTCTTGTCAACTTCTTGCCTCAAACATGCAAAGTCTAGAACTGAATTATTCTCACTCAATAAGAGGCTCTACGATATTATATAATGTAAACCAACCCCCAACCTTAGCCCCACAACCAAACCCCTAGTCAACCCCAAAATTAGCTAGTCAACCCTCTGTAGCTAGGCATGCATGGGAAGACCAGGTCCAGACCTGACATGTACTACCTGTATTTTTCTGTAACCTAGTCATGAAATAAAAGAATCTTATTATTATTATTATAACGCTTTCCATTACATAGCAAAAGATTTGTTCTAAAAAGAAGTTAGTATTTAATCAAGATGTGGTAGCGTTAGACATCAACGTACTAATGAACATATATTATATGATGTGATATATTCAGATATACCCTAGTACATTTCATATGTCAACCTATTTTACCAGTATTGAGTAAATGTGTAGACCTTTCGATTGTAGATTTGCAAACTTTAGATACTGAAAAGGCATTGAATTTCCTAAAATGCAGGATAAAGAATAATGCGTTTATTCATGTCAATTATTTAATGTAAGAAAGCACGCCCCCCCCCCCCCATGTATTAAAACATGGACTTTGCGGAAGCTTTTTCGCGACGTTCAATCTTTAGGTTCTTTTGATCAAAATTAACTTGGGACAGACGAAAGACTTGGAACAGACGAGAGAAGGAAGGGTATGGGAACGTGAGAAAAAGAAGAAAATCCGGAGAACAGAAGGAAAGGAGAGTGAGAGAGAGAGAAAGCACAGCAGAATTACAAAATAAAAGCTTTTGATGCGTCCAACATTTCATCATCTTGAACAATGGTCGACACATAGAAAAACAGACTTTACAAGGACAAGGTACAAACCTGAGCTTCTTTCAGTTCAATACTGGGTTTTTATTTACTCGCAAAGTCAGATGTAAACTAAAACAGGATACATAATGTTTTCGACAAGATGATAATTATGTTTGTTTGAGTAGGATGAAAACACAGCGACCATGAAGAATACAAAGTCAACACGGACGGCAACAGTAAATTACCTTGATATTTGTTAGAATAACAAATCGATTTCAAGCAAGGATACATTTAGCTTAAAGTTGTACTCTCAGCTAACATCGGTCAAGAACATTTTCAACATTTTGTTCCATTCTTTTCCAACCCATCTAAAAGTCATTGGACCAAGAGTTTGGAGCATTTTGTCCAGTTGTGCTTGCCACATCTAAAACGTCTTCATTTGTATTTGGAGAACCCGCCCAAATCCTTTCCTGTGAAATGTTCCCTTATTATCGCTCACGGGTGCCGTTTTCTCGCGGCAGACTTGACTTCAAATTCCTGTATAATAGCCTACATTTATAACAGCAGCACAATATTGATACATTCAGTCCTATATGAATAAGAGTACATCTGGTAAGATTGTGTCGTAATAGCTGATAATGTAGCTTTAATTACATGTCAGTGTTGAATGGGTCTAAACAATGGATTTGCTCAACACCATAATCATTGATTCATTCCTATTTGGATTTTGGAAGAAAAAGATGTTCTATCGATATCCATGACATTACATACACGGAATAAAACGTTCACATTAATTGAATCCGTGACTCAATATATATTAATTCGAATGGATCGATTTCACACAAAAATATAATTGCTCAACACCATATTCATTCCTATTTGAATGTCAGAATAATTAGATTGACATTACATCCGAAATAATAACAATGATATATTCTATTTGTTCCATAAATAAACATAAAGGCGATTTAATGCACGTTTTCCCGGAGCCACATGACCCCCAAAGAAAGTGTGACAGTTCATTTTATTTTGTTTTCATTATATTATATTTCAATGCTGATGGTTTATATTTCGATGGCTCCTTGGCCCACAAGCTCTAGGTTATAAATCCCGTACGTTTATTTGTAACAAACTAAATGAAATTGCATAATGCTTTCTTTACAGAAAGTTTTTATTAAAAATATTTGTGTGTGTAAAACGATACACTTTTATTTCGTATTCTAGACCCATTTCACAATGGTCACCAATTACATCAAGATTTTCATTGGCGCCATGATACGAATTAATTCATCCGTTTCATATTTTTTAACGTTCGGTGTTTTTTTGTTATTTTCTTCCTATCCCTATACATGTTTTTTTTAGAAAAAACATTAGTTATACCAATTTTACAATGCTGTTTCTCGATATGATGTAGCAACACATTATAATATCCACCATTGTTGGTTTGACGTATCTTATAATGAATTTAAATATATTTTTAAAAATAGAATAGAATCTCATTTCCATATTAATTTATATCTGCTATATATCTGTTATAATGCCTTTTTGTAACTTCGATGTAATCTTGACCCACTTTTGCATGAATTTATTTCTTCCTTCTTCGTTTTCAGTGTCTTTCGCCCGATAAAGGGCAACCTGTAGGCTCCATGAAACCTGTACTGATATTTTTCGTATTTTTTTTAATGTTAAATCAGCGGCAATAACTGTAATAACCCAGTCGCAACGTGTCATTATAATCCCGTTAGGGCGCCTACTCCAGAGCTGGCAAGGCCATTAGCGCAGTAGGCGTCCAATCACTGAATACCATTCTTAGCTGCATGATCGGAGAGGCTGTGAGCCTAGACTGTAAAAGTCAGAACAACATGAGAAAAATGCACTGATATCGGTCTTACTTCAGGCGCGAGCAAACAACATACACCAACAACAAAATGTAGAACATTTCCCTGTAGAAATATTGAATCGCAAGTGAAAAATAAATGACAAATATAAAGCGGTAAACTATGCAGCATTGCCATTTGTACCATTGGCGGTGCGTGGTCACTATTTGTTTATGGCATTAAGAGGAGCTGGCCGGACTAGCCAAATACTCAACTACTTTTTAATTCCCTCCTGTGCCTCTGATTAGAGTTGTATGAATATAAAGCTGTTACAGTAATAAAGATTATATTGGCAGCCTTGATTTGTGTGCATTAAAGACAGACTCACCGGGCGGGCGGCAAAGACCAATACATGATCATACACTCGTGCACTATAGGGAGTATCAGGCTGTGTAATACGTGCATGAACAAGGTGAGATTTCTCTCTCTATACTTCTTCTTCTTCTGGTCGGTATACAGGGATATTACATTGTACTTACAACCAGGATATATATAAGTAACCATTGGGAACTATCACATGTTATTGGTGGTAAGTAATAGGTTGTTATTATCTAGAAATATCACGTTTTTATAGTCTTTTTTAAAAAAAAGAATAGTATAACTATGTGGTTTTCTAAGCTGAGCAATTGCATTTACAGTGCTGTTTGCATGTACAGCTTTGTGGCATAATTTGATAATAGGTGGCAATGATGCCCACTTAGCTAGTACTTTAATCGTTTATTTATGGGAGGAGTCGTAAAAAAATTTGCCTTCCCCAATCATCTCAAATAACACAAGTTAAAGACAAAATTCTGGTTTAAATACGGTTCAACATAACCAAACAAATTTCTTGAATCGAGGCAATATCAAATATATTGAGTTATACAGATCTAGTGTTTATCATTGTCAGTATACGAATATACACCAAATTCATGATTCCTTTAACTTCATGTAACCTATGTATATACTCTAGTAAGATATCATGTTATATATAGGTGTCAGTTCATATTCTGTCTAAACTACTCTTTCGGTATAATCCATATTTTCCTGCGATGGTTGGTTTGTTTTAACAGATACTTTCTGTATGTCACACGTGGGACTATGTGAGATCAACTGCCAGAAGTTTGTAAACAGTCTAGGCTCAAAGATGAGACAGTCCCTTCAAATGGAGGGAAAGCCTTTCGCCTCAAACCGCAAAGTTCCATTATAATTACATTAAGACGGTAAAATGTGATTATATTCCAATTAGAATGCCTAGTCCTAGGCCAGGATAACGATTACCGAAATAGGCATTGAATTATCATACCATTCTTATCTGATCTGAGGGTTTGTGCCTACACCTTAAATGTAATGTGGAATTGCATCTCATCTCATTGTCATCTTCTGACATGCACTGGGAGACCTTACAATGTCCGGAGTGCCCTACCTATTGTAAGTTGACGAAATGATTTAATAAAAGATCATATGATACTTTACTCCTGACAACATATCAGAATACGAATTGCTCTGAGTAAATCCGGAGTGACAGAAGTATAATGGGAAAATTGAATCAACACTGTATTATAAATATACCACACGTTAATATTGTATGGTATTTTATATTGTTTATTTGCAGACAGGAACATGTTAAGGAATAATAAGTAATACTATTCTACTCTGGAAATAGGGTGGGGGTGAGGGATGAGGGAAGTCGTCAGAATATGTAGGCCTACAGTCGAAAGCTCTGACCATATATTGAGTAAATTCTCCAAATGTGGTTAAACTCAAAATATCTTATACTGATTTACAGCTTCAATGGTGCCCCAACAACTCTTCATACGGGCTTCATTACAATAATGAATGCGTAAATTATATATAGCAATTGCACATAACACGACATTAGACAGGACGCTGTAACCACCTTAGGCAGAGTCTATAAAGATTATTAGCCTTTATCTCAGGCCTGCTGGTGCACTGTTATCTCTCTACTACCAAGGATACAATCCATAATCCTTCCTCCCTCAAATCCTCATTTCTAGCGAAAAAAGCAAAGCTACATATATGAATGCCTACTTTTTCTATAAATTTAACCTCTATTACAAACAAAATTCCTTTACATAATCACGTCAATATTGCAACTTTATTGTGAGTGATCGTGGTCTTCCTAACTTCTTTTTGCTAATATTACATATTTCACCTATAATGCAAATCAAATACAATTTTTAATACCTCCTTCTTTTGTCATAAGCATGTATTCTAATGACTCATAGCTAGTGTAACTTTGGATTCCATCTTAATGCAATGCCAACGATTCTTTCACATGAGTCAGGATGTTTATCCTAGCGGTGCTGACCCCACCTTTCAATAGCGAAATTGCTTCACCCACTTGAGTAGGTAAATTAGTATTTATAATATTATTATTATTCACTAGTGGAAGCTAAGGAATATATACAGGTTACCGCTCATACATGCCGATACATACAGCTAAAGCCATAAGATTTCTTTGGCAGTTCTTAGTTAGTTATTCAGATATTTTTGTATTATGCTCTTTAAAACAACAACAAATGGAACCTGAGGCCAGAAATATAACGACAAATATAGCCACTGAGGGTCGAGTTACTTATATTGCAACTTTTGGTACAACAGGACAGCTTCTCACCCCCCACCAATATACCTTATATCAGGATCTATTACGACTTCATATTTCCTATTTTTCTAACCTAATTAGACCCAAAGCTGTGAATATCCGAAAAGGGTAGAGCTAGCGTGGTTCCTATCAACAATATATGGCAGTATACTACCCGAGGAGTTAGTGGACGGCCGGCTATAATGGAGTTATACATGATACAGCAATAGTTGGTGGTATACTGCATCATGAGTTAGTGGAAGACCACCTACACTCTAAGAAAAAAGGGTTCTTTTGGGTTCTAGATAGAACCCCATGGTTCTACCAAGAACCCTAGGGTTCTTCGACACCTAAAAGGGTTCTTCGGGACCACCGGGGGTTCCATCTAGAACCATAGGGGTTCTTCAGCGATTTAAGGGTTCTTCGTGCACTTGAAGGGTTCTTTAACTCAAAGCGGTTCTACATAGAACCCCCTTTTTCTCCTTAGGGCTCACAGGCACACATCTACATCTGTTATCACCAGGTGGCAGTACCGTGGAACTTGGCTTTCACTAGGTGCCCTCACAGGTTACTACATGCTATTTACAATTTCTATTAGAACAAAAGTCTCACTAGTAATACTTATATGAGGCATTTATACCTTATAGATATTACACTTTATAAACTTGGGAATATTGAAAGCAATGAAATCAATACTTTATTTGTATAACTTACCTGCTTGATGTTGAAAAATGTTGTGAAGAAAGCACCCTTATAATTCTAATATTATTACTATGAGTACTACTGAAGTACCAAAATTGCCAAACACCAAGTTGCAATGGATACCTATGACAGCTACAGGAGAGGATTGTATTAAGGGTAAGTATAAGTGATGGAAATGGGTGAGGAACTCTGAAAAAGTCAAGCAAAGGGACTGCATATAATATGCAGTCTCTCCTTGAATGCTCTTGGGCAAAATGCTTCTGTGGAGAAACATGCAGCATTAGCACTGAGCACAAATCTGCTCTTATAAGGACCAGTCTAGATTCAACAGGGAATAATGAAATCAATACTTTATTCAGAATTAACATTGTAAATTACAAGCAATTTTATGGATGCCAAATCAGGGTTCTATGTAGAACCCTACCTATTTTGGCTAGAGGGTTCTTCAAAGGGTTCTTCAAATCGAGGGTTCTATGTAGAACCCTGCCTATTCCCGAAACAGGGGTTCTACTTAGAACCCTCAAAAAAGGGTTCTAAGTAGAACCCTTAGGGGTTCTGCCATGTCGACAAGCTGAAGAACCCTTAAGGGTTCTTGTTAGAACCCTTTCTTCTTAGAGTGTACAGGTGATGAAATAAACAGCCTGGTAAACACGAAACAACAGTAGATGGTAGTATACTACCCCAGGATGTAGGAAAAGGCCAGCTATACATATATAATATAGGTGCTGAAATAAAGGTAGCCTGGTAAAACACGATACAGTAAATTATAGCTCAAGCAATGCACTAAAATGTGCATACCTCGATGACAAAACCTATAGAGCTGTATTGGGTATCCATATATTGGACGGGTTTGATATATTATTGGACATCTATATAGATCTACAGTTGTACATTGGTATAGATCAATTGTACACTATTGGTAGACTGACTCTATCGTATAGAGAAACATCTACCAACAAGTTGTTCACTTGCCTGTCAAAAGCATATATATATTATATATTTCTCATTGAGTTATTAAAGATTAATTCCAAATCTAAAGACATTTCTGAACTGAAAAATGCCCCGCTTTATGAAACTAATGAACCGTGTCCATGGTTTGATACTATCTACATTAGAGGTTTCATGAGGAACATAAATTAATGTTTTCTATGGCCTATAATGCTGATAAACCACTGGCACCAGTGCTTTGAATGGATCACCAAGATATTAAACCACCAATTTCCGAATTATTATTGCTATAAATTATCAGTTGTGTGAATAAGGAGAACATCCGGGACTATATAATATACAATTAAGGAAATGGCCCAAGTTATATTCTTTTGGTTTCGTAACATTTTTATCCAATTCTCATATATATATGTGCGATCTAGGCTCAGAGTTAAGAGAGTCCCTTCAAACTGAGGAAAAGACTTTCACTCCAAACCGCAAAAATACAAATCGAATCCCATCAGGACGCCATTAGCGTAGTAGGCGTCCAATCACTGGTGTGCCATTTTTATCTGATCTGGGAAGCTCTGAGCCTAGACTAAAAAAAAGTACCTCTATGAAATCAGTTCTGTTTCTGTTTGTGTCGGCAGCCCTCAGCCTTCTGTGGATTAATCTTAATGATAATACTAATTTTGTATTTTGCATAATTATGATATATTCTATCGAGAGAATCTGTTAGAAATTCAACATCGAAAAACAGTTTGCAATTTAAGATTTGATGATTATACTGTTGGTATAACTATACCATAGGGCCATACAGTCAATAGATCTCTCCATATATACATATATGGGTAAAGTCTCAAGGCAAATAACCCTATTCCAGCTAAGATGATGACAGAACAGAGTACGGTACTTGAGAATAACTTTTCTTCCATAATATTTGTGAACTCGTTTGTCTCAGATATAGTTATATAATATAAACACTCGAGAAAAACATCATGCAACTGTCGATTCATGAGACAAACACCATGTGTATACATGTATGTATACATTACGTATCTTTGTATGTCTCAGTGTAATGACACTCCAACACATATATGATATGAATACAACCGAGATATTAATTACTATAAGTTAATGGATACAAATGGGTGAAGTCTTGAGAAAATGTACAATCGAGATCTCAGCACAGTTAGTAAATTCTGCTTAACTTGGCTGAATAAATACTAGGTATATCGCACTATATTTGGCATTGCCTTTGATTCAAGAATTATGTTTGTTATGGTGAACGGTAATTTAGGCCACCTTTTTCTCTTAAATTTGGTTTCATTGAGATGATTGGTGAAGGCCAAGACTTCAGTCATCTGTGAAGTTTTACAGAAGAATGATTCATAAGTCGCAAAATTTATATTTTTCAAATGTTTCTTAGGGTGAATGTGTATGCATCTTATTCACAGACTATGTATTTAATATAACAATTATATGCATGTATGTGAGGTTATCCTAAGGAGTATATATTCAACTACTTTACTAGTAATTTTCCATTAAGAAACATCGCTAACATTTGTACATGCATCAACAAATACAGAAATACTTGTTGGATGTACTAATGTTTACTACCATTGGAATCAGCTTGATCTGATCATTCCAAATATGATGATATCTCAAAGTCCATTTTATGCGATCCATTTCGCTGCGGCACATGACATAAGGTTTGAGTGCCCAGCTGTAACGTTGGTGATGATGTTTTCCCAGTAAGAGTATATGGGTCAGATTTTCAGAAAATGTACAATTCACCTTTACCAATCTTCTTAAATAACCCACATTTAAGACAGAAGTAAGCTTCAAAATGCGGTTTAACATAACAGAAGTGATACTTTAAATAAATGTGATACCAAATATACTCAGATATACCCAAAATTTATATTTTTTTAGCAGAACTTAGCAGAAATTACTAAATATGTGGAGCTGCCAATTGTAAATTTTCTGAAAATCTCACCCATTATATAGCAGGCGGAGAAGACTGAGCTCTACAAGGAGCTCCTAGATGGGATCAGTGCTTTAATCACCTGTAGTTGGATTAGTGGGTGTTAGTTTAAGGGACCAGGCGCCATGCTGGACAACTTAACACAAATCCTTGTTTACTCTATAGTGAGGCGGGCGTTGACCAGCCTGTTAGCTCGGTTACACCATAGATCATGGGAATAGTGACTGTATACACATGTATAGTGCTTAATACACATTGTACAGGTTTAGTAGGCCTGGGGCATCTTGTGTAAGCTAAGGACAGGACATTTTCGAGGGATTCTTTTCAGTTTGTAATAGGCTTGAAATTGTGGGGCAATCAACAAACCCTTCCCAATCAACAAACCCTTCCCAATCAACAAACCCTTCCCAATAAGAGCTTCCCAATCAACAAACCCTTCCTAATCAACAAGCCCTTCCCAATCAACAAACTCTTCCCAATCAACAAACCCTTCCCAATCAACAAACCCTTCCCAATCAACAAACCCTTCCCAATCAACAAGCCCTTCCCAATCAACAAACTCTTCCCAATCAACAAACCCTTCCCAATCAACAAACCCTTCCCAATCAACAAACCCTTCCCAATAAGAGCTTCCCAATCAACAAACCCTTCCTAATCAACAAGCCCTTCCCAATCAACAAACTCTTCCCAATCAACAAACCCTTCCCAATCAACAAACCCTTCCCAATCAACAAACCCTTCCCAATCAACAAACCCTTCCCAATCAACAAACCCTTCCCAATCAACAAACCCTTCCCAATCAACAAAACTTTCCCAATCAAAGTGGATAAGATATTATTTGAATCAAGTAAATATCAGGTACACTTCATCCAATAAAGTTAAGAATATTGAATGTATAATCCCAATAATAACCTGAATATAGTGATTAAATAAAATATAAAGTTGCGAGGCCAAAGCGAAACTTTTTAGATTGGATGTCCGGAGTGTAAATCTTAGAAACCTTACTAAAGGCCCTAAGTTGAGAGTACCACCCCCTAGAACAGAGAAATTCAAAAAGTCTTTTCTATACCAGGCGCCGACTCTATGAAACAGTCTTGATAGGGATGCCAGGAGCATCCAAGACCTGGTCACATTTCAAGACCTGGTCACACTTTAAGAACTTGAAATTATATCCCCCAGGATGCTGGGACTAACTTCCCTCATTTGACTGTTTGGAACAGTAATGTGCTGCTCCATTGTCTGCACATTATATCAATCACAGCAGCTGAGGGCTGTAAGAAGCGAGGGGATCTATTTCCTTTAGTCAACATCAAATTTCCTGTTGATGTTTGCCGGAGGTGCTACATGGCATGAAACAACCAGAATACCACAGAACGGTCCAGTATACTTTTACCAGTCCATTATAGCATTACCAGTCTGTTATAATTTTATATTGTGACCAGAAAATGGACCAATCACTGACCAATCACTGACCAATCGCTGACTAAATCTGTACATGTAGCCAGTCCCTATCTAATATATTCCAGGCGCTCAAAAATGCTTAGAAGTTATTCCGAGTGCAGCACACTATTGCTAGGTTCTCCTCTCAGACTTGTTTAACGTAGGGATTTAAATAAGTTGAAACTTTGTTTAGGAATAACAAGTGGATTATTGTGTCAGAGAGTAAGGCAATGTTTTTTATCTAAATTTAAAACTAGGTTCAATATACAGATCAACACAGGTAAACGGATTTGAATCAACCCAATTCCAAACAAATGAACCGAGACATATAATTGTATTATATTATGATATTATAATTGTTTAGCCTGATTTAGCAAAATATATGTATAACTGAATGCATACAGCTGCCGATTGTACATTTTCTAACGTTTTAACGCAGAAATCTGCTTCATCTCCAACAAATGAATATTTTCTTTTCATTAATCTTATTGAGTATAATTTCATATTTGTATATTAATATCCTGACATTCATGAGTCATTTTGATTCATGGTTCAGTGTGTCAGCAAATGTACAATTGGCAGCTACACACGTTAAAATTATTCTAAATTAAGCTAAAAGATGATAAGCACTAGGCATATCTGTATACATATGATATTATCTTGATTCGAAATATCTGTTTGGTTATGTTGAACTGTTTTTTCACTTAAATTTTGTTTAGTCGTGAAGATTTGTGAAGGTGAATTGTACATTTTCTGACGATTTGACCCAGATAGTGTTAAGGGCCTAGTCCGCTAAGCCGATTCTCATGCGATTTTGCGCCGCAGAGGACTCTTTTCCACTAAATTTGTGAGAATCGCATGAGAATCGGCTCAGTGGACTAGGCCATTTACTACATAAAGAAAGCCGTGATGACTCTATGTAAACTGATAGAAGAGTTGATAGACAGACTGACTCAACTCACAATGGGTCACAATTTTGAATGGTTATAATGATTTGTAGAGGAGAGCCGCCACTTGGTCAAATACAATAGTCCCATGTATCTTGGTGAGGAACGGGATTCCACCAATATTATTGGCAAGCATCCATGAGAGGATTTATGGGTGAAGTCTCCAGAAAATGTATAATTCGCCATAACAAATTATCTCAAAAAGCCCAAATTTAAGACGAAAATGAGATTTAAAATACAATTCAACATAAACAAACAGGTTATTTGAATCAACGCTATACCTAATGTCCTAGAATGTACCTATACTAGTATTTATTAGTTTTTTTATCTAATTTAGTAGAATTAAGACAATGTGTAGAGCTACTGTATGATTGTACATTTTCTGACTTAGGGTTCATATATCAAAGGATTAATGTCTGATATTGAAGGTCTACTCATACAATCCTTAGTGCATAATCCTGAGGTGAGGTCGGGGAATTATGCACAAATAGTGCACTGTACAGCCGGCTCTGAATGAAGGTTATTAATCCGTGTAGTCTCAGCCTAAGGTGGTGGGAGAGAGGAGTAGACACGGCCAAGGCACTGATCAATTCAGATTGCTGAGTAGTGATGATCCCATTAGAACGCCGAGTCTTAGACCAGGAAACTGATTAGCGAAGTAAGCGTCTAATCACTGATATATCATTCTTATAGATCTGATCTAAGTGTTTGAACCTAGACTGTGTGTCACATTGCAGTACACTTGATTTGCTTATTTTAAAGATATTCCACATAAATTGTCCTCACTTTTATCATTGCCTGAATGGCTTCTTCAGAATTGGTAAATCTAAATAGCAGCACGGATTTATGTGGAATAGAGGGTAGCCAATAAAAATGTAGCGCTGTTCAATTCATGTCAGTCTATTGGGGCGTGTTTCATAACAAATACTAATTACTTAATATTTTCCTTGCTTATAGGTATTCGTCCTTGCTAAGTAGTTCCTAAGGAATTTTAGGGAAGGAATTTTAATTTTGAATAGGAACATATTTATTCAGGTAAATGTATTGTAAAATTAACATTGTTTTTTCTCAACATAACCCGATCTAATTCACAATGTGTTTTTCACTTTATGTAAACAAATTTCAACAAATGATCAATCTACAGTCGTTCGCTGTTTACTTAGGATAAGAAATTAACTTGAGTAAGTTTTCAATACCTCATTATATATCATATATTACTTTGTTGTTTTTAGAAAAATGTTTTTCGTTGATTTCATAACTAAAAACCGCCATAATTTTATTTTGCGCACAGTGCATACTATTTTATTCTACAGCACACATCTCGTACCAGAGCAAAGACAAATAGCTTAGCAAGAATCTTTTTAAGTAAGAATTTGTTATGAAACGGGCCCGACAAGGTACTCCAGACACGGCCTGTCAATGCGTCGACTGGTGCCCCATTTACACTGAATCATATTTGTTTAATTTATTGACGGAACGCATTATAGGTCTCATATAGAGTTGACTTAATAACTAATCATATGCGAGTCAGGAGTCGGAAATTGTACAATCGGCAGGTCTGCATAGTTAGTAAGTTGTGCTATATTAGGCTGGGAGCTGAATCCTATATAACTTTATACCTGCGTATTATGTTACATAGTACAGGAGTGATCTAAAAGTCGGTTCGGTAATGGTGAACTGTATTTCAAACCTCATTTTTGTCTCAAATTTGGGTAATTTGAGGTTTGGTAAAGGCGAATTGTACTTTCATACACAATTTCAGTCGCACATACAGGAAAAACTGGATTTATATTCACATAAGTCGAATGTCTAAGGCAAATGAAGAATCTACTACTAACAAACAACAAATATCGATACAGAAGCTAAACGGTAGAAAAGTAATGTGATTGGCAGCAGTCAGATGTTCTTTAATTAGATTTCCCTGAATACCGTATTACAGGTAATAAAGTTGTGATGTAATTACCTACATCTACTTCAGCACCCAGCTTACAGACAAGTCAGGCTCATACTCAAGGACAGATCGTACTAATAATACAGTCATTGGGTTGGGTTTGTTCAGTTTGGGTTTGGTATTCATCTGTAGGCTTTTCAGTTTCAGTGGAGCCCCTTCAGTGTAATTCCTCTTACTAAATATTCTTAACGGTTACAGTATCCAGTTTCTAAATTGATAAACATTTCTGTTTGGGAGGCTATATATACATCTAAATGACCTAGAAATTAGTGTCTGCATGCAGGCTTATGGTGTTAGAAGGTGGGCGGTTCGCTTTCACCAACCTACTGAATTGCGTCTTTAAGAAAAATATATTTAAGGCACTTACCAGTCTCGGTCCACTGGCCCGACTTCCCCCGACTGCCACCCGTCGAAAATCGGCTCAGCTAATTATGACAACAACATCTTACCAAGCTTACTCATTATAACTTGTAGGGCTGCATTTATCAATATTTTGCTGCTGTTATATGTTAAGATTGCATTCACAACTGTTAGGACAAATTTATTGATATTATGACTTGTAGGACTTAATTCATCAATATTCTGCTGCTGCTATTATGTTGAAGTTGAATCAGCCAAGAGACAACGACTGTGTGAGCGATATTAAATGAAGCCAACACAGGGAAGGATTTTGGAGGGTTTCTTAAATATAAATGTGTAGATTTATGAAACCCTGGAGTAAAAAGAATCTGACACAATCTGTTATCTGATAATGCAGCTTTATATATATAAGAATTTGAAGTCAAAGTCCTCTATAGAAATTGTGTGCCCATGAGCGATAATACGTAAACCCACAATCTGAAAGTCTCCTACATTTAGTTGTGAAGTTATATGAACCTTGCAGCAAAAACAACTGGACAAAATCCCCCAAATGTTGGGCAAATGTCTTTTGGATGGGTTGAAAAAGAATGGAACAAGAAGTAGAAAATCGTTTAGTTTTTGACTGACATCAACTGAGAAACTCAGAGTCTAACTCCAATACAAGTGGACCCGATCTAATCATAAAACAATTCCTATTCTGAGAATGCAGCTCCAATGGAGAGAGTGGGTATAACAGGTGCTACAGTAGTAGGTATTCAGTGGGTGGGTGGGGCTTATATCCCACAGACCGTAAACTGATTAATGTATTACTGGCTGTTGGTAATGAACAATAAGGGGATTGCTCTCCGCACGTGCTCACTCAGTCAATCAGGTCTATAACTAATTAGGTTTGATTTAATCTTTGTTTATCGCTTAGTAAAAAGGCTTTCGGTTTTAGAGTGTGTATAGATGGGAGCCCAGGGCCTGTGTCCCTCCTCTTAGCAGTTGATATTCCACCAGGATGATTAGTACGAGCAGAAATACACATTTCTTAACAATTGATTCCTAAATTTGCAGAAAATTGTTGATGAGGTGCCATTTGCCTTTCAGCTTCATGTCTATCTCTCAGAATCGTCCTTGTTGTCTTCTCTGTTGCTCACCAGTGTATTAACCCATGCATTAGCTCATCTATTAAACCATCTCTTCATTTCTTTGTCTGCCTCTCCTTTTCCTTCAATCCTTAAATGGTTTTCCAGGGACTTCGAATTCTGTCATGTCCAATGAATGGTATAATTTGTTAATTTTATGTATAACAATTCAATATCAGAGGCCTTGGCGACATTTCAAAGTACCACTGTATGAATATATTGGGAGAAATTCGAATCATGTGGAAGTATTGGTCAAAGAATAATCTTTATATACAGCACTGAGAAAGGTGATATTTTACCAAGTTAGTATGTAAAGGCCTTATGTCTATTGGCTCCAATTATATGCATATTCCATTACTGGGTTGTGCGCATGCCTATTTTCGGATATATAATATATAACATGGAATATGAATGAGCTATATTTCCAGAGTATCGAAAATAGGTAATGTATTGTAGTTCTATTATGAACTCATGCAATAACAGTCAAATAATTATGAACTCATAATGTGAAGTAAAGGGTGAACTGTACTCACTAAGTAAGCCCCCTAGATTCTTATTATTACATTATATAATGAATGAATGATTTCTTTATATGTTCTGAGTATCTGACCCTAATAATATACACGTTGACGTTTCCAATCAGGTCAGATGAGCAGAAAATGCCCCATAGGCCATGACAGATAACATACAGCCCTTCCCACCAGAGCATGTTTTGGCAATTGGTTAAAAAAAAAGTCAGTTTAATATCAATCTATTCTTTGCTAATTTTCAGATTGACAGAAACAAGTGAACACAAACAAAATGGCCGCCAAAATGAAAGCTGCCCTGACCAGGGGGTCCCTGCAGGCTGACACCAAGTCGCGACGTCGCATGAACGTCATGTCTCAGAGCGGTATGATATCCGACACCGCATCCACAGTCAGCGCCTCACAACAGAGCGTCTATGGAATGACGCGGGAAAACCTGAAACTAGAAAACACCTACAAGATGGAGCCAGATGCGAATTTCGCGACGAAGCGCGTCTCTGACGCGGTATCCAGCGTACTGGAGTCATACCTTAGTGACTACACGTATGAAGCCAAGTCGTGTGCCCGTCTGACCTGTGATCTGTCGAACATGGTTAAGGCAAGGGTAAAAGAGATGGGATTTGACAGATACAAGTTCGTTTGTCAGGTTGTGATCGGAGAGAAGGAGCAACAAGGAATAAACATTGTGTCCAGATTCCTCTGGGACAAGAAGACAGACTCTTACGCCACTGGCACTTATTCTAACGGTCGGATATACGCGGTTGCTACAGTGTATGGTCTTTACTTCGAATAACACAACAGGATAAATGTACAGTTATATAAAATAACCATTTTGTCACAACTAGAACTTACATATAGTTTATATAGATGTAATGTAAGGACAGAAGAGCCAGTAGTATATTTGAAGCAGATCAGAAATGAGTTCCCAATCTTTATCCATCGACCATATTTTGTTGGAAAACTGTCTAGAGCTAAGAAGCATTAGGAACTTATATTAACAGTACAGACAGATCTATTCTATTCGCAGGATAATTAATTCCATCTGAAATTTAACATGAACTTCAACGATATATAAACCTCCATGCCGTCCATGCTAAAACAATGTAAATATCTTTTATAACATGAACAGCGTCAAAAACGAAGCAAAAATGATGGAATAAAAAGCCCCATGAAAATAAAGAAATAAACCGTATTGTATCAGATATAATGTGCCATAATTTTGTGTGCGTCATTGATGTAAACACTTTTTTAAATTAGACCTGTGAAATACATGCATTAATTATCTTCGTAAATTCTTTTTACTGAAATTATCGACATGTTGCTACTTTTACATATTTTAAAACGAATTTGTAGGTGATTCAGCAGAAAAAACAGCTGAAAGAAACAACAGTAACATAACTGCAAACACCGCATGGTAAGATTTTGGGTTACACTAAAATGTAAATCTGGACATATGTATATATAGTCTTCCATAGTAAAACCAGCAGGGCAAAATGTCAGTGAAATGTTATACAGATGGATAGAAAAAGTCTTGAATCAGATTTAGAAATTTTCCTATTTTGATCGATGTTGGCTTCAACAGATACTATCAAAAAATAAATGAGTCGAATTTTCTGAGAATGTACAATCTAAATGATTTATGAATTAATCTTTCAAGGGCAAGTCAAAATATTGTCTTTCCAAAAAGAGGATCTAATCATTTCATATCAAAAAATGAAAAACAATAAACATTAATCAACATAATCTCCAAGAAAAATTTCCATCAAGGAAAGCAGAAATGCAAATTCTCAAAAATTCGACCCATATAATATGATCTATGCAAAGACTAATGATAGTTAAATAGTATGTAAAGACCTGTGAATACTTCTCCATACATACACATATATCATCATTTACATTAATTTTGTTATTACAAACAAAAGTATTTCCATGAACAGTCACTATGTCTTATGATTTCTTATTCTTTCATGAGAGAACAACAGTGGTTGTAGATAAATATATTTTATTTTGACAATAAATAAATGAATTGTTTCCTTATATAAATGTGTTGATAAAATTGACAAGTTTTTTTAATTGATTTGATTATACGTGAAGATGGATATTGAAATAAAATAATTGATTTATAATTGATAAAAGATTAATGGTTGAAGCATTATAGAAATATAACAGTAAAATATATTGTAAAACGGTTCTGAATTGTAGGAATGGGAGGGTGGAAAGCGAAGTCCAAAAGAGTGGTTTGAGATAGGTAAATGGTAGTTTAGTGAGGATGGGTGATTGGTTTGAGGAGGGCAGAGAGAGTTTATATAGGTGAGAGGTTATGCAATATAATTGGGTGGACAATTTGGAAGAAGGGAGGCCTGTTGCATCTTTCATGCTCCACTGATTTTTCAATATTTATCACAATTAAAAAGAACCCAAAGTTTTCTGTCAATGCTGGTAAAATCTTTGTCCAAAAATCTGGGATTACTTATTTTCTAATGATTAGGAATAAAGTTCGACTCTCTGCTTTCGGAGGTGGCTTCAATGACTAAAAGTGATTCCCTCCTATTGATATAGTCTAATATTACTATTTAGTACATGAAAGAGGAAAAATAAACATGACATAAATTTTCCATTACAATCTCCCCTTTTAACAAAGTTCTAATCAATAAAAATCACTTAAAATGCACTCTTAGCTGTACATGCGTGAATCTGCGCATTTTTTCTTTTTGCCTCATACACCAGTAT
The DNA here is from genome assembly GCA_942159475.1 of Sthenelais limicola. Lineage (NCBI taxonomy): Eukaryota > Metazoa > Annelida > Polychaeta > Phyllodocida > Sigalionidae > Sthenelais > Sthenelais limicola. Next base: position 40,556,706 of record OW804102.1, read on the forward strand.
ATGACAAACCCAAACATGTCCCTAATTTCCTATGGATTCTGAAGCCATTAAGAGCATGTGAATAGGAAAGAAGTGTCTCCAGGACATATGATAGCTTTAGAGTGTTTATCTCAAGTATAGTGATTACATTACAGGATCTTCCATAGTTCATAATGTATCTCTAACGTAATAACACTCGGGTTAAATTTTCTGAGAATGTAAATCCTAGGTTTGCTTGTTGGACATTATAATTTAGTTTTTACTTTAGTTAAGATCTATTTATACAGGGACAGCATTATAACAGTTATAATTCCTTTTCCCAGCCATTACTGAGGTTAGAAAATACTATTATGATATTAATAACAAAATAATAATAAAAATGTACGTCGCCCTGGACTACAATACTATATCGCTCTAGGGCAAATCTACCCTGACCAATATGAATGTGCTCTTGTGATATTTGTATAATTGTAAATTTCACCATGTATAACACCGTATGAGCCATTTCATCAAATTAAATTAGTGGGAATGAATCTTTGAAGTCAATGGCCGATGATTTACAAGCTTTAAAGGATATGACTTATCACCTTATCTTCGTCTTATCTTCACACGTGGGAGGGCTAGACTGGGTTTAATCAGAGGGAGGGCCGGGGGGGGGGGGTATATACACTTTATTTCTGTTAAAGATGCAATCCCAGCTCATATGATAAAACAATCTCAACGCATTTACTCACCCCTTACATTTAGTTGCTGCTAGATTAACGGTAAAATTCAAATTTATGACTCAATTTTTTTGTATTTTCATGATTGAAAGCATGTATAGGCCTAATAAATTATTCACATTCCTTCAATTTTCACTCCTGCAATTTCACTCAATTCAATTTTCACTCCTGCAATTTTCACACTCCTTCAACCAACTCATTAGTTAACCTTATATAAATGAAGCCACCCCAGCAAAGTATTTCGGACGTGCGACAAAATATTAATGTGGACGTTTGTATAGCTCTGAAGGAGTGTCTTGCGAAAAGAATCTCCACTTCTTAATCATTCCTAATGAAAGAATGATGTCAGAAAATCATATCTTTAAAAGTATTGCAGAATTTTGCCACGGTCAATTTCTGCCTTATTTCTTATGCTTTCATATATATATAATAAAATTGCATTAAATATACATTTAGAAAATATCCCACAACCATCACGTGCATAAGGCCCAGAAGTGTATAGATTCAGTGTTATATTTAAGGAGCCAACCGGCCTTTTTATTGCCCAGATGTGACAACATTAATAGCATACATTTTACAATTATTAAACAATAATTTACGTTTATCCTAAATAACGATGTACATGTAGCGGTCCAAATCACCTCATATCTTTACCCACAGTTCTCCTGGAAAACTGCTGTAAAGAATGCAGCTTTTACTAAGTGATATTTGCATGTTGTTGCCCCCTCCCAGCACCGCCCCCCATACACACATTCTCACTTCTATCTCCCCCTGTCTAAGGATCCGCTCCTATACTAGTAAGTAAATACAAATCTAATACTCTCACAGCATTGATCTGAAAGCATTCGTAGGAATCAGAGCCTCGTGATTAAATCCTAAATTATTATCCAAATTCAGGTAAGTCATATATTCTTTTCCACTTGTTAAGAGCTGCCGGGACTTCTATATGATTTATTTTCATGATTGGTATAAGTAAAGTAGGTGAGGGGAGTAGCGGGCAGAACCTTCCGTTACTTACAGTCTGTGATGTTTAAATTCTGATAAGTCTGAGATAAAATCCACACTGTCACGTCTTCCACTTACGTAGATAGACAGATACTTAATTGAATCTAAAACGTACAATGGGTGATATAGGTTCTTATATATTGTCAGGTCTTCCATATATACCAACAGAGAATTTTTCATAACAACAAAATTGTATTTAGAGCCTTTCCTAATGAGGTAAATATAAATATGATAATTGTAGAGTTCAATAATGTCGTACAAGGTCACGGAAAAAAAGTACGAATCTCTGGTTCAAATTGTAAAAAGAGTTCGACTCTGAAGCCCTGAGGGACAAAACTGTTTATTGTTGCTATATTGTTCAAAACATAGCAGTTATGTACACTGAACGGTCAGTGGAGAAGTACAAAAAAAAGAAAACCCCCCAAAAATACAAAATACAAGGGACACGACCCACTTGTCATTAGCATTGAAAGAGCCTTGATGGCAGGTTATGTTAAATAAAACCTTTTTTTAAAAAAAACCCAAACCCTTTGGTTTACAGTACTAAGCAGGCGCGGTGAACCGGGGGGGGGCAAGGGGGCACTTGCCCCCCAATAATTATATGGGGGGGGGCCTGGCCCCTCCACCAATAATTTGGTTAAAATGTAAACAAATTATTTGCCAAAGTATAGACGCTTATAATGCAAAGTATACAGTGGTAAGAGTAATGAAATCATAAATAATAAGTTCAGAAAGTTCAAACATCCTTCATGTAAAAACTAAGAGAATCAGTAAAAAATCATTGTTCTGGCTGATGCAAAACTTCTTCTTTACAAAATCTCTTCAGTGGAATGTTTGTAGGGCTGAGTGCTTTAAAACATATTAATGTATGTACCAAATTTCAAGACGGTGAATTAAAGATATCCATGCCTTACAAACCTTTAAAATAAAGTATACCACATTAAAATTTAATTATGGTAGTATCTATAGGCAAATTAATTATGCCCGATTTCCTGATAAGGTATTGGATATGTGTGAAATATTTCGATTCTATTATACTATTGGAGTGTAATGCAAAGTCACCCTAAACACCCTTTTCACCCCGCAACCTAAGCCCCCCCCCCCCCAAAAAAAAATAAAATAAATATTGTACTAATACTAATACGCAAGGGAATAGCACCACAAGGTGACCTGATGGTTCAATTAATATAATAAATTGTACTTTGTTAAATCTTTTGTTAAACAACCTGGCCTGTAAAAATATCAGAAAAAGAAATGTGCAGCTGTGGCAGTCTTAGTTCCCACTTAATGGCCCTCAGCTAGGCTGTGGACTGGGAATCTCTGACTCTGCCGCTGATGATGTCATCAAGATTCCATGTTACAAAGGCAGTTCATATCAATTTTATTCCAGACGCTTCAAAGGCTCCAGAAAGACAAGTTGGAAAATGAAAACAAGGGAATGGTGAGTATTGTCTATTCTAATACAGCCTTGCAGGCTTCGCTTATCCAACTGATTTCTTTCTTAATCTAATGAAGCTTATATATATGAAAATATTGAAACGTTCTGTCTTATTTAAGATTTGAGACAGGAGTGTTAGTATACAACCATCCCTAATCTTGTATCTAAAATAGTAGTCGGCTACGACGACAGAATGTCAGAAAAAAATCTTCATTTATTATTCTATTCTTATCCTCATGATAATTAATTCCCATCTAGCGAAATAAAATGGCTGCAATTATCAAGGAAAGGAAATTTTCATTCTTGCAGAAATCAAGGAAAGGAAATTTTCATTCTTGCAGAACTTACCAAAAGTGAAGCCGGTGGATGGAACTACAATCATTTTCTATGAGGAGCACAATATTTTTCAATAACCCTAGCCTGTAATTATGTTCGTATCATAATACATCCGTACATACACATGCTTCCATGCTAATAGAAGTGGAATATAGGCATCACTGATGGATGGTGTGTAGTGCACAATACGTCCAAAAACAACGAAATCTATGCCAACCTTGAATCAATAGCAAAATAATGAAGTGCAAATGTTACAAGATTTATTCACAATAGATATAATTTTCTCAGCATTTGTTCAGCCCCTAATCATTTATTCCTATTGTTTCACATACTATTCAATACATTATGGAATCAAAAAATTGTAGTGATATATTGTTTTCTTATATTAGCAGCATCCTCAAACTCATTATTATCAATAAATGGAAAGCCAACAGTGGACAAAAAATAATGTGCGATCTTGTATAACTCAATGTTAATAAAAAAAAAGAAAGATATTTGTCAAAAACTAAACATGTTCTACTATTGTTCAATTCTTTTCTAACCCATTTAAAAGTCATTTGGCCAGGTTTTGTAGGATTTTGCTCAGTTGTCTTTGCATCAGGGTTTCACAAAAGATCCAAATTTATATTTCTAGGAGCCACTGAGCTCCTTTCCTGCGGTTGCTTTACTTATCGCTCGCCGGCAGCCATTTTCTCGGCGAATTCGAAAATTCTTGTGTAAAAATATAGCAGCTGCAGAATGTTGATAAATTCAGTCCTATAAGTCATAATATGCTGAACTATAATAAGATGCCATTGTCGTAATAGCTAAGAACGCAGCAGCTACTGTATTTTGTTAAATATCCCAAAAATCTGTTTAATAGCATGAGGTCGAGAATGACATGACGTCATCCTGAATTGCCGGCTCGCACACATGATTCCGGATAACTTCGTATCATGGTAGGGTTTCATTCTATAGTATTGTGTACAACCACTCATCGTGATATAAAAGAGAAGCTTCAGCCTGAGGGGGTCTGATTCTACAGCTGTCTACCTCTACATAACACTATTATAATAGTAAACTTCAGTGTAACTGCCATTAACTGCAATAGAGAAGCAGATTGCTACACTCTATACGCGTCCTGTGGGCAGTAAACATCAAAGCCCTCTATGGTTAACTCTATGGCACACCGCTGCCTACAGGACAAGTATAGAGTGCATGTTGCTATATACCGTGATAGTATTCACCAGGGGGAGCCACTGGCACGACCAAGTGTAACTGTGATCGGGGGAAGAATCCTTGCCATGGAGTACTTTTAGAACTGAACAGTGGCAGACGTGTTCCTTATTCTCCTCTCACTTTCACCAGCTAAATAACTAATCTCTTTTATTAGAAAAATACATCCAATAATATAACTGGTGGAGATTGTTGTCATTGAAACTGATACCTGATTTCTAATCATAAGAGCACTGGATTGTATTTGTGAATGAGAAGGATGAGTGTCTGAGATAAATGCAGTCCCTAATAGAGAGTTAGAAGAATTTTGTTTTTAATGGAGTAAAAGCAAGATGACCATAGTGCGGCGAATTTGATTGACTATAGGCCTACATGCTTTTTAAAGCAATCCACAACCCGCCCATACATAACCTTATATGCCTGGGGCCTGTTGTATAAGTTAGATCTATTTGTAAAAAAATATAGAAAAATTCCTTCCTTCGGTGGCTAGGAAATTCGGTGGGTAAATTGTATAGTTCATAAGGCAGGTGGTGGAAACACCGTCTGACGGCGACATCATGAAATTGTAATGACTGTCGAATAAATAAAGAAAAAAAAAAGAAAAAAAAAAGGAATAACGATTCCTATACCCACCATTGTGTTTATATATATAAGCTGCTCCTACCAGCTGGGATTCTTTTCCTTCCTACAGGTGAAGGAATTACAAATAGTTCCTTTTAGGGTGGTCTCCACTGGCTGCGGTAAGCTCTGTGGTAAGCCTTGCGATGGTGCTGAGATGGTGAGAAGTGACGAGGTGATCTCTGATATATACAAACATACATGAAAAGAAAGAAAGGGGTTAAGCAAAACATGGCGGGAAAAATGTAACATAACATATCAAGCAAAATGTTTCATTCACAATTTATCTTCTATACATGAAAATACGACCTACGTCACAAACAAGTATTAAGTTAACCAATGATCTATTTAACTATTTATCTATTTAACTTTTCAATTAGTGCCAACTTAATGTAGCTCCAAAGGAAACGTTTTCTCAGAATCAAATACTTGTCTCTGATGTCAAGTTATAGTTACTGCGATTCAATGGACAATACATTTTGGCTTATTCAAGAGGGAATTTAATTATCAGAAAAAAAGTCTTCCTTTTTTCCATGCATTGAGGATATTCTATTTGTTTATGATAGTTTTTTATTTAATTCTTTCTTTTTTCATATTGTTTGAAAATCAATCACTATATTTTCCATATATAGTACAGTACTTGATAGATATAATCAAGGAAAACATAGCCAAATACCAGAGAATTACATGATTTGGATGTACATGAGGGGTGCACCTCGCACCCCTTGAAAATTCGCCCCCCACCCCCAGAAATGAAGAGGTAATCCATCATGGATCGCCCATGGTGAATCGCCAGGACCGTCAAGGCGAATACCCACAATTAACGACCAGGGCCCACAAGAATAAACAGCCAGGTACAATCATGGATTGCCCATGGCCAAGGCAATTAAGATTCCCTCATGATATAATATTGCTTTAATAAATTTTATCAAAACAAATTTCTTTATTCACACATACTCTTTGTCAAACTGCTTTCTCTACTCTTGTCCTGTGTCGTGATTTGTTTTTAATACCGATGTATAAATAAATAAATGAATGGAATAATAAATTTCTCAATTATTTCAGACAAACAAACAAAACATGTCATAGAATCATGTATTTATGTACATGTCCTCGTTTCAACAGGAACTAATCCCTTTTCCAAGATTTCATTAAAAAGTATTTCCTTTTCGATGGAGCATTGACGCACAGCAACCAAAGAGGAAATGCCATATAGTATGGGTCAGACCCCAGAAGACGTGTTAAATGAATTTGTTCATTTCCCAAATTTTTGGAACATTTTCTTAAATCCTTTGAAATAGTGTGTTTGAATTCCGTTAATTCAACCATGTTATTATACGTTATACTACCCAAGACACAACTCAGCAAAAAAAGTAATGAAAATTAACGGCTGTGCACTAAAGTCACTGCAGTACACCCGTAGACAGTGACTATCCTACCCCATTATGTCACTGAATATAACATTGTACTATTATAATGTAACTATGACAATTGTTTCTCTACACTACTCTGATATATTTTCACGGCTTGCGTTTAACATTGTACCAGCCCAGAAGGCAGGTTATGTTTGAATAAAGGATTTGTAAAAACAAACAAAAAAACAAATACAAAATCTAAAAATTTATATGTATACATTTGTATATAGACTGACCAGTATACACACTCCCATAAAACCTCAACACTTCCAAAGGAAAGAAGAAGCTTTTGCATTCGCGCTTTAGCTCATTTTCGTCTATTTTTCTTATTTTGAGAAATATATCCTCAATGAAAATTAGCTTTGCATGTACCACTGCACATGTCTGTTCCAATGCATGCTGTGGTAGATTTAATTTAGGTCTGACATACACATATTTTGCAACACTTTTGTGGAAAATTGCAAGAATGCTTTCATCAATATCGTACATTCATAGCTCGTATAAATGATCTAAGAAAATCAAATGCATTACAGATCAGGAAAGATAGAGGCCTGTGTTATGGGAACACTGTTATGATGTGTTGTCGTAGGGCATAGCCCTGATCCACGCTTAACATGGCATGTTTTCTATAGATTGTATACTGATATACAAGTCCCATATCATAATTTCATGCGGATCAAGATACAAGATGACGGGCTTGCAAGTCCCCTATTGTAACATACTTTACCAGTATCCCTTCCCTTTGTATTATATAGGCACAGCTCCTGCTGACACGGTGTATTTGCTTAGCCATCCCGCACGCCTGCTATATTAGACTATATATCCACGCAATGTAATGCCACTGGGATGATATCTATATTTGTATATATGGGTCAGGGGTAAGAAATTGTACAATTTGCCTTCACAAATTCTCTCAAATAACCCAAATGTAAGGCAAAAATGAGGATCAAAATACAGTTCAACATGACTGAACAGATTTATATTCACGCAATGTCAAATATTCTCAGATATACCTAGTATTTATAATTTGTCTGTCTAATTTAGCTAAACTTACTAAATGTGAAGTGCTGCTGACTGTACATTTTCTGACCCCCTGACCCATATATGTACAGTCGAAATTGTACAATCGGCAGCACTTCACATTTAGTAAATTGGGAAAGCTTTATGAAATTGAAATGGTTAGGATATCTCCAAATACTACCGCTTTATATCAGCATATATATACAAATACAAATACAAACTATAATATAAGGATCTGAGAAAAGCATGAATTCTTGAAAACCTGGGGAATTATCCATCTTTCCTCACCTTGTTTTATTAGAATCTTCCATTCTACAGCACTCTGGATCAAAGAAAGAACAATTATTTGGGGATATATTCTATACTGGACACGGGTTGAAATAAATAAGAAAATAAATTAAATCCGCTCCAGCATTCATGTGGTACACAATGGTGTATTCGATTTTGCTATATCTTGATGTGACAACCCATAGAAGAAGGGCCTTTATTTGCACAAACAGCAGCAACACCATGCATAGGAAAAAGATGTTGAGAGAGGGGCGTGGGTGTAGGACTGTACCTTTTATCTATTCCTAAAGTACTTCAAATTTAACTCCAAATAAAGTTTTACAATAGACATAAGTAATATATATTGGCCATGAGTTTTTATTTATTCTAAATAATAATGATTCAAATTAGAATTAATAATGGAAATAATCTTAACCATTGGTGGAGGCATACAATTCGTCTTGCCCCCACTGTTGCCCCCTTCTCCCACCCTGTCCCCTCCCCCTACCCTCTCCCCCACCCTCACTCGACCTGCAAGTACCACTCACCAGCATGTAGTTATAGGTATATAGGTACAGGTTGGTGGCTTGGACTGGATCAAAAGGCGGTCTCGAAGAATAGCATCCACTTGCCTTAAGCACAATGGCAGATAACAGGATCTTCATAGTACTGTCATTGTTGGCTGTTGGCCATTACTGTGTATCAGGTAAGCCAACATTACCCTATAAATTCAATATTATCATTGGAAATCCATCACATTTACCTTCGTTTAGGTCAGGAAACGTACTCCAGAGATATATTTAAAGAATAGTTGTTATCATATATGAGAATGCACTTGTACTATTTTACAAACTTACACTGAAAAGAACACTATTGTAATGTGTATATAATAATGCTGATTGAGATAAATCAGAATCAAAGAAATCCAGATAGGTATATTTTTATGAAGGAAATGTTTGACATCCGTCTATCATGTGAGCTGAGGGAATGTTGGTGCACTGTTAGGTGTTTAAACCTGAGATGAAGCCTAGGGATTATGTGCAAAAAGTGCATTAACAGGCCCGGGGTTTTTAATCCTTTTAGTATCTGCTTAAGTTGCTTATAGCCCCAAAGTTGTTCAAAGGACCTTGATACATGATACTATATTATCATTCTCATAATCAACTAACCCATCATTCCCTCAAAGAAAACAAATCATTGGTGCTATAGTAATGGTACATTGTAATGCAGTACATTGTAATGCTTAATTCTACAATCTGATCCAGCAGCAAGTGCTGATGCATCTTGTCCACTTCTGGCATGTAACCGCATGTTCCGCCCTGTGTGTGGCTCTGACAACAGAACTTACTCTAATGAGTGTCTTCTACGACAAGAAAAATGCAATAATCCTATCCTTTTTGAGGCATGCAGTAGGCGATAGTACTATACACTACGTTCAGTGGCTTGGTACTAATCCTATATTATAAGTCTAATCCAGCTACATATCAAAACCAAGTTACACTATAATGAACTAACTTACTCTACCATTTCTGATAGTGGTGTACTCACCAGTACACTCTAGCATAGAATAAGAATTTAATATGAACTCAAAATCCTAATAATAGTATACATTATTTCTGTATTTGCTCAGTAAGAAATTAAACAAAAAAAAATTGTTGATGTGCTTCATATTTTTATGTCCATGTTTCTATGTGCACAAAGTGGTAGAAATCCATTTCTACTACCAACAATACATGCATAAATGATTCAAGTCAACATATATAAATTTGCATGTTGTAATCAAAATGTTTAAAATGTTTATTTTCAGCCCAAGGGTCTGCAGGGAACTGTGCCACCACTGTCTGTCCTATGATGTTCACACCTGTCTGTGGATCAGATGGTACAACATACAGCAATGACTGTGTTCTGAACAGAACTATATGTAGCAGACCAGAGCTGAGGCGAGCTTGCAATGGTGCATGTCCTTGTCCAGCCTGTAGGTTTTATTGCACTATCATATCCTTTGTGTTAATATTTCCATATCACATATAACAAGAATTCTGAGTTTCACTCAAGGAATTCTGAGTCAAACCTTGATTTCCTAATTACCAGCTTATACCTATGACAGATAGGCGCTGCCCAGTCTGACTTCTCTTTGTAACTTCTACCTTTAATTATCTCACTGTTATTGTTTACTGTAATTAAATCTAGTTCACCCATATGGGTAAGGTAAAACCATAATTGAACATATGGTAAGACATGAAGGTGGTCAGTCAGGTTAGATGTTTATGCAACACAGTAATTGGCATGAGGAGAGAGTTGGCCCAAATATAATTATGTTTGTGTGTACATAAGGTGGGCAGATCTAGTAATTACATTAAGACTACTTTTGATGCTGTGACCAGCAGGTACCAGCATGGCTGGACCTCTGTTTTTATTTTAGGCCTGAGGTGTCTGGGGGAAAGCTTTGTTCTCCTAGACAACCTGGAGCCACATAATTGGGGTGGACTAGGATTATACCTTTCAACTAGCTAAATATCTTTGACATTTTTTTACTTACCCATATACCTTTAAACATGTATTTCTCTTAATTGAACTGACCCAGGTAATGATGGAATAGTCCGAGAGTCATGGGGTCACTATTACATGATGAATGTTAATATCTCTCATTATTCCTTATGACTGTTCCAGCAAATGGTTGCCCTATCCCTGGCTGCAATAAGATATATGATCCTGTGTGTGGCTCAGATGGTACAACATATAACAATGAGTGTCTTCTCAACCAGACTAGATGTAACAGACCAGATCTGAAGCGGGCTTGCCATCGGTCTTGCCCTTGTTTATCATGTAGGTTCCAATACACCGTATTATAACAGCCTAACCTTCTATTTCACTTTATCTGTGTCTTGGTCCAACTACTCAGATCATGCTTATATTAAATTCATAGTAAAATGTTCTGAATATAGATAGCATGAATACAAATGCTTTCTTAAGAAAATGTAGTATTTCATTGCTAAATTGCTGTATATACATGTATCTTCAGTTGTTTTGTAGAGGGTGGGGTATATTTACAGTCCTAAATATGTATTCTGTGTTCTTCTGGAAGAATATACATTGGTTTCCCACAGCTATCCACGAATTCTAATTTAAACCCAGCTTCTATTATAACCAACGTGATTATTTGCCTGGCTACAATTCAGACCAGGCTCCTTTTCAATCTCACAGCATATGGGCCATGTCCAGAGAATATGTACACTCAGTGTTCACACCTTGGAATAAAGGAATGTATTATACACCAAATCAATGTTAATATCTCTCACTATTCCTTGTGTTTGTTCCAGCAAATGGTTGCCCCATTTCTGGCTGTCATTTCCTATACAACCCTGTGTGTGGATCCGACGGTACAACCTATGACAACAAGTGTGTTCTCAACCAGGCTAAATGTAACAGACCCGATTTAACACAGGCTTGCAATGGGTCTTGCCCTTGTCCAGGAAGTCTTGCCCTTGTCCAGAGGTCCCCTGGTGTACTTGGTTTGAATAAGAAGTATCAGTAAATGGGTTATTGACCACTTAGGGGATAATGAATGTTACAGATACATGGGTACAGCTCCAACGTCCCGGGCTTTTTATCATTAAATGACTTATAGCTGCTTAAAGATGACAGTTGAGAAAGCTAAGGTGAAAAAGTGTGTTGAACCAGGGAGGTATATACAAGGGAGTAGCAACGACTCATTGACTGATCCAAAATATCTGCAACTGGGACTTAATTTAGCCACTGCATGCCAGGTGACACTGCAGTATTATTGTAGGCAATAGTACCACATATAGCCCAGGTAGTTTGATTGCCCTTTACCAGGAAGAGCATAATAGGGATGCACATATAAATAGTTGGCGCTAGTAGTAGTAGTGGCATTACTTTCAACTATATGCCAGTCGCCCATATTGTTCATTGCTACTCCCTTGTATATACCTCCCTGGTTGAACACAAGAGTGTTATTTGTTCTTACATTACTGACATATTTTCCCACAGTCAGTAGATCTGCTGTCGGCTGTCCACTAAGAAGGTGTGACAGTATGTATCGCCCTGTCTGTGGCTCCGATGAAAGAACTTATGCCAATGAGTGCCTTTTCCATGAGGCAAAATGCAAGAATCCACGTTTAGAGCAATCATGCAAGAGGGAATGCCCATGTTTGAGCCGTATGTAGTGATTTTCTCATCATTTCACTTATAAATCCATTACTAGATTTCCATTTCAAATGTTCTCACCATGTTCTCACCAAGCTATTCTCACCCTATTATATTGGATACTAATAATATTATTACTACCTTTGTAACCTTTATTTCTTGATTGGCAAGTATAGATGCACCTCTGACAAATAAATCTAGTTTCTTTTGCACCAACTTCTGATGAACATTAAGCAATAGAGAAAGTATGTTTTTAGATATTGATTTTCAACCATTAGTTACTATTTATCAAAACTTCATGACATCAACCGTAAATCCCTTGTGATTGTTTCTGAAGGAAGCTCACCCGGTACATCCAGAGATGGCTGTGCACCCAGGGCATGTATTCTCTTGCTTAAACCAGTGTGTGGGTCTGATGGTAGCAGCTACGACAATGACTGTTTCCTGGATCAAGCCAAGTGTAGAAACCCTGCTCTACAGAAGGCTTGCAATGGTTCATGCCCTTGTACAACTTGTAAGTTGTAGATACCATTGCATTATAAATGTCTAACACATTACACTGTGAATTATAGTGCTTAGAAAATCGTTACAAATGTAAATGAACACTGGGCCATAGGTTGTCCAAAGTTGTGCAAGTGTCCAAGTTCCTGGGTCAAAATCCAAGGGGTGCTGGGTTTCAAAGTGATTGCCTGTATTCAAGTACTAGACTGTAATAAAAGGTAAACAATCACCACCAACCCCCCCCCCCCCTCCACCCTCCTTCCACCCCATCCCCCTAGGCCACACTCGTTCCCCCTGCCCCCAAAACAGAAATGTTATTGTAATCCATACATAAACATTTCAGTTTGCTTTATCATTAGCTTCAGCAAGAACACAAGATGATGGTTGCCCACTTCTGGCATGTAATCGCATGCTCCGCCCTGTGTGTGGCTCTGATAACAGAAATTACTCTAATGAGTGTCTGCTACGACAAGAAAAGTGCAGTAATCCTGGCCTTGTTCAGGCTTGCAACAGGGCATGTCCATGCCCAACTAGTAAGTACCCACTGCTTGAGGAATTGCTAAGGGGATCAATTGTTTACAATGTAGGTAGAAATGGGTGGTCGAGACCACATGACCCAAGCAGCACTTATTATTGGCTGTCAGACTGAAGGTGCAGCAATGTGAGTGCAGTCGAGAAAATATCTAAGTTATTAGATACGATATGGTAACATAAATTATATATTATTTCATTGATATAGATATCAATAAGATATACAGACCCAAATCCGAATCATCTTACATATTGCCACTGACTTTGTTGAAAATTAGTGACATGTTAATTCTGAGAGGGAATTATGCTATCAATATGAAAGAACTATGCTTTTAATATGAAAGTATCTCATCTATGATTTACCTAGATATGTCATATTGTTATACCTAATTGTGCCTACCCCTAAAAATTTAACTTTCTAGCTAACTCATACATGTCTGGATGCTAGCTCATTAATGATTTGTCTGAACATACAGATCTCTTTCATTCTTCTTGTGTTCCATACCATTTCGTCTTTTTATTCATCCTTAATTTTAAATACAAAAATGTTATTGAAATCGATACATGAACATTTCAGTTTCACTTCATTGCTTCTAATAATAAGTTTTTATTATGTGCTTCAGCAAGAACACGAGATGATGGTTGCCCACTTCTGGCATGTAATCGCATGCTCCGCCCTGTGTGTGGCTCTGATAACAGAAATTACTCTAATGAGTGTCTGCTACGACAAGAAAAGTGCAGTAATCCTGGCCTTGTTCAGGCTTGCAACAGGGCATGTCCATGTCCAGGAGGTAAGTATCCCCTATTAAGGGATGGCTAAGGTACTAGATATAATATAATAACATCAGATATGTATCCAAGTACTAGGCTGTAATAAAAAGTAAACAATTACCTCCAACCCATGCCTGACCCATTCCCCCTGCCCCCAAAACAAAAATGTTATTATAATTGATACATGAACATTTCAGTTTGAATTTATTGCTTCTAATAATAAGTTTTTACTATTTGCTTCAGCAAGAACACGAGATGATGGTTGCCCACTTCTGGCATGTAATCGCATGCTCCGCCCTGTGTGTGGCTCTGATAACAGAAATTACTCTAATGAGTGTCTGCTACGACAAGAAAAGTGCAGTAATCCTGGCCTTGTTCAGGCTTGCAACAGGGCATGTCCATGTCCAACTAGTAAGTACCCACTGCTTGAGGAATTGCTAAGTGGATTAATTGTTTACAATGTATGTAGAAATGGGTGGTCGAGACCACATGACCCAAGCAACACTTATTATTGGCTGTCAGACCGAAGGTGCAGCAATGTGAGTGCAGTCGAGAAAATATCTAAGATATTAGATACGATATGGTAACATAAATTATATATTATTTCTTTGATATAGATATCAATAAGATATCCAGACCCAAATCCTAATCATCCCACATATTGCCACTGACTTTGTTGAAAATTAGTCACATGTTAATTCTGAGAGGGAATTATGCTATCAATATGAAAGAACTATGCTTTTAATATGAAAGTATCTCATCTATGATTTACCTAGATATGTCATATTGTTATACCTAATTGTGCCTACCCCTAAAAATTTAACTTTCTAGCTAACGCATACACGTCTGGATGCTAGCTCATTAATGATTTGTCTTAACATACAGATCTCTTTCATTCTTCTTGTGTTCCATACCATTTCATCTTTTTATTCATCCTTAATTTTAAATACAAAAAATGTTATTGATTATCGATACATGAACATTTCAGTTTTGCTTTATTGGATCTAATAATAAGTTTTTATTATGTGCTTCAGCAAGAACACGAGATGATGGTTGCCCACTTCTGGCATGTAATCGCATGCTCCGCCCTGTGTGTGGCTCTGATAACAGAAATTACTCTAATGAGTGTCTGCTACGACAAGGAAAGTGCAGTAATCCTGGCCTTGTTCAGGCTTGCAACAGGGCATGTCCATGCCCAATTAGTAAGTACCCACTGCTTGAGGAATTGCTAAGCGGATCAATTGTTTACAATGTAGGTAGAAATGTGGGTTCAAGACCACATGACCCAAGCAACACTTATTATTGGCTGTCAGACTGAAGGCGCAGCAATGTGAGTGCTTCGGAGAAAATATCCAAGATACTAGATATGATATGGTAACATAAATTATATATTATTTCATTGATAGAGATATCAATTAGGATATACAGACCCAAATCCTAATCATCCCACATATTGCCACTGACTGTGTCGAAAATTTGTGATATGTTAATTCTGAGAGGGAATTATGCTATCATTATGAAAGAACTATGCTTTTAATATGAAAGTATCTCATCTATGATTTACCTAGATATGTCATATTGTTATACCTAATTGTGCCTACCCCTAAAAATTTAACTTTCTAGCTAATGCATACACGTCTGGATGCTAGCTCATTAATGATTTGTCTGAACATACAGATCTCTTTCATTCTTCTTGTGTTCCATACCATTTCGTCTTTTTATTCATCCTTAATTTTAAATACAAAAATGTTATTGAAATCGATACATGAACATTTCAGTTTCGCTTCATTGCTTCCAATAATAAGTTTTTATCATTAGCTTCAGCAAGAACACGAAATGATGGTTGCCCACTTCTGGCATGTAATCGCATGTTCCGCCCTGTGTGTGGCTCTGATAACAGAAATTACTCTAATGAGTGTCTGCTACGACAAGAAAAGTGCAGTAATCCTGGCCTTGTTCAGGCGTGCAACAGGGCATGTCCATGTCCAACTAGTAAGTACCCACTGCTTGAGGAATTGCTAAGTGGATTAATTGTTTACTATGTAGGTAGAAATGGGTGGTCAAGACCACATGACCCAAGCAACACTTATTATTGGCTGTCAGACCGAAGGTGCAGCAATGTGAGTGCAGTCGAGAAAATATCTAAGATATTAGATACGATATGGTAACATAAATTATATATTATTTCATTGATATAGATATCAATAAGATATACAGACCCAAATCCTAATCATCCCACATATTGCCACTGACTTTGTTGAAAATTAGTGACATGTTAATTCTGAGAGGGAATTATGCTATCAATATGAAAGAACTATGCTTTTAATATGAAAGTATCTCATCTATGATTTACCTAGATATGTCATATTGTTATACCTAATTGTGCCTACCCCTAAAAATTAACATTCTAGCTAACTCATACATGTCTGGATGCTAGCTCATTAATGATTTGTCTGAACATACAGATCTCTTTCATTCTTCTTGTGTTCCATACCATTTCATCTTTTTATTCATCCTTAATTTTAAATACAAAAAATGTTATTGATTATCGATACATGAACATTTCAGTTTTGTTTTATTGCTTCTAATAATAAGTTTTTATTATAAGCTTCAGCAAGAACACGAAATGATGGTTGCCCACTTCTGGCATGTAATCGCATGTTCCGCCCTGTGTGTGGCTCTGATAACAGAAATTACTCTAATGAGTGTCTGCTACGACAAGAAAAGTGCAGTAATCCTGGCCTTGTTCAGGCTTGCAACAGGGCATGTCCATGTCCAGGAGGTAAGTATCCCCTATTAAGGGATGGCTAAGATATGATATAGTAACATCCGATATGTATCCAAGTACAATAATGAGTATAACAAGATTTTCAAACAGCTACCACAAGGCATCACTATAGAAGATTTACTGCCACTGTCCTTAGACAGGACATACCAAAATATGATCTTTTTAAAAAACCCTTTCTTTATTTTGGAGCTGGGTTGTGGAATGCTCTTCCACCTGAAGCCAGGAGGATCCAGGACCCAACTGCCTTTAAAAGGCAACATAAAAACTCTTATCTCTAAAAGCTGTAATTACTGTTAATATTTGTATGTTATAAACACAAGCTGAACCTTTTGTAACTAGCTTATCTATTGTTGTACCTGATCAAACTCGCCACTACTCATACATATAACTTCCATCTCATTCCATCTCATTCCATCTCCACCTAGAAACCTTTTGTTCCTTATATATCCATATCCAATCGAGAAAGTGAAATGACAGGCTCGAGGTGAAAATCAGGCAATGAGCTTGATCTTTGATAAATTTGGGTTGGCAAATGCCATAACCCCTTTATAACCTCCTGGATAAATAAAATGCTTGAAAAAAAAAAGTATTAGGCTGTATTAAAAAGTAAACAATTACCACCCCACCATGCCTGACCCATTCCCCTGCCCCCACAACAAAAATGTTATTGTAATCGATACATGAACATTTCAGTTTGAATTCATTGCTTCTAATAATAAGTTTTTATCATAAGCTTCAGCAAGAACACAAGATGATGGTTGCCCACTTCTGGCATGTAATCGCATGCTCCGCCCTGTGTGTGGCTCTGATAACAGAAATTACTCTAATGAGTGTCTGCTCCGACAAGAAAAGTGCAGTAATCCTGGCCTTGTTCAGGCTTGCAACAGGGCATGTCCATGCCCAACTAGTAAGTACCCACTGCTTGAGGGATTGTTAAGCGGATCAATTATTTACAATGTAGGTAGAAATGGGTGGTCGAGACCACATGACCCAAGCAACACTTATTATTGGCTGTCAGACCAAAGGTGCAGCAATGTGAGTGCAGTCGAGAAAATATCTAAGTTATTAGATACGATATGGTAACATAAATTATATATTATTTTATTGATATAGATATCAATAAGATATACAGACCCAAATCCTAATCATCTTACATATTGCCACTGACTTTGTTGAAAATTAGTGACATGTTAGTTTTGAGAGGGAATTATGCTATCAATATGAAAGAACTATGCTTTTAATATGAAAGTATCTCATCTATGATTTACCTAGATATGTCATATTGTTATACCTAATTGTGCCTACCCCTAAAAATTTAACTTTCTAGCTAACTCATACGTGTCTGGATGCTAGCTCATTAATGCTTTGTCTGAACATACAGATATCTTTTATTCTTCTTATGTTCCATACCATTTTGTCTTTTTATTCATCCATAATTTTAAATACAGAAAATGTTATTGATTATCGATACATGAACATTTCAGTTTTGTTTTATTGCTTCTAATAATAAGTTTTTATCATAAGCTTCAGCAAGAACACAAGATGATGGTTGCCCACTTCTGGCATGTAATCGCATGCTCCGCCCTGTGTGTGGCTCTGATAACAGAAATTACTCTAATGAGTGTCTGCTACGACAAGAAAAGTGCAGTAATCCTGGCCTTGTTCAGGCTTGCAACAGGGCATGTCCATGCCCAACTAGTAAGTACCCACTGCTTGAGGGATTGTTAAGCGGATCAATTGTTTACAATGTAGGTAGAAATGGGTGGTCAAGACCACATGACCCAAGCAACACTTATTATTGGCTGTCAGACCAAAGGTGCAGCAATGTGAGTGCAGTCGAGAAAATATCTAAGTTATTAGATACGATATGGTAACATAAATTATATATTATTTTATTGATATAGATATCAATAAGATATACAGACCCAAATCCTAATCATCTTACATATTGCCACTGACTTTGTTGAAAATTAGTGACATGTTAGTTTTGAGAGGGAATTATGCTATCAATATGAAAGAACTATGCTTTTAATATGAAAGTATCTCATCTATGATTTACCTAGATATGTCATATTGTTATACCTAATTGTGCCTACCCCTAAAAATTTAACTTTCTAGCTAACTCATACGTGTCTGGATGCTAGCTCATTAATGCTTTGTCTGAACATACAGATATCTTTTATTCTTCTTATGTTCCATACCATTTTGTCTTTTTATTCATCCATAATTTTAAATACAGAAAATGTTATTGATTATCGATACATGAACATTTCAGTTTTGTTTTATTGCTTCTAATAATAAGTTTTTATCATTAGCTTCAGCAGGAACACAAGATGATGGTTGCCCACTTCTGGCATGTAATCGCATGCTCCGCCCTGTGTGTGGCTCTGATAACAGAAATTACTCTAATGAGTGTCTGCTACGACAAGAAAAGTGCAGTAATCCTGGCCTTGTTCAGGCTTGCAACAGGGCATGTCCATGTCCAGTAGGTAAGTATCTCCAATTAAGGGATGGCTAAGATATGATATAGTAACATCAGATATACTTCACTTCATTAGTCTAGAAATTTCTCATAGAATAATGCTCCAAAGCCTCCTAATATTGCAACCCACTGTGTATAGAGAATGTCAAATGTTTTACAAGCAGCTGATCAATCAAATTTGTATATACTCACTTTCTAATTTCTTGTAACTCAATTAGAAAATGCAACTTTTAGTGATTGAATAGAGGATGGAAGCATAATGACAAAAATAGCACAGCATGAAACTAATTATTATGCTGTACTGTAGAAAGAAACGTCAAATCAATCCATTAATTATGGTTGATTCTCATGAAATGGTCCCAAATGGGAAAATGTCATTTATACTAGTTTTCTTTCATAAGATTTTTCCTGTGTACTCATGCCTTATAATTAATGTTTCCAAGCTATCAAACTATATTCTGAACAAATGCGTACCTACTTTTACATACCTAAGATGAATATTTAGGAAATTAGAGCCTTTAATATGCTGAAAATATACCTTCAAACCCAAATATCAAATATATCATTCCTAAAATAAATTAAGATTACATGGAAATGTTTGTTCATTCATCCTTATGTGCCAAGAGTTTCATGAAGAATAATCATTGAAAAATATTTGCAGTAAATCTGAAATTAGATACACAGAGGAAGAGAGAAATTTATAACCCAATATGGCCATCACCGCCCATGACGCCGATAATAGGCTGTAATTAACTAAAAAATCAGCCAATGAATAATGTGTATATATATGCTTGATGAAAGGTGAAAACATGGATGTATTGAAACAGAAAGAAAAAAATCAATCGATATTTCTAATTAATCTAAAGGTCTAAGTTTCCAAAGTGGGGAAGTATTTTGTCCATCACCATTCCTGACAGCCCCCGTCACCTTCCATGACGGTATTTCTTCCTTGATTTTCATAATGATCCTATGAGTGTAGGTTTGTTTCCCATATACCATTCGCATGGGCTTGTTTTCTTTTTTGAAATCATGTGAAATGATAATTATTTTATTTTTCTATAAAAGAATGAAATGGTAACAAATATTTCTGTGACCATCACAGTCTATGACGCAATATATTTTAGGGTATATTTCCAACATTTTTCCACTTAAGAAATGCAGTTTCAGGGTATAGAAGAGTAGGATATGGGGCACCTATACTAGCAATTTTATTTCATTTCAATGACCTTTCCCAAAATACCCATTTGGAACAGTTTCATGAGAATCGACCATATACTTTTTATAAATTATGACACAGGGTTTGAAATTCTTTGATGTCACATTTACATGCTCTCAATTGTAATCCATATAATATATGTGAAGAGGGGTTTCTTTGTCTGACATGTTCTCGGAATCTATTATTTTACCAACCATTTTTCTGGTGTGTACAGTTCCGTCCACCCTCTCCAGAGGACAACGCATGTAGTTTGTGAAGGTATCTGGTTGAAAATGTGATTTTGAAGCCCTTTTTAGTTTTTTAGTTGTGTTGTATACAATTATTTCTAGCCTGGGAAAGTTGGGGAAGCCTTTGGGAGAGCCCCTGTTGGGAACTAGAAGAGATTGAGTGAGGGAAGGAGAGAATGAAAGAAGCAGAGGGACAGGGTGGGGGAAATTGGATAGGGGGAGGGACAAGAGGATAGAGCGAGAAGAGTGGGAGAGAGAATAGGGCAGGGGAGAGGAGAAGGTTGGTAGGGACAGGGAGAGAGACAGGGTGAGAGGCAAGGGGAGAAAAGGAGGAGAGGCAGTGAGAGAGAAGGGGGGATACAGTGAGAGGAAGAGGGTGACTGTCCAGAGGACGGGTACTTTGCTAGTACAGTATAAAATATGAGAATCCGCTTTTTGGACTAGGGTCTTTGCTACAAAGCATGTGAATTCTTTAAATTTCACGGATTTAGTTTACAGAACTCTTCATGTTCTACTTTGTACTTTTGTATGTGTTTTCAATCTACATAGATACCTGTTCTGTTGTTCAAAGGTTCTCGCATATATAATACTGCTGACATATGTAATAATTTGACAGGACAATTTTGATGAGTGATATTTACTTAATTGTACGTGTGTTTACATTTATCAAATATTTTATATTTTCTTATAGATTTTAAAATTCTCATTCTTATCCACTCTCAGTCAGTAGATCTGCGGCAGATGAATGCTCGCGCCTGAAGTGTAACCGCATGCGCCGCCCTGTGTGTGGTTCTGATGGCAGATCGTATGATAACGAGTGTCTCTTACGCCAAGAAAAATGTAGAGTCCGAGGTCTCTTTGAGTCCTGTCAAGGGGAATGCCCCTGTACAAAGGGTATGTTATTCCAAATATATTCATATTGAATTTTTATTTCCATCAAAATATGCTGGAAAAGCTCATCCATGTCCTGCCATGCAGGCCTTCCAGACTGCCCTTCAACTCAAAATTATCAATGATGCAACTGTAGGGCGTTTCATAAGTAATGCAGTGCACGATTGTTATGGTAGCGTAACTATGGGTCAGATAGCGATCAATTTAAGGCGCGTTCGTTCTAGTAACGCAATGTTAGTTGCCTTCAATTTTGGCCCTTAGCGCGCGCTATATTAAAATATGTCGTTCTTTATTTGGTAACAACTGTTGTAAGGTCCTATAACGCATGCTGTGTTACTTATGAAACGCGGCCCTGTAGTGTTTCACAACTACTACCAGGTTCGGACCTTTAAACTCGGCTTCCACTTACACGTCGGTCGGTACCACGCGGTCACCGTCGAACGGTGCCATGGCACATTTTGACCGACGTGTAAGTGGATACCGAGGCGACCGTCGGACGGTCGCATGGGACGGTTTGACCGTCCATACCTCCCGTTTGACCGTCCATGCTCCGGTCAAAGATGTCAGGGGGTACTTCTTTGACCGGAGGGGCAGCCGTCAAGGGACGGTCAAACGTGACCAAAGCAACATTTTTTTATTTTTTTTTTGGTGTTTGTGGCCATAACGAAGTTAGTTATTATCTTGGATGCCTCTGCTTGATACATGTAAACATTTTGCAGTGAATTTGTACATTTATTTTAAATTTATTTTATCATTTCATTCGATTTTTATTAATTTAGGGCCATTTTGACCATATTTTACTACCTATTTCGACATGTGGGTGTTTTCCTGGTGCTGAATATGCTTATGACCATTTTGGTTAATAGTTTGGACTTCATCTGTACATTTATTTTTATCATTTCTATTGATTTATGAATAATTATTGGTATTTCTAGTGATTATTTTGACTTAGAATTGGAAATATGTATGCGGCGGAGATTCTGGCACAAGAACTCTGAAAGTATGGTTCCCTAGACATAGACACCCTAGGCTAGAAAATCAAATGATGCTCGATTGGAAGAATTATTCACCTGAGTAATTCTCCCAATCAGGGATCATTTGGTTTTCAAGCCTAGGGTCTCTACAACCTGTATTTGGGATGACCACACTTGATTATAACCACTTTATTTGAATTCCTTTGCAAAAATGAAGCCGTGGGAACCATACTTTCAAAGTTCTTATGCCAGAATCTCCGCCGCTGTTGCAATAAATGTGCGTTTTTAGGCTAGGAAATAAGTAATAAGTATGGAATTTGAATATAATACACAGGGGCATTTAGAAAATATATTCTTTCTGCTGGAGAAAAATGGTTTCTACACATACACACATGTTCATTATTATGAAAAAACACAATATTTATGTTATATCTAATCTAAACTGACCTAGACATTGAAAATATCATTTTGGAATATTTGTGTCATGATCAATATTTAATTACATTTAGTTTTTTGTGGAGGGAAGATGTATATGTATGTACACTTAGATAACAAGAAAAGTTATTAGCCCACGATGCCTCTGAAACCACTTATTCCCTTAAATAAAATTCCTTGAACTGGTGTGGGAATATTTTTGGTCGCGTTACGACATGTGATATATCTCCAATATTTTTTTTTAAAAAAAATTTCATGTAATTTCGACCATTCTTATAATTATTCATGCCTGCTTGAAAAAGGTGAAACATAAATATGATTAAATATTGACGTTGATAAATTCAGGAGAGTTTGTGTACCAGTGTCGCCGTTACGCCATAGCGTCGCCGTTATGCCATAATCATTACAAAAAAGAGAGATCCCCCTGTTCCAACACAATGATTCTATAGTAATAAAACTAATATTTTTACAAAATCAAGTGAAACTTTTGGTTAGAACCATGTCCTCATTTGCCAACAAACATACATTCCCTGGCTTTGAATTTCTATGCAGTTTTGCTAGACGAATTAGTGAGTATTATATCACATTTTTACACTAAATAATTTGTAAATCGGGCTTAACGAGGCTGAAATAAGGCAAAATAATAGGGAAAATATAAGTATCTGAATCATAGTTTTAGGATCGAAACATGGTCCCAGCCTTCCCAAACTTCACGTGCATTATGCTGATAGTCCCCTCTATACGTACACCAAAATTTGTAGAGATTCAACGAATTCTATTTTTTCTTAAAAAATGGCCTTCTGAAATCAAATGCTGCCCGTTTGGGAGAATTACTCATATATATGCTTAATGGAGAATTGAAGACAAATAAGCGATTAATCAGGTTTACATATTTTTTCAAAGAAACAAAAAAGGATTTAAACTCAGAGACATGCATTTGAGAACATTTTCCAACATAAGATATGGTTTTTTTTTGCATTAAAATGAATTCTCCATATATTTTTCCACATTATGTCCTCATTAAACACTTGGAAAGGTACAAAATACTGAAAAATTGCAAATGTGGAATGAAATCCGAATAAATTATGAAATTAAAATGGGCGATTTTGGCAAAATGGACATTTTCGGGAGCCCCAACCATATATCACAAATTAATATGATATCTGGTACTATCAAGGAGAGTTTGGTAGAATCTGGAGATCGATGCTTTGCTAATCTATATGCAGAAATATGACCAGAAATGTCCATACAGTAATAAATAAAAAGTCTGGTGGTCCCTGGGGGACCGTCCGACGGTGACCATGTGGGCTCTTTTTGACGTGTAAGTGAGTGACGGTCAAAAATGGCCATGGGTGGTCACCGTTCGACCGTCGCCACTGGCCACTCTTGACGGTGGTCACGTTTGACGTGTAAGTGGAAGCCCTATTTTACATAGAACCAACCAGAAACACAAGTATTACCAAATGTTCTGTTTATTCAACACTAACCTCAGCCCGCCTCTCTTTGGATCTTGCTAGTGTCGTTCAGTGGAGCTAAACACAAGCACCAATAGCATAAAAAACATAGTTTAAGTCTAAAGTATTTGTAATCATCACGCAACTATGTATCCAGGTCGAGACCAATCATATTCTTCCATTTCACTTCCAGCCAATGCCCACAATATATTTTAACTGTTCCCCGTCTGTTTCTCCACTTGAAAAATATTTCTTCACATGACAATCTTTCCCAGTTAATTCAACAAACCATTGCCATGTCCCCTCATTCCTGTATTTTTTTTATAAAGATTTATTATGAGTATGTAATTAACTGGGGAAATAGATCCCTCGATGCTTGAAGCAAGATCTTTGACAAATATTTGTACACATAAGTTTTAATACTCACAAAAGGCATTATATCTCAGCCCGAGGATGAACCTTTGCAGGTCTATTGATAAAGTGCCTAATGAGAGTAACCCAATATATTTAAATATTATCCAATAATAGAAGTACATGTATTTCATTATCATTTCTTGCAGATGTGAGACCACCAATGCTTGGCTAACTAACAAGTATATGAGCACTTATCTACACATGAACTGGAAAGTGCATGGGCGAATATTGCATCAAGTACAAAATGTTCTACATGGTCTATCGTTACTTCTTCCGCTAACTTAATTAATCCCGCCCCTTCTTGAAGTGTAAATCCCAGTTGAATTAAAATCTTTCTTTTTCTTAAAACAAACTTGATATCTCTGAGAAGCTGACATTTCCATGCATGCACATATATATGTCTTCACGATATGAATTACTTGTGAATAAATGAATTTGAAAATGGCATCATTGCAAATTCTCTCATGAATTTATTTGACATTGTTACATGTTATGAACAGGAACGAAAATAGTTCCAAACAATGCGTTCACTCATGCAATACCGGTGTACCGGTGGTGCGGAGATTTAACACCAGGGGTTTGGTGTGTATACATGTACATGTGTGTGAGTTCAAAGCCAGGTCACTGCGCCACCACTCTCCAGATGAATATGTATTAAAGGATTAATGACCGACATTGAGTGCTTGTGCACTGTTTGTTGCATAATCCTGAGGCAAAGCCAGCAGATTATGCACAAACAGCACAAACCCTAGTTAAGAAGGTAATCTTTTGAAAAACAACCACTATAGGCCTATTGTAGGATTTGGGCCAAATTCTGTTAATATTTTGGTTGTTTTAGATCCATTAGAATCCATATATGTGTTAGTGTTTGATGCCTGTGTGTAGCCTTGCCTCAAGGCTACACACACACTAGTGGCAGGCAGTGGCAGGCAGCGAGAGGCAGTAGCAGGGGCAGTGTGTGGTACTGGGTTGTGTGAAGCCATGTGAGTGAGTGAAGGTGCAGTGTGTGTGAGAGCTCCGACAGGGGTGGGAGTCTAAACCAATTTTTATATTTAAAATTGCAACTTTCCTGTACCACATTATACATAAGTCGTCCCCTAAAAAGGCATCAGGAGGAACACAACTTGCCTTACAGACGATGTAATGGTACCCATTTATATGGGAATACATAAAAAACAGGGCCAGGACTGTGAGTTCTGTATAAGTGAGAAGACCAGGGGTATTTGAGCAACGTAACAAAGTTTAGAGGTGGTCTAAATCCGCCCTGTAGGGGGCGGGTGGGTTGCTCAAAGTCTAGAACATAATTCTACCCCCATTAGAAGCAGAGATATGCCTATTTGCAGATTCATGCGGTTTGGTGGCGGCCATCTTGAATATCTCATATTGCTCAATGTCACAAACTTAAAATAACACTGCAATATGATTTAGGGACCCCATAGAGGAAAAATCAAGAGGAAAAATAATTTTTCTGGGATTTTAAACCCATTGCCACACTATTCGTCTAATTTGGTGGCGGTTGCATAATCCATTTTAAAAATGGCCGCCACAGCCATAATAATAATAACTCACGATGGCGCCATATCTGAAAATAATCCTAGGATCTTGATCTACAACTCTACCAAGTTTCATGCTTTTATGACAAAATGCACGTTTGTTATGAATATTATTACATCTGCCTCACTAGATGAGTTTAGGTGACCCATATCGAGCATATTAACATGTGAAGTTTCCCCCAAAGTTTTCTTGTTTCCTTACATTGAACTAGAAACTGACGGATTTCGTCTCTTTCCCCACAAGAAGAACATACATTCGATTCTTTGATTCTCATATTTTTCAATACCTCATTACATGTGATGGTCTCAAACTCTCCACGCTCCTGGTGGGAGCGGCTTGGCCAAAACTATTTAGTCCAGGCATGCAGTTTATGTTTTGATCCACCACTAATTTAAACAGAATTCTTTTTGTGGGGATTAGGCTATAGATGCTCTTATGTACCGCTGTGTATTTGAAAGGCATTTGATCTTTTTCCGCTAGGGGGTATTATAAGTCAGTTTTTTTTAACATATTTTCAAAATTGATAAGAAATACTTCAAATATCTTTTAATTTTTATACACAAATACTAAATTCATGTTATGCTTTAATTCAATCTTTTGTTGATATGAGATATTATTGATATCTTGTTGATATAACATTGGCAGTTCATTGACTGGTTTAAATGGGACCAATTTCTTTTAGTTATTATACTTTAGTCACTGCCTTGAACAGATCAGGGGAATAACAACCTAAGGCTAAGACTAAACTGATTGATAACCTCAATTTGAATTGTGGAATTGTATTTTAGATGTAATTTTTGTCTCAAATTTGGGACTATTGTTGGAGTGCGGTATACATGAGTGCGGTCAGGTATGGAACCATCAGATAGTATGGAAAGCACAATTGGTATATAAAATGCAAGCCATTGCAGGGGCGGATCTAGGGTCTAAAATGAGGGGGATCAAAGATAAAAAGGGCACATCAGTCCATCCCCCCAAAATGAGCCAGAGGGACACAAAGACATACAAGGGAGAGATCGTCAGAAAATGTTACGTTGATATACCAATTATTTATATTTGTTCAGTCTAATTTAGCAGGAGTTACCAAATTTGTAGACCTGCTTAATGTGCATTTTCTGAAAATCTGACTGACTAGGGGTGTCCACCGGGAAATTTTCAAATTTAAGGTGCCATTTGGAGGCATTTGGCACTTTTTAAAGCACAAAATACAGTATTTAATCACACATGAAAAGTGATCATTTTATTTCTATCATTTATTTTGACTTTCAAAAACTAGGGATCCAGTTGGCAAGGACCTAAGAAACACAAAACATACAGCACACACTGGCAGTTGACCATGTATGCAAATTGTAAGATGTGGAATTATTTTTAAAAATCAGTTGTGGCTACTGTTGCAAGTGATCTAGGTGAAGGGTCTGGGGGCATGTTGCTCCCAAAAATTGTAAAACCTGTGAAGGAGTGAAATGGTGTATTCTTGGAGCATTTTTGGATCATAATTAGCCAGTTTCGTTTGTCTTTAAAGATACAAAACATAGTTAGGGGGAAAATCTCAAAAGCCAATTTAACTAATTGACATTGAATCAAAATCTCCCTCAAAAGATGAAATCACAAACATGTATTCAATGTCACATTGGGTTACCAGATCAATGGCGGTTTGTTTGTACTCAACAATAGGACAAATGTAACATACTTTAATTTTCTCACAACTGCCCCCAAGTGATTGTCCATATGATGTATAAATGTAAAGCAAACATGAGAGAGGGGAACTAATGTCAGAACCATTACCGGACAAAGGACTCAACAAAGTCAATGGCAGAGAGGTGAATGAGGAAGTTGGAATGGCGGAGGTATGCTATATAGTGGGTGGTAGGTGGCGTGGGTGAGTGAGTGAGGGTTGATGGGAGTTGAGCCCTGCTGGCAATGATCCCGCCTTAGCTATTCACCAATGCAGACAAAAACATGTGTGAGCCCCATACACCCAAATTAGGGAGTCATGGAAATAGCATTTATAAGTTCTTTTAACGGCCTTTTACAACCGTTACCACTGACACTTTTGGTTGTAAAAGAAATTAAGACACCTTTGATTCTTAAAACAGATTTTTGGCTCTTCAAAAAGGGCACTTTTGGTCGTAAAAAAGACACCTTTTGGTTTTTACACTTACAACAGAAAAAGGGCACTTTGGGTTGTAAAAAAGGGCACTTTGGGCTATTCAAAAGGGCACTTATGAAAATTTAGAGAGGGGGGGGGGGAGCAGGACGTTGCCGACCCCCCCCCCCCTTGGATCCGCCCATGCTTTAGACCCAAGGCCCATACCTCCAGACCAGGGACAAATATTATGGTTGACAAATATCAAGGAATCCCAACACTTGAAAGCGCTAACAGGAACCCTTGATCAGAATCTATTCATTGCATGGGACAGATTAGAGCACAGTATTCCCCACCATGTTGACTTACACATGTGTAGAAAACAAACAGAACACAACATTTTGTTTGAATGCAGAATGCAGCTTTAATGAATAAGTAACACATAATGATAAAAAAAAACAAAAAAACAAGATAATGTATGATGATTAGACTCCGGACACCTGTCTGATCCATCCTCTCACAGAACTGATCCTGGTGTAGACAGAAGGGAAGGTGGTAAAGCATCCAACAATACCGAATGATGTGACACCAGCCAGCTTGCCCTGGCACACAAGGGGACCACCGGAGTCTCCGTTGCAGGATCCAGCATCTCCAGTGCCTCCAACACAGATGTGTTCGTCCTCAACAATGGGTACCTGTGGTGAGAAGATTATTTTTCAAATACTTTATTTCGACAGAATGATTGAACATGAGAACAAGTTTCTTATACATGAAAACAAGGTTTTCGACTTGCTGCTGAGGTGAGAGCTACAATTATGGTGTGCATTTTTCTAAGGCTATATTTAAAGGATAAATAACGCTTATGCTAAATGAGCTAACAAGCTAATGTCATGCTTTAAAGGCCTCTATAGTTCCCCACCACCTCACTCGTCCATGAGTTTCAAGTCGAACTTTTGATCTCGTTGTTTATCTATTTATGGGTCAGATTTTCACAAAATGTACAATTGGCACCTGTACAAATTTAGTAAATTAGGCAAAATTAGGTTGAAATTCGGTCAATACTAGGGTAAATTCGAGAATATTCAGCATTGCATTGATTCTAGCAATCTGTTTGGTTAGGATGAACTGTATTTTGAATTTTATTTTCGTCTGAGAATTTGAATTGTACATTTTCTGAAAAACTGAACAACAACTTACTGAGTCGAGGCATTCGTCCAAGGTGAGAACCTTGACATCAGCTGCCTGGAGGACACTGGAAGGGCTACCACCTCCCTCAGTGGTCACTCCCCAGCCAGAGATGGTGCAAGTCTGACCATCAAAGTTATCTCCATCATTAGCCATGCCAATGGTCTTCACATTGTCATTCATGGCCACCTTGGTCCTCAGCTTGATCATAGCAGCATCGGTGGATCCTGGGGCCCCGTCCCAACCTGGATGGCTGGCAATGCTTTCAATGTAATAACCAACGGGTGTACCTGAAAGGCATGACTTATATATGTGATCCGTTTTAGGAAAATGAGTCATAAGTCGCAATATCTGGATTTTGAGATATCACAATATTTGAAAAGAGGGGATCAAGGTGATTCCAATGAATGTAAACACTAGAGTACCTAACATGTATTTAATTTCTATATTTTAAGTTTGACATTTTTATTTTTGAAAAAAAAAAAGGTTTGCAATGTTTCTGGCTGGGTAAACCAGTAAAGTAAGTAAATATACTCCTCAAGAATGCCTTCAAATTACAATGATATATTTAATACAATGTCCCGAAATTTGGTGCACAGATTCATATGACTATAACTGCTAGACCCACTGAAAATCAGAACATTTCAATAAAGCGATCTTGTGGAAAAAACACTTTGAAAAATATCCATTTTGCGATTTATGACTCATTATCCTGAAACACATCACATATTTAATATTATTTCATTCATACAAAGACATAAATGTAGCCACGCTATTCTCAGTGATTGCTGATTCTTATAATTTCCATTCAAAAATCCAAAAACGGGAAACAATTTGTAATCCATATAATGAAATACGAGATAAGAAATAAGTAAAAAAAAATTAACACTGGCAGATGCCATGTTTCATTTCTTGAATAAAATTCGTGTAAAAATAAAAATATGACAAATAAAAACCATCACCGACGCATGGTTCAACATCATGACAATCCAGTTCAAGGTTATAATATGACATACATTAATAATATTCCATATTTTGTATCCATATTATGAACAGACTTTAGCCCTTATACATTATATATATTCATTGCTCGATTATAATATACTTTATCAATATGACACTGCAGTCGATCAGACCAGAATATAGGAGGTTTAGGAATAGGGGGTTTGCATGTGCCATGGCGCATGTCTGTTACAGTGTATGCTGGGATAGATTCAGTTCAGGTCTGATACAAATATATGTTTTCACCAATATAGCAGCTTGTATAACTGATCTATGTTAACCAAATGCATGATGGGAAGGATGGAGACTTGTGTTATGGAACCATGTATAGCACATGGATATTGACATCAAAGCATTGATAAATAATTCATGCTGAACATGGCATGTTTTCTATACATTTTAGACTGTACTATTTAGTCCTATAATTCCATGCGAATCAAGATTCAAAATGGCGGCTATGCTAATCCCCAATTCCTGCCTCGCTACATGAATTATTCTCAATGAAAACATGTGGAGGGTTATTTTAATGTCGCAGGCTGAATATATATACTGAATATACATAATATATTGGTATATTATATTGGTTTGTTTCGTTTTTTACTGACT
The DNA here is from genome assembly GCA_942159475.1 of Sthenelais limicola. Lineage (NCBI taxonomy): Eukaryota > Metazoa > Annelida > Polychaeta > Phyllodocida > Sigalionidae > Sthenelais > Sthenelais limicola. The sequence continues at coordinate 40,588,005 of OW804102.1, forward strand.
TATTGTATGATTTGTATAAAATATGATTAGTAATGTGAAAAATGAAATATAATTATGTAAACACTATATTAGAAATAATGACACATTTGTAACCATAAAAATTAGGCTATTCTGAGAATATTTATGCTCAATGTATAAAAATGTTTATTAGTCCTGAATAGAATATTTACAAAATCAAAATCAAAATCAAAACATACCAATGGAGTTGTCACCACGCTTGTGGAGGCCCATGACAACGTAGAGTCCAGAGGGTCCAGCACCAACACAGTGAGCAGCAGTGGCTATCCATTGGTCAGATACCAGCACACAACCACAGGTGTGTCCAGGGTAGGTCTCTACAGCCAGCTTGCGGCCCAGACGCTGGAGGGATCCCTGCCATGGGAACTCTCCTACACGGGCATCACGACCCTAAGATGGTCAGATTTAATGGTGTGAAAAGCTTCATGAATGTACTGTGTGTGACTATAGGGCAACGACGGCCAGGAGAGTGGCTAGCGATTCATCAACATTTTACTGACTTATTATGTAAGTTTTCCACATATGAAATTGTAACATTAAATTCAATGCAGAATACAAATGTTTTGAACTTGTGTACATGAGAATATCGGGTCTCCCGAAATTGTATCGCAATAAAATTTCTTCTTTTAAAAAGAAAAGGTTTTTATATTCAGGAAAGGGAATATATTACATCGTCGAATGCTGTTCTCAGGTATTCCTGTTATACTTATATAACCAATAGGAAGAATGCACTTTAACCAAACCATAGACTAGCTTCTGTAGATACATCGTCATTGAGAAATATTCTATTAAATCAATTTTAATGTATATAATATAAAAATACGAATAGTACGATAGTGAATGTAAATAAACGACAATTATCATAAAAAATCGAAATTGATAGAAGAATCACACCACCACCATAGAGCACATGTATGCGTCTAATCAAATTGTCTAATTAGTGATGTTCAGCATGTCTAACATATAAGTAAACGTGTCCGTATCTCTGATACAAATGTACATTAAAAGGAAGAAAGTGGTTCAGCATATCATGGCTGGAAAAACGTAGCGAAACATATCAGACAACATGTTTCATCACTTAACTTTTCTTTAAAAATGCGATGCAATTCACACAAAAAGATATGGATACGGTTTACGTAATTGAGACAGGTTTGCTTGCGGAAACTCTCTATTATTAACCCCCTTATTATGTTATGTGTTTCGGAAAAATGAGTCACAAGTCGCAAATTTCATATTTTCAAAGTGTTTTTTTTTCACAAGATCTCTTTGTTGAAATGTTTTGATTCTTAGAGGGTTTAGCACTCATAGTCATATGAATCCATGTACCAAATGTTGGAACATTGTATTAAATATATCCTTGCATTTTGAAGGCCTTCGTTTGGGGTATATTTAGTTACTTTACTGGTAATTACCCATCCAGAAACGAAGCTAACATTTTTTATTTTTCAAAAATACGAATATCAAACTCAAAATATAGAAATAATTATTAGGTGTCCTAGTGTTTACTATCATTGGAATCGGCTTGATATCCTCTTTTTAAATATCTCAAAATCCATATTTTGCGACTCATGGAACCGGGTATACGCCTATTCTGGTACCTTGTGTAGGTCCCACACTGCATCGCGGTGCCGACTTTTAGTTACAAGGTTGCAGGTAGACGTGGCCCATTCCCCACTGGTCACTGTCTATTTATTTTTCCTCATGGACCCCTTGACTTGCACCATTAGTTTGTGGGGATTCCCCTAACCACAAAGCGCAGGACCCTATTGGGGTGATGACAGTACTCAGTCTACAGACTGGGTTGAGTGGCATGGAGCAGAACCTTACAGGGACACATGCTGTCAAATGTTACTTAACAGAAATTAATACTAAAACTAACCCTAAACCTAACCTTAAATTGGTGGTCCTGAGTCAGTAAATCGGGTAGTGGACTGTAAAAATATCTAGTGAGGATTTTATATCAAGACCAAAAGCATCGCTATAGGGGCCACACTTAGATTTGTTTCTCAGCGAGAGAAAGGGCAAGTGCAATGTGGGAACTTAAAGCAGCACCAGCAATACCGTAACTACCAGCGGTAACCAATGAGAAGTATAGTCTACAGGACAAATGACTCATTTTCCTAAAATGGATCACAAATAACGTGTCTGACTGACCTTGATGATCTGTGGGTGGATGTAGGGACTGGCCGCCCGTGCCTCACAGTAGACGGCAGCACAGGCAAGGATAACTGCTACCAGGAGGCTCTGCATGTCTGTATCTGTCAGCTAGCTGATCAACACTGCCTGAAATGTCGTCTGCCAAGATGTTATATAGTGTGCATAGCCCTTATCTAATCCAAGATGGCTGGGCTTACATGGGTCAGGTTTTTTCAGAAAATGTACAATTGGCAGCTGTCCACATTTAGTAAATTCTGCTAAATTAGGCTGAAATTTGATCAATACTAGGTAAATTTGAGTATATTTGGCATTGCATTGTTGATTCTAGCAATCTGTTTGGTTACGTTGAACTGTATTTTGAACTTTATTTTCGTTTGGAATTTGGGTTATTTGGGAGGATTGATGAAGGTGAATTGTACATTTTCTGGTGACTTCACCCATATGGTAAAGATGTGCTGGGAAAGCACACATGATGTATATATATCTATATATATCAACACTTACATCATTAATGATAGCAATCACATAATATCCATATGGGTCAGGTTTTCAGAAAATGCACAATCTACAGTTCTACACATCTATCAAATTCTGCTAAATTATAGTGAAAAATTATAGATACTGACGATATCTGAGTGTATTATGTATTGTGAACATTAAATAAATCTGTCTGGTTAAGTTGAACTGTATTTCTAACCTGATTTTCGTCTTAAATTTGAGTTACTTGAGGGGATTGGTGAAGGCCAATTCTGCATTTTCTGAAAACTTGACCCATATAGTCAGCTACGATTGCCATGGTCGCCAATGGTGTCATTTTCTCGTAAAGAGGCCAAGGTACAAGATAAATAATGCAATCGTTATTTGGGCAAGTGACCAGTATTTAGGATATTTGACGGGGACTTTATTTTTGTCGGGAAAAAGATTTCGTTTTTAAAGTGAATATTTTCTACAAACAAGTTTTGTTGTTTTCATGCTAGTAAAATTCATTTAATCCGTATATATATAATTATTTTGGATATTACTCTTTTTCTCAATACTATATACTCTTCTCAATACTGTGTTATTATACAAAAATGCGCAAATTCCCAAAATGCTTTTTATGCAATGACAAAAAGAATTATGTCAAATTGCCAACAAACTTACTCTGATGTGTAAAGTTAGACACAAACGCACAACCACTAAACTTGATTAATTTTATTACTCATAATTCAACACCATTCGTCATTATGATATTACTACAACAGGTAAGCGTCTTAAGACATGTGATAGACACTATATGTTTCTTACAGCACATATATATGGGTCAGACCAGAAAATGTACAATTCACCAAGCCAATCCTCTCAACTTACCCACCTTTAAGACAGAAATTAGGTTCAAAATACAGTTCAACTTAACCCAACAGACTATTTCAATCAAGGCAATACTAAATAATTATACTCATATATATCTAGTGTTGACGACCTTTCAGTCTAATTTTTCAGAATTTACTAAATGTGTAGATTTGCCAATTGTACATTGTGTGGCGATTGATCTGACCCATGTGTTTCTTACTTGCACAGCCTACATTACTTAGAGAAGAGCCAACCTTGGTATCCAGCGAGTAATTGAACGCAGCTAACCACCTTGGCTTCAAATATTTATTTTCTTCAGAAATGTTATTGAAGGTTTTTATCGACATGCTCATACTTTAATTAATTAATATTCAAAGATATGTCTAAATAGTGGGAATGGTACAACGCACAAGTAATCACAGTTCTATGGAACCCAAGAATAAAGTTACATTATCAGTGGTTAAAGTTATATTATTATTACATTAGTTACATCAATGTACCATTCTATATGCATTAAATGCCCTTTAAATTCAAATATTATATATTTTGCGAATATCTTTTGTCCAATACTTCTTTAAGTGATCGGTTCATGTTGGAAATCGCTAATTTGAAACATTGACTATACCATTAATGAATAAGAAAAGATAATTCTTTATTTTCCATATAAATGTTTGTGTTGACAAATGGGTAGGTGTTATCCGCAGTTTAACCAATAATTACAAACCTATAATTGAGTGGCAGGTTCCTCAGGTTCCTCACGCTTCAAGTGACAAAATCTGCCCTTGCCATCGCCCTTTTCTTTGCCCTTGTCATCGCCATGTCCTCTGCCCTTGCCCTTGCCCCAGCCCTTGCCCTTTCCTTTGCCCTTGCCCTTGCCCTTGCCTTTGCCTTTGCCTTTGCCGCCCCAGCCTTTGCCCTTGCCCCTGCCATTGCCCTTGCCCTTGCCTTCTTCTTGACCATCATCAGGTGTTGCTGGGAGGCATACATTCTTAACACCATCTGAACGACACTCAAATTGGAGTTTGCCCAATGGAGCACACGATGATTCGTCCTTACATTCCTAGATAAATAGAAAATAATATGATATTATTGTAGTTCTTCCAGTATCAAGCTGCTCTTCCAAATTTTTAAGTTTCTTTTAAATGCTGGGTCAATTTTTACTCACTTGAAAGGCATCATCAAATGCAAAGTCATATAAAGATCTGTTTGCTTTGTCTAGAAAGTGTTTTTTCGGTTGCCTAGTTGATTCATGAAGGGTGGTCTCAACTGGCTGCGGTAAGCTCTGCAGTAAGCTTGCGATGGTTTGTGCTGGTTCAAAGACAAAGTCCTTGCCTATATGGTCAGTGAACCATGTAGGCAGGACCTCGCCACTCCACACCAACACAGTGTTACAACTATTATAGTGTAACACAAAAGGTAACGAATTAATGAAGTTTAAAGATGTACATTTATTCCTGGTACCGGTATACAGAGCCCAGCTCTGATTGGCCAGGTGGGTGTTAGCCAATGGGTGACGCCCAAGTGGTCAGTATCAATGTGACTGCCGTGGGGTTAGGAGGTACAGGTATAATGAATTAAAATTTTAGGGATATACTAATGACACAACACCATCGCAAAGCTTACCGCAGAGCTTACCGCAGAGCTTACTGCAGAGCTTACCGCAGCCAGTAGAGACCACCCTAATGTAAAGTAATACAATTAAAGATGAGAGATAATAATCAATCATAACTACCACCTACCGTAGGTGTGCATTCATATAATTTATATAGGCCTGCGTTATTTTCCTCCTTACTCTCTTTGCACTCAGTTAAGTGGGGACAGCTGGAGGTCCTATTACATACAGTACCAGTACTGTTCGTTATCATACAAAACTGAGGGTCTGGTTGATCACCCTCTCCCTGTGGTTGAGCAATGGCTACAGTGCCCATCACTAACACCATCACCAACGTTATGCCAACCATCTTCATCTGTAATATAAATCTTTTTGTATGATTTCTTTTTGTAATCATAAATCAGGTACATCCTTTGGATACAATCCATATTTGGTTATGTCTTTAATCCTTTTTTTAATACCTTGTTCTCACGTGCAATATTTGTGTGCTAATGTAAACGATCTATATAGAGGAACTATTAACAAATGAATAAAAGATCAATTGTTGAATTAATTACGTTGGAAACATGATAGATAACATGCATAGATCTATATATACAGACTTATACAAATATAATTTATGGACATAGGAACTGATATAAATCCAACCCAAAATAATGCAAGAAAAAGTATAAATGGACCAGCAGCATGATAAATGGGTAGATGGTAAAGATAAGTATCTATTCACATATTGCTATTTCCACATTTGATAAACGAATATAAGTGTGGCGTGTTTCTGGAAATTGAGTCACAAGTCGCAAAAAATGGACTTTGAGATAGCACCATATATATGGGAAGATGAGATCTAGCCGATTTAAATGATAGTAAACAGTTGGATATCTAGTAAGTATTTCTATATTTTAAGTTTGATATTTCTATTTTTGATCATGCTGCAAAAAGAGTTGGGCACCCCAAAAACGAAAACATTCCCACAAAGACAACTTGTGAATAAAATACACTTTGAAAAATAGCAATTTCGTGACTTGTGACTCATTTTTCTGTAATGTTGTAACACATCAAATATAAATGATAATACATTAGTTTGTTCTGATAGTTAAGAATTGACAAGACGACGATTTTACAACTGGCCTTCACTAATCCCTCCCCCCAATCTAATGAATGGTTAATATAACTAAATAGATGCATAGGTAGATAAAGTAGTTAATTTCCTATACGAAATCAGGCTTGGATAAGAAATAACAACATTTAATGTCCTGGGTAATGTAATCAGAATCTGGAGACAATGAACCATCAGATGCAAACATTCCCTCAATAAATAAATCATTAAGTGATGCTTTACAGGAAAATGAGTCACAACTCGCAAAAATGAGATTTTGAGATACCATCATATTTGAAAAGATGATATCAAGTGGATTCCAATGATAGTATTCCATCTTTTAAATTTGATATTTTTATTTTTGAAAATAAGGTTTGCAATATTTCTGGGAGGACCACTACTAGTAAAGGAACTAAAATTACTATATAAGATGACCTTAGAAATGCAAGGATATATTTAACACACAGTCCTGAAACTTGGTAAACGCATTCAAACGACTTCAAAAGGTACGTACATAAAAAATGAGAACATTCCCACAGAGAGATCATGTGAATAAAACACATTGAAAAATATGAATTTCATTTAATTTCATTTCAAGAATTCTTTATTGTTTTCTGATGGTATTACAATAAGGTTGTTCAACAATCTAAATAGGCAACTGCCTAGGTAGTTCTTCCGTTGGATGCCTGAATCTTGAATTACTTTACGGTTTACAGAATCAACAAGAACAATATGCAACAATAAATTATAAGTGTATAACAATAGAATCTATATGATATGGAATGGTAAGATGAGAGAACAATTTTGCGACTTATGAGACATAATTGTATGTACCTTAATCCTGAAGGTGTGCAAGGTGGGTGGAAAGTACGGGTGGAGTGCGGAGTAATTTGTTCTCTGTGTCTCTCCTCAACTAGTAGAGCGTGGTGATGCGATTGACAGATACAGGAAAATAATTCACAGACGCAGGCACCCTTTCTGATTTATAGACTTTCCATATTTCGTCTCGTGACTAGGAATCAGGCGACGCCCTTTACAAACTCACCCTAGATCGACAGGTATTTGATCAAGGATATGTGGGTCAGATTTTCAGAAAATGCACAATTGGTAGTTGTACACATTTAGTAAATTTTGCTAAATTAGGCTGCAATTTGACCAATACTAGGTAAACTCGAGCATATATTCGGCATTGCATTGCTTCTAGCAATCTGGTTTGTTAGGTTGAACTGTATTTTGAACTTTATTTTCGTCTGAAATGAGGATTATTTGACAGGATTGGTGAAGTTGAATTGTACATTTTTTCTTAAAATATGACCCACGTTTCTCAGTGTTTTTTGGTGAGGTTTGTATGCCCAGCTAAGCCATTTGGAATGAACATGGAGGCGGTACAAAGGTGGTTGAAGTTTACCAAGCATAAAGTGTGCGCGGGGCACGTATATATACGTTTAAATCTAAATTAAACCTTTCAAAAACTGTTTTTTTAAAGAAAATAGGCGTGTATATTCAGTGCTTTTCCCCTCCAGATCCGATTTAGGATAAAGAAAAAGGAGGGATATGTTTGTATACTTTTTTCCCCTGTTACTTATAAATGCCCTCCACGGGTGTTGGTTTTCATTTGGTTTATTTCATTTCCATAAACGTTACATTACAATATTGTTGTTCTCAGCTTGAGGTTTGCGAAGTACACAAAATATCTCATTTTATAACATTAATATACAATAATCTTTCTATTCTATATTACATATTATCTACATCATTCGTGAATACTAAAATGCATTCGTTAGTCTTTTCACATAATATCATAATTATAAGATGAAAAATGATAGTAAAACAAATAAGAGTAAATTATATTAGTATTTGTATAATGATTAAATGATTCAGATTTAATATAAATATTTAAATTATCGATCGAAAATGTTTTTGCCATTTCTCAGATGAGAATTATCACCATTGTGAAACTTAAAACAAAGGTGAAAAAAACACTTTAAAAAATATTAATTTTGCGACTTATGACTTATTTTCCTAAAACACATCACACATGAGTTTTGAGGCATTTTGGTCGCCGCGTACAATCACATAGAGTCATATTTTGGTGGAGTTGTATCTTTAAGCTATCAGGGCACAATCTAAATAAATATCAGTACAACTACTAATATACTAATATATTGACCAATTCGCAATAACACTCGGGGATGATATATTGTTTAGACTCGTGGTATTTAGTAGGGAATTACCAAACTAAAAATGGGTTTTCAGGAGTTTTTTTTCTCTATTATTTCATTAACGGTCAATCAATTAAACTCATATGAAGGCGATATCGAATATGCATGTGTATAGACCTAACATATTGGGATCGGAACCTCTGTGTTTGACAGATTCATATATGTCAAATCTAGTATAGGTACAATTCAGTCCAAGCCCAACCCCTCAGATCAGATAAGAATGGTATGCTGTGAGAATTTTACTTATGTATAATATTTGTATAAATAGTAATTTAAAAAGAATAACATTCTAATATGTAATGAAAAGCATTATTAATTAAGAATCATCAAGGATACAAACGAAAAACGATGGCAACATCGAGATGTACATGTCAGAGCAATAAAAACGTTACAACAACAATCTTTTTTGCTCCAACCTCTGTGCCTGTCAAGGTCATAATAATTATGACCTTGAAAGGGAAAACATATATTCAAGGGTAGCACTTGCGTCACAGGCTTAATCTAATATTTGCTCGATCTCATTTACTCGTGGCCTTGGCCTTTTCTAGATGGTCTCGGACAGAATAGCACATGTATTTCTAAATCATCAATAGGGGATTTGCATGTCTCACTGCGCATGTCTATGACAGTGCATCCTGGGATAGATTCAGTTCAAATCTGACATGCAAATACATTTTTAGCAACAATTTCATGGAAAATCCCAAGAATGTTTTCAACAATATCATAGCTTGTGTAGATGATCTATAGAAACCAAGTGCATGATGGAAAAGATGAAGTTGTTTGTTATAGAAACATCTAAAACACATGGATATTGATATTGACCACTGATAAATATTCTAAGCTAAAGATAATAATTATGTTTTCGCTAGATTTTATACAGTACCATTACTCCCATAATTCCATGCGAATCAAGATTCAAAATGGCGGCTTTGCAACTCCCCTATTCAGAGCAAACCTAGATTGAGTGTGAGCAAAATAATAAACCTTCTTAATTGTGGCTTGGAGCAATGTTAAAAAGTGGTTCTGTTTAATATGACGCGGATCTTAATACCACAATGAAAGAAGACTTTTAATTTAGCCTACAGATACTATATGGGTCAGATTTTCAGAAAAGGTTCATTCCATGTTCATTCCAAATTGCTTAGCTTGGTATACAAACCTCACCAAAAAAACACTGAGAAACGTGGGTCATATTTTAAGAAAAAATGTACGATTCAACTTTGCCAATCTTCTCAAATAACCAACATTCCAGACGAAAATAAAGTTCAAAATACTGTTTAACCTAACCAAACAGATTGCTAAAATCAATGCAATGCCAAATATACTCGAATTTACCTAGTATTGCAGCCTAATTTTGCAGGATATACTAAATGTGTAGAGCTGCCAATTGTACATTTTCTGAAAATCTGACCCATATACCATAATTTGAAGTACTTTTCTTTTCTTATTAAAATCTTTCAATAGCAAAGGATGTGTCACTTTCGCTCCCTCGCCCTTTTCAATAATTTCTAATATATATATAGTGGAACTCGGGAAGGGTCCGAAATGTCTTATTTGGGTATTACCAGATTAGTATGTTAGTAAGTGGAATATGTGTAGAATGCACGGCGGTTTCACACTTTGTGTGTCACCAGTAGGTATCACTGCATCATCTTGTATTCCCACCGATAAATACCTAAACTATTTTATAGTTTACTATAATTTTAAGAGTCCAACGGAAAAGTAGTCTAATATTGATGTTATTTTTTAATTCGATATGTTAATCAGATCTTATAAAACTCAGACAGTTGATATTACTCTCATGTAACTTCTAATCACTCTAGGTCCAAACCCTCAGATCAGATAAGAATGGTATGTCAGCCTACTTCGCTAATTGATTTCCTGGCTTAAGACTCGGCGTTTTAATGGGAATATAATGGTATTTTGCGGTCTTAATGGAATTATAATGGCACTTTGTGCTTTGAGGCGAGAGGCTTTCCCTTCGTTTGAAGGGACTCTCTCAACTTTGGGCCTAGACTGTAATCATAAGCTGAGAATAACAATGTGAATTCTGAAATAATAAAATATAAACAAACAAACAAAATCTTAGCTATAAGGATCTGAACATGAGGTCTTTCCAGGGTGAGTCGTTTTTCGCAAATTGCAAAATATCTATCATTGAGATACTAAGATCAATAGTCCCGGTAAAATATATTTAAAAAATGAAAGAAAAAAGTGCCGTTCCTTCCGACATATATAAGCGATCACCCCCCACAAAACCCACCAACTAAACTGCATTTTGCTTGAGAGTTTCTTATCTGCGATCAGTTTTAGGAAAGTGAGTCATAAGTCGCAAAATATGGATTTTGAGATATCATCATATCTGAAAACAACTGGGACATATTCTGAAAATCTGACCCTTAAGGAGCTTACTGGAATAGATACCGAGGATGGGTGCTGCCACCTGGCAAATATGATGCGAACTTACTGACTTAGGACCACCAATTTAGGGTTAGTCGTTAGGGCTATAGTTAGTATTGATATCACTGCATGTATTCTATTCCACCTCACAGCATGCTAGGGAGAACCAGTGTATCATGCCTATATAACCCAATTTTAAGACAATAACTGGTTTCAAAATGCACTTCAGCATAATTGAAAATATTTCTTGAGTCAAGTATCATCAAATATCATCAAATATACTTAAATATAGCTCGTATTTAAAATTTTCCAGTCAAACTTAGCAGGATTTACTTAACGTGTAGATCTGCCAATTGTGCATTTGTAGGCGATCCGAGCCCTGTACTGATGTATTAAATTATTTGAATTTGAATTTGAAAAACTAAGAAAGTAGCATAGATTATTTTCCTTGTGAAGACTGCAATGTAATTGCGGCTGGAAGGTCTGGAAATAATGCAAATAGGTTCCCAGAAGTCTGTCGACCTGTTCGTCAATGTAAACTGTTTCCTTTTGATGAATAAAAAAATGCTCTACCTCAGTCATTGACTGTCGATTATCCACTGCAAATGTCATTGTACCTTTTTTTATGATTTTACAGACAAGATGGCAATATAGTAATAAATAATCATTTCATATATATATTCGATTCACTTAATTGATTTAATTTATAGTTATATAAAATAATCATCATCCCAGATCTATGTGGTTCTGGCTTTGATCTGTTCTAGAGTTTGGAGGCCACTATTGGAAGCTTATTCTATGTCTAGGGAATCTGGTTAAATCATCTGATCTCTTCAGTTTTCGGAGTGGTTTGCTTAATCATAATACAAAGAATGGAATCAACTCAATCGAAGACACCCCGCTTACATCGAACTATATATATATGTAGCATGTTTAAATAGCGACCCCTGTAAAAGATTCGTTGGTTGAAAGTATAATAATAACAGAAAAAAACATATATGGGTCAGATTTTCAGAAAATGTACAATTGGCAGCTGTACACATTACGCAAGCTCTGTTAAAATAGGCTGCAATTTGGTCAATACTAGATAAATTCGAGTATATTCGGCATTGCATTGATTCTAGCAATCTATCTGGTTAGGTTGAACTGTATTTTGAACTTTATTTTTGTCTGAAATTTGGATTATTTGAGAAGATTGGTGAAGGTGAATTGTACATTTTCTAAAAATCTGATCCATATAGGAGAATAACGAGCTGATATTATATAAGAAGAGATCTATATATGTGCCATTGTTATACGCCTACTATTGGGTGTGTTGTGAGAGTAAACAGACTGCACAATACGAGCCTGCCAACCGTAACAGTGCCCATGAGTGGATCCGGCAGTTGATCGAGTAGGGAGAGGAGGGTGTTAGATTTGATAACTGATCAAACTAGCTCCACAGATCAGCCTCTTAAAGGTGCAATCCTATCTATAGCTTAAAGCTGCATTCTCTGTCTATTTCGACAAAATTGTTCATCAATTTAATTACCCATTTCATCTCAATTTGCTATACATGTTAACTTTAAAGTGCCTAGACCTAGTCCAGTAAGCCGATTCCCATGCGTTTTTGTGCCGCAGAGGACTCTCTTGCACTAAATTCTGTGAGAATCGCATGGGAATCGGCTTAGTGGGTTAGGTCCTTTAGTTTCAAACGATACTTGTAACAACGTTCAAAGATTCCAAAGTCGGCAGTCATTGGAAGACCTGTTTGTCTCAGACAGAGTTGACCGACCAATTGTACCACCATCTGCAATAAAGAATTTTGAATTGAATTGAATTGAATTGAAAATAATCTCGCCAAATTTACTCATATTGTGCGATGTTTCGGGTAACAAGATAATTTCATGATATACCAATATTATATCATATAATAGAGTTGTCAATGACTGACATAATACTTAATAAAACTTATTAAAACAGTGAGTGGCGACCTCCCCGTACAGTCCCACGTCCTTTTACACTCACCCGCCTCTCAGTCCTGGATGGTTCCCATGTTAGGGACTATTGATAATTAACCATTGGGGGTGTGGGGAGGGGTTTGCGAAAGATTTTTGTGCACCCCTCCCCCTTAAAGTACTGTGCACAATTCCTTGCACCCCACCCCTTGAAAGTTTGTGTAAAATTTCATGACACCCCCGCCCCCCCCCCTCACACACACACCATTGTAGTTCTGAGAGTCTGTGCAACAAAAATGCCCGCCTTGAGAGTCTGTGCAAGAAAACATGCCCCCCTTCAGAGTCTGTGCAAAGAAAGATACCCCACCCCTTCAGACTCTGTACAACGAAAAAGGTTACCCCTCTGAAAATCGCACCTCCACCAAAATGAACAGTCCCGTAACATTAGTTAGATAAGCCCTAAACCCTATACCAGGAGAAACACCCATATTGGCAAGTATACCATGACTCCCTGATCCAAGGTCATGTAAACATCATCAGTGGCCAGTGTGATATGAGTTGACATTAGTGAGTGAATGACCTTGACCTTTGATGAAGGCTGGCCAAATGTCGTCTGCCTTGTAATTTACACCATCTATTTGGGTCAGATTTTCAGAAAGTTGTACACATTTAGTAAATTCTGCTAAATTAGGCTGAAATTTGGTCAATACTAGGTAACTTCGAGTATAGTCTGCATTGCATTGATTCTAGCAATCTTTTTGGTTAGATTAAATTGTATTTTGAACTTTATTCTCGTCTGAAATTTGGGTTATTTGAGAAGGCTTCAAGGTCATTATAAAAAGGGATCCTTTTGGAGGACTGGCTCTTTGATGAAATAAGCTCCGTTTCCCGAATTTATAGAGAACGTTTTTTGTAAATGGGAAAAGATAGATAGGAAGATGTTAACTAAAATAACAGAATCCCTGGAATCAGCGCTCACTATTAATCCTTAGATCAAACAATAATGACGAAAAGGGAAGTAGAAAAGACAAAAATATGAAGATCTGGGAGGAGTTAGCTTTGGAAGGATTTTTTTAAAAACAGATTTTATTTCGAGATAGATTCACATTAGAGATACATTTCAATGAAACGAAACTTTCCCTGTTATAAATAATTGATGCAGAATTCATTAACCTGAGAAAACAATGTCATTTAAACTCTACACAATTTGGTAGTTCAAGTAATTTACCTGATTAAACTTTCACTATATATCAGTCAGTATCTACACATATATGACTTTTGAGCAAACGCTATAAATGTCATGATAGATTAATATAAGTAAGCTAGATCGACTCATACATACTCATTTTTCGCCGCTTAGAAATTATGAAGAAGGAACTATCCGCATGGCATAAAACTGACGATTGGGAATCATGTTGGACCAAATTTGGTCAAAGACATTTCTCAAGCATTCTTAAGTGGGTCACATCTTCAGAAAATGCACAATTCGCCTTCACCAATCCTCTCAAATAACCCACATTTAAGACAAAAATGAGCTTCAAAATGCAGTTTAACATAACAGATCTGATACTTTAAATCAATGCCATACCAAATATACTCTGATATACCCGGTATTCTTCATTTTTTAATCTAATTTAGCAGAATTTATTAAATAAGCAGATCAGACAATTGTACATTTTCTGAAAATCTTACCCAAGTATTTTCTTACCACACATTCCAGGAGTATAACCCAGCAGAATTAACTATACAGATGTGTAGCATTTAAACACCATTTTTCCAAAATGAGGCAACGCCTCTCTCCCCAAACCGCAAAATGTCATTATAATCACATTAAGACGCCTACTCCAGGACCTTGAAAGCCATTAGCGCCGTAGGCGTCCAACCACTGATATATCTTTCTGATCTGATCTGAGAGGCTGTGACACTAGATTGATTATAAAACATTTTGACCTTTTGTATATTTAAATCAACTTGAACTGAAAATGATGTTGTATTGCATAATGTTCAATGCTGAATCAAAATATTTAAAACAAAGTGATGATCAGAATTAACAATTTCCAGAAACTGGGGACTATTTAAGGCTGAGGTCGAGGCTCCCTGTTTTAGCTATTTCAATATAAGGGTCAGGTCGTCAGAAAATGTACAATTCAACTTCGCCAATCTTCTCAATTAAATCCAATTTCAGACGAAAATATAGTTCAAAATACAGTTCAGTTCAACCTAACCAAACAGACTGCTAGAACCAATGCAATGCCGAATATACTTGAATTTACCTAGTATTGACCAAATTGCAGCGTAATTTAGCCTAATTTACTAACTGTGGACAGCTGCCAATTGTACATTTTCTGAAAATCTGACCCATAAGCCCGACCCCGAATATAAGCCTGGTCTATACATACACCATTTGAAAATAATATAAGCTTGGGCTTATAAACGGGTGAATACGGTATTGCAATTATCCACACCTCGTACAGGTGTAGATGACCAACGAAACGATCAAGTACGTCACAACTTACATGTAGTATACTTCCATTTCATAATAAAGTAGTAAACTATGGAAACTCAACTGAACAAAAAAAATTAAGATTTTGCCTCGCCCGATAATGTCTGAATCATACCAACATCATAATTAAGGGTCAGATTTTCAGAAAATGTACAATTCGCCTTCACCAATCCTCTCAAGTAACCCACATTTAAGACAAAAATGAGCTTCAAAATGCAGTTTAACTTAGCAGAAATGATACTTTAAATCAATGCGATACCAAATATACTCAGATATTCCCGGTGTTCATCATTTTTCAGCGTAATTTAGCAGAATTTACTAAATGTGTATATAGAGCTGCCAATTGTCCATTTTCTAAAAACCTGACCCATAGATCTTAATTTGGTCAAACGGTATTAACATGCTTTAACCAACTTAAAGATTTGGAAAATATTTTATTCCTGGAAGCTTGTCCCCATATTTGTGTAAACTTAGAAATCTATATTAACATTCTAAATACTAGAATAACATAATTAGAAACAGTAGATCTGAGTCAACATTCCTAATATTTCTGTTTAACGATCTTCTGTGTTGTGTTTCTAATGCTGTGGTTACCCTTTCACATACACATTATTGATGACGGAATAAAATGTTTCCTATGGAATTGGGTTAACTATTGGTTCTACAAGGCACAGATTGTAACCCATTTAGCCTGCTGACCTCAAGAAGAAACTGTACGCTATAGATGAACACATTCCAATAAATGATATGAGTCAAATCGGCAGAAAATGTACAATTCCCTTTCTCCAATTATCTCAAATAACCCAAATTTAAGATTAAAATGCAGTTATGAACATTGCCATTGCCATTAATTGTGCTGATTATGAATACCATTTTGGCAATGGAGTACTGTGTTTTGAATTTGGGATATTTGAGAAAATCGGTGAAGGCAAAATGAACATTTTGTGACCCATTATAGTTTTTAGTGTTGATGATTTTCGTAGATAAAATAAAAACTTGAGGGCCATCCGCCCAGATCATAACACAAGGATACAAGGCCCTATGGGTGAAATCGCGAGAAAATGTACAATTCACCTTCACTAATCCGCTCAAATAACCCAAATATAAGACAGAAAGCAGGTTCAAAACACAGTTCAACACAACAGACTCCTTGAATCAAGGCAATACCAAATATACTCAGATATACCTAGTGTTGACGATTTTTCTGTCTACAAATATACTCAGATATACCTAGTGTTGACGATTTTTCTGTCTAATTTAGCAGAATTTACTAAATGTGTTGATCTGCCAATTGTCCATTTTCTGCAAATCTGACCCATATAGCTTCCCTTAGAAGTGAGTGGATTAAATAACCTTTCTCTGAATGGTACCACAGAGGGGAAACCGCTACCCCAGCGGTTTTATTATTCTAATAAACAGGATTATCCCATCAAACAAGTAGATGTGTAACTATGAGCATACCAGGATAAGACCTTTGCCATTGCCTGACTCTGCAAACAATGAAGTTGTCTCACAACTGCGGTATAAATGATATCTAATGGTGAATGTTAGGTACAAATGTCATCGTGCATCAAACTGTTATTATATGGGTCAGATTTTCAGAAAATGTACAATTCAACTTTGCCAATCTTCTCAAATAACCAAAAATTTCAGACGAAAATAAAGTTCAAAATTCTGTTTAACCTAATCAAAGAGATTGCTATAATCAAAGCAATGTAATGGAATTTACCTAGTATTGACTAAATTGCAGCCCAATTTAGCAAAATATACTAAACGTGTAGAACTGCCAATTGTACATTTTCTGAAAATCTGACCCACATCTGCATAAATGTGATGTGTTCCAGGAAAATGAGTCACACGTCGAAAAAATGGATTTTGAGATATCATCATATCTGAAAGGACGAGATCAAGCCGATTACAATGATAGTTAACAATAGGACATTTATAGGTGTTTCTATATAATAATATATGTTCTACATAAAATATGTTTGATATATTTAGTTTTGAAAAAGATGTTTGCAATTTTCTGGATGAACAATTGCTAGTAAAGTGGCTAAATATACTCTATAAGATGACCTTATAAATGCAAGGGTATATTTCATACACAGTTTTGGAAATTTGGTACATGCTTTCATACTACGATCGAGATGCGTGAAACACCCACAAAATGACAAGATTCCCACTTTCATCTTGTGAATAAAACACTTAAAATATAACAATTGTGCGACTTGTGACTTATTGTCTGTAACACATCACAACTGGATGAGAGTGATGTTGTCACTATGATATATGACCAATTTGTTAGGGCGAATTACATTACTCTTTTAGGATGGAAGTACATTGGGCAATATATCGATGTAATGGAGGTATCAATTAATTGCATCTCATATCCAACACCAACGTAACCTAACAAAACATTCACTGTTCAATGTATGTTCAGTATATATAGGAGATCTAATTTGCAAACGTATCTCAACTACGTAACTATATCCTTATCTTATTTGTGAATTACGTCGCATTTTTATGTATAAAAAACAAATTGTGGGATGAAATACCTTGCTTGGTATATTACGTTAAGTTTTTCCCGCCATGTGTGGCTGAACCCCTTTCTTACTTTTAGCATATGTTTGTATATCAGAGAATAACTTGTAAAATCTTTAGCTTATCATTCACTTCAGTTATGCTGTGATGACTAGTTTGCTCGATTATGACGTGTACTAGCGTATAATCTTCTCTCAAATATGTATATGACGATTGAAATATTTATATTCCCTGAAGAAGATCCGCCTAGTGATCGAAACGTAGGAATCAACCACTTGAATTTATACAACAAATAAACTACAAATCTCATGAAAAACTGCTAGTGTCTGGTTTTGGTGTTATCACGACTTCAATTTATATTATTTATTTCATTTTTTTTTTTTTATAAAACTTTATTAAAAAATATCCTGCCCTCTTGGCTTTTACAATGATATGCAAGCACTTATTGTTATTGAGACGTATGTTATACGTAGTGTAACACAAATTGATAAGGAGATGTTGCACAGTCACGCAGGACAGGTGCACGCTGATTGGACGGTGAAGCCGCCCAATCAATATGTAATTAGACCCAGTTGGGCTTGTACCAGCATGCAGGTAACATCTACAGAAAATGAGAATTATAGGTATGGTGCCTTATGTAACCATAAGGTATAACAATTTGGTAAAAGCAACATGAGATTTCATACCGACATAATAAAAAGAGACCTTTCTTTTGCACAATTAGTAAAGGGATTGGCGTTTAGATACACGATTCTACGTATACATGTAACCTTTATAACAGCACTATCATCTTTACATGAGAAGTATCGCGCTCATTGTGAAATTGTAAGGATATAAAATCTCTTTTTTTCAACCCTATTAAATTACTGTTGGTCCAGGACCTTGAGATATCAGGAACGTGAGCAGCATAATTCTATACATTCAGGAATATTTTTTCAGAGATAAATCCTTGTGCCAAAAACAACACAGTAACTGGGCGTCATCCTTTAACTCTGAAATGAGCTAGGTCCGGTATCAAATTTATATTTTCCGGAATGTGGATGAAATTGTAGCTTTGGAGACAATAGATTAATTCTTTGTGTCCTGTTATTTTGTCTTTGTTTTGTTACGCTGCGGATTTATATATCAGTTGTTCACTGACTTATATCCCCATACGTACACACATATCATATATTCATAGATATCATATGGGCCAGATCGTCAGATAATGTACAATTGGCAAATCTACACATTTAGTTAATTCTGCTTAATTAGACTGAAAAAATCACTAGGTATATCTGAGTATATTTTGTATTGCATTGATTGAAACAGTCTGTTAGATTATGTTGAACTGTATTTTGAACCTAATTTCTGTCTTAAATGTTGGTAATTTTCGGGCAATCTCACCCATATACTTTTGTATTATTTAATTAAAGGCCTATAACATATAATTATTTAATTATAATTACAAAAAAAGCAGTTATCAGTCTTGGATGAGTTCAAGTGTCACCTTAAAATGTGTGCCAACATATTTAATCGGGCTAATCAAAAGTTCACTACACATTTATACATCATTATCAGAGTATCTTTTTCTTTAAAAAAACATTGTCAATGAAATATTTACTCGCCCATCACGTCCTGAACAATTACTTTCATCATTTGGTTCCTATTCCTGAAAAAAAATGATAGCCTCAGGAGACAACATAAGGGTTGTATTTTCCTGCATTTTTTTCAAGTATTTCTCTGTTTACACTGATGTTCAGTAATTATAGATGTCACATGATTGTACCACTTATTACTAGCACTAGTACATGCAGCTTTTGTAATTATACTTCTTTGTGAGATGTACACATGGATATTGAATGATTGATTGATTCTTGATTGAGTAATTAATTACTTGTTATACTTGTTTTCTAATCACTGTTTTTAATACTTATAGTGTTTCGTAGCTTAGTCAAATGTAATCAAGAAAAAAGGTAATCAAGAAAGGCATGTTCGGGAAGACCTCCTCTTGAGAAGTACGTAACCTCTTTGTCAAACATCTTATGGCAAATAATGAATTATCTTATCTTATCTTATCTATTATTCCATACTCATACTATAAACATATATATTTTCGCACTGCTAAATTTTTGCGCATTAGCATTCTTCATGATTATGATTTTCGCGTGAGCATTTAAACTCGAAAATTTAAATTTAAACTTAAAATTCAAGTTATATTTAGTTTTATTATTCTATCTAAAATAAGCTTGTATGCAACATATTGACGAAAAGAGATAAAATGGGAGAGTGAGATAGAAAAGGAAGAGAAAAAAGGAATTGGAGGGACAGAGGTAGCAGAGAAAGTAGCAGAGAAGAAGTGCAAAGTGGGAAAGAAAGGCAAACGGGGAGGAGAGTAGAGGCGACAGAACAGAAGAGAACAAAAATAGACAGATCAGTGGAAGAGTGGGAGGGAGGAACGAATCGAAATAACCAAAAGAAAAGTCCATTGTTGCAATTAATAAGATCATTTGATATAAAGTAGAGGGGATAATGGACCACCATATGTGTATCAGGCAAGCATCATGATGATGGATGTGTACATGTAATTTAGCCAACACAACTAATGGTAAATATAGCCCTACACACATATATTGACTACACTGGACGGAATGCTAACATCCTTATGCCTGTGGTCATATATTGTAACACTTCTATAGTATTATCTCTATTATCGCCCACTGTACAAGGATGTGTCCCATGGTATGTGATAGGCAGGGAGGGTTTGGGGGAGGGGGGTGGGGTGGGGGTATAGAGGCAGGGAGAGTGTGTACATACATGTGTGGGATGGATATCTGAGGAAGTGTAATGTTAAATTTGAGAATAAAATAAAGAATGGAAAAAGGAATCCTCTCTGTGAATGTTACAGTTCTTCTGAACACTCCAATCGGCTGCTCTACACTTCGGGAAACTATGCTGAAATTAATTAGGCTGAAAATGAGGAATACTAGGTATATCAATCTAATGGCCAAATTAGCCATAATGCTATAATATCTTCTAAACCACGCCAAGGATATGAAGAATTACAAATTAATATATATTGTATTTTTATTCTGATCGTTCAATTTACAAATTACATCAGCCAAAATTGGGATGGCTGCCTCTGCCTTAGCAGGTCTACCTGGTGCAACCCAATTATCATGAAATATAGCGGGTCAGATCGTCAGAAAATGTAAAATCGGCAGCTTAAACCTTTAGGAAAATTTGCAAAATGAAGCTGACAAATTATGAATTCTAGGTATGTGGGGTCGTGAGATCATGCCCAATTCACCTTCACCAATCATCCTCTCAAATAACACAATTTTAAGTAACATTAAAAAACATTTCAACATAATTAACCAAACAGATGTGTTAAAACAAGACCAAATATACTCAGCTATTACCCAGTACTTATCGATGTTCAGCTGAACTTAACAGAATCCTGTCCCATTGGACATTTTCATTTGGACATGGATGGTAAATATCTGTTTGGTTGAGCTGTATTTTGAACTTTATTTTTGTCTTTCATTTGAGAATGTCGGTTTAAGGCGAGTTGTACATTATCTTCCCCGTTTATTATAAGTAGTTTATGAGTGGTTTTCGTCTTGCGAATGCTTCATTTAATGTGACTAAAATCAGTCTAGGCCTAAAGTTGAGAGAGTCCCTTCAAACGAAGGGAAAGCCTCTCGCCTCAAAACGCAAAGTGCCATTATAATTACATTAAGACCGCACGATGTCATTATATTCCCATTAAAGCGCCTAGTCCTAGGCTAGCAAACCGATTAGCGAAGTAGGCGTTTAATCACTGACATACCGTTCTTATCTGATCCAAGGGTTTGGGCCCAGACTGTTTCACTCTATGCTCCCGTCCATTCTATCAATTCTCACAATTGGATTAATGGTATAACCTCTATACATGTGTTTAAGCACATCGCTATATAATATATGATATCAAAATAATTAAAATATGCCAATATAAAAATACCGTATGTGCTTTCCATCCTTGGAACCATCGACGAAAATAATTGCCCTGAAAACAACACACTGTAAGTGTTATGATAAAAGAATAAAAACAATCGACTCATATAATGGGTCAGATTTTCAGAAAATGTACCATTGGCAACTGTACACATTTAGTAAATTCTGCGAGTTTATAGGCTGCAATTTGGCCAATACTAGGTAAATTCGAGAATATTCGGCATTGCATTGATTCTAGCAATCTGTTTGGTTAGGTTGAACTTTTATTTTGAACTTTATTTTCGTCTGAAATGTGGGTTATTCCAGAAGGTTGGCGAAGTTGTATTGTACATTTTCTGAAAATCTGATCCCCGAACTCTCCAACAGCACCTCCACTCATTCTAGCCTCCCCTCCCCCATCCTCCCCCATCTCTCCTCCCCCATCCTCCCCCATCTCTCCTCCCCAACCCTCCCCCATCTCTCCTCCCCAACCCTCCCCCATCTCCCCTCCCCCATCCTCCCCCATCTCCCCCTCCCACCAAATCCGGTACACATATCTATCCACCCATATAAAAGGATGGAGAGATAGCACAGAGAGTCAGGCTAGTCGATCAGGCCAGACGTCGTCCCTCCTCCCTGCCTCCTTTTCACCGGCTTCTGTTCACCAATATTGGCAGACATTCCACTCTTCCACCAGTTCATCTAACGCCAAGATGAAGGGTTCATTCATTCTGCTTCTGGCTGTGAGTACTATTTTATCATTTGTGATGTGTTTCAGGGAAATGAGTCACAAGTTGCAAAATATAAATTTTGAGATATCATCAGATTAGATTTAGATTAGATTTAAAAATATTTCATTCAGGTCTTTGAACATTTCCATACATAAAGCACGAATATTCTCAGGACAGCGTGATTTGCCGACAAAAAAATCATATTTGAAAAGATGAGATCAAGCCGATTCCAATGATAGTAGGCTAAACAGTGGGATGTCTTATAAGTGTTTCTAGATTTTAAGTTTGATATTTTTAATTGTTTTAGAATAAAGGTTTGTAATATTTATGGTTGGGCAATTACCGGGAAAGTAACTGAATATTCTCCATAGGATGAATTTCAAGATACAAGGATATATTTAATGCACTGTATTGAGATTTGGTACATAAATTCATACGACGACAGGCGCTTAATGCCTTAAATGTGAGAACATTGCAATAAAGAAATCTTGTGAATAAAACATTTTGGGAAATCTCATTATTTGTGCGACTTGTGACCATTTTCCACATCACCCTTGCACCCTATGCAGGGGTCTGTTGTATAAGCAGAGGAAAGGGATTTTTTGTATGACTATTCCTAATGTCATGATCTGGGGCCTGTTGTATAAGATAAGAAAAAGGAAATTGTGTTAGCGAATTCGTACACTCCCCTTTAATTTGGTGGGTAGGAATACTAATACAAACGCATTTTGTGTATACGATATTCAAACCAGCTGGGAATGACATATACGGAGAATTGTTTCCCTTCCTACCAGACAAAGCAATTCCTTTCCTTAGGTTATACAACAGGCATAATAAGCTAAGGAAATGACATTGTTTGTATGAGTATCTCTACACTCATGACCTGCATGGGGCCTGTTGTATAAGATAAGGAAAAGGAAATTGGGGACTGTGTGTACAGGCGCTCTTCCTACCAGCTTGGGCTTTTTGTATAAGCTAAGGAAAGGAACATTGTAGGTGGGAATTCCTACACCTTTTCCCCCTTACTTCGGTGAGTAGGAATAAAAGTGCATCTTGTGTATAGACTATTTCTACCTGCTAGGAAGGAGATACATGGAGGATTTTCTCCATTCCTATCAGGTGAAGGAGTTCCTTTCCTTAGCTTATACAACAGGAATTATAAGCTATATAAGGAAAGGGGTTTTCTCTCAGAAATTTTGTTTAAAGCTTTTATTTATACTGGGTTGATCAAGTCCCTTTGAAACTTTTTTTACGTACAATTTGATCAAGACAAAGAAAAAAATTATGGGTGTCCAAGAAAAGAGTCTAACATGTGCATTAATGGGAAATGCCTTAAAGCATTTCCAAACAATGCAAATTTTAGACAATTGCCACCCCAATAATTTATCAGATTATGGAGTGTTAGCAGTTCATATCATATAATTAGGTGAGATAACTTAAGGAGTGAATCTTTACTCAATATTTAGCATAACGAGAGTAAATAGGATAATTAGTATGGATGGGGTTACACTAAAGGGATATACAGAAAAAGATGGTATGCATACTAAATCCACCACCCATAAGCAAAGCCTATAATAAAGTTCCAGTGTTGCAATCACCCTGTAATGATATTTTATCATAGGGTGAGGGCGCAATATTATTGTCATATATCTCGATTCGAGACAGAGTATATGAAAATGTACAATTTGTCTTCAGCAATCCTCTGAAATAACCCAAATTTAAGACAATAATGAGATTCAAAAATCAGTTCAACCTAACCAAACTGATTGTATGAATCAAGGCAATATCAAATATACTCAGATATACCTTTTATTGACCATTCTTCAGTCTAATTTAGCAGCATTTACTACATGTGTATAGACCTCCCGATTGTACATTTTCTGAAAATCCGACCCATATACATTGAAACCAACGTTGGTGATTCGTCAATCTATCATAATAATACAATTCCATAGCAATTGACACAATTCAATATCAATTCACGACGGTAAATTGGGCATGTCATTATTTAGTGTTTTCTTATCTATGTATCCATCAGTTGTTGGTTAGGTGACATCGATGGGCTCCAATTATTGGAATTGGTTTTCCAAATTTCACAGATACAAATGTAATGGGTACCCCATAGCATGTCTACCCATCGATGCTTAATGTGAGATGTTTTTTTCCGGAAAATGAGTCACAAATCGCAAAATAGTTATTTATAGGAATGTACTCATTCTCAGGGTATCTAATGCCGCTACTCGTACACATACATGTACCAAATTTCGACTGTATTAAATATGCATGCATTTTTAAGCTCACCCTACAGAGTATATTTAGCTACTTTACTAGTTATTGTCTACCCAGAGATATTGCAAACTCTTTTCTCAAAAATGAAACTATCAAACTTAAAGTAGAGGAATACTTATTAAATATCCTAATGTTTACTATCAAGTATCATTGGAATCCGCTTGATCTCATCTTTTCAAATATGATGATATCTCAGAATTCATTTTTTGCAACTTGTGACCTATTGTCCTTAAACACATCACATTATTTGTATTCCTTCTACAATATTTCGTTCTCAATCGGTTGACCGAGATCCATTTATTTGTCCTGCATATCAACTGTGTAATATGTATCAATGCTCACACTCCGTTGATCATTATTTTGCCGATTATAATTCTGGTTTAAAAGAATATATAAAAAAGGTTAAACTTAACACTAAGGTCATATAATAGAGAGGTTCTTGGATTCGGTGGGGTGTATATAGCTTTGACTTTGAGTTAACTTTGAGCATTGTTAACGTTAACATCATAGCGCCCAGGGGGGTGTTTCATAAAAATAAGATGAAATCGTATGACATACATCATCATTATACGATATAAAATGTTTTATACGGTATATCTTGCTCGCACACATAGGATATGTTCTCAAGTAGTGTGCTTCATTAATTAAGTGCTACAACAACTAATATCATTTTGTTAATGATTGTTAAATCATTATCTCACTCCACTCATCTTCTCTCATATTATCATCTATGTTTCCTGTTCCTTGTTCTATATATTATGTGATCGTAATTTGGCTTAAAAATTGGAATCCAAATACACTGTAGGTATGACAGAAAAAGACTACAGATATTGTATAAGATATGTAATGGGTATACCTCGATGTAATAGAAAGAGTAGCAGGGCGCTACGAAAATCACCCCGGGGGTGAGCGTGTTTAAAATTGTAACTAAAGCCTGAATAAAATTATGTTCCAAAAAAAAAACCTCTCCGAGGTAATGATATGAATATATCTACATTATTTTATGCATTCAATAACCGGATACAAATCAACCTCCATCTTCATCATCCAAAGTGTTGGATCTATGGTGTTGGGCCACCGTAGATATCAAATTTGATATTGAATAAATGCCAAACATTACTAGACTTTGATTTGATTTGAAGACTTTTATTTCGATTTAATAAAATTGCGTAAAAGGGGCATTCGGGAGGGAGGTTTCCAAGCCCTCTTATAGCGTCGTTACAACTTTATTAATTAGCTGGTTGACAAAACTCACCTCTGTCGATGACTGGAGGCGACTAACCACCATGCTACAGTTCAGTTAATGTTCATCTTCGATTAAGCAATTAACATGAGGAATTTTGCGGCAGTTAACTATATATATCATAATTTCAATCATTCAGTTATTTAATAAATGAGTAGGTATTTCAACTCTCTGAGCAGTTGTCAGTTAATCTATAAGTTTTCATCCGACCATATAGAATATTTGGATACGTATTTTGTAACAGTTTTGACATCATTAATTTATTATTATTTCTATATGTTACAGATGTGTCAGCTCTGCCTGGGTTACCTCAACAGTCAGCGAGGTAAGTTATCCTTTTTCAGTATAACTGAACCTCTGGTGGTCCCGAAGAACCCTATTAGGTGTCGAAGAACCCTTAGGTTCTTTGGAGAACCATAAGGTTCTTCCAAGAACCCAAAAGAACCCTTTTTTCTTAGAGTGGCAGTTGGAACTGAACAATAATTATCACTATATGGGTGAAGTCGCCAAAAAATGTACAATTCGTCTCCACCAATCCTCTAAAATAACCCAAATTTTAGACGAAAATAAAGTTCAAAGTACAGTTTAACCTAACCAACCAGATAGCTAAAATCAATACAATGCCGAATATACTCGAATTTACCTAGAATTGACCAAATTGCAGCCTGATTTAGCAACATTTACTAAATGTGTACAGCTGCCAATTGTACATTTTCTGAAAATCTGACCCATATAGATGTCCCCCATCTTAGACGGGTAGTAATTCTCAGCATGTAGTTTATATTCAATTCCTCCATCGCTTCTACACTTTTTCACTCCCACCTTTAAAAGTGTCCCTCCCCCCATCCACACCCACCTAGCCAAGAGAAACACAGCGCACTGAGAGCGCGGGTACACTCTGCTATTGGACATTGCATCATCTCACAATGTCGTAAAGGCCAGCTAAATTACATTACGTAAATTATCTAAGAGTAACTTATCTTGGGTTAGGTCGTCTAGAAATGTAAATTCTGCTAAATTAGACTGAAAATGATACATTTTCTATCTGGGTGTATGTGGTATTGTGTTGAATCAAACATCTCTTTTTGATTAGGCAAAAAAAAATAATGTGTGTCCGATTACCCCCCCCCCCCCCCACACACACACACACCTACCTAGAAAAACCTTACCCTACCTAAAAAGAAATTTACGATACCTGATTTTTTAAAAATCATATCTTACTTTTGGGGGATTTTTTTGACAAAAAAAGCTTTTAAAAGCAGGAAAACGGGTTTTCTTAACCCGGAACTGTCAAAAAGCACATTTCCCATGTTTAAAACAACTATATTGTTATGAAATAGACGTTCTTTTCAGTTCCAGGGAGGTGGTTTCCAACAAAAAAAAATTATAAAAAAAAAGTTACCACCCCCTACCTAGTTTTCAGCCAGATAAATCGGAAACACACCTATATTTTTGTTTTGGCCTTATATCGAAGTTGGATGTATTTCGAACGTCATTATTGTCTTCACTGTGATATTTGAGAGAATATCACTCAATATTTCAATTGATATTTTCAGACGATTTCACACTTGTATGATCAAAAGAGTAATTAAAAGTTATTTCCTTATGTAAATTGTTGTCCCTTAACCTTCATATTGTAAGACTAGTAGAGGCAATATACGATTTAACCCCAAAAAAATTGCAACAAAACGTTTTATGGTTGATTCTTGTACTTTAAGGTGTGCTGAACAACATATCAAAAGTTGGACAAAATCGGATCACGGGAAAGTTAAAAAAAATGCAAAAATAAAAATGGCGGCCACTAACAATTTTAGATACCATAATTCAGGGTTAAATCTACATAGAATGTCATATTTCAGCTCTGATTAGAGCTATATCCATATATGATGTGTGTTTTCCTTGGTTTTAAGGCACAGGGAATCCATTTCTGAAATAATTTTTCTATTTCAAGGTCATTTTCAAGGTCAAAATCCAAGATGGCCGCCACTAGGAATCATGAAAACCTATCTCAGCTCCTAGTAGCACTAGATCTATGTCCAATACCACTTTTACTAGGTTTTAATGTGTGAGGATTCCATTTCTGATGTTATTTTTCTGTTTCAAGATCATTTTCAAGGTCAAAATCCAATATGGCCGCCACAGAAATACGAAAATCTTATATCACAACTCCTATTTGCACTAGATCCATGTATGATATCACTTTTACTATGTTTTAAGGTATAATCATTCCAGTTCAGAAGTCATTTTTTTGTTTCAATGTCATTTCCAAGGTCAAAATCCAATATGGCCACCATGGAAGGTCAAAAATCTTATCCCACAACTCTTATTTGCACTAGATCCATGTATGATACCACTTTTAATAGGTTTTAAGGTATAATCATTCCAATTTAGAAGTCATATTTTTTGTTTCAATGTCATTTTCAAGGTCAAAATCCAATATGGCTGCCACCAAGATATGAGAATATTATATCCCAGCTCCTATCTGCACTAGATCCATGTATGATACCACTTTTACTATTCTATTCATAGAATGTTTAGTTCGGGGATTACATACAAAATGATCATTATTAGAAAAGTAAAAATTAGGGAAATTTATCATTGACATTCTTGTTCATCATAATCTTCATTCATAGACTAATGTGTCATATTATCACAGCTGTCCACCTGACAATAACCCACTTGCACTGTTGCATTGCAGCCCATGCTTTTTGCAGGTGCACCTTAGCACATGATGCCCTCTTGAATAGTTCCTGTGAACAATTTGAATTAGTACTTTGGGAGCAAGTGTTTGTCTGCCATTACCGAAATTTTGAAGGTTATGGGTTCCCAGTTCACTGAGAAGGAGGGTTGGCACTTGGCCCTGACCCAGTGCAAAAAAGGGCAAGCTTTATCTTTATTAGAGTTGATCAAAATAAATGTATAGTCCCTTCAATATGATAAATACAAGGACAATACTTTAACTAACTGAATGAGTTTTCCCTTCTCTACCCTCCATCTCCACTCAGATGGCTCCATTCATCACTCCTGCCCAGCCCTGATAGTATGTCTGCAGGGAGCGCAATATACAGCCTGTGGTGGTTGGTGGCACTCTTTTAGGGGTGACTTCGGAAAATGCTGCAACACTCTTGTCTTTGCTGGTGTTCTATCAAACAGGGGTTGCTGTTTATCTGAAGTCTGGCACTGGCATTCGTTACAGCTTGGACACTGTGTTGGATTACTGGTGGTGCTATAATTGATAATATGTAAGCTGTCTATGGGTGTTGGTCTTAGACAGCCAGTGGCAGGCATAAGTGGACACTGCATTTTCCCAGCTTGTCCCAGTCAGTTAACTGATGATATTATTCCTTGCACAGACATTTGCCTTTGTCTTCTCAACACGGGTATTGAAGGAGAAGCAATGATCCAGATTTACCCCTAGATATACTGGATAAGAACATTTTTTTAGTGTGGTGCCTGACCAGGAAACATTCAGTTGTCATTTTACACATACAAGTATTTACTAATGATGTATCAGAACCCCTGAGATAAAGTTGCGAAATGATTTATCATCCCCAAATGGTGTGAAAATAACATTCTCCAAGTTTCTTCAGGTCAACCTGATCTCTACTCACTCTAGATAAGAGGGGGATCACTCCTTATCTTGTTCACATAGTGTCTCCATGTATTTCACCCAGAGCTTGCTGGTTTTGTAGGTTGCAGCCTACTTTGGGGGTAACAATTTTGTCAATGATGGGGATACAATCTGATTTCAATGAACACTCAGAACTCACATAAACTCACTTGCACCAGAGTCTCTCCAGGGCTTGGTTTAGGGTCCAGCCTCATTTTCCATGACTTAAGAAACAATCTGAGGTGTAAGACACCGATTTGCATGTATGCTCTCTATGAAATTTATATTTTCTTATTACCATTAATTTAATTGTCATTTGGTCAAAAATCTACAAGCATCCGTAAATTTGGTGTGTGGTTTTAAAAGCCCAGGATTTGCCCTTCATAATGCACAGATGCTGATAAATCCAATATATATTATCATGCAACATAATTATCTGCTAAAACTTTCTGGTTTTAATTTGGTCCAACTTTGTGCTATATATGTTGTTATATTCAAAAGGAAAAGGAGATATTTTGTTCGCAATATCAGGTTATATGACCTTACACATTTAAGATGTGAGTAGTGTTACCTTTATTTAAATTAAAGGGTTAAATTCATATAATATGTATGGATCTTGAAAATGGCTTCTGGCCAACTTCAGAAATGCATTCCTTCTACCTTAAAACCTAAAAGAATAGTATTACATTTATATCTAGTGCTAATAGAAACTGAGATATGACATTTTCAGTTCCAGGTGGCAGCCATATTTTATTTCGACTGGGAATGACCTGGAAACAAAAATGATCTCTGAAATAGTATCATCATACATTAAAAACTAAAAATAGTGGTATCATACATGCATGGTGCTAATGCTGCTGTGATATAATATTTGCAAATAGTTGTTGGGATGCAATACTCATGTTCCTATGTGGCTGCCATATTGGATTTTTACCTTGAAAATGACCTTCTAACAGATTTATTATGGCAGAAATAGATTCCAGACATATTAAAACACAGCAAAACTGGTATCATACATTGGTATCTATAGAATGATTAGGAGCTGAGATATGACATACTATTTTGATTTTACTCTGAATTCTGAATCCTGGTATCTAAAATTGGTAATGGCAGCCATTTTGTCTTTTTGTACTTTCCCATGGTCCGATTTGGTCCAATATAATTGTGTTCAGGACATATCAAAGTACAGGAAACAACCATAAAACATCTTGTTGCAATTTTTTTAGAAATAGATCCCCTAATTTAATATACACAAATAGCTGTTGAGATAATCCCGAGTGACACGGCACCTGCCGTCCGATGCGGGAAAGGCGCGAAAATACTACGTCTGCTGCCTAGATGTACGGGCGTCGCACCTGGACGGTAGTCTTCAGCTTTAACACCTACCGCTGGTCTAGTGTGCCCGGCGGCTGCGCCAGCTTTTTGTACAGCCGTATTACATGTTTTCGCGCGAGGGGGCTGTCCTCCCTCATAGAGTCATGGAATACACTCCTACATTGTAGTACATTTCCCCTACATAAGCAACGCGACCACACGTTGGTCTATTGCAATAGATATCTCTATTCATAGCTCACATGAATACACATACCTGAGCTTAAGAACCATCGTTGATCTATCATTTCGTTGACCTATCATTTCCATTTTCGTTTTCACTTCTGATATAAATATCAAAAATTAACATGAATATATCGACATTCCACTCATCATTGTCATAGATTAGATATTGGTGTTATATTTTTACTGCATTTAACTATGAAGACCTATCCGTGTTGCATGTATATATGACCGATTTTCATGAAAAGTAGTCATTTTCACGAAATGCAGTTGAAAATCGTCAAGAATAGAATTCATCAAATACTGCTGATTTTTCTTGTACATATTAGCATGATACCCAGCTATAATTCTCTGAAGTTCGGCAGCTTAATATCTAATAATTAGAGTTTTCCTCCTCTACCCAGTCATAGCCTGTCATCACCGTACATCATGCTAAATATTAAAATCTTTAGAGTAGTATTTCATCAATCTAGTAGGTTCATTGTAATCATTTCATTTTTTTACTTTAAAAAATCGACCTATTTATTCAGATTTTGATTGTAATTTGATACATTATGATAACAATAGTTTGTGTAAAATGATCCCAAACTCTTGCGTTTTTTAATTTCAAATGTTTTTGATGCTCTAACTATTAGATTATTTTCCCTGACATTTCTCCTTTGGATTATAAAGTTTGTAGTATGAAATCAGTTTATATATCAACGTCATTAGTTTTGAACATATTTCTGCGAATTTAACCTTTGATTATAAATCTATATGAAAAATACCAATTGATGATAATTTAGCTCTATATAGTTTGTTTATATTTATTGTTGATAGAGGCTCATAAAAAACGTGATGTACGGTGACGCACCAATTTCCCATAGGTTTCCCTTACAGTTAACAGAGAAATATTGAAAATAAAAGCATAAAAATGGCTAGAATACATTGGCAAGTGCTTAAGCTCAATATTCATGCAAGAAACTGGTGGGCAAATTATTACGTTTTTTTTATTATTACAGCTTGAAGTCATAATTTTATATTTTGTAGGACTATTATTAAAGAAAACAGTGGTTTTCTGCCCATAATTTCTTCATTTTTAATCATAGACCCATAAAAGTAGGGTTCCCAAGATAGATTTCGACAAATTATACCCAGCCAGTCTCACTACTTTTAAATCCGTCATGATTTAAAACCTGTTATTGCTCAAAAACCCAAATGCCTACCAGTCGTGAAAATCGGTCATATAGACAGTTAGCTAGATAACCACAGATCTAATTCATATCAATAGTATAACATCATTCGTCATATGGGACTGAGGATGATCTCTAACATTGCTCTTAATGTTTTTCATTTTAATATCTGTATATTAACCTTAATGTTACAGGGACAGAAATACTTCCTAGCTTACACATTTGTATCTCTTATACTTATAGAGTAATAAACTATAATATCTATCTACATGTATCTATAAATCATATAACTTCATTTGTGATGCGAGTAATCACAAATATGCTCCCTATTATGTGACTTTTTCTCACCAGGTGGCGGTTCTTGTTTTTCACTAGGTGGCGTGCATTGCATTTATAATTTCTGTTACAATAAAAGTACCGCTAATACACTAATGTAGCATTTATACACTATTGATATTGTCCAACAAATAATTATGAATATTATAAGTGATATTCTTCTAGAGTTGTATGTACAATGTATGTATGTATAATGGACATGTATGATGTTGGGAATTGACCTGACCAAAACACCCATATAACTGTACATATGATTGTGCCTAGTCAGCTGGGAGTGTCTAAGCTCACCAACCAACAAAATGATGCATACACAGAGGTCTGTGAACATGCAGGGCCAGTGTTGGTGATAAATGATGAATAAAAGGATGCAGCCTATGCTGTTGTACCTTTAAAAGCTGTCTGGGCTGCAGATGTTATATCTAAAGTTGCCTATAGTTTGCTACTCTTACTGTACATATTTGGCAAACAGTACTTCATGGGAATGGTAGAGGAGTAAATTTATACTAAACATTGTCATAATCACAATTAGCACACTGCCATGTCTGCACCAGCCATGCCAAAAAAAATCCTGCCGATTTGTGCAGCCCCTCTATATCAAGCTGCAGTGTAAGTGCAGCTGGATGTGCAACCCTTGCGCAGCCCTTGCACATCCGAGCCAACTGCAGCCAAAGTGCAGCCGGATGTGCAAGGCTGGCTTACACTGGCTGCACTTTTCCCTGAATCCGGATGTAGTCCGTGGCCATGCAAGGGCTGCGCATCCCAAGTGCATTCGTGCAACCTGGGATGTTTCCATCCGGCCGCCATATTGGATTTTGACCTTGGAAATGACCTTGTAACAAAATACTTATTGCAGAAATAGATTCTACACACCTTCAAACATAGAAAAAGTGGTATCATACATGAATGTATAATGATCAGGAGCTGAGATATGACCTATGTTAATTTTACCCTGAATTATGGTAACTAAAATTTGTTGTGGTGGCCATTTTTCTTTTATATTGTTTTGTACTTTCACATGGTCCGATTTTGTCCAACTTTTGATATGTTGTTCAGGACATATCAAGGTACAGGAAACAACCATAAAACATCTTGTTGCAATTTTGTTTAGAAATAGATCCCCAAATTTAATATACACAAATAGCTTTTGAGATAATGTTTTGTTTCCATCTGGCTGCCATATTGGATTCTGACCTTGAAAATGACCTTGTAACAAAATAACTGTTGCAGAAATAGATTCTATACACCTTAAAACATAGAAAAAGTGGTATCATACATGAATATACAATGATCAGGAGCTGAGATATGACCTATGTTAATTTTACCCGGAATTACGGTAACTAAATTTGTTGTAGCAGCCAATTTTCTTTTGCATTTTTTTGTACTTTCCCATGGTCCAATTTTGTCCAACTTTTGATATATTGTTCAAGACATATTGAAGTACATGGAGCAACCATAAAATATCTTGTTGCAATTTTTCAGAAATTGGATTCCCTAATTTGATATTTGCTCATATCTTCTGAGATGAAATTTGTTGTTTCCATATGGCCGCCATATTGAATTTTGACCTTGAAAATGACCTTGTAACAAAAAAACTATTGCAGAAATAGATTCTACACACCTTAAAACATAGAAAAAGTGGTATCATACATGAATATACAATGATCAGGAGCTGAGATATGACCTTCTATGTTGATTTTACCCTGAATTATGTTAACTAAAATTCGTAGTGGCGTCCATTTTGTTTTTGCGTTTTTTTGTACTTTCCCGAGGTCCGATTTTGTCCAACTTTTGATATGTTGTTCAGGACATATCAAAGTACAGGAAACAACCATAAAACGTTTTGTTGCAATTTTTTTGGGGTAGGGCTATTTTTGAGCTTAGATTGCCTCTACTAGACATTTATATTGAAATTCAAATGTTACATTTGTATTAAATTGAAATAATGATATGAAACTATTTTTTTTAATTGCAGACCTGGACACATTACGAAAGTTCCTGACTCGCCAATTAGACAGTAAGAATACATGCTTCGTTGATGTAATATTCATTTTGAGAGTGACAATCAAGAAATATAATTCATTCCTCTAGTTAATACCATGTTTCAGGTTCATCACAATTGTATATGGGTCAGATTTTCAGAAAATGTACAATTTACAGTTGTACACACTCAGTAAATTTTGCTAAATTAGGCTGCAATTTGGCCAATACTAGATAAATTCGAGAATATTCGGCATTGCATTGATTCAAGCAATCTGTTTGGCTAGATTGAACTGTATTTTGAACTTTATTTTTGTCTGGAATTTAGTTATTTGAGAAGATTGGCGAAGTTGAATTGTTCATTTTCAGAAAATCTGACCTATATACGTAACAGTATTGTCTAGTTTACATCCAGAGTTTTTCAAAGTGTCTCCATCATAGCGGGGTTTCTGTTTTTGTAATGAGTATTAAAGAATTCTTCACTCCTTTGAGTGGGTATACAATAATAATTAAAGAACTCCGCGCAATCCGTTCGGTCACTTTTACTATAGTATCAACAGTCCTAGACAATCCAGGCCAAAACCCTCAGAACAGATAAGAATGGTACGTCAGTGATTAGACGCCTACTTCGCTAAACGGTTGCCTGGCATAAGACTAGGCGTTCTAATGGGATTACAATGACATTTTGTGGTCATAATGGAATTATAATGGCACTTTGCGGTTAGAAGCGAGAGGCTATCCCTCCGTTTGAAGGGACTCTACCATCTTTGGGCCTAGACTGTAAACACCTTCAACATGAGAGCACAAACGACATCTTTTTACAATATCTGTTTGTATGAAAATGGAAAAGGATCTATTACATCCATTCGTCGACACCAAGAATAGTATAGTGCAAACTTGTTCAATGAAAAAAAAAATAAAAAAAAAACTTTAAACAAAATACAAGCAAATAAAAAAAAAAAAAAAAAATAAAAAAAAACTTTAAACAAAATACAAGCGCTGGTAGTAGAACTGCTATAAGAGCTGTACCAAGCAGCCTAGTAAAATGTTATATTAATACAAATAAATAATTGTTCTTAATTTTAACCAAACAATCGGCAATGTTTTTTTTAATTAAAAATAAATAATTGTAGTGTTCTTCCAAAACAACCCAGGTTCGGACTTAGCAAAGAACAACCAGAACACAAGCTTAACTTCATTCTTGGTTTATTCACAAACCCTCCGCCGGCCTCTTGCCTGAAACTAGGCACAGAGGGCTCCTAGGTAATTCAGCTCCCTAAGAGTTCATGGTGTTTAATGGAAATAGTACATGTTGAGGGATTAAGCATAAATCACAGACATAAATACACATATTGACACATTATGGTAAATAGTATTGAACTCCCTACCTAAGTCTTGATGACACCTAGAGTATTGAATATCACTACAAAAAAGTGATATACAACTATAAAAAAAGCATTACCTAACCTTGCTATGTTGATGATGTCCCACAGATTCAGTGCAGTATGGAGAAGTGTGTACAGCCCCTGTGGATGTGGTCTTTGTGCTCGACAGGTCGCGCTCCATCTGGGGGCCAAACTTTGAACTAGAGAAGCAGTTTGTACAGGGCATGGTGCGCAGGTTTGATGCCTCTTCATCCAGGTAAAGACATTTACTTTTTCTTCTGCATTTCTTTTTTAAAAAAGAAATTTCAGTTTTATACAACATATTCTGCCATCTTGGCCTCTGCAATGCTAATACTTCCTTTCTTGCTTTTTCCTTTATCCATTTTTGTATCTTTTTATTCTTTTTTCATATTTTTCTTTTGCCAGCGTTAAGCTTTGACCCACTCATATTTGTTGTCTTTTTTTTATCCCTGTATTTATTAGTAGGTTATAATGCACCCTTCTTTGCCTCTAGACCTATTTGATATATTATATCAATTATTCAATATGGGGGAGACACGACTAAATAATGGGAATAATTCTCTAATTAACCTGATTAACGCTACTAATGAGATGTCGATTATTTACCACGAAACCTGGGAATAATACATGTCCGATAAAATGATGTTTGAATGACATTTAAGAAAGATAATTACCTTCAAGGTTCGGCGTGATGACATGGGCTGAAGGTGCTGACGTCATGATCAACCTGGGGGCTCATGGGAAGGATCAAGAAGCCCTCATCCGGGACATTGGCCGCATTACCCAGGTAACAAAGCGCTTTTTCAATTAAATGCTATATATATTCTTGCCAACAATTGATTTAGTCGGAGACAATCCAAAGAGATTTTTTTTCTTTTGTCATCAAAGTATTTTTTTCTTCTTTTATAACATTTAAGGCCGATATAAAATGTGACAATTACAAAACAAACCCGCACTTTTCAGGCTTTTGATAATATTACAAGATTTTTATTGTTGATTGTTTGAATGTTTTACGTGTTTTCCTATTGTTCCCTTTAGACAGGATCCGTCCTGTAGAGACTAACTATGCCAGCAAATAGTTGTGTCCTGTATACAGTGTGTGCAGACAATAATTAGTGGAGAATGAAAATTTAATTCAAACAAATGGATGGATTAATCTCTTCCTAGACCTAGATTCATCGTTTTAAAACTATGATATATGCGTTTAGGTAAATCATATGTACATGAAATATATCATGGTCGAAGCTTACCAAAGAATTTCTCATTCTTATTTCAGCGTCCAGAGATAGGTGGCAGCACTGAGACATGGGCGGCTCTGCGCATGCTCAGGGAGCAGGTGATGACGTCAGGTAACGTGAGGCCCGGCGTGAAGACGCTGGTTATTCTCGTCACTGATGGAGCCAGCCAGAAGAAGGAGCTCACAGCCTCTGAGGCTAGGAAGGTCCATGGCCAGGTATGACCTCAGTAGACTACTCAAAGTTTAGTGGGTGGGTGGATTGATAGGCTCTTGATCGAGCATTAATTTGACAACACTCTAGGTCCAGACCCTCAGATCAGATAAGAATGGTATGTCAGCCTACCTAGCTAATCGGTTTCTTGTCCTGGAACTCGGCGTCTTCATGGGAATATAATGATATTTTGCGGTCTTAATGGAATTATAATGACTCTTTGTGGTTTGAGACGAGAGGCTTTCCCTTCATTTGAAGGGACTCTCAAGTTTGGGCCTAGACTGACCAATCAACATGGCCTGTTCCTATGATTGACAGATTGACAAAGGCAGCCAGTAGCTGCCAGTGACAAATGACAGAAACAGTCTAGGCCCAGAGTTGAGAGGGTCCCTTCAAACGAAGGGAATGCCTCTCACCTCAAACCGCAATGAGTCATTATAATCTAATTAGGACCACAAAACATCATTATATATCCATTAAACGCCGAGTCCTAGGCCAGGAAAACGATTAGCGATGTAGGCTCACGTACCATTCTTATCTGATCTGAGGGTTTGGGCCTAGAGTGGAAACACTTTCTTAGCTTGACAAATTGACAAAGACCATAATAGTCCTTAGCGACAAAAATTGGACAATTTTACGAAAAATTAAGCAACAAAAGAATTTCCTTAGTGACAAATGACAATTGTTGTTTCTTGGTATTGACAAGAGAAATTAGACACCGCGCCCTTTTTTCCACAAGATCTCTTTATTGAAATGTTCTTTTAGAGGGTTTAGCACTGATAGTCATATGAATCCATGTAACAAATTTTGGGACATTTTGAAGGCATTCGTATGGAGTATATTTAGTTACTTTACTGGTAATTGCCCATCCAGAAACATTGCAAACTTTTTTTTTTCAAAAATAGAAAAATCGAACTTAAAATAAAGTCCTGGTGTTTACTATCATTGGACTCAGCTTGATCTCCTCTTTTCAGCTATGGTGATATCTCAAAATCCATATTTTGCGATTTATGACCCATTTTCCTAAAAGGGATCACATATATGATGATATCTCAAAATACAATTTGTGTCACTTGTGACTCATTTTCCTGTAACACATCCCATATAAGTCAACACCAATCATCAGCCTAGAAATTACCCTTTCTATACACATTGGTTGACCTTGGTCTGAACCTCCACCACATCCTCTTTTGCTACTACTTATGCCTCACACGCCCATCACATTGACACTGTCCTAACATAGTTACCTCCCCATTAATAGCCACCGTGTCAACATTGTCTCATTTCTGTGGGCACATGGCCTGATCAATTTTCAGGCTCCACCCAAGAGAATCCGGTTCACGCTAGGTCTTTTTGGCCTGCTATAGGTAGTGTATACATATGGGTCAGATCGTCAGAAAATGTACTTTTTGCCATCACCAATTTTCTCAAATATCCCAAATTGATGACGGAAATGAAGCTCAAAACACAGTTCACCATAGCCAAAATGATA
Source organism: Sthenelais limicola (assembly GCA_942159475.1). Lineage (NCBI taxonomy): Eukaryota > Metazoa > Annelida > Polychaeta > Phyllodocida > Sigalionidae > Sthenelais > Sthenelais limicola. Next base: position 40,627,035 of record OW804102.1, read on the forward strand.
TATTCATAATTAACACAATACCAAATATACTCAGATATGCCAAGTATTTATCACTTTTTAAGCTAATCTAGCAGAATTTACTAAATGAGTAAAGTTGCCAATTGTACATTTTCTGATGATCTGACCCATAAGTATCTACAGAGGTCACATATATATGTGTTTGGGGTGATGGAATTGTCTGGTGCGTTGTTAATTTGTTAGATAATATAATGATGTTTGTTGAAGTAATCACAATAACAGTGGTACATGTAACCTTGTTTCACAAAAAGTAGTCTATTATGTGTGCACCCAAATAATTATGTAAATAATATGCCAATTTAAGGTCACATTATGACCAATTGAGATACATCATGCATCATGCACTCTCATATGCTGTACACATCTTCAATAAGCACATCCTAACTCACACTCCAAATGTCATCCCATTCCACCCATATAGAATAACTAACTTCCCATATCTATCTATATATATACAATACAAATGAACTTAGACCAGGTACTAGGTGGTACTAGGTGGATAGCTCCCTAATCTTCGTGATTGGCATTCATATTCCCTCTTGATTAAATAAAGTAATAAATAAACTTAATAAATAAAAAACATGGTACAGGGAAGGTGAATCGATGTTGGTACTAGTCAAATGAAGGGGCTCTAAGAATTGTAATAAAGATGTTGTTATTGGTTTATCGATCAGAAACTTTCGAGACTAAGTTCTCCTTCTTCCGGTGAGATGTTATTATGGATAGGAATATTAGAAATAAGAACAGAACCTAATTGGGTCAGATTTTTAGAAAATATACAATTGGCAGCTCTACACATTTAGTAAATTCTGCTAAATAAGGCTGCAATTTGGTCAATACTAGGTAAATTCGAGTATATTCAGCATTGCATTGATTCTAACAATCCGTTTGGTTAGGTTGAACTGTATTTTGAACTTTATTTTCGTCTAAAATTTGGAATATTTGTGAAGATTGGCAAAGTTGAATTGTGCATTTTCTGAAAATCTGACCTAATTCTGTTCTCATGTGACTGTCATGAGATTGACAAGTCCCCGATGTGATGTTTTAATCATTTAAATTTGCTACTGCATACTATACTTGATAACCGAAATTAAAATTTCTAATATTATTTACATGATAATTCCCTATGTTTTTCATCTTGATGTTTTTATCATAAGATGTCTTTCCATTATATTTTTCAATCAGCCAGTACTGAGTGTATTGATTGCATACTCTCTCGCTGAATAAGAAATCTCAAATCAAACAGAATATGGGTTAGATTTTCAGTAAATGTACAATTGGCAGCTCTACACATTTAGTAAATTCTTCTAAATTAGGCTGCAATTTGGTCAATACTAGGTAAATTCGAGTATATTTAGCATTGCATTGATGCAAGCAATCTGTTTGGTAAGGTTAAACTGTATTTTGAAAGTTATTTTCGTCTGAAATGTGGGTTATTTGAGAGGATTGGTGAATGTGAATTGTACATTTTCTGATGATCTGACCCATATATGTTTCTTTGCGGTAGGGTATCACAGTGATTGCGGTTGGTATCAAGGAGAAGGAGATGGATCCTGAGGAGCTGAGAGCCATTGCCAGTGACCCCGACTCAGAGCACATGTTCATGCTGGACAAATGGGAGGAGGCAGCCGACAACATACAGAAGATTGCCGCCATCGCCTGCCCCAGCAACATTGAAGGTAGCCATTTTAATAGTCTAAATAATTTATGGCCATCTTGGATTTTCTCTGATAATATGAGTCAGGTCTTCAGAAAATGTACAATTGGCCTTCACCAATCCTCTCAAATAACCCAAATTTAAGACGGAAATCAGGTTCAAAATACAGTTCAACAAAACCAGACAGATTGTTTGAATGAATACAATATGCAATTATTTTTCCCTCTAATTTAGCAGAATTTGAGAGATGTGTAGGACGGTAGATTTTCTGAAAATCTGACCCAGGTGGCATCCACTCTGAATTTAATCAGTGTTGGTCAGGCTACCAATCCATGGTGGATGCCACCCTCTATCATTCTGGACCTCCTAAAGGGGTTTCAAAGCCCCTTTCAAATTTTGCCTCCAGTCTATAAACCAACTTTGCATTGTATTCCATCTAAATATAACATTGATATAATGGGTCGGATTTTCAGAAAATATACAATTGGCAGATCAACACATTTAGTGAATCCTGCTAAATTAGACCAAGAAATCATCCACACTAGGTATATCTGAATATATCGAGTATTCCTTTGATTCAAAAAATCTCTTTGGTTGTGTTGAACTGTGTTTGAACCTGACTTTTGTCTTAAATTTGGGTTATTTGAGAGGATTGGTGAAGGTGAATTGTACATTTCCTGGCGATTTCACTCTTTAATCATCTTCTAATGACAGGGTGCAAGCACAACCGGCCCATGGACCTGATGTTCTCCCTGTCAGGCAGGGCGTCTAGCGAGGAGACCAGCTACACCTTTGACCTTGTAGAGATGGTACTAGGCAAGGTCACGCTGGGTGAAGGTCAAGTACAGGTCGGTCTGGCCCCAAGGAGCTGTCCTGCCACCTGGAGGAAAATTGCGCTCAACGCCCATGACACCAAGGACTCATTTGCTGAGGACTTGAAGGTCAGTTGAAGGTCATTCATTTCATCTAAATGAATATTATAATTTAATTTGTTTTGATTCGAAAATACTTTATTTACAAATTATTATATATACGGAGGATTGACAAATGGGTAGACATACTTCTCTGGAATAATCTCCAGGTCTTCCAGCTGGTACCATAATGTTGCCTGGAATTGATTTTTTCATTTGCAGCTGAATTGCACATTTGCAAATCACACAAGTCCTGCAATAAATAGTCAGCCATAGCAACTTGATTATCACTTCTACTGTGCTTTTGTGCTAATTCTTCAGGAATTACACGAGGGAGATCTTACGTAAACAAGTACATCATACTTGTTGCTCCAGTGATAGATCCCACACTTATTAATTGATTTATCAGCAGAACATAATTTCCAGCACAAATATCATCTAAGCTCATGCCTAATACCAGCAGAATTGCTTTCATGCATGTGAATACTGAAGCAATACAGCCCAGTATATTCATAACCAATATCGATGAATGCATAGGTATTTAAAAATAAGAACAAGTCATCTGTACTATATGCTCTAAAACTATGGTAAAACATAAACTATTATAAATTTGTTAAAGGTTTTACAAATCTAAGTATTTTGATGGTATCTTTTCCAACTGCTTTCGAGAATTCCTGTTCGCTAATATAACTACTAGCTACTTGTCTTGTTATTGTATCTGGCATTCATTGGAAGACCTATAGCTAAGCAATCAAAATTAAATTAAATTGACGACAGATTTAGAAAAGGAGTAAAGAATACATTTAATTCAATTCAATCTTATGCAGACACGGGAATACAGCTTTGAGACTGGACTGGAGGACAGGATTGGCTACCTGGCCAGGACCGCATTCACTCCTAGCAATGGCGGCCAACGCGGAAGTGACGTCAGCAGGGTAGCTGTCGTCGTTATCGATAGCAAGGATGGTATCGAAGACGTGAGTTCATTATAGAATAATAGTTTTTATTGTCATCACATGAAAGAGTATAACTAAATTAACATAAACCAGTGGTATGTAAATAGCCATGTGTTTTACATGTTTTCATGAAACAAGTCTTCCCAGAATGCACAGTGGCACATGCAAATCTCCTATTGCAGATATTCTTAAGGAGCCTGGGGGCGTTTCATAAGTTAACGCAGCGCGCGTTCGTTATGGTAGCGTAACTATGGGTTAGATAGTACGGTGGACGAGAATGGTACATACGAACACAACTTCTTCGGTACGGGTTCGGCACGGGTGACGGGAGGGAGCGGGGCGGGAGCGGGCGGGAGCGGGGCGGGAGGGGTCGGGGGAGCGGGCGGGGGCGGGGCGGGGCGGGACGGGACGGGGCGGAACGGGCCACACAGACTATTACAAATTATACTATAGTATATAGATATATGCCTATACTCAATACTCCTTTAGTTAATACTACATTGGATTCAAATACTCCCATGGATATCCCAAGATATGGCCGACAATTGGGGCCGCTCTATATGGGTCAGATTTTCAGAAAATGTACAATTGGCAGCTGTACACATTTAGGAAATTCTGCTAAATTAGGCTGAAAAATGATCAATACATCTGCATACATATTATGCATACATGCATGAATTTATGTACACATATATATGCATAGATGTATATCTATGCACACATACATACATACATATATTATGTATACATGTACATACTTATGTATACACATTATGCATATATTTTATATGTATACATTATATATGCATACATTGTATATGTATTGTATATACATGTATATACATGCATATACATATATACATACATACATATATATATACATATAAACATATGTATACTTATATACATGTATACATACATAATGTATGCATCAATTTGAGGGGAGGGGGAGAGAGGGCATGGGAGGGGGAGATGGATCATAGAGACAGGAAAGGGGACAGGATGGGGGGGGGGGGGGTGGACAGAGAGGGGGAGGCAGTGTGAGAAGGAGAAATATCAAGAGATGAGGGACAAAGAGGTGAGGCTGCAGCCTCACCTCTTTGTCCCTCATCTCTTGATATTTCTCCTTCTCATTTCTCCTTCTCATTCCGGCCCGCCCCGCCCTGCCCCCGTCCCGTCCCGCCCCGTCCCCGTCCCGTCCCCCGCCATTACCCGTACTTTTCGAAAAAATTCCCGTTAAAAAAATGTAATGTGCGGGACGGGACGGGACGGGACGTGTTTGCGGTTCGGCACGGAACGGTAGTTGCCGCCGAACTTTAGGAGGCCGTCCCGTCCCGCCACCGATACAAGTGGCCCCGTCATGAATATTTCTATAGTAAATGTATGACGACAGTCATTTTTATTTTTTTTTCGGGCGGGCACGGGACGGGACGGAACGGAGCTGAACGGAACGGGCCGCGATGTACCATTCTCGTCCACCGTAAGATAGAGATAAATTTAGCGCGCGTGCGTTATAGTAACGCAATGTTAATTGACGTCAATTTGGGCCCTTACCACGCGCTATGTTAAAATATGTCGTTCTTTATTTGGTAAAGACTGTCGTTAGATCCTATAACGCGCGCTGCGTTAACTTATGAAACGCCCCCCTGGCCAATGGAAAAGGGTCCCAATAATTAAGACATTGTTTATAATGGTTTTTTTTTCATTTTTCTGTCCAATACAGGCGATGGCCTATGCATCAGGCCTGACTGGAGATGGTGTCAAATTGGTAGTCATTGCTGTTGGTGATGTCACAGCCAGAGACGTCAGCGTCCTGACCAGTAACGTCATCCATGTGGGAAGCTACAGGGAGATGATGACCATCCACAGCTCCTTCCTCAAGATGCTGTGCAATGGTAAGTAGGGCATATGTAGGTCAGATTGTCAGAAAATGTACAATTCAACTTTGCCAATCTTCTCAAATAACCCAAATTTCAGACAAAGATAAAGTCCAAAAGACAGTTCAACCTAACTATACAGATTGCTAGAATCAATGCAATGCCAAATATACTCGAATTTACCTAGTATTGACCAAATTTCGGCCTAATTTTTCTGAAGACCTCACCCATATTCAGGTTAACTAATGAGTTTGTTGAAGGAGCGTATATATTGCACAAGTTGCGTAGCAACGAGTGCAATATTCTAAGCGACTGAAACCAATGAGTGAGTTAACAGATTTATTATACATGCTTTCAATCAGGACAATAGAAAAGAATTGAGTCATAATTTTGAAGTTTAGCGGTAATAATATTAAATAACAAACCAGGTTGGCTGCCAGGACAACCTCACGTAAATCACTATAGTAAAATACGCACTATATGTAAATATACGTTGTTTTCAGGACAATGCGTGTATAATAAATTCATTCAAAAATACTTGATTTCCAATACATAACAAGACAAGCATTTAAAAAAATGTTTTTGAACAATTATCTAAGACTTCATTCATTATATTAAGTGCATTCCACTTGAGAGGTGCAATGAAAATATTTTTATCGTATATGTCGCCGATTCTAAACCCAAAGCAAAAGTTTATATTTCAACATTCTTTCATGCTAGGGGCATGGCATGACAGTGTATGGAATATGTAAATAAGTATTTATTGGGCGATTGTGTATGCATCTGTATTATACCATCTATACATTCATCATACATGCCTACTGAGATGCTAAAGCTTAAGTCCACATACCTTTTTTTTATTCATGAGGTAATCTATTTCCCAGGTTCAATTGAGAATATCAATGTCCAATTATAATCATTGTCACAAATAGAAATATGTTAATAATGATAGAATAATGATAATCAGCTTTATAATCTTTAAATCACATAGGATACGTATACATCTTTTCATTTACTTGTTTGATTTCTTTGTCATTAAGTTTAAAGATATCTATATGTAAGCTTAGTATCTGCAATACTTCAATATTTATAATCAACCGCCCCATTTAATCCCTTTCTCTTCCTGGATTCGTAAATCTGTATTTTTCTAAAAAAAAAAAAGATTCGTTTTCCTGCCAAAACCACACAGTGTCTATACCAATAGCGTTACTCTAGAATACTGTTTCGCTGATTCCCTGTTTCATAATATAAACATAATTTGTAAACAATTTCTTTTTTTTATTCCAGTGCAAAAGTTTAGTCCTTAAACCTGCCTTTTCGAAGATAGACTGGAGGAGGTAATCGTCTCAGAACACGTGATCCAATCATCAAGCTTTTAAAATGTGCAAAAGATGCATCGCACCAAATGACAATTAAAACATTCAACCTGAATATTCTACGATAAATGGTGCACATTTGTTCGATACCACTTTGGTATTTTAATGATCTCCTGACAGGGGTGATGAATATAGGCACCTGTGATTGATATGTGTATCGTTATTGTTTATGTTGTAATAAAAATATAAAAATCAAACTGTCAATGGTTACTGTTTTTATGGTTTCTATCCCTGCCAAAGGTGATTTCTCAGAATTTTGAAGTGTTTATAAAAGTCGCTGAGTAGGAAGATCTATAGTGATTTTGGTAAATATAATATGAATATGTATGATTCAAAGCATTCTAGTTTTTGTCACACACTACTTCTAAATGTTTCTACTCATCCTTGATAACTTTATTATTATTATTGCTAAGATTCCTTTTGATTTTCTTTTACAAAAAACATGCATTTATCCATTCATAGCTCGATTAATCAATGCAAAACATTTTGAAACAATATTAACTGAGTCATCTCTGACCAAGGCTCTTGGACACCCCAGGTTCGATTTGCATAGCCGCCATTTTGAATTTTGATTCGCATGGAATTATGAGACTAATGGCTTAAAACCTATAGAAAGCATGTCAGTTTCATATTTTCTTTTCGCTTACCCTGAAAATTCTTTCTGTCTCTCAATTCGTTTTAGCTGACGAAACAGATCAGGAAAGCCATGGGAAAATGGCATTCCAAAGTATTCAATAGAGGATTTGCATAGCCGCCATTTTGAATCTTAATACGCATGGAATTATGGGACTAATGGTACAGTCTAAAACCTATAGAAAACATGTCATGTTCAGCATGGAATATTTATAAATGCTCTATTGTCAATATCCATGTGTTTTACATGTTTTCATAATACTAGTGCCCATGTTTCCCATCATGCATTTGGTTTTCATAGATCATTTATACCAGCTGAAATATTGGTGAAAACATTCTTGCAATTTTCGATGAAAATATTGCCACTTGTTTGTATGTCAGATTTCAACAGAATACATCCCAGCATGCACTGCAGTAGACATGCGCAGTGAGACATGGAAATCCCCTATTATAGTAATTGACCAAACTCCCACAAAATAAGCTCTGTGAGCAGCAAATGTCACTCTACGGAATAATATTTAATATTGAAGAGAAGAAAGAGAACACTTCCACTATTCATAATTAAAGGAATACGGCTGGATTAAATTAATTGTAGAACAAGAGCAGATGTATAGTACTGGTATTGTGACTCAAGCGATTTCTGTATGACATACTGGACCTAGTTTTTTTTTGTTTTTTTTTTATTTCAATAAAGGCCAATAATATATAGATTTAATATATTCAATAGAAAGACGCTATATCCGCCATGGACTTTTCCAAGCGTTGCCTGTTGCATATAAATATAAATCACATTCATTACTCATTACTTTACAATCAGTTGATAGACTTCTTCATTACCTAGCTAAGTAAAATACTATACTAATAGGGACCGTAAATAGATCATTGTATGTATTACTAGCTTATAACATTGAGAATGAATCAAGTTCATAAATAGTGAGGGACGTATATACAAATATATCTACATGAATCAAAATCACTAAAGAACCAGTGGTACACACAATATCCCAATACACCTACACCTTGATGAAGATTTGGGAAAAGGTGAAATGGATTCGCTGTAATACAGACACAATGAAATCAGGGATATGTTCAACAATTGAAATGTATGCAGAATTAGAAAGTAATGCAAGCAATTTATACATCTTTGTATTTATATATGTCAATCAGCTAGAGCTCGTGCCTCTCCAGATAATCTTTTCCTCAAAGAGAACCAACCGTCAGAGGTATCGGACGTGCTTCGAGAGCTGTGCTTAGCCAAAGCTCATAAACGCCTAAATCTCAAGAACGGACTATCACTATATCATCTGAAACATACTAGATCCTAGAGCTAGGCGAGAGTGAGCTGAGTGAGTAATGCATTTGCTAAAAAATTGATTATTTCACTGACTTTTGTGCGAGAAACTTTTCGAAATCTTTGAAATCTGAAGCTATGGAAGGGGACGGACCGAAGTTCATTTCGGATGTTCAACATGCGAATGCCTTTGTCTACCCACTAATCCCCCGTAAACAAAACACTGAGGAAACATTGCGCTCGCCGGTCGAGCTAATCCATGATTATGAGGTAACACCAATCAATGAATATAGAATTGGGGACGATGAATTATCCTTAGAATCTCTAAAAAAATCACTTGCAGCCGCTCACAGAAATAATGAAGCCCTTCAATCAAAAATGGAGGACGTGATCCTTAGTGAAAATAACATGAAACGCGAAGTTATTTCTCTTAGAACCCAGCTGGGAAATGTCTCTGATAGGGGTATAACCGACCACGAGAAAATTCTATCCTTGGAAACCGACATGAGAAGAAGTAGTCTAATCATCGCAGGTTTGAAACAAGAGCGCACCGAAGACTTATATAATGTAGTCCACCAGATTTTCTTGGCCCTAGATCCGACGATTAAGATTGATGAAATTCATCACGCCAGACGGATCGGAAAGATGCAACTAGGCTCTAAGCAGATCTTAGTTAAACTCAAAAATGAGGTCCTGAGAAATCATATTTATACTAACCGGTCTTCCCTGAAAAACAATCCGAACTACCAGAACGTATTCATAAACCCAGACCTCCCTGAGGAAATTCAAGATAGAAAATCAAAGCTTAGAACCATTCAACACCATATTTCAAATCTCGGAGGGAAGGTAGTTGGGAAAATCGTTAAAGATAGAATACAGATCGATCAAATTTGGTACAAGTATGACGAGCTAGAACTGCTTGAGGACGGCTTCCGTCTCAGCGATGCCAAGACAAAGATGACGACAAAAGGGGTTTTCTTTCAATCTGAGCACTCACCCTTAAGTAATTTTTTCCCTTCCCCAATTAAAATAGATGATTTGATTTTTGGATCAGCTGAACAGGCATATCACTATGCCAGAGCAAATCTGCTAGGGGATAGGGAGGTGGCAACACGGATTTACTTAGAAAAAGACCCCAGAAAAATTTAAAAAATTGCATCGGAACTGGAATCGACCCCCAAGTGGAACAAAATGAAAATATCAGTTATGCGATCGGTGGCAGAAGAGAAATTTTCACAGAATCATGATCTAGCAGACTTTCTAGTCAACACTAAGAATGCCTCGTTGTATGAAGCAACAAATGACCGTTTTTGGGCCATTGGTTGTGGCCTAAACTCCAAGCATATTGAAGGAGACAAATTCATTGGTGACAATCTAATGGGTCAGATCTTGGAGGAAATTCGCAAAAGCATCACAACGTTGGTCGAGGATGCAGATAGGATTGATCACAAGTTTACTGGACATGAGGGAGGCGATCCAATACCTGTAAATAGCAGCTCACCGAAAACTGCCAGGAAAAAGCAAAATGCTCCTAGGACAAGGAATCTGGATAATAGCCAAAGAGGAAGAGGAGGTGGGAGAGGAAGGGGTGGAATTTCCCACTCCAATTGGGCCGTCGATCACCAACCTGACATGACAGATATGTACCTGCCCAGTTACGCACTAAGCCAACCTATGCCGCAACTTACTCCGCTATTACATAACCCCACAATCCCAGACCAGACAATCCTAGGACCAGGTGGAAACATATGCTCCAATATGCCCCCTCCCTCGCCCCCTCAGAGTGGTAGCCAAACAAGGACGACTACAGGAATGGTTAATATGCCTACGTCATCGTACGCTGAACGACTCTCCCCCACATACCTGAGGTCGAGAACAGTAGCCAAACCAAGGAGCGCTACGTCCAATGCAAGGTCGGATTCGCAAGATAAGGACAAAGAAAGGAAAACTACTCCTAATCCCAGAGGAAAACCATCCAAGAAACCATCCCAGCCTCAACCACAGGTAACTGAACTGATTCCTTCTAATACGCAAGAATCAAATGATAATTTGCTCTCCGATCCAAAGCCCTCTCTTCAGAAATTATGCAACCTGGCAGCAACAGGCTTATGCGCCGATCGATCCTAAAATTCTCTCTTGTATTATATCTTACAGTGATGGACCAACCTACCACTGTCATAGTGACAGATTCAAGGGGAAAAGATCTCCAACAGTTCATCAATTCACCCAATATAATTGTTTATGCCTATAGTGGTGCTGGTATAACCCGCCTATCACACGAACTTAAAAAGAAAATAAATATCCACCATCCCTCTAACGCCATCCTTATTGGAGGCATTTGCGACTTCTGTACTAAGGACAAAGTAACCAAGAAAATATCTCTAGCATCTACACATGAAGGCAACTTAGTTCGCATGATGTTCTCGCTTTATGAGTCGGCCCTCGACTATCTCATAAATGAAAGGCAAATCTGTAACATCGCGTTAGGAGGCCTTATAGGGGTGGAATTAAATAAATCTAATAACCTTCTAAATTTCCATCCGTACCAGAAAATGGTTTCAAATGCCATCCTGACCATTAACCAGGACCTGAGAATGCTCAACTCAAACCGCAACATCAACCACCCCCATTTGATAACAAAAGTGCATAAGTACGAAAATCACAGACCGCGTCATACCTATAGGCGCTTGCCGGATGGGATACATCTGGACGAGCTAACATTGAAGAACTGGGCTAAACAGATTCTCGCTTTTCATTCGACACCTCTATTAGATCCATGAACAATGAACTTATTGAATATATATACTATAAATGCAATATTATGCAACCTCAAGATACGATACTCTTCTCTATATGAAAAATTTTCTTTTTTTCTTAAAGCTATATTTTGATCATAATTGTAAGGTGATAAATTATATGTTATACAGCAATACCAGAAATATTTTGAGAACTAGGTAAGAACTAGCGATGATAATCATCGTGGCTTGACCCTGCTTCTCATGGTTGAAAATTATAGAAATCTGAAATAAATCGATTCCTCTATAGAATAATATGTAACATATGTTGATTATCTATATGGGGTTATGTTTGGGAACCTCTGACTGAATGATTGTTTACCCACTGTCTAAACACCTGTTCTCCAATATGTGTGATGTAATACTTAATCTATTTGAGTGTTGTACAGGGTATGAAGAGAGGCCGCTGAAGTTTGACGACGATAATCATCACAAGCCGACTCGACCTATTACCAACCTCCCTGTGTGTGTAAAGCTATGGTTTGTGATCTCCCAGTTTGGTAACTATTTTTTACCTGAGGGTTTTGCGATCGGAGTGGGGTCCAGACTTGATGACGATGATAATCATCGTAGCGGGACTGGGCCCCAGCCTGATTGGATGATTACTATGTACATACATATATATATATTGGTCTCATGGGTCACCCGTCTGTATGGATTATCATGTTGTGTCGAATTATTCACCCACTAGGGATACTATTGATCGAATACTAGGACGTTCTGTCACAGCTGCTAATGTTGGTAAGACAATATAAGTTATTATATTACTGTTTGAAGTGTATAACAATTGTAAACACCTGTATGATTATTTCCAATGATAAGTATAGGTTCCTGCGGCTGTGGGAGCTCGGTCCGGCAGGACGATGATAATCATCACCGGTCGAACCGGCCCTCCCCAAACTGCAACCGGTAACACACACCATATAATAGTCTCATTATATTATGATACCAAAAATCTATGAATTTGGCACTAACTGAAGCTAATTTAACAAGCTGGTGTAATCTAGAAACGAAGAAAGGTCTTAAAGTAATCCATCTCAATATCAGGTCTATCCTTCCCAAAATAGATCAAATTAAAAACGACATCCTTGGTTCTGATATAGACATAGCCTGTTTCACCGAAACATGGATTAGAAATGATGCCTGTTTACCCCTACTCACCCACCATAATTATAACTTTATTAATTTAAATCGTTCTGAACCTGGTAAACATGGTGGAGGAGTATGTATTTATATCAAGAACAACTATAGATATGTAGTTAACTCCGAAATATCAATCAGTAACGAAGATATTGAACTACTGTGTGTAACAATTACCAAGGAAAATATGAAACCAATTCTCATGGGCCTGGTGTATAGACCTCCGCAGGGCAATGTAAATAATTGTATAAACCAGCTTAAGGAATTGATGAGCGTATATGAAAATCTGAAACATCCAGGCACGATCCTATTAGGGGGAGACTTTAATATAGATCTCCTAGACCAAGCAAGCAATAAATACAAAATATTACATGACTTTACTAAAGAATACAACCTTACGATTAATAAGAAATTTATCACCAGATATGGGCTATTAAAAGACAGTATATTAGATTACTTTATATTTAAAAGTAATAAAGCGGCAACGGCTGGTACCATTAACTATAACGTCTCCGACCATCAGGCCATATATTTAGTATTAAAACATCGGAAAGTAATTAAAAATCCTGGAATCATAAAGAAAGTTAGGTCAATGAAAGGATACAATATAGAAAACCTTCGCTCTGCCCTTGATGATATAAACTGGGATGATCTCTTTAATACCCGCGATGTGGATAGTGCCTGGAACATGTTTTATAGACGAGTTCATGAAGTAATTAATACGCTCGCACCTTGGAAAACTTACCATTTTAGAAGTTGTAAGCCTGTATGGTATACACATGATATTATCGAAGCTTGTAAAATACGTGATGAAATGTACGAAAATGCCAACCATTCTAAGGATTTGCACGATATCCAGGCAGCCAGAAACCAGCGTAATTATGTAAATAGCTTATTAAGAAGAGCAAAAACCCAACACTATACTAGCCTTATTAATAATAATTCTAATGATGGAAAAAAATTATGGAGGATCATGGATGAAGTTCTATCCAAAAAAGAAAAAGAAATAACCAGTATTAATAATCATCCCGACAGGCACTGAGTGCAATTGAATGTGATAGCACTGTGATCATTTTGTGATTGACCGCAAACTAGTGAAGTGTGATGTGTATGTGATACTTATGGCTTCAAATCACAGTGAAATGGGCATGCCATTAGCCATCATTGTGTGAAATCCATTGCGTTTATTTCCTCCTATGTTGTTGGTGGTCTCAAACCTGTGTTGGATTAAGTTCTCATTCATATTCATTTACGTTTGTATTAAATATGTGTTACTCAATCAATTTTATCTGTGAATACATCTTTTCTTCAAAAGTCAATAATATTGGTGTGATCTCAATTGCGCATATAATGCGCATTTAAAATCACATCTAAATACTCATTATAATGCAGCCACAACTGGACGTATTGTGGCCCGTGCGAAAACCATTTTCGCCGAAAATAAACACAAGCTTATGACTGCCACCCTTACCTCTATAACAGAGAATGTATATATGACCAAACCCCATCCATAGGACTTTTCTCCTTTAATTCGATCTTAGACTGTCTAATTCTGTCACCAATCCAAAGGGAATTCCACCAATAACTACATGTGTAAGTTTAAAAGAAAACCGAGTCCCAGATATGAAGATATTAGTGAAATAAAAAAAATAAAATGACTCGAAAATAAGACAAATGCAAAAAAGCTGGCTGGTCTTGGATTCGACCTCACAATGTCCAGTTTGAAAGTCGAATGCTTTAGCCAGTTGGCCATAGGGGATTATAGTGTGCCACTGGCATACAAACACTTACATTGGTTCATCACAGTTTAGGTTTACCTTAGTCCCCCATTTTCCTCATGACAATTGCGGAGAATGGGGGAACTATATTCTCTTTAAATGTCCCTGTGTTTGCTGCAGGCGATTTCTTAAACTAATCATAAAAATATATCTTGCATCTGCAATCTCTTTCTATAATATGCGAATGCACGCTAGGTGTGCACGCTTCCTGGATGCAATACCTGGCACTGCTCACTCACCTAGCATTCACACTCACTGCCGCACACTCCACTCTCTGACACTCAGTGAAATAGAAACCTCTACACACAACTGTAATGCTACCTCCATATAAGCTAACTAATTATTACTTCTCATTCACCCTTTTATAATTCCCACTATGTTTTACATCTGAAATTTAATGACTGCTCCCCCGCTAAAAAATGGCCAATGATTGTATATATATATATATAAATATTTATCATTTTATAACTATGCAAAATATGCGTAACAGTTACACGCGGCGCTAACGCATGCCTGCTACTGGTGAGATCATAATGGGTCATATAGTTGAATTCCTCATTTCCTCAGCTTTCCGTAGCCATAAAGTATGTGCATATTAAAGAATATTTAATATGATAGAGTAGTTACCGAAGATAATAATATATTTCTTTTCCTGAACTATTACTTACCATTTTTCGCACCTGGTGGCAATACTAGTTTTACACCAGGCGGCGCTTGTGGTGAACAGTTGGCATTTACATTTTTTTATAAAAAGAAAGTGACAAGAATATGCTACTGTTGCAGTTATACACTATACATGTTGTCCATCATATATATCTAGAAGTAATATAAATGATATCTTCCATGGTTTATTTACATAATTTATGTGTTTGATGTTGGAAATGTCCTGATCAAACCACTCTCATAACTGTACATATGATTGTGGCTAGTCAGCTTGGTGACCCAGACCACTTCATAAACTGAAATGCACTGATGTCAGCGTCCAGTATATATATATATGTGCACCAGTTATCAAGGATGATGTCAAAGGTTAAAGAAAATGATGTATTTTTATCTTAAGAGTTAGGCAACATGCCAAACTCTTTTTGAGATGTTAGGAATACATGTCCTGACTTATTTCCTAAGAGTTGCCTTTGCTTCTTCTGTCAGTAGTGTTGAATGAAACTCTCTCATTTATCTTAGATGCTATTGATAAAAGGAATCGATTGTATACAAATATTCCGCTGGAAATGCCATAAGAAATGCCAATTTTTGCATCTATATTGCGTTATATATTGCGTTATATTGTAAAGAAGACTAAGGGTTTTTAGCCCATAGGTTCAGTAAGATGAAGAAGTGAGACAAGAAGTCCGAGGTTGTAGTTCGTCTGGATTCGGCCTAGGCGGTGGTGACTCAGCGAGTAACAGAGTGCCTAGGTCCGAATGGTCACTTTATTTTATACTCCACAATCATGAATTATTCATACAATCAAACCCAGGAAATATTCCACTAGCTCTTCCCCTTCCCTCTAATTGGTTGAGGGAGAGAGAATCTTCCTTGCCCACACGCCGACCTCTGCTCCCCAGGCAGAGACCATATATGGAATGCACGCAGGTCGGATCCCTCTCCTCAGCCTTCCCCCTCCCACCCCTTACTCATGGATCCCATGGCTCGTGCCAGCCCCCCCTCCCTCTTGGCCCTTCCCCCCTCTTGATACCCCAGAGCAGTGTATAAGTAATTAGGTCGGGCTGGGGGAGGTGGGGTGAGCCCTGAGTGGCTCATCCCCCCCTCCCTCCTGGCCAGGCCACGTGTGGCGTGCGTGCCCTGACCATGATCAGGGCTAAATAGGTCGGGTCTGGGATCCAAAGATGCCAATTCTTTACATTCGTCCCATATTTTATTTTTGTTGAAAGCTTTCTTTCGAACAAAATATTTAGCCACTGATCAACCCAGTCCAACCAGACAAGAGAAATAGAAATAAGGTTACATAATTTACACACACAAAATCATAGAAAAGGGTAAAGTAAAAGTATTATAAATTATTATATCTGTAGACCTAACGGGTCAAGATAGAAAGTTTCCAAAGGGAGTGGCTCTATTAAAAGGAGTGTTCATTTATATCAGAGGCCATCACCCTGCACTAAAAAGTCTTTTAGTCGAATATTATGTAAGAGAAGTCTCTGTGTTTTTAAGTGTGCTCCTGAACACTGTTAAATGTCTTCCTTTGTACTGAGCTAGTACTCACAAAAGTTCTCCAATACGGTCGTCACCGCCGTCTCCTCTGCCCGGCCGGTCAGCCGAGGCCCCCGCTGGACCTCGTCGCTGACCGACAGGACGCCCGTCTCTTTCTCTCTCCTCCTTTGGCCATGGAGAGTGAGAGCGGTTGGGTAGTCAACACTACAATATTTCCATTTTTAACCTCAAACGCTACAGAACACATGTCGACTTTACTGTAGCATCACGTATAAACTCTTATTATTTGGAAAAAATACCTCTTCAAAGCAGAATGGTCGGAGACAAGGTGAGGGCTTCGATTCCATGGTGCTTCCTCTCAGGCTCCTCTGTCTCGACCGATTCTGTTTGTGTAAAAACAACTTCTCACAATGAGAGTTGAAATAAAAATACCTATTTGGGCTGGATCCTTGTTCACGGATTCCACCATTTCCTCCCGAGAGAGAAAATGGATTTCACCCAGGTATACTACTCTGTGTTCTGTGATCTCCCTCGCACCCGAGAAGAGGACAGAACAAAAATTAATAGTAAATATTAAACAAGAGTAAGTTACAGACAAGTTCAAAAAGTGTTTGTTACCCCAGAGAAACCCAATAAACATTGGTAGACTAATTATTTCATCCTGGTCAGTCCGAAATTGGCAGCGTAATATGGTGAGGCGGGGGAGGGGGCAGGGATATGCTCGAGGGAACGAGAGCCAGTCCTAGCGCCTGGAGTGGCCTCTCCCTCCTCTCGATCTAGGTCTTGGAGGGCTAGGGCTACAGGGTGGTGGGTTGGGGGTCCTATTGGGATCTTCTCTCGGGGCTTAAGGTTTCTCAGACAACACAAAAGGTTGACTTTGCCTCTTGGGGCGAGCCCCTTTCGGCGGAGGTAGATTATTCCCAGGGTCATGACTCCTAGGAGAGTGGGGATGAGAGTGGCTATACCCCAGATAGAACTTTCGGACCAAGGGGTGGAGGAAATCAGGGGGGAAATGGGTTTAGGAAAATCTGTCAGGGCTAGTAAGGGTATTTCAGCTCTTGGCAGGAAAGTCAATTGCTGATCTAAATGGGGGTAAAGGGATAATTTGCCATAAGTCAGATTAAACCCGGGGAGGGGCATAATCTTGGGGATGGGGAGGGTTATATGGGACTCATGGCGTTGGATGCTACTCACACGCCAATCCTTTCCGACCAGGAGACAACCGCCTTCTAAAATCACCCTGGCATGCCGATGATACGTTTGTATCACTGGTTTTTGCCCAGGGCACCTCAAGATTGTTTCCAGAGGTTCATAAATAGCCAGAATTACAGAAGAAATGGACTCTCCCTCTCTAAACACTTGGTTTGTTAAGTTATTTCTTTTTACAATCTGCGCCTTACAAAGGTCTGGCTTTTTACCTAAAATAATATTTGTTTCGCAGGTCGGGGTTAGATGCTCTATTGCAGCTGAGCAAATCTGGGGTTCAAACCCGATACAATGCTGAGGAAGAAATGACGCGCTGGATATGCTATCTAGGGCCACCTCCTCTTCTCCTACCAACTTTCTCAGGTGGTCAGCACCATATGGGACCGGAAAATACTTTAATCTATAGTGTAAAAATTGAGTGCCTGAAACTGCCGGAATTACTGTCTGGTATATTAGCTCCTGTTCGCCGTCTAATAATAGTCGAACGTTCAGGTGTCTATAATACCAGCGGTTATCTTGTGGGGTGTAATGTTTCCCTTCTTGTAATTTAGACAATATTTCTGCTAAGTAGGCCAGTGGTAAAATCTGGTCTGTTAAGAATCCCCTTTCCAGCTGAATGCGCTGGCGATAAAATAATTCGTTTTGACGGTGGTAATTTTCCACCGCCCTACTCACTCGCTGCAATAGAATATCCACTTCCCTTTTCATATGAATTCTATGAATATCTTTACTGAAACCATTTAACTGTGTTAGAATGTCTGTCACTTGGCGGGAGATGTTACTTGCTGCAGCTTGGAGCTGCGCGATGTCCAAGCGGTTCTCTGTCATGTAGAGCCTTGTCTGATTCAACACCGACACCATTTCTTCCTGACAATGGGCCAATGCGCTCTCGCTAGCCTGAGCTTCTTGTACTGCAGACCTTAATTCGTTCACCTGACCTACAGTAGCGGTGCCAAACAAGGCACGGCTTAGCGAGCCCACAAAATTGAATAGGCCTCTCTTCCTTCGGGTGTCTTGTTGGACTGGTGTTGGAATCTCTGCCTGGAGGAAACCCATGTGCTCCTCCCAGGCACTGACATCTCCGTCTCCCACAACCTCCGCCTGTCTGAGTTCTCCAATTCGCCTTCTTAGGACGGAGACCCAAGCACTGACAGGAGGGGGCGTGGGGGGGTGTAGAACGATCACTGTTGTCCAAGTCGCGGTCAGGGCTCTGACCTCCCCTTCCTCATACACCAACACCCCTTCCTCCTCAAACAAATCGCCATTAGCCATCATAGCCAGGGTGATTATGAGGAGGGACTGGAAGGTGTAGGTTGAGAGAAGTCCGTCACTGGTGGTGCCCCTGGGTCGAACTCCCATGGTTGGGGCTGTGGTGGGGGTGACGGTGGGGGTGGGGGTGTAGGTGGAGGTGGGGGTGTAGGTGGTGGTGATGGTGGTGGCGATGGTGGGGGTATACAGGGCAGCTTCCTCGGCCTCTGCACGGGTGAAGTGGGCGTGGCTGGGTTTGGTGAGGAGTCAGGCCTTTCCCTCTTAGTAGAGCCTAGGGGGTGGAACACTTTGATCCTCTTTTCAGTGCATTCAGAGGTGGTGGTCAAGGCCTTGGGTTTAGGGCACTTGGTTGGGGTCTCTATCCTCCCTCTTTTTGCCCTTGACCTTGTAACAGGACCTGGTGGTGGTGTGCGCGGGGGAGCAGTCTCCACAGCAACGGCTGGTGGCAGGGGTCGGCGCAATGTAACTGGCTTGGGTGAAGCTAGTACTAGCACCTTCTCCCTCGGCGGTCGCTGCTGGGGTGGGCGTGGCACTTGTTGTGGTTGAGGTGGGCGTGGCACTTGGTCCTCGTCCTCCACGTGCATGTGCTCGTCCTCTGGTTGCTCTGCTCTCGCTTGGTCTTCCTGTTCTATCTGAATTGGAGGAGGCATGTTTGGTATGGGTAAATAAACAGTGTCGGGCACTGCCCTAGGCTGGGGTGGGGGAGGTGGTGGAACATGAACTTGTTGAGCTTTTTGGGCTTGTCTCCGAGCCTTATTTCTCTTTCCTTGACCCGCCCTCGGTTGCCTAGTTCTCAGTATATCCCATTCTATTTCCCCAGATACCATTTTTACCCTATCCCTATTTATACGCCTGCGTTCACCCTGGGGTCCCCTCATAGTTAGGGTGGTACCCCTTATCCCCGTTATTACATAACCATGATCCCACTTGGGATCTAATGGAGCGCTGGTGCCTGATAGCACCACCACATGATCCCCTATTTTTAGATCCTTTGCATTTGCTCTTTTTGACTGTAATTCCGTATTCTTCTAATTTATCAAACACCAGAGCCAAATGGTGATCATGCTCCTCTTCAGATTTGGAATAGATTACAATATCATCTATGAAAGTCATGCAAAATTTGCCAATAAATTCCGAAAACATTTTGTTCATGGCCCGTTGGAAGACGGCTGGTGCGTTAGTGAGTCCAAAAGGCATCCTACGGAATTGAAATAGGCCCCTATGACACACAAACGCTGTCTTTTCCATGCTATCCGGGTCCATCTCTACTTGCCAGTAGCCGCTTTTTAGGTCGATGGTGGAAAAGACAGTTGATCCTGCTAAACTGTCAAAAATATTTTGAATATTTGGAAGTGGATGAGCATCCTTTTTGCTTACAGAGTTTAGTTTTCTGAAATCGACACAAGGTCTATTGCTCCCATCTTTCTTTGGGACCAACAATATCGGGCTTCCCCATGCTGAGCTGCTGGGTTCTATTACTCCCAGCTCCAGCATTTCATCTAATTCTTTATCTACAAGTTTTCTCTTGGCCAGGGGCAAACGATAGGGGCGTTGATTAATTGGACGTGCATTTCCAGTATCTATGTGCATTTTCACATCTTTAAAGGTACCTAATTTTCCCTGCTTTCCTATGCCAAAAACAGCGGGGTATTTTTCTTCCCATGCTTCTGCCTCTGTGTGGATAGAGGCGAATTCTTGATCTGCACTACCCACTTGTTGCCTTCTGTAACTTTTTCCTTCCAAAATTACCTTTCTTTTTCTGAAGCTAATTTGGGCATCTAATATAAATAAGGCATCATCCCCCAGAAGCAGTTCATGGTGAAGTTTTCTTACAATATAAACTGGAAATGAGCTACCCCCCAAGTTAACTATCGCCTGCCCTTCAGTTTTAAGATCATGACCAGAGAGTGATTTAAGAGATTCCCCCTTTGTCAATACGAGAGGCCGATGATGGGTTTTGCAAAAGGCTCTCCATACATCCTCCCGCATTAGACTCCTTGATGCGCCGGTATCAATGAGGGCACGCATCTCCATCCCCGCCACTGAGATGGAGAGGCAGAACCTCTCATCCGGCGTTTCTATTCCCCCTGGTTAACATATTTGGCTGGCTTTTGAGTGGTAGAGGCCATCTGCATGGCCGCCACCACTGCAGCCTGTACATGTGCATAGCGGTGGGAACATTCTCTTGCGAAGTGTCCCTCCTCCCCACACTCATAACAGACATTTTTACCCCTAAACCTCTTCCCTCCTCCCTGCTTATTTTTTTCCGGTCCTGGATTATCATTTCCCTTCCCCTTCCCTTTCCCTGGGTGATTTACTACCTGAGAACTGGCGATCGGGGGTGGGGGATAGGACGTGTTGAAATATGGGGGATACATAGGCAACATGGGTGTCTGAAAGGGGTACTGGGGTGCTGCACCTGATTGGGGAACGATCACTGTGGGGTTGGATGGTTTCCCCGTCTCCATCCTCTCTACTAATTTCGTAAGGTAATTCACCTTAGACTCCAAATCAGCTATCAGCTTCCAATCTGAAGCATCTTCTGGATTTGGCCCAGAGGGGGCCATTTTCTTAGGGAGGATAGCCCCAATTTCCATTGGTTCATCCTTCCTATCCCCTCTGGTAGGTTGTCCTGCCAGAGCGAATGTGTGAGCCGCAGCTGAGGCTTGTCTTATTGCCTCAGCCAGGGTATCAGGGCGAGCAGCAAATACGTCATGACGTATTTGCTCATCCCTGAGTCCCAACACAAAATTCCTGACCAACGTCTCTTGGACTATCTCGTGGTCCAGGTTATCCACGCTGTAAGCCCTCTGAGACGCTAGTTGGAACTTGCGTCCGTATTGTTTTGCATCCTCATATGGGAGCTGATAGAGATCGGTGAGCCTTGCTCGCAGCTGCTGTTCCTCCTCTTCATTCATGAAGAGGCGGAAAATCTCAGCCCTCGCCAGATCCCATGTCCTATTGGCCGGTACCTGTAGGAATCCTGCCACGCACCTCGCTAGAGGCCCGCTGGCAAGAGTTCCCAAAAGCTCTAGAGTGAGCGTATCATTCGCTACACAGTAGGCTTTTGCCCTGCTTATTCCATCTAGCCACTCTCTCAAAGTGTCCTTATTGGACCCATCATTTACTCCTAGCATGGCGCCATGGCGTTCCATGCGCCTTCTGACCTCCTTAATAGCTGCAAACCTGGCCCTCCTTTGACCCTCGTCAAGCATGGCCAAGTCCGCGGCATTGAGATCCCAATTGATGTCCGCCATGTTTTACACTTTGTTGAGAGAGTGAGAGTAAAGAAAAAAAAAGAAAACTAGATGGCACAAGGTACAGAGTTATAACCAACAGAACCCAGAACCTAGCAAAGTTTTTGCCCCGAACATTGCTCACCCACTCTCCTTGTATTATGAGTGTTTGAGTGTGATCATTCTCCCAACCCTATACAGTGGCCCAGATCCACCCTCCATACATCCCATAAATACAATTTATAAGCTCAATCAGAGTTTTTAGAGTTCCACTCACCTACTCTTCCAGCTCATCCTGCCTCTCCTAGGCTATGTCTCACTTCCAGTCAGAAGATTGGGTTGTTGCTCAACTTAGCAACAAGTCCCAGAAGTGGTTCGCCAGTGTAAAGAAGACTAAGGGTTTTTAGCCCATAGGTTCAGTAAGATGAAGAAGTGAGACAAGAAGTCCGAGGTTGTAGTTCGTCTGGATTCGGCCTAGGCGGTGGTGACTCAGCGAGTAACAGAGTGCCTAGGTCCGAATGGTCACTTTATTTTATACTCCACAATCATGAATTATTCATACAATCAAACCCAGGAAATATTCCACTAGCTCTTCCCCTTCCCTCTAATTGGTTGAGGGAGAGAGAATCTTCCTTGCCCACACGCCGACCTCTGCTCCCCAGGCAGAGACCATATATGGAATGCACGCAGGTCGGATCCCTCTCCTCAGCCTTCCCCCTCCCACCCCTTACTCATGGATCCCATGGCTCGTGCCAGCCCCCCCTCCCTCTTGGCCCTTCCCCCCTCTTGATACCCCAGAGCAGTGTATAAGTAATTAGGTCGGGCTGGGGGAGGTGGGGTGAGCCCTGAGTGGCTCATCCCCCCCTCCCTCCTGGCCAGGCCACGTGTGGCGTGCGTGCCCTGACCATGATCAGGGCTAAATAGGTCGGGTCTGGGATCCAAAGATGCCAATTCTTTACAATATATTGCGTGACCATCTCGCCATCATTGCGCAATAATTATTGCGTGAAAAGCGTCCACTCTCATCACGGAACTATGGCGAGATGATTGCGGTATGAAAATCGCGTAGAATCGCGTTCATTTGCCCGTCGGGATAATGGTACGGAACTAAATACTTTGGACTCTGCAAATTACCTCAATGATCATTTTTGTTCAATAGGTAAAAAAATTCAAGAAAAGATACCAAACATACCAATAACTCTATATGATGAAGAAGTTAATGAAGAATGTTCATCCTTTGAAACCATGACACCCGATATCCTAAACAAATTAATTATTGAAATCGATATAACCAAATCGTCTGGCTGCAGGGAGATTAGTGCAAGTATTTATAAAGATGTTTTTCTTATCTTACAAAAACAATTGATGTATATAATGAACTTGTCCATTCGGGATAGTGTATTCCCTTCTGCCTGGAAGTCAGCCATAGTTAAACCAATTCCAAAAAAGAACAATGCCTCACGACCTGAAGATACAAGACCTATAGCATTAACTCATCTAGCTGGCAAAATGTTGGAAAAATATATTTCCACCCAATTATGGAAACACCTTAACATGAATAAAATTATTAGTAACAACCAATATGGGTTCCGAAAAAATAGGAGCACTCATGAGGCACTATATGAATTAATAAATAGAATCAATATAAACAACAATAATAATTTACTTACAGCTGCAACATTTATAGACTTTAGCAAAGCTTTTGATAGCGTTAACCACGAAATTATCTTAAAAAAATTACAGAAAATAGGGATAAACAATAAAGCATTACAATGGATGGCATCCTACCTGGGTGACAGAACCCAGTCAGTCAGACTGGCAAATTGCTACTCTGAGCAACAGTCAATCGACTGTGGCGTGCCCCAAGGCTCAATCTTGGGGCCAATCGTCTATTTAATATTCTCAAACGATATAAACAAACTGAGGCTGGCTTCCAGGTATATACTTTATGCTGACGATACGGTGTTATACACAACAGGTAATAATATTGATGAAATATCTAAAACAATGAATAATGACCTGAGAATCTTTTATGAATGGTCGGTGCAGAATAAGATACTAATAAATATCGACAAAACGAAGGTTATGCTGTTTGGGAAGAAGAAAAAGCAATCAGTGAATATTAGAGTTGACATTAATAATAGACAAATTGAACAAGTATCAAATTACAATTATTTGGGTATAAACATTGATGATCAATTGAGCTTCACTAACCAAGCAAATCAGCTGATCAAAACATTGCATTACCGAATTCATCAACTATCATTGGTAAGAACCAACCTCACCAAGAAAAGCGCAGTAATCATGGTCAAAGCCAATCTTTTATCGATTATAGACTACTGTGCACCCTTTATTAGCAAATGTAATCAAAAAACTATTTCTACAATTCAGAGACTCCAAAATAGGGCTTTAAAAATTGCACTTAAATGTCCCCCAAGAACCCCAACCGATGAAATACATGCAATGACTAGAACCATGAAACTTAGGACCAGAATAGAATTTCTTCTTTCCAAACTGGCATACATCTCCATATCTAAACTCAGATGGAACAATGCCCTCCATGTAGCAAGAGCGACACGACTTCATGATGCACCCACACTTGATAGATTCTGCCCCAAAAAGGAAACCGACAAACAATCCCTCCATTTTCAAACCTCTACAATTTGGAATAATTTACCTGCTCATATTAGAAACATAGATGACGGGCAATATTTCAAAACATGTATTAAAAAACACTTCTTGGACAAAGATTAACTAACTCTGCAAACTCGGCTCGCTCTCGCTAAACACTCCTACCTCTATGAATTTGTACTATATAGTAATTCAAATTTTTTTATTTATTTTTTTTCACATACCTCATTATTTCTCTTATCATCCTGTTCTAAATAATTGTATGTAATATTCAACCTCTGTCATTTATTCTCAATATATACGATTGTTATAATGGTTCTCACCGTTTTTCTAAGGAATTGATATCTAGCTCGCAGTAAAGATTGTAGATGAGCTAGAAGAACGCTGAGGTTCAGCGACAAGTTATCCTCTACATATATTTTCAAGATGTGTTTGAAAAATAAAAACGTTAAAAAAAAAAAAAAAGATAATCTTTGCCTTCCCATGTAAATGCTCTATCGCTGATTGCGCTCGCATTGCGCTCCCGTCGCACTCCAAATCTAATGCCGAATCCTACTCCCAGATGTCGCCACAGAGCAGTATAAAGAAGATTGTGTCCATAACTGTGACATATGTGATGTGGCAATGTCCACCTATAAATCAGTAGACCCTGAGGGTTTAGACTTCGTAGTAGTCAGTATACTTAGGAGGCTGAGTAGTAACGAGTCATTTATCACTTAGATCTATTGTACTATTCTTGGTATAGCTGAAGCTATAGTTGCAATAAAAGCCCAGCATTTTGGCTGCGTCGCCTCTAATCTTCAATCATCCAATCATTAAAAATTAGCAATCTTTAGAATTTCAATTAATTTACATTACATGAATAATTAATGTCAATAATTACAGCCTTTACATATTATTCAACTACATCTCCGTCAGTCAGTAGTTAGCTAACAATACATTTCAATACAATTGCAACAATATCATCAGTCTTCTACATTCGAATCCAAATGCTACAATTCCATATTCTATGTTATACGCACACAATCGCCTAGCCCTGATGAGGACTTTATGATAAAAATAAGGGACAGTTGATAACTACAGACATCGTAGTAGCTAGAAATCCATTGATTCAGTGATTCTTAACCATTACCAGTCTTTCAACTGTTTGCCAAAACATACCATATCGTCATATATACCCCAGGCCACCTGTTGGCGTCCCTGTGGTTTCAGTTTGCCTCCACCCCGTCCACTGCCCAAACACAGGCAGACCACTTTCTTTGGGCAGACCAACAAGACCAGTTCAGTCTCATTGGGCGGACACAGGGGCAGACAACCTTTTTACTTGCTGCTCATATGAACATCATTATCCCAGTGATGGTAAGTATGTAAAGGTATTTCAATCTCTCTTTCTGTGTCACACTTCCTCTCTTCCTTTTCTTTCATTTATTCATTCTTATTTATTCATTATGATTTTGCCATGTTCAACTTGTACCCCTGACCTCTAAACCCTTTGTTTTATTTTCTTAGTACAGAAAACGGTTATGGTTGAGGATGCTACAGGCGGGAATTACAGGAAGTTATATTGATTACATGTAAGGCACAAGGCCAAGCTATCTGATTGTAGAACCTACAATAGTCCAGGGGCGGCCGTTGGCGGCCCTCAGTAAGCCCTTAAATAAACATTCATATGCTCACAGACCAGCTAGCTCAGCAAGCTTCCATTGGTCGATTTATAAAATACATGTATTGCATATATCATATATACAGAAACATGTGGGGAAATAAAGAGTAAATGCAGAAAAATATCTAGGAATTAATTAAATAGTCTAAGGGTCAATATAAGGAGAATATACTTATTGAAATGTAACAACTGTTGATGTATTGTACTGACTACAGCTGTATTTTATTCTTTACAGAAGCTGGTGTGCAGTCTAGAAGACGGAGATCCCTTCAAATACAGGGAATGCCATAGGATACCTTTCACTTCTGACTGCAAACGTCCATAAAACTCCCTTTAGGACGGCCAGTTGGCCCAGTTCCTGGCCAGGAAAGCCAGGAGGAAACATACTGATTTGACATAGTGATCTTATACCTGATCTGATAGGTTCTGAGTCTACGACTGCATGAACAAGTCCACAAAAAAATGATGAAATGATGATTTTCTGAGGGTAAATAAAAAAGTGGTGAACCAAACTGACCAAACTCTATGAACTGTATATTAATGTTAATAAAATGAATGAAATCAACACCCCAATTAACGTTAATTTTATTGCTCAAATAGAGGTTAATAATAACGTAAATCCTAGGCTAATATTAATGTTAAGATCCATGTTAATATAGACATCAAGATTGCGTAAAAATGGTGTTAAGATTCACCTTAATATTGACATCAATATTGCGCAAAATTGGCGTTTAGATTTACGTTAGTATTGACGTTAAGATTGCGCAAAAAAGATGGTATGATTGATGTTAAGATTGACGTTAATATTGCGCAAAGTTGAGTCCACACATTCACGTGAAGATTAACGTTAACCATTAACGTATAGTTGCTCTAAAATGTAGGTTAAATAGCCGTTAAGTTAACGTCAATTTGTTACCTGGGACTACCGACTTATGTCTTGAATTTCGAGCTGCGAGATATAGTCTACAGGCTAGACTCCTACTATATTCCTCTAAGGAATCTGGAAATATTATAGAGCTTAATCTCTTGGTCTTAGAGATAGAAGGATAATCTCTGGGACTTGGAGATTGACAAAGCTTAATCTCTTGGTCTTAGAGATAGAAGGATAATCTCTGGGACTTGGAGATTGACACCTCCTTGAGCACTGTCGGCGCTCGAGGCCTTGGGGTTAATGCACTATCATTGCAGCAGCAGACACCAAATAATAAGTTATTATTCAATTTATTTTCTTGAGACTAAATACATAGAGCTAATAGTTGTAGGAAAACAACATACACATAGAGAGCAATGTATCCTTGTTTAAATGCTAAAAGAAGTTGAGATATAGTCTAGCGCTCCTTTCCTTTATAGGGAAGGGGGAAGAGGGGAGATGGAAGGGGGGGGGGGAGGCGAGGTCATTTAAGTGTAATTTTATGATTTGAAGTGCCATTAAACGTCGCCTACTTGATATATGTTATCATGACCTGGCTTAGAGAGGAGAGGATTAAATCTAAGACAGGAGGAACTTGCCCCCAAA
This sequence comes from Sthenelais limicola, assembly GCA_942159475.1. Classification (NCBI taxonomy): domain Eukaryota; kingdom Metazoa; phylum Annelida; class Polychaeta; order Phyllodocida; family Sigalionidae; genus Sthenelais; species Sthenelais limicola. Next base: position 40,655,160 of record OW804102.1, read on the forward strand.
TTGGATCGAGGGAGCAATTGAATATGCCTTCTTCCACACCTCGACATCAGAGTGAAATCACCGTACTATAATTACCCTCCCATAAACTATAATATAATGATTTTCTTGAGAATCTCTACATTTATACAACATACAACAACGAAGTAACCACTGAGACGAGAATACAGCTAGGTCCTCCAGTACAAAATTCTACATAAAACCGTAACATGTAATAAAAACTTAGCAAACATTCAAATAATAAAAAAGATACAATCATGTAATTTTTGCTCTGAGAAAGATGACATAGTCCACTTGTTGGTAACTTGCGATCAAACCAAGTATATGTGGAAGAAATGATAGAATGGATTGTGTCTAAACCTAGACAACAAAGGTGAAGAAATCTTCCACAAGAAGTCAAATGTAATAGAAATAAATCCTGTGGACATAGTGTCGGTATTGACCTAAGAAATATAAATTCACATATCATAAATTGGATTATATTACAAAGAAAGCCTTTGTGAACAGGCAAAAGCTGTTCGGGAAGGGAGTGTAAAAAGAAATACTGCTAATGCACGAATTAAGAGCAAGATGTATGGTAGTCATATATGATCCCAAGCATTTCGCATGGTTAACAAAGGAGAAAAAATGAAGGCTAAAGTCCGATATAGACGAACAGATAGAGAATCTAAAATAGAAAGCGAAGACAGAGCCCAACAAGGTCTGAAAAGCCCAAAACCGGGGAGATTTGAAAAAAAGCAAGCAAACTATCTATGTAAAACCAATGCGCCCATATATATAATATCATACGTTCCAAGCGCATAAATACTCCGACTGTCATCTTCCTATGTAAATACATAAGATTGTGTTTCACCTTCCCTTTCTACCAACAGGCAATAGCAGAAAACCTTAGCATTGTAAACGCTTTTAAAAAACAAAACCGTATTGTAATTATAGACCGATTTCTTGGGGGGTTTTTTCTCGAGAGTTCTCGAGAAAATTAGGAGAGGGTCCGGGGATAAAATCCATATAGCTACTGCTGCGTTATAAGTTACTAAATTTATAAATTCATTTGAGTAGCAATAGCCTACGATCTACAATAGTGTATGACCAAATTGGTTTCTATAAAATAGAAAATAAAACTGTTTTATAACATTACCCAGAAAGAACGAATGATTCAAAACGTTATGATATATATTATATGGTGTTGCTATTCGTTAGGGCGACACTATCAGCAAATGCAACGTAAACAGAATAAACCAGGTGGGAAATGAAATCACTAGCCATCTTCAATTTAAGTGTTTAGTAAATGATTTCAATCAGTGGATAATTGGTTTTTGTACTAACTGGCCGACGTAGGTACTTACCTACTGCACCATTGTCATTTTATAAATCAATATGTCATTGTCAAATTGTCAATTATAAACAAAACTGAAAAAAAAATGAGAACTACTGCATGGACTACCACTGGAACTAGGAAGACATCTGTTGAGGCTAATTTTGGTTTCAGAGACTGACATTTGGAGAATTATACGCAGGAAAGCAGGTCAAGGAGTTGATACCTTGATAACGCTTATCTTATTAACTTTGTCTTCAGTCTTTATCTTTTATGACCTATTTCTGTAAAGCCACTCCTTTTCAATATGGCTAGCAAACATTGTTTTATGACTGTTCTATCGTGTTTAAGATCAATATTAAGATTTGAAAATATCACAGTATTAGGGACTGTTCATAACTGTAACACTAAAGAGGGGGAGTGGAGAATTTGCGGAAGATTCTTGGCACAATTGTATGACCCCCCCCCCCCCCCCACCCCACCACACACACATGTGCTTTTAGAGTCTGCGCAAAAAAAGATCCCCCCCCCTTCAGAGTCTGTGCAAAGAAAGTTCCCCCTTTCAGAGTCTGGGCAAAGAAAGATGCCTCCCCCCCCCCCACCACAAAAAAAGGTGTACCACCCAACAGTGGTTAACACGTACGGATTAAGTAAACAGTTAGTTCAATAACTATTGATCAATTTAATTTTACCAATAGTGTAAACTTAATGTAACTACTTGGCATTTCCAATGGAAACGTTTCTCAGATGCAATTACTTGTGTCCGATATCATTGGTGTAATGTAATATGTAATATGATGCAATGCTGTAGCACAGACTGGACATGGATTTGCAAGATGAAATAATTTCCCTTGGTATGAAGGGATATACGGGGTTTGGGCATCTAGAGATTCAAGGCTGATTAGTTAAAGTTTTTAGTTTCCCTTGGAAAGAAGGGATATGTGGAGTTTGGACCTGGAATGTTATTATGGGTGGAGTATATAAGCCTACAATAAACATGCGATCTGATATCATCTCACTCAACATCTGATATAACACTGAATTTTCTCATATCTGATCCTGATTTAATCAGTGATTGGCATTTGTCAGGTTCACCCAGTAATTTTGAGGATCCTCCTTGAAATAAAAATGAACAGTCTCTTATCTCAGAAGTACTCCTCTGGCGACTTTGACATAAATGTCCTGCATTGAAGCTATCATTCGGCATACAGGTACCTGCGAGTGAATTCGCTGAGTCACAACAACACCGCCTCCATTCATAATCATATGGTCCTTCTGCCTCTCGTCGTTTACGTCTTCATCCAGAAAAGTGTAGATCTCCAAAGCTAAGTAGGATCAAAGTATATCTTGTCACTGGGTGGATAAATAGAGATTCCATTACAAATATCTATATAATTGTGATAATAATTGAAGTTGTTGTTGTTTTCCAAATCAACAAAAATGGCGCACAATACATGTGTCCAGGACATGTGTGAAGGTAGTGTCAAGAATTGCATTCTTGTGGGATGATTGCTGACCCAATTAGCAGACTGACCTTGGCTTGGACCAGACGTGCCACTTGTGGTCCTAGTTGGGAGGAGGGCGAGCGCTTATGAAGTGCTGGCCCCTCCACCCAGCCATACTAATTAATTCTTGCTGCTCTAAGGTAATCAGTGGGTAGGGGGGAAGGGGCAAGAGGGAAGGGGAAAACTGGCTTGGGATTGGGAGTAAGGAGAGGGGGCAGGAGGCTATCGTCCATCAGGCTCAGATGTGACGCCATCAGACTCCTTGCCTGGGTTGAGCTGACGACACCATCACCGATCTCTGACTTCCTTTATTAACTTGATAAGACAAAATCTCTGGCCAAAATACAGTTTCTACAGTAGTTCCCATTTTCCATTGTATGTCTTCCCATCGGTGCCCCTATCTTTTATTTTGGAAGGAAAGTTGTAATGGGTGGACCCATATAAAGCATTCAATATGGTGTCAATTTCATGAGAAGTACAGGTATTGTAACTATTGCAATTTGGGATGTCAATGACATGACCTTTTGCTAACGACATTCAACATAGTTTCAATTTGCATTTGTATATGAATGCAGGATAAACTAACCAGAGTATTAGATTGATGACCAATGTTGGAAAATATGGCAATTATGACAATAATGGAACAGCAATAAATTTTTAAAAGCCGCCAAGAATGTTTACTATTCCATGTCATTGGGAGAACCACCCAGGGTCTGCACAGTCTGCCTTAAGCCAATCAAAAAGCAGCTTATTTGCTTTCCTTAATTTAAATAATCCAACTCCCCAAACTAAATATGAAAACATGTGATGGTGTGATATACAAAGCTTTATTTTGTATATGATTAAACATGGATTCTTCAATTCATACCATCATTTGAATCCTTATACAGCTTACAGCTAGGTTTCCACTATGACAGAGAGTGAGAAGTCAGCTAAGGACTGGCAGTCTGAGGCCAGATTGGCAGACTCTCTGAGACATGCTTTTGACGAGGCTCTTCATACTGATGTCATCTTCAGCTTCCCCAAGACTGAGGCTGTGGTCAAGGCTCACAAGTTCCTCCTAATGTCCAGGAGTGCTGTGTTTGAGTGCATGTTCTTTGGAAGTCTTCCTGAGAAGAGTGGTACAATTGAAATCAAGGATATTGATAAAGACGTCTTTACAGTTTTCCTGAGGTAAGTAAGGAACAAAGGAAGTTATTTAGTTTGCAAAGTGACTAAACAAATGTCAAAATGTAAAAGATATACACAGATCAATAGATAATACTTTTGTTTCTCTTAAACGTAACTCAACAATGTAAACAACTACTGAAAAGAGACTGCACATGAGCAATAATATGTGCCAGTAAAATTATCATCGATTTTATGACCATGGTAAACTTAGCATATTCAAAATAGTAGTAAAATGGTAGTTTCCTGTATAAAGCGGTTCGGCCACTGTTGACAACATCATTGGCGATGGGTTGACGATGAGCTAGTCGATACATTTTTTGTGACATTTATTGCAATTGACTTGTCATTGCTATGCCTTCTACAATAGCCAGCGATGAGTTGGCGATGTAAAAATTGCATCGGTAAGGGTAGCTATGAACATCAAACATGTTTGATATTTCCCGCCAATTTAATTTTGAATCGGTGCTTTGTCAATGGAGTTAAAGGCTGTGACGATTGAGAAGTCGATGAGAAGTCGATGAGATTCCACTAGACCAAGGCAAAGCCGATGTTCTTGTCCCGGGACCCATAGACCTGGCCGAAGCAACACAACCGAATGATCTAATGGCATTGGTCGCTATTTGTTGGGATGTTACTGTCATCAACAACAAAATTATGAATGATTTCGAAGCAAAATGAACCAGTGGAAAGCCATAAGCTGTATGTGGTCCAACACCCGTCCAACACTGGTAGGCTTGATCTGTATGCCCATAACTGGGCTTGGTCTGTGCACCTATAACACCCACATTGCAACAAACAGCGACTAATATGATATAAAACCTTGGTTAATACAGCAAGACCTTTTATTTCAGGGACAGATCACTGTGCCTAAACAACACTAAATGCATCTATCTACTTATTCCCAATCATAGCTCAAGAAATCAGTAAACCAACTACAAATCTCTCAAAATCAAGCTGTAATAATCATAGTCAAATTTCAGGTACCTTTATTCGGATGATAGGACCCTAATAACGGCTGTCAATGCTCGAGCTCTTGCTTATGCAGCAGAGAAGTACCAAGTTCTACATCTGAAAAGGCTCTGTGAAATTACCTTAAATTTAGATCCGGATGAAAGCAATGTTCTGGAGCTGCTGGATTATGCTGTGTTCATCAATGATAGTGAGAAGATAGAGAAGCACTTGGAAAGTCTATGCAGGATAGGACCAGGGCTACAAGAGATGCTAACCAGAAACAACATCCTGAGGGATACTCTTAAACTGGTTGTTGATTGTGAATACTTGCAGGCTTCAGAAATTGATATTTTACGTTTCTGTAATGACTGGGCTGTAAGGGAATGTACTGATAAAGGTTCACCTGCCACCGTAGAAAGCAAGAGAGAGGTACTAGGCCCAGTGTTCTACAAGGTTAGATTTCCTATCATGTCTGCTGTTGATTTCACTAAATATGTGGAACCTTTACGCTATTTCAGTCAAATAGAAGAACTCACTGTTATGAGGTATCAAACAGGTGTTAGGAGAACTACCCATCCCTTCAGCTGTCAACCCAGACTTGGAGTTAAATGTAAGCCGCTCGAGACTGCAGACACCATTCGTATAGATTGTTTCAGGCCTAAATTCCGTCTTCTAGGATTGGTTGTAGAAAGAGCAGTGAATCTGAACATTCGTTTCTATACAGAGCAAGTTGGAAATCTTTATGGAGTAACCATTTTGAAATTTCACAAAGGGGAAAATTACTTTCCAACTACTGTGGTTACAGAGCGCCCAGAAACAGTATTACACATTGCTATAAACTCAGCACAACCGGCTAGCAAAGTTTGCTCTGCATCGATTCCAAACTTGGGAAATGATTTTCAAAAAGAGGAAATTATAAAGGTTGAAATGGGAGAGGGTCCAGTAGTGTCTGGCATCATTTTAGCAGTCAGTAAAATCTGATTGGTCCGATTAGGCAGGCCGTGGGTCATAAGCTGAATAAAGATCTTTGCTTGAGTGACTTGATCACTGAATTCCAGATCATAAGATAAACCTGAGAACTATTAGGCATAGTGTTAATCCTGTTGGAAGACCTCTATGCTACAAAGTTGTGCAAAAAAATCTTTGTCAGATCATCAGAAACTGTATAATCTACACAAAATGGAAAACATATTCTGTTATAATCTATTGTGACATATGCCTTTATACTTAGAATTTTCGTTTTCCTCCACACCACCTGCCTGCACGCAGACCAAAGGTTAACTGATTGATTGAGGTCTGTGATTGAACATACTCCCGTCCAATCAGAGAGAGGCGGCCAGTGTAGAGCCAGTCTCTCTTGGCATATACACTATCTCTAAGCCCAGACCTTCACTTACCATCGGGTACCATTACCATATGTAACCACTGTTATCCGACAGGAATAAATATATCTGCAATATCCAAGATATTTCTTCCCTCATCAATTTGTGTTACAGCTAGGTATACATAACAATTCTGTTAAATAATGCTATCACAAGAATTTATTGAAAAGTTCTCTTATAAGCTAAAGTAAGAAATAAAACTGTTACATGTACCTTGCCTGCCTTTAGTATTAGATCAAATAAAAATATATAGGGTAGCATATAAGAATACGATATAGGTGTTTGGGAATTCTTTTTTGTTCCAATATTTATTCGGGTACGCTAGGGGTTAATAGATGATGTATTCAAGAAATATAATTAATACGCATTTTCACCATAATATAACCTTTGGGACAGTTTTACATAGTATTGCTTGTGGCTAGCAACACAGCTGTGAGAGTATTAAAGGTATATGCGGGTGTTCAATGAAAAAAAGATTGTTCAGTGACATTTTCACAAAACTTTCAGGGATTATACCTTGCTACATAAGAATATAAATCGAAAAAAAGTACATAATCACGAAGATAGTTTTTATTTTACAATCGCTGGAAAATAACAGTGCTTTAGTATAGAACTCTATGGAAAATGTAGTATTTTTTCACGTTTTACTTTATAGAAAAAATTGTTCAGTGGCCTTTTCGCCAGATTTTCTACACACATAAGGTTATATGCTACACATCTATTAAAAAAAGATACATCACCGGGGTCAAGGAAAAGTTATGGTCATTTGAAGTTGACCACATCACCCAAATTTACTAATCAAGCAGCATAATCAATTAAAATGAATCTTAAAAAACATGACTCAAAAAAGCTGCAATATAAAAATATTGGAAATCGTGCACAAATACATCTTAACTTATGACAATAAGGAAATATTTCAAAGAAAAATAGGAGCTTCTGCATTCAGCGTAGCATAATTAATTTAATTTTCACAGAGGGCCTCTGCATAAATTACCCACAATTTATTCAAGAAAGTCACACAAAAGTGACAATTCACATTTACCAAATTCAAAAGTACCCAATATCGTTTTTTTTAAAAAAACATCTGGACCAATTGGTATCCTATTTAATACCTCGTTTATAATAATATAGTCAACAGCAATAAACAATCTACCAATCTCAAGGTGTATAGGTTACTGGTAACCACCTAAAAAAATGATATAAGCTTTCGAAACTATATGACTTGATGTAGGCTCCGTACATAACGGAATAGTAATACTTTGTGATGTGAGAAGAACCTAAATGATTGTGATAATTAGCGAAAGTGGTATAAGTAAATGATAGAGAGAATAAATTCTCATAGTGTATAATTTTGGAATATATAATTTGCAGCAACATTAGAACGTGTATTAATATGAATGTAAATATGTAGAAGGCAACGCAATAGGATATCAACATTGTTGACGAGCGTATTTTGTTATATTCTGTAAATGATTGGCCGTAATAGTAATAAAAAAAAAAAAAAAAAAAAACTTGTTCTCGATTTTTTAAGAGTGACCAGATTTCATAAATACAATTCTTCTAGGCTATAATTATGTTGTAACCTATTCACAATGGTCTCGATCATACGGATCATACAAATAATGTTTTATGTGTAAAATCGGTTTTCTTATATATTAGACATGAGACAAATGCCAGAGCCCGATTTTGCTCATTCTCTTTTCACTAGTCCTTATGAAATAAGCATAATTCATAATCTTCTGTAGTCCGATCACATCTCACATAATATGGGTCAGATTGTCTGAAAATGTACAATTCAACTTTGGCAATCTTCTCAAATAACCCAAATTTCAGACGAAAATAAAGTTCAAAATGATAGTTCAACCTAGACAAACTGATCGCTAGAATCATTGCAATATATATATTCACTGTGCTACTCAAACATTATAGTTCTCAAAATGTATAAACTGGGATTACATAAACTGAGTTATTAGTCTTAGTATTAAAGGCTAATATTATTAAACTTGACTTCTAAAAGTGCTGTACTGTACCTTTCAACTAGTCTGGACCGGAATCGACATGTATTTTAATTGATTCTGTATCATTATATTTAACATTTTCTTACTTTGATAATGTACCTTGTATTATGACGCTTTTGATCTAAACTTGCTTTCTCTTCTCTAAGTAAAGGTAACAGCGGGAATACATGGGATCTAATTCCATAAGCTTGTCGACCTTTTCGTCATATTTAACCTCTTGATTTATGAATGAACTATTTTCCAATCCAATCTAATTCTCGAATCTACCTAGTATTGACCAAATTGCTGCCTAACCTTACCGAATTTACTAAATGTGTAACGTTACAGCTGCCAATTGTAGGCCTACATTTTCTGAAAATCTGACCCATATACTCCATCAGCGGTAACGTTAATTAAGAGCGAGCCGAGAGCGAGCGGGAAATGTGGTGGTGGTATCTATCGATGCTAGGGAGTTGTCACTGATTGGTCAACCCCTTCCCGCGGTCAGTAGAAAACTGGGTAACTGGGTCACATAACCAGGTCACGATCCAGACACAGTAGAACCACGAGGGCTCTTCGCGCAGATTCCTTTAAGTTGAACAAACATCTCCGTAGGTAAGGTTAACTAATATTATCACTTTAATTGAGTCTGTTACACTCGTGGAATAGGTGCAGGTGTATTAAATGAGTCACTTGCAGGACTACGAACCACCCTGATCATCGGGTAGGATCCGTGGGTAGGATGTAAGATCTGTTCACGGAGGCTGTCATGCAGTAGCCTCTGGTGCGGAGGTTTCATATGAAACTGAAAGAATGCCAGGGTTGTTTGCGAGGGTTTGCGTAAGCTGAAAGGGTTAATCGAGGGGTAAAGAGCTACCATGAAACGTCCTGTATCTGCCGATTGATAGAATGAAAACTGACATTAACCCCTTGATTATATTTTACCCTGGGTAGTTTGCCTAGTCGCAGGTACCATAGCTTACCATCGCCATCGGTTGTTGTGGCTGGGGAAATGGCTGGTACTGGTACTGGTACTAAGCCAATCCACCAGATGTAGCCACTTTTGCTTTTGGGGTAGGCCTACTCTTGTTAAATTGTGGCCTAAGCCCTGTCTCTATGAGAAGTACAATACAGGTGGTGCATTTAAGATATTTTTATCGCACATGTATGATAACAATTTAAAGAATTTAAGTTGTTTAATCCCCCTAAATATTGAGATAAATTACGCCGATTCACGATCAGAAACAAAGTTAAAAAATTCCTATTCCTCGTTGCTAAGAACATTTGAGTGAAGCATTTCAGTAGGGCTACTATTAATTGAATATTTATTTGCTTTATTCCTGAGGACCCTCTTCGATCCAACATTCAATTACGGTACTAGGCTACCTAGTTCAATTAATCACTTCATTAATCTTTCATAATCTTTCTTCTAGGTTAAAATTGATAAAATGATGCTTAATACATTCTGTATTTCTGGCGTAAATTGTTATATTTATTCTATATTGAAAATATCATGTACTATATCCCGAAATAAAAATTATACATACAATACATATAAACATTGCTTCATAGATGGCCACATCTATATTTGGGCGCCTCACAGATATTCTTTGCTAAAGGAGTTTCATTTATTATCACGCACCAGCACTTGTTTTCTCTTAGCTGATATATGACTCCAAATTCATTTATGTATACACAGAACAACAGTGAAATATCAATAATGTCAAACAATTGTAAATTTTGCAAGGCATTTCATAAGATATTTGTTAGTGTAATATAGCAAGAACAGCACAGTATTGCGTATGAGGGGGGCTATATTCTCCGAGGATGGCCGAAAACAACGAGGCTGTAGGCCGAGTTGTTTTTCAGCCATACGAGGAGAATATAGCCCCCCGAAGACCCGATACTTTGCTATTCTTGCTTTTATTCCATGATTATTACCCTAAAACAACTTTATTTGCATTAATTTCATCAAACTGTGTTGTCCTCATAGTCACGAACGGTCGTGACGTCACTGTACAATACACAGAATTTATATTGTCAACCTTGTGAGCGGCAAGTATATCTATTATACTGTCCGCTCACGGCCAAATCATGGAATAATGTCTGAGAATATAGCTTTAGGAAAAGATTACCCTTAACGTTGATTAAATTTATAGAGACATTCATATTTTTGTTTGCAGATTTCGATATAAGACTGAGCTATGGTAGAGAATCAGAAGTCGGGTAAGGACTGGCAGTCTGAGGCCAGGTTGGCAGACTCTCTGAGACATGCTTTCGACGAGGCTCTTCATACTGATGTCATCTTCAGCTTCCCCAAGACTGAGGCTGTGGTCAAGGCTCACAAGTTCCTCCTAATGTCCAGGAGTGCTGTGTTTGAGTGCATGTTCTTTGGAAGTCTTCCTGAGAAGAGCGGTACAATTGAAATCAAGGATATTGATAGAGATGTTTTTACAGTTTTCATGAAGTAAGTAAATTGGCAGTATAATTAAATAATTTGACTTGAAATATTTTGAAATTAAAATACAATTTACAGGCAGGTGTATACATGTTTGGCTGAAAATGGGAAATATATAATACAGAAAAATACAAGTTCTTCCATATCTGCAATATAATAGCCAGAGCACCATGCCTTTATTGCTTCCCAAGCCCCAAAAAAGGAGAAATTGCAAAAATGGGGTGAATTATTGAGCAGCGATAGCGAGCAGTACGAGGCAGTGGAATGGGAGGATAGGTTCACCTTTCCGTACGAATGCACATCAGATGCGAGGCTCCAATCACTCCAATATAACATCTTCCACAGAGCCATAACCTGTAACGGATATCTCACCCAAATACAGGTTAAGTTGCGGGACTCTTGTGATTATTGCAATGACGTCGACACTATCTGTCATTTCTTCTATCAATGTCCAAACATGCTGGACTTATGGGCCAGGGTAGGAAATAGGCTTAAGCTAAACGTTTTCAGTCACTCTTCCCCTGATATATTACGAAATTTCCCTTCTATGGCTATAGCCATTTTGGGCATAAGCAGCGCAGACACTGCAACAAATTTCATCAACTTTATTCTCCTGTGCACAAGGGCCTTTATCCACAGAAGGCGTCTATTTCACAATAACGATTTAACGTTTGCCATATTGCAAAACGAAATCAAAAGGAGATTCATTATTTTGCAAAAAGCTGGTTTTGGTAATCTTAAGAGCTTCCGTAAATATAGAGAGTGGAAAATATATATTGACAAATGGTAGTAGGAGCATAACACCAGTTGCTGGGAACTTTTGGCAAGACCTAGGTTAACCCCTCTTCCACGCCTGCAGCTCGTGTTTGCATGTTTGCATGCTCACCCTGGTACTTGATATTGAAGGATACCTATGCTTCCTCGAAATGTTACTAGGAATTGTAAACAGAGGGTCAATCTGACCTACCTTATACTTATACTTTTACTTAGTAGGTAGAAAATTAGAAGCTTGGCGTAATGCCACGGAAATGTTCATATTGTTGCGGATGATTTTTGGCAAAACATAGGTTAACCCCTCTTCCATGCTTGCAGCTCATGTTTGCATGTTTACATGCTCACTTTGGTACTTGATATTGAGGGATACCTATCGAGATGTTAATAGGAATTGTAAACAGATGGTCAATCTGACCTACCTTACACTTATGCTCTTACTTAGTAGGTTGAAAATTAGAAGCTATAGGCATAAAACCACAGAAATGTTCATACAGGTCCACTTCGTAACCTAATTATATATTTCTATATTTTATCGTAGGTATTAGTCGAAGTAGAAACTTGATTCTATGTATCCTTTGCGTCACACAAGAAATCTTTATTATCGTAGTTCATCAGATGAGGACAAAGGGGCCCTTGTACCAAGATGTTAATCGCTCCGGATGGTGCTGCTTTGTTGACATATTGAATAAAGTTGTTTAAAAAAAAGCAAAAAAAAAAAAGCAAAAGAATAAGTGTGATAAGTCAGAACTGGTAATCTGTATTAGTTGAAACTACATAATTTGTACTTATTGTTTCATATGACAGAGGTGTATAAATTGCATAAGAAATGTAAGACTGAATCTGGAGGATGTGCTTCTCAAAAGTCTGAGGGTTCTGGGCCAAGATGAGTGAAATAATCACCCATGCCAACCAGCATGGCCCCTGAATCCCTTAGTAAACAACTGTCAATATTTTAAGATGCGGCAAACTTCAAAGAAATATTTCCTCTTCTTAATTCCAGGTTCCTTTATTCTGACGATAAGACACTAATAACTGCAGACAATGCACGTGATCTGGCTTATGCAGCAGAGAAGTACCAAGTTCTACATTTGAAAAGGCTCTGTGAAGTTACCTTGGATTTAGACCTGGATGCAACTAATGTTCTGGAGCTACTGGATTATGCTGTGTCCATCAATGACTGTGAGGAGGTGGAGAAGCACTTGGAAAGTCTATGCAGGGTAGGACCAGAGTTGAGAGATATGCTCACCAAGCACACCACCCTGAGGGATACTCTTGAACTGATTGTTGACTGTGAATACGTGAAGGCTTCAGAAATTGATATTTTCCGTTTCTGTAATGACTGGGCTGTAAGAGAATGCACTGATAAGGGTTCACCTGCCACTGTAGAAAACAAGAGAGAGGTTTTAGGCCCAGTGTTCTACAAGGTTAGATTTCCAATCATGTCTCCTGTTGATTTCACTAAATATGTGGTACCTTTATGCTATCTGAGTCAAGTAGAGGAAATCACTGTTATGCGGTTCCAGACAGGTGTTAGGAGAACAACCTATCCCTTCAGCTGCCAACCCAGACTTGGAGTAAAATGTAAGCCAATTGAGACTCCAAACGCTATTCGTATAGATTCTTTCAGGCCTAAATTACGTCTTCTAGGATTGGTCGTAGAAAGAGCAGTGAATCTGAATATTCGTTTCTGTAATGAGCAAGGTGCAAATATTTATGGAGCAATCACTTTGAAATTTCACAAAGGGGAAAATATCTTTCCAACTTCTGTGGTTACAGATCGCCCAGAAACAGTATTACACATTGCTATAAACACAGCACAACCGGCTAGCAAAGTTTGCACTGCATTGGTTCCAAACTTGGGAAATGATTTTCAAAAAGAGGAAATTATAAAGGTTGAAATGGGAGAGGGTCCAGTAGTGTCTGGCATCATTTTAGCAGTCAGTCAAATCTGATTGGTCCTTTGTTGAATAAAATGGGGCTTCCACATACAAGGCAAACGACCGACAAAAGAGGACCGACAAAAGGGGCACAGGGGGACCAACAGAGGTGACCGACAATGGCAGGGTACCGATTGATTAATTTTCCCACCTTAAAATATTATGAGACTCCAGACACGATTTGTATAGATTGTTTCTGGCCTAAATTCCAACTGTTGGGGTTGGTATTGGAAAGAGCAGTGAATCTGAACGTTCGTTTCTATTCAGAGCAAGGTGGAAATATCTATGCAGAGGTCTGTTGGGCATGTAAAAAAGGGAAGAATTACTTCGCAGGTCTGGTGCCTACAGAACTACCCAAGACACTATTGTATGTTGCTAATAAAGCACAAACGGCTAGCCAAAACTGTACTGTCATTGCTCCAAAATTTCCAATTGATTTCCAAAACGAGGAAATCTTAGAAGTTGAAATGGGAGAGGGCCCTTTAGTGTCTGGCATCATATTCACAGTCAGTAAAATCTGATTGGTCTGTAAAGACGTTGGTGTTGAATCTGGTGCTCTTGACACCTGCAATCTTACTATTCTGAGATAAAGGAACGCAAAGGACAATTGGGATTCCATTACTTTTGTCTTATTATGTAGAGTTGTGCACCAGATATGCATGCTCTGAAATAATACACGGTTTTGTAGCTTTTACATTTGGTATTATATCAATAAATTTGGTATTACATGGGAACTAATTACATGTTGGTGGTATGTTGAGTGTAAAAACTGCGTGTGACATTCACAGTCATGTTCTCGACCTTTGAGGTTTCACCAGACAGTAGAACTGGTTAAATGATAGTTTCACTGGTCCAAACAAGGTTTCACTGTACCAAACAGAATGATATAGAAAATTGTCAAATAACCATTTCTGTCAAATACGACAATTGAAGTTTAGTTGTTTTTTATGCAATTCACAGCTCCTGTGGATTTCTGTATAATGTTGTATTTAAAAACAATCTGCAAAAGTTTTGATCAGTCCGCTCTAAGTTTTATCAACCGTTGATCGGCAAGTTTTGCCATGTCTGTTGTCATGGAAACATGAATGTAGTCTAGATCTGTTAATGTTAGCTTTGTATTGTGAAAGGTTACTTGGTTAGTCATTCATTGTCATAGAGCCTTCTTACTTCCTTTTATTGAACCCAAAGGTCACAAGACATATCCTGTGCTGATATTACTAGTATTTTCTAACCTCATGCATCTCTAATTGCTCACCATTTATTGATATCCTTGAAAAAGAACTGTTCTTTTTTCGACTTTATATGGAAATGGTGATCAAATATGTCTTATATAGATAGTGAGTAAGCATTTGTACTAGTATTTCTGTAGGATTAGTTCTTTTTCAATGCCAGGAATTGTATTGCATTGATTTTATGTTACACGAGATACCGTCTAGAAAACCCAAAATGTTTTTTCTTCATTTTATTCCATATTAGTTGGTATTTAAGTTAACATTTCCATTTCCATGAGAATGGATGTACTGCTATATTTGGCTGTACTTTGTGTCTATGATAGAAGACATGTTTGGAGAGCAATCTGCCCTGTTTTGCTTGAAGAAAATAAAATGTATCCACACTAAATAATTGATTCATTTTGTTAAGCTGCTGATTGGACTTGTCAGTTAGTTACAACTTCTTAATAGAAGACGTCACCATATGGAATTAATAAATATTCATAAGAATAATTTTTATGTTGTGTTGAGATTATATTTAGTCTTGGGTACCAATTGCATAGTGCAAAAACGGCGCTACGCTGTCTCAGAGAGCGTAGCGGCCGTAGTTTGATTCAAAAATACTAATTTCCTCTAGGGAAATATCCTCCTGTGTCATCATGGCATTTAAATTTCATATCAATACCAAAAATCCCCGATATTAAGATTATTTAGATAAATGTAGGTGTTATTATACATGTACTTATACATGAAAAACAGGACATCCAGTGTAGTGGGAGTAATTTGCCCCAATATTAAGGATAAACTGACAATGATTTTGTTTAAATTTCACAAGTTTCTGAACTACTGTCTAGTCTGATAGGTGCTCTGTTTACATTAAAAAGCCTGTCGTTCCTAATCTTGATTTCATCAATCCATTAGAGAAACTTTGAACAATTTTCCTGACTATCATGATGTACAAACTCTTTACCTTATCATAACACCTTCTGGTATTTCCATAAACCATAAACATTGGTTTTCATAGAAAGTATGATACCACTATCTTGTCGAACTTCTCGTCCTATTCAATGATATGGCTGTCCCAAGAAGATTCTTTTAAAATAGAATTTATTGTGAAGACAATTTTGCAGGGTGATGTATACATTTCATGCTTTTGTAACTACTATTATAACCCAAAATTTGTAATTCAATATTATTACCAGTGACTTGTAACGCTACACTCATTGCGAATGGCGGCCTAATGACTGATGCAAATGTGTGCTTACAATACTTACTGTAAAGTAGTATATTTAATATATATTTAATATATATTTAAGATTTTAATGCATTCGAAATGAGATGGTAATAAGCATGCTATTTTTTTTATTCAATTTGATATTTTATTAGGGTGACTAGGAAAATAAAGTTGAATTATGTAAACTATGGGTTTAACTTCTAATGGTTGAGGGCCTGATGGCCTTTAAAATCAGCAACACGCACTAAAACAGCATCATTTTGCTCAAAATTTTCCGGGGGGGGGGGGCATGCCCCCAGACCCCTAGATGGTGTGTGGCCCCCAGCTATGCTGTCAATTATTTTTAGTGAGAACCCTGACATTATGACAGATTTCAGATTTCAGATTAACAATATTTAGATGTAGTTATGTTGAAAATCTCCGTATAAACAAGGACTCCTGTAGTTTCTGTATATGTTGTTTTATTGTTGCTAGATGAAATAGGGCTGTATCCCTACGCGTTTCGGTCTAAGCGGTGACCTTCTTCAGGGGAATCAATATTTAACAATATTTACATAATGTAATATTTGAGAGTTTCATACAATCATGCATGGTGTTTTTGATATAGAAAAATAAGGATATAAATGATAAATAATCACTTGCCACTCAGACCTAGATTCCATAAATGTGTGTGAGTACTAAGTCATAATAATTTAGTAATTAGTATCATAATAAATTGTAAATCAAAATATATTTTTACATTTAAATGACTGAAGAATTCAAGGTCATTCTCCGATAAATATTTAGAGTCATTTAGAAAATGAATCAATGCAACACACAGAGATGTATGTTTCAAAGCCAGAACCGAACCAAGTGGAATGAGACCGGCTATAATTTTTATTCTTATATACTAGACAGATAACAGTAATTACACAGGGCCTGGCCTGATCGGCTTATCCTGACTGGACCAATTAATTACCTTGATAGATAAAGGATCCAATCAACGGCAGGTTAACAATAGACTAAATGAGATGAATACAAGGCTAGCTCTGAGTCGGTAGGGGCCGTGGCAGATGTATTTCTGAATAAGACTTCCAAAATAAATTCCAAACTTTGCAAAGTTTAAGCCAGAATTTTACAACAATATTTGTGTACCGGTATATAATAATAGTGGTTGTTTTCTTATGTTACCATCACATGCCCTTGGTTTTTTTAAATTTGAATATTTTTGTTTATCAGAAAAGTTTCATTTCAAAATCCATAAATGTGTAAACGTTTTTGGAATGTGAGGTGGCAACACTGAATCTCTCCCAAGGTGACCTTTTTATTCTGTTTTCGAGTTTTTGGAGTAGGGTATGTGATTTGGCTGTGCGTGTTTCCATAATGAGGTCCATTATACAATGTAGAACGATAATGTTAAGCTATTTATAGAGTATGTTGGGGAGGGGGGCCATTTGAGGGCATCCATATCACCCTTGCTCTACATCAAGTTAACCTTAGTTCTTTGTCGACATTATGGACATGGGATTTGAAAGTAATTAGTAAAAATCCAGTATAAACCCACGATATTTATATTCTTCAGTCCAGGTCAACACTGAATTCTCAAGCTTTGAATAGGGTATTTGCATAGCCGCCATTTTGAATATAAATTCGCATGGAATTATGGGACTAATGATACAGAATAAAATCTATAGAAAACATGCTATGTTCAGCATGAAATATTTATCAATGCTCTAATATCATTATCCATGTCTTATGCATGTTTCCATCACACATGTCCAAAAATGGTTAACACTAGATGTATCTAAGTGTATTTGATATAACCTTGATTCAAACTATCTGTTTGGTTATGTTGAACGGTATTTTGATCCTTACCGTTGTATTAAATCTGGATTATTTGCGAGGATTGGTGAAAGTGAATTGTACATTTTCTGGCGCTTTCACCCATATGCTCTGCTCACGGCCTAATCGGGGATTACATATTTATATATTGTTATAGAGTCAAAATAATAGTATTTGTTGTCTATTCGTCCTTTTGACGTTTCGCTTGTTTTTAAGAAATAACTAACTTTCTGGAGATGTCATCTCAGGTGACGGTTCGCCCCTCTGGTGATTCGCCTTTTCTCTTTCTAACATTATATGACGAATGTACTTGTATGACGAATGTACTTGTCTGACGAATGTACTTAGGTGGCGAATTACAACTACTTGGAGGCATTGTACTGTATTTGATTGGCCTGCTTATGGTCCGCATTTTTACTATAAAAGCTGTGATTGTCATAACCAGAATCAGAATAAAACTGGCTGCTAACTTAGACAGAGCTTGTCCATTATTCTACCAACACTCCTAGTCGATTAAGAAGTATCCTCACGAGTAATCTGACGATTTACCTATCAGGCGAGAAGCAACTAAGGCGAATATCTCTAAGTCTTTATTAAGAAGCGAATAACATATCAGGCGAAAGTACAATGGCCTATTCGACATCACCATCACTCGAACATCTGTGGGATGACCAGCCCCAGGGGGAAGACCCCCTTCATCTAATGAGTCAGCAACTGGACGAAAGGCGAAACCGTATCATTGGTGGCAGCGGTGGGATATGTGATGCCCTGGAGGAAGACGGATCCTCCTCATCCATGACGGATCCACATCCCTTCGCCTTAACCCCGTCGCTGGAAGTCACAGTGAATCCCAGACAGTATGAGAATTGGAGAACCTCTCAGCCAGCTCGAGATAGGAGGGTGAGGGTACTGGACGAAGTACCAAAGCCAGATACCAAGCCAAAGCCAGGGAGTGGAGGAGGCATCGCCACGGCCAGGCCAGGACGAAAGGTGAA
Organism: Sthenelais limicola; assembly: GCA_942159475.1. Classification (NCBI taxonomy): domain Eukaryota; kingdom Metazoa; phylum Annelida; class Polychaeta; order Phyllodocida; family Sigalionidae; genus Sthenelais; species Sthenelais limicola. The sequence goes on from OW804102.1 coordinate 40,673,907, forward strand.
AGCTTCACCTCGCATCTATGATGGTTCTACCTCCTTGGGCGATTTCCTGAATCATTTCCAGGTAGTTGCCGACCTAAATGATTGGACTGACAAAGAATGTGCACTGTACTTGGGCGCCAGCCCTTGCTGTATTGGAAAAGGTCGACTTAGACGCACCAAACAGTTACCTGTTGCTGGTGGAAGAACTAGAGAAACGCTACCAACCTGCTGACCAGCTGGCATTGTACCGCACCCAGTTGAGGCTGAGGAGGCAACAGAAAGACGAGGATGTGAATGTGGTTGCTGATGACATTGAACGAATGATTCGCCTGGCATACCCACGAGTGGACAGAGAGGTGAGGGATGACCTGAGTAGGGATGCCTACATTGCTGCCTTACGTGATGAACGACTGAGACAATGGGTGGTGCAAGCTCGACCAGGGACATTCGCTGAGGCCAGAGCTGCTGCCCTCCATGCTGAAGCTTTCACCCAAGCCGAAAAGGACAGGTACTCTACACCAAAAGGCCAGATCAGAGTCGCCGTGAGTGAAGGGACTAAGAGGGCTGACCCCATGGAGACAGTGTTTGAGAAGATCCTGGAGCGGCTAGAACGTCTAGAGACCAGTAGAAGTCAACCCAGGAGTAGGGGCTGCTTCCAGTGTGGCGAAATGGGGCATTTCAAGCGAGACTGCCCGAATCGGCCAAGACTGCCCGTTGTAGAGGGCCAGCAACCCCAGGGAAACGACCAAGAACAGTGAACAACCAGGATCCTGTCCAACGCATAACCGGTGGGAAGGAGGGATGGATCGCGGTACAAGGGCGATGGGACCCCTCCACAGCAGGAGTGATAGTAGATGGACGATGTAGAGGGGTCATGATCCAGTGGCTAGTGGACACAGGGGCGTGTACAACCATCATTAGCAAGCAAGTCTGGCAGAGCATGAACGAATCACCCCCTCTGAGAGCATCCCCTGTGAGGATAACTGGAGCTGGAGGAATGCCGGTGGATGTGTTAGGGGAAACAGACATTGAGGTGGACTTTGGGACATTGAAAATTCAAATGCCAGTGATTGTGGCTAAATTGGACCAAGGAGGCATACTAGGTATGGATGTGATCAGGAGTAGGAAAGGCCAGGTGGATACAGGCAGCGGTATCATCTGGCTGGAAACCAATGGGACAGTGGCTCCTGAGAGACTGGAAGGCTATGCTTATGCTGCCCATGAGACTACTGTAAAAGCTGGTAGCAGAATGATGATGAAGGTCGAGTGGACAGCTAGGACGGATGAGGACCAAGTACTGATCTTGGAGGATGGAGGATTCGTTCCTGACCTCAGAGTGGCAAGGTCTGTACACACTTCCCAAGCAGGGGGGAGTGTGGCTGAGGTGCTGAACAATGGAGATCAAGACATTTGTGTGCCCAAGGGAAGCAAGATGGCCGTCTGGGTTGAGGGAGAGAAACCCCCACCAGCAGGAGATAGACCTGGACGAATGAGGACGCAGGAGCAAGAGGAGCAACTCATGAAAGATCTGTGGGCTCAGACGGATGAGGAACTAGTGGAGAAATGTGCCGAAACTATTGATAATCTCTATCGGCAATTCCTGCATGTATTCTTTGTGGAAGGGGAAGAACTAGGAAGGACTGACCTGGCAAAACACCATATCATGACAGGCACCAACCCACCAGTCAGGAATAAACCAAGACGGGTCCCCATTCATAGGAGACAAGTAGTGGAAACAGAACTGGAGCGAATGGCGAAAGGAGGAATTATAGAACCTGCTTCTGGACCATGGGCTTCGCCAGTGGTGCTGGTAAAGAAGAAAGACGGGGGCTGGCGGTTTTGTGTAGACTATAGGGACCTAAACAAGATTACGAAGAAAGATGCCTACCCCCTACCCAGAATGGATGACACCTTGGACATGTTGAATGGGGCTAGAGTCTTTGCAACATTGGACTTGGCGAGTGGCTACTGGCAGGTCGAGATGGAAGAAGACAGTAAGGAGAAAACCGCCTTCTGTACTCATCAAGGGCTATTCCAGTTCAAAGTCATGCCCTTTGGCCTAGTGAATGCTCCTTCCACTTTTGAAAGACTAATGGACACTGTGCTATCTGGACTGGTAGGAGACCAATGCCTGGTCTACCTAGATGATGTGATTGTATTTGGGAAAGATGTGAAGGAGTGCGCAGAACGTCTGGCTGTGATTCTAGAGCGAATCGACCATGCAGGGCTAGTCGTCAAACCCAGCAAGTGCCAACTATTCAGGACATCAGTTGCGTTCCTAGGGCATGTCGTCTCAGGAGAAGGAGTGGAGACTGACCCGTCGAAAATAGAAGCAGTCCAGTCCTGGCCCATCCCTACTACCAGGGAGATGTTGAGGAGGTTCCTAGGCTTCTGTTCCTACTACAGGTCCTTTGTCAGAGATTTCGCCACGATAGCCAGCCCACTTTTTCAACTAACAAAGAAGGATGTTACATTCGTATGGACTCCAGAGTGTCAGACAGCCATGGAAGAGTTGAGAGACAGACTGTGCACAGCACCTATCCTGAGATACCCAGACGCCAATCTCCCTATGACTCTTGATACGGATGCATCTAATAGTGGTTTAGGAGCCATGTTATCTCAGCGTATAGAGGACAGGGAAATGGTGTTAGGATTCGCCAGCAGATCCCTGACTAAAGCAGAGAAAAACTATTGTGTCACGAGGAAGGAGCTATTAGCCATCCTGTTTGGTATCAGGAGATATCGCTCATACTTAGTGGGAAGCCATTTCACAGTCAGAACCGACCATAGTGCACTCAAGTGGTTGTTGGAGATGAAGGAACCCGAGGGTCAGTTGGCTAGATGGATGGAAGAACTCGCCTCCTACTCATTTACTGTACAACATAGGGCTGGAAAACGACATGGGAATGCGGATGGACTTTCACGAATCCCCTGTGGACAGTGCCACAGAGTTGATTATGAGGAGGAGGAAATAGTCACGAGTCGTCTGAGAGTAATTACCTGGGATGTAGGACAGAACTGGGTGGAAGAACACCAAACTGACGATCCACTGTGTGTGCTGTTCAAAGAGGCGGTGGAGAAGGACGAGTGTCCAGGCGAACGTGATCGCATACCTGGGCGCGACTGGAACTGGTTTTTATGCAATTTCCAATCCCTAGCCATCCAGTCAGGACTATTGGGGAGTTGGAGATGGACTGGTCAAGGGGGAAGAGAATGGCGAGTGTACATCCCCGTGTCAGCCCGAGAGGAATTTCTGAAACAAGTGCATGAGGGCCCTCTGGGGGCCCATTTAGGCCGAGACAAAACTTTTAGCAAAGCCCGGAAATCAGCCTACTGGCCGAATATGACTAAGGACAATGCCCTGTTCGTCTCTACCTGCATGCCCTGCCAGCAGAGGAAAAGCCCTAACAACAAGAGGAGAACTAAGATGGGGGAACGCCCCCTGAAGGGGCCATGGGAGGAGATGGCCATGGATATTACTGGCCCTTTACCAGAGACTGAACGAGGCAACAAGTACATCTTGGTGGTGACTGACTTATTCTCAAAGTGGACAGAGGGATTTCCCATTTGTGATTTCACAGCACAAACAGTAGCCGACGTCTTAGTCCGAGAAATCATCTGCCGCTTCGGCACCCCCCTCATATGGCACTCAGACCAGGGGAGGAACTTTGAGGCTAGTCTGTTCCAAGAAGTGGCTAGGGTGTTGGGGATATACAAGACAAGAACCACACCATACCACCCAGAGGCCGATGGCCAGACGGAGAAATTTAACTCTACGATGTCCACCATGTTAACAGGCCTAGTGGACGAGGAGCATAGCGATTGGGACTTGTGGGTGTGTTTTGTGACAGCAGCGTACAGGGCCTCTACACACACTACCACTGGCTTCTCGCCTAATTTCCTGTCCCTTGGCAGGGAAGCCAATATGCCCTGGGATGTAGCATACCCAACCCCCGGAGGGGAACTGACGACGAGAGAACATTATGTGAGGAACATGGTCACCATGATGGAAGGAGCCCATTCAATCGCCTTCCAAGCCATGCAAGCTACTCGGCTAAGACAGAAGGACTACTATGATAAGTTTACTAGAGAGACTAAGTATCAGGAGGGCCAGTCTGTTTGGATCTACCAACCCATAAAGAAGATGGGCCGGTCCCCCAAGTTTCGCCAGTATTGGACGGGCCCCTGGCTGGTGGTTGAGGCTCTCAGTGACATGATATACCGGGTCCAGAGAGGCAGAAAACGGCGAGTAGTACATGGAAATGTCATGAAACCAGCCAACGTGGGGGAGCGAGTCACCCGTGTATGTTATGACAACACTGAAACTAGGTCGCCGGGGGAAAACCCATTGGCAGAGGAGCCGAGCGAAGCGCCCTTGACTACGAGAAGGGAACCTAGCAACAGTGACCTAATTCCAGAACGAGACGGGCGCCGACCGCAGGCGGCGAGTCACCTAGCAACGCTTCAAACCAATGAGATACATTCTGATACAGGTCCCGCGCGCGGAGCTATGATAGTGACCTGCCATGACGTCACGTCGCCTGTTCTAAGGATCGAAAGGCGAGAGCGGGAGCCAAACATCCAAATGCAAAAAGGGCATGTAAGGACAATAACTAGGAGTATGAAACGAAAAGAGAAAGAGGATGCCAAAACTTTATGTTCTGACCAAAAAAATCAAATAAAGCAGTTGTGTAACGACCAAGAGAAGGCAGGGAGGCCGACTGCAGAGGTGGCGGGGAGGACTGGCGGCCAGCTTGAAGCCAGTGCAGGGGACTTGTTGCTTAGTAGCAGTTCCTACAAAGTATCAGGCAAGAACAATAAAAGCGATCGGGGCTCGGGTGGCTTTTCAGTTCAACTCGACATGGCTTCGAAGCAACTACATGAGTGTCGTTACCCCACCTGCGATTATGTCACCAGAGATAGGGGCCAGGCTGAGGAACACCAACGAGACAAGCATGATGACTTGATCCTGGGCGTGAAGTGCGATCTCTGCCCAAAGATTGTGTACAACCGGAGAAAGCGAGACCTCATAAAGCATCGCCAGAATGTACATCAAGATCAGAGGCTAGACTGGCCTGGGCCGGTTCAGGTGCTAGTGCTCACCTGTCGGCGACCGCTCTCCGGACGAATCGCCACAGAACAAGAGGCGGAGTTTTTCTACCAGGGAATCAGATGTACTCATGATTTCCCAGCTGGACAGAGGGTACAGCCAACCCCCACCCCTGCCGATTCACCCAAGTATCCACCTCAGCCGACTCGCCAGCCCTACCGTCCCCAGGTAGAGCCAGTGACACCTGCGAGGGCCGAGTCACCGGTGCAAGACGAGCTGCTACAGGAGTTCGCCCTGGAGGCGATTGGCCAGACTCCGGGAGTAGTTAAAGTGACAGACCTGACTGACTCCACCATTCCCCCAAGAGCTGTGAGAGTGGCTAGCAAGATGATTAGGCCTGCTTTGCCACTGCCTCCCCAACAAGTAGGTCTAGTGACGTCTGAGACCACCTTCAACGGGCCAGTAGCACAAGACGAGGGGCCGCAGGAGACGGCCACACCTGATGCTGACCAGTCGCCAGCCAAGAGCGGATCGCCTGTGCTTCCCACCTCCCCTGTCCGCACCCCCCCTGCTTTCCCCCCAGAGCAGTCCCAGTCGCCAGGTGGACAACTGGCACTGGAGGAAGTCCCACCCCCTGTCAGACAAGAGCCTTCTGTCCTCCATACCCCTCCTCCCCCCTCTACCCCCCAAGGCCAATCGCCAGGAGAATGCCAGCTGCAGTGGAGTCTGACCCCCAGGACCTGTGATAGCCTGAACCAGCTGGTCACTGAGACTGTCAGAGACATTGCCCCTCCCCCTCACACCTCCCTCAAGAGTGGATCTGTTTTTAGACCGGAGTTAGGACTGGCCCAGTCATTGTCATTGCCATTGTCATCTCAGGTGACGGTTCGCCCCTCTGGCGATTCGCCTTTTCTCTTTCTAACATTATATGACGAATGTACTTGTATGACGAATGTACTTGTCTGACGAATGTACTTAGGTGGCGAATTACAACTACTTGGAGGCATTGTACTGTATTTGATTGGCCTGCTTATGGTCCGCATTTTTACTATAAAAGCTGTGATTGTCATAACCAGAATCAGAATAAAACTGGCTGCTAACTTAGACAGAGCTTGTCCATTATTCTACCAACACTCCTAGTCGATTAAGAAGTATCCTCACGAGTAATCTGACGATTTACCTATCAGGCGAGAAGCAACTAAGGCGAATATCTCTAAGTCTTTATTAAGAAGCGAATAACATATCAGGCGAAAGTACAATGGCCTATTCGACATCACCATCACTCAAACATCTGTGGGATGACCAGCCCCAGGGGGAAGACCCCCTTCATCTAATGAGTCAGCAACTGGACGAAAGGCGAAACCGTATCAATATATATATGCTTATACAAAATCTTAAATCGAATCGACCGAATCGGCTGCTGGTGCATGCTAATAAGTGAAGTCAGCTCAGGAAAGGATTTGGGCGGGGCCCCAAAGTATAAGTGTGGACTTTTATGAACTCCTACAACAAAAAACACAGGATTAACTCCTCCAAAATTGAGGTCATATAACATTTAGATGGGTTGTAAAAGAAATGCTCCCCTCCTCTACTCACCCCCTCTTATAACTTTACCCCATCTCACCCCTCCCTTCCTCTACTCACCCCCTCTCATACCTTTACCCCATCTCACCCCTCCTCTACTCACCCCTCACCTCCTCTACTCACCCCCACTCAAGTGATTCAATAAGTTATTCATACCTTTTGATTTTTCTGCAATATTTGCAATGCCAGTGGGCTTCTCTATTAGAACGAAGGTTTAACAGTACAATAAATAATCCGAATACCTTTGTATTACTGTTAAAACTTTTTCTTAACAGTTTGTTAATTCAGGATGGCCACTATGGCGGAAATTAATCAATTATGCCAAATTAACTTCAAGCCTCAATATGTTTAAAACATTTTGGCATATATAGATTGTCGAGAGCAGATTCCTGATCACTTGGACTCTTGGACGTGGAAAATTTAATCAAAACTTCCAATATTTAGTGAATGTTATCGATTTACCCATATAAACTATTGGGATGAGAAATTTGAACTTTATCTTGTGTTCGTTTTTTTCAGGACAACTAAGCGTTTTTAAGATATGTTTGGATGTTTAATATTCTCAATGGAGAATTGATCATTGATCATCATTTCTTTGAATCTCCCCCTGTATAGTAGCCGTTTATTCCAAGCCTTGAATTCATTTATTTTCTCAACTTCAAGGCTTTGAATGTCCGGCACAGACCCTGATGTATAAGTGTTATGTAACATTACGTAACATTGTGTAACCTCATTATCTATCTAATTATCACCTATTAATTATAATATCTCATTATTAAATTCGCTAATTATACTTAGCTATCCAGTACTGTGCAAGTCTACTTATTCATGCTAAGCCATAGGTATTACGTAAGGGCTCCGCCCCCTACTCTTCCACACATCCTGTATGGACATATGTACAGACGCTAGATCATTAAATCAGTTGCTTAGTTCTTCTCACGAAGACCACACGTTCGTTTGCTATTCTTCCATTCATACCTTAACACTGGCGGACAACCCGCTCGATCTTGGACTTATAAAATCTCACATGAACAAGCGAGTTCTTTCCTGGAATATGGAGAGATTATTTGAACATTTCATCAGATATTAAGCATGGAAGATGCTCCGAATTCGCCTGAGTTGCCATTGTTCGACAGACTGAAGAAATCGGTGGAACGATTGGCGGCCATCCCTCAAGCGATAGTGACGAGAAGACAATTGAGAGAAAATCGTGGTAAAATATTAAATCAACAGCCTAAACAACTTGTTTTCGAGGAACATCCCTACGAAGTGCCTCATGCTTTGGAAGATGAGCAGGAAAGACAAGAGATAAATCCACAAGCAATTCCGCTACCCCCTCCTCCAGTACGTGAACAGATAGAAGAGCCAGAACAAGTTCAACAGGAAGGAGTAGTGTTTAATCATTGGTTAGACGATATTATTAACAGAAATGTGCAGCAACTAGCTGGGAATAATATTGGTCAGGAAAGATTAGTTGAAGACAATCCAGTCGACGAGGAGAGAGCCGGCGACCAAGCGCTAGAGGAACATTTAGCGCCCAACCCCGACGACGCGGTGAATGATCCAGCGATAGATCGCCAAGGTCAGGCTATCGACGATGAACAGCAGCCACAGGTTGGTTTAAATGTTGAGAACAATGTAAATGAAAACGTGGTAAATGAAGGGGAAGTTCTGGAGGAAAATGACCAGAATCAACGTGAAAGAGTGTTAACACCCCAAGCTGTCGTTGAACAGCCTCCTGTAGTTAATCAAGGACCATATTATCCATTTGAAACACCAGGATTAAATGACAATTTTGTGACACCTTTACAGACCCCAGCAAAACCAGTAGTAAATCAGTTCATTCCTTTACAAGCACAGAAGCCTATTCTCAGAAACTTTCCCCAGGCTCCAGTGTTCAATGTGAATGGACCCAGACCTCCTGTGTTTACACATACCACCCCTCAACACGTAAATCAGCAGCCGCCTCAGTCGCCTAGGCAACAACCTCAGTCGCCTAGACGAGACCCCTATCAGCACCAGTGGGATATGAATCATCAACAAGGACAGATAGGAGGCATGCAGGCAAATCAGTACGGTTTGCCTCCCCAGAATCACCAATATTTTCCTCAAAATGGTGAGAATATTGGAGGAAATAACCAATATTTTGCTCCTGTGCAAAATGCGATTCCACAGCAGCAGGCCCAGAATATCGTTAATCACCAGCAACGAAACGATATCCAGCAACAGCCACAAAATAATGTTCCTCTTCAGCAACAAGTTGGTTACCAAGCTCCCCAGCAACCAAATATTAACCAGCAGAGCCCTAGAGGATATCAAAATCAGGGGAGAGGCAGACAGACCCCTCCTCGTCAACAACAGCGACCAAGGCAACAAAATTATCAACCTAGGCCGCAACAACAGAGGCAACAATACAGACCTAATGTGCAGCAACAACAGCAACAGCAAGGGTTTGTACAACTGCCAAATGTACAGCAAGGCATGTATAGGCACCCACCCCCTGCCTATAACCAACCCTTGTACGATTTGGTAGGAGAAATCAAGCAAATGAGGCTTGATCAAACAGCCTTTTTGGATGTGTCACTACGACGACAGGCAGAAGCGACAGGATCCACTACTTCTGCTGCCTTGTCAAAACAATATCGCAGAGCCCCTGTGATTTTTGAGAAACCTACAGCAAAAAGGCCTGTTCAAGAATTCTTTGAAGAATTCGAAAATTTCACCACCCCGATTAAGGAAGATAACCAGCTGATGGTGACCACGTTGGTTCAATACTTATCGGGTAGGGCGAAAACTTTTTATAGTCAGATTGTGGGTCTATATGGCGATACCATATCCTTTAACAGGATCAAATCAGATTTTATCACAAAATTCAGCGAATTATCACTTTCTGAGGTGTTAAAAGATTATTCGCATAGAAAACAAGGGCGACACGAGTCAGTAGAAGACTACGACAATGACATGTTGCTGCTGTTATCCAAGGCAAATTTGCCTACACATGTTCAAATACGATTCTATGTGACCAATTTGCGTTCAGAATTGGCTGGGAGGGTTGCTGCAGAGTACCCATCTTCCCTTGATCAAGCCTCTAAGCTAGCAGCTAAACATGAGTGTATGATGGCGACAGATAGAGCCCCTAGAAATACACCAATGGAAGAGGCCATTAATATGATGTATTCGAGGAAAGATAAGCACAATTCCAAGCATAATGATGACAAACATAAGGGCGATAGCTATCGTAAATCGAGGTCTGATAAATATCACGAATCTCGAAGCAAAAACGAGCATGATAGGTCTCACAGCAGACATAGATCGAAGAGCTATAACAATAGCAGCAAGGAGCGATCTAGTAGTCGACATAAGAGCTATGAAAGGAGTTCCAGCAAGGAAAAAGGTGATAACAGCAAGTATCAACGCTCTAACAGCAAGGATAAATCTGTAGGCTTCGAGAAAAAAGAGAAGTACAGAGACAAATCAAAATCGCCGAATTCCAGTCAGAGAAATCTGACTCCTTATAGGCAAAAGTCATCTTCTCGTGAGAGAGAGGGTGGAAAAAACGAATAGGCTGTGTCTTGGTGGGCGACCGACACAGCTACGACGATATAGTTGACGAAATAGGAACGACCTTGGACAATTCTAGTGAACAAGTGTGTGATATACCTGACATTGAAGCGACAATTCCTAAAAAGAACAGTGTATCCGGATTCAGGGTGACCAGATGGGCGGGAAGCAAAAAGAACATTATATCTTCTACCGATTCTGAGAGAAAAACAGATTGTCAAGCAACTTTAAAGCTGAGAAAACCAAAGGATAAAGGTAAGAAAGTTTTGGTTACAGCTCCGATTGAAAAGGGTTGCATAGACATCGAGGTAAAAGATTTAAATATGCCAGTTCTCGTTGATACAGGTGCCACTGTTTCTTGTATAAGCTCTGCCTTCTTTAGGAAAATGAGGAACAAAGTTCCAAATGATAAGATTTTGAGGTGTAATATCAAAATATTTGTTGCAGATGGAGGTGCTCATCACTGTTATAAGAAAATTGAGATTGAATTTAGAATAGGAGACCAACAATTCAGACACAGGTTTATTGTTTTACCAGCTTTGCATAGAAGCATGATATTAGGTGTTGATTTTTTGAGAAAATTCCGAGCAAAGATTAAGTTTCATTCGGGTGAAAAACAGCATATGTTCCCTATCAGAGCAACACGTACGTTCATGATAGCTCCAGGAACAGAATACACAACTGTGGCTGAAATTACTTCACATACGGATATGTTAAAATCAATCGGTGTCACTGAAAATCTGCAAAGGCAGAGACCTGTATCGTTCTTAGTCAAGCATGCCTTGGTAAAACCTTTTAGTGAAAATAAGGTACCAATTACTTTATTTAACGCTTCAAAAGCTTCCTCGACGATAGAGAGAGGCACGGTATTGGGTATGTACACTCTGGCTTCTGAAGACGATTTTCTTTCTCCTAAAGAAATTGAACAAGTGAATAGTTTAAAGGCTGAAACAGCTGGAACGAGCGATAAAATTGTTGATTTCCAAATAGGTGAGGAGTTAACTGGTGAACAGAAAACCCAATTGCTAGATTTGTTGCAGAAAAATGAGAGTGCGTTTGTTGGCAAGGATAAAAAGTTAGGTTTAACAACAGAATATGAACATAAAATCGAATTGAAGCCTGATTTTAATCCTGTCATGAGACAACCATATCGCATGAATCCTGTAATGTCTAAAGTAATGGGAGGAATTTTAAGGGAACAGGTCGAGCAAAATTTAATAGAGAAGTGTGTCGACCCAGTTGAATTTAGTTCCCCATGTTTTCTTGTTCAAAAACCTACCACAGCTGATGGGAAAAGGGCCTGGCGTCTTGTTATTGACTATCGTCAAGTCAATAAATCAATAAAGGATGAAATCAGGGCCTTCCCACGTGCTGACGATACTATAGAAGCAGTTGGACAGACCCAAGGAAGATATTTTTCTCGCTTAGATGCTTTTGCTGGCTTTCATCAGGTCGGTTTAAAGAAAGAGGATAGATATGTAACAGCCTTTAATTCTCCTCTGGGTGTCTACAGGTATAAGGTTATGCCTATGGGTTTAAAGACTTCTCCCAAAGCGTTTCACTCTTTAATTGAACATGTTTTACAGGCGGTTCCAAATGCTTTTTATTACGTCGACGATGTAGTAATAGCATCTCCAACTTGGGATATGCATGTAAGGGACATTAAAAATGTATTTGCTGCCTTTGCCAAGGCAAATATTAAGTTTAAGAAGGAGAAATGCTCATTTGGTTTGACGAGGGTCCCATTTTTGGGCTTTATAGTAGACAAGGATGGAATACACCCAGATCCAGCTAAACTGGATGCTTTACGATCTTTCCCCCGACCAAAATCGGTGAAACAGGTTAGGTCGTTTGCTGGACTTGCCAATTATTATAGGGTGTTTATTCCAAATTTCAGTCAGATTATGAAGCCTTTATATGTACTTACAAAGGCAAAAGTGAAATTTGTATGGTCAACCGAGGCTGAAAATGCATTTAATAAAATCAGAAATGCGATTCTTGAAGATGCTGTCTTGGTATATCCTGACTATTCTAAAGAGTTCATCTTGGCCTCGGATGCTTCTAACCAAAGTTTAGGGGCCTGTATCAGTCAAGCTGATATTAATGGTAATTTACGTCCCATAGCCTTTGCAGGAAGAGGCTTGACCCCTGCTGAGCAGAAGTACAGTGCAACTGAGAAGGAATTGGCTGGATTACGTTTTGCTCTGAGCAAATTTAGACATTATGTCATGTCTAAACATTTTACCATTCTGACTGATCATGCAGCTCTTACTGCTATAAATACAAAGAAAGATTTAACAGGGAGGATGTTCAGATGGCTCGATTTTTTTGGGCAGTTCGATTTTTCTGTGAAATATATCCGGGGAAAATTGAATATCATCCCAGATGTTTTATCTCGAAGGGAATACGATCCTAATATTCCCACTGTTCCTCACGTTGAGATGAGGAAATCCGTGTCATTTAACCCCATTCATGCAACAAAATTATTCGACCAGGATGAGAAATGTGAGAATAATCCAATCATGTTGTATAAGACAAGAGCCATCCTCAAGAAGGATGTAGCTGTTCACGAATTAGATAATAGTGTATCACAGGAGCAAGTCTCCTCTATCTCAGATATACAGTTACAGGATTCTGTACCATTGACAGACAGTAGCACGGATATCTTGATAGCCCCAGTACAAACAAGGGCTCAGACACGTGCTAATGATCCTGTAAGTGATGACGACGATAAACAGGATGGAGTCCCTCCCCCAAATAATGGTAATCAAGCTGTTAAGCCCCCTAGGAACAGCAGATGTGGTAATATCCCTAAAGCTAGAAAAACAAAAGCAAGGCCTGTAATTCGGCCAGGGAAAAATAACACAAAGACCAGGATAGGGGAAGAGGGTCCTGTAGGTAAAGAAAACATTGATAACCAGCTTAGAGTTCCATTCGATAAAGCTAAACTGAAACATGACCAGGAAAACGATTTGTTTTGCACTCTGATGACTGATTATCTCGAAGGTAAACAATTGCCAAAGAATCACGAGTTGACTCGATTAATCTTAACAACTCATGATATGTTTTTCGTTCAAGATGAGATTTTATGTAGGCTTCCTAAAAGGACCAAGATCACACAATTGGCTAATTGTTTCCAAATAGTAATTCCTGGGGTATTACAGAAGCCTTTGATTCGATTTGTTCATGCTAAATCATTAGCTGCACACGTGGGATATGCTAAAACTCTTTCTTTACTTCAAGCGAGGTTTTATTGGACATCGATGGCTAAAGATACTAAGATGCACGTAACTTCTTGTCACGAATGTTTGATGTCTAAAAGTGTTAAGCATCCAACCAGATTGCCCTTGAAGATCAGAGAAATGGCGCCTGCACCCTTTAGCACGCTAATGATAGACGCGATGGGACCTTTGCCTAGAACGCAAAGGAACAATTGCTATATCCAGGTGGTGACGGACCAATACTCGAAATTTTGTTTCATCTGGCCGACTCCTGCTATTACAGCAGAGAGGGTCGCTGCCGAATTCCACAAGTATGTAATCGCTTATGTGGGCGTTCCTAAGATTCTTAGAAGCGACAATGGTGCCTGTTATATAGGCGAAACGTTCAGAGACAAATGCAAGGCTTGGGGAATTAAACAGGTACACGGTTCTCCATATTTAAGCCGTTCACAAGGAGAAGTAGAACGGCAAAATCAATCGATAATCGGTTGTCTAAGAACAATGGTCTCTAGGAGTCAAAAAGATTGGGATTTATTTTTGCCAAATATCCAATTTGCATTAAATGCTTCAGATCATTATACAACCGGTATCTCTCCATATCTCCTGGCCTTTGGGAAGAATCCAATAATTCCTGCAGAGGCCCCACTGCAAAATGATATCTCCCATACCCAACCGATCATTGACCAAATGTTACAAATAATGAAGACGAAAGCTGAAGCTGCTGCTATTGCAGAAAAAACCAGAAATGACAGAGAGAAGAAGATGAAAGATCGACACGATGAAAAGAGCAGGCCCCATACGTTAGATATCGGTTCAATTGTTTATGCTAAGGTCCACCGATTGTTGGTACCAAATACAGCAATGAAATTGCAAAATCGATACGTTGGCCCATTTATTGTGTGCGGATTTCCTTCTCCTTATACAGTAAAAATAAGAAATCTTGAAACAGGGGCAGAGGTAAAGAGACCTGTCCATGTTCAATTCATAAAGAAATCAAGTGCTGCAGATAACAAGTTAGTTGATCTGTTGAAACGTAATATTCAGACATAAAAGGGTTCCGGATTAAGTGATACATCCGCATGTAATTTATATGGCTTGTGAAATTCTATAACCGGAATTAGCAGGGTTTGCTTCAAGTAAGATAGATGGCACTATTATGTAAGTCCAGTAGGATGAAGCGATCTATTGTATTATGCAAGAAGAGAAGGATATAGGTGGTGCAATGGTTCCTGGTAGACGCCCCTTTTACTATATATGGTTAGGATTGATATTCGCTAATGAAATCAGTCCTCAGCCTCAAGCTGCGATTGGTCAAGATTATCCAGTGCTTGAGTTGGTCATCTTATATATGTCCAGCAAATTCAGGCCCTTCCATCCAGTGGCTGTGTACCATCGGGGACACCCAGACCGATTGTTTTATTTTTCACGTTTCGTGAGCTGCCTTTATTACAATCTCAACGATAGTTCATCATGTTTCTTTCAATAATCTGGTAGGTGTCATTCGTATCTTGATTTATTTCATTTGTTATTTCACTGTTTATACGAACTGCCCTGAACGCCTGGAATTTACACATGGATATCACGGATTGTTTCTTTATGTGTTGAAACGTTTATATCAAGCATGACTTCGATAGTTGGTGGTGGAACTTAACGTAAATACTAACGTCAGCCACTAAAAATATTATTCAAAAGAATAGCCCTATCCACGTATAGGATATGGGTTATCTGATTATTACACTTATGTTAAGTCTTATGTATATATTTTTTTTTGTACTTGCTAGAAAGTATACAACGACTTTTGTTTTCTCTTTTCTCGAATTATTCAGGGTAGCCTGTCTACTCTCTTGGACGAATGCAGAGTATCTGATCAAACAGAATTATGGAGTGGCATTTGGAGAAATGCACAAACCAATTTTGATCGATGTGGAAGAAATATTTGTACATGTGTCGGTGCCGACAGTAATTTTGCCCCCTAACAATACAATTTCGACACTGGAAAATCAGTACAATTTAACTTCAGAAATGAGAACGATTCGGACCAAAATTGAATTTTTGTTAACTCGTGTCTTTGACACAGCTCTAACATTATTTAACAAGATAGAAAGCATGGCTAGTTCACATGGTGGTAGGTCTAGACGAAAGGCTTTATTACAGCCTGTAGGTGATTTGGTTTCTGTTGGCCTGGGTTTGGCTACTGATCCACACTTGTCAAAAGTGGAAAACAAATTGGATGCAATGATTAAAGGGTTATCATTTGGTGAAATATCGAATGTCAAAAGGGATAAGATTATTTTGAGTCTGACTAAACAGCTGAAGTTGTTATTTAGGCACGCCACTAAACACAACAGAGAGGTGGGAGTTTTGTTTATTAATTCGTCGAAAGAAATAACAAATCTGACAGAACAGATAGATAACTTTGTGCAAAATTTGACTGCAGAGTTGACTAACACCATGGCATTACATGCCATGTTACATGAAACCACTTTGAATCTGTTGGTGTTAATCGAGTATATCGATACGGCGAGGTCACTCATCAGGGGCTTAAACAGATTAAATCAGGGTGAAATACCCGATATTTTCTTGCCTTTGGGAGGTCTCAGAGCATTGTTGAAACCATTGTCTAAAGAAATTGCATCAAAATTCCCTTTGGCCACGATTTTGGACGATTCGTTGGACCCCTCCTACACTAGAGTAGTGGAATATCATTTCTGGAACAATTCTCTCTTGATAACAGTGCCTATTATTCTTAAATATAATGACGACTTGTGTATAGCTTACAGACCTGTGCGATTCGGTGTTCCGATCCACACTAGTTCTAATGATTCAACGGGGTATACCGTACTAGACACTGAGATGCCTTATCTATTGGGTAAATGCTCAAGACTAGGGATATATTTTGAGTTAAAATCGCATGATTATGAGCAATGTACTCAGCTGAGTCGCTCTGTGGTGTGTTTTACTCCCCCAGCGAGAATTTTGGCAAATCGCAACACCTGCTATTCGGCAATCTTCAGAGATTTGGCTTCAGATATAGGAAAATTGTGTACTTTCAATACTTTGTTAACTCACAAGACACCAGTTTTTCACCTGGCGATTAACAAAATCCAACATTTGGTAGTGGGCAGAGAAACAAGATCAACTCTCTCTTGCCTTCAGCGACCCAGAACGAAAGTTGCGATGAGTTTATTGGCTATTATCAAAATTCCTTGTGACTGTTCATTAATCTCTGAATCGGTGATAATATCTGCTCCCAGAGATGGGTGTATTCCTTGGAACGACACAAATATTTTTGTAGAATCAGGATTTAACTTGGCTATTGCCGTAATATTTAAAATTCCATTCAAAAACTTAACCGGTGAAACGAAACATGGTTCCAGAATACACATTAACCTTCCCTCTCCCCAAGACATGCATGCAGCCTTGTCACATTTACCAGCTTCCTTGATAACATCAGGAATTAAAGTAGAGAGGCTAGCGAATGAGCTACTGGTGGCGGATAAGATTGCTAATGACAGATGGGAGACTTTGAAGAAATCTATAAATACAATGTCTACCCATCCAGCATCCATAAATTTGGCTTTGATCATTAGCATATTGGTAACGATTTTCTCTGTTTATTTGTTCTATAGGATCCACAAATTGGCTATCTTATGCACATTTGTGAGGCCCATTCAGGCGTTTAAACTGAATCTCTCAGCGCCAGTTTTTGAAGATATAAATCTGGGCTTCGACATACCCACCCCACAGCCAATCACAGAAGATTTGAAACCCTACTTTCCACCAAACCCTATCCATGCTATATTGAAAATTTGTGCAGTAATAATTGCCTTCAAAATTATATTATTTCTCTGGAAGCATCGTCGATGCATATGTAACTACTTCCCTCGATGCCTAGTCTGTAGACGATGCACAAGAAACCAGAAAGATGAAACTGCTTCTTGGATTATGCTCAGATTGTATTCTGATGATCATTTGGTCACGATCAAGCTAATGCAAATTCCTTTTGAAGTAAGTGCAATCGTGGGATCTTCACCTGCCCCGCCGCTAAGATTAGGCAAATTGCACGTTGGATGGTGTTGTTGTTGCTCACTTGATATCGATCTGCGATGGAGAGCAGCTCTATCATTAAAAGTGCACAGAGCAACGAAACAGATCTTGCTGCCTAGCAAGGTCAAAGTAGATCGACGATACCATCACGACCTGGCAGAGCTGATGAACCCAGCGTCAGATGCAATGTACGTTCTGTTAATATCCTCCGGCACTAGTTCCTACCAGATACCTTGGATAGACGACCCAAATGGGTCTAGTGTCACCATGTAAGTTTGTATAATCACTTTGTTTTGGAAACCATTGCTGTTCCAATTTATTAAGTTTGTCTGAAAGATTTTTTCTCATGTTTGTATTATACCATTTTGTTGTTTGTTTCTTGCTAAAATACTTGGAAGAAATTTCTCGCTTCGAGGTTTCATTTTTTTTCTCAGGAGTAGACATCTGGTTTTACTCGATCGAAAGTATTTTCTTTTTTTTTGAGCACTTTTTCAATTGACTTTGGCACCCTGGCATTGATATTGATATATAAAATGTATTTATACTACCCAATATTCTATGCAACCTGTTATTGGACTGTAATTGATGCTTTCTTACAGGAGTACAGCTGCCTATTTGTCTGCGAGAGAAAATGGTACTGAGGAAGAACTATTGGTAGTGCCCCATAGATCAAACGTGGAACGGATCTAAGATGAAAAAATGAACATTTTATTAATTCTGATAATTTTAATAGGCACTTGGCTCGCCCCCATTGCCTGAGGTTTGAGTATTATACCTTTCCTCTGATATCTTTTTCATATGAACTTTTCCTGAGTTGGACTCAGTCGACGATACATATCAATTTCACGCAGCAGACAAGCATCATTGTCTGGCATTTTTATATTGTTTATTCTTGCAGATGTATTTTGTATTGTTATGTTTTTAATTTGTATTCCCAGTTGAAGAGAATTCATTCACTTTTAAGCAGCAGACAAGCGTCATTGTCTGAAATATACCTTTCTCGCTCTGGTTAGTTGTTTTGAAATGTGTAGGTTATATTTAGAACCATATACTATTAGTAGACACTTCTCTGTGTTGATACAAATCACGATTAGTTGATATATTACCCCATCGGATGTAAACATAGACACCGAGACCACAAGCTGTGGGTCATGATCGTGTTGTGACAGGAATTGTCGCCAGACGACTGATGTTTTGTCTACGATTGATTACTAACGATAATACACATGTAGTGGCTGTACCGACAGAGTATTTTGTAATTCTATACGCCTATAACGAGGCATCACAGACACGGGTGTCAGTTGCTGCCTGAGGTCATATTTACTCGCGATATTTGGACGTAGGTTTCCTTTAAGAATCGATTATTATTGATCTAAGAAAACGAATGTATTTGAAAAATTTTTTTTTCTAAAGATTTTTAGAAGGAAAAAATAAGCTATGATATGTTAAGAATCTAGCGTTACTGGGACTGTTTTATTCACCAGATCCTCGGGATCACCATGTGGCGCATGTATTTGTTTACGTAGGAGGCACGTAGCCTCAGTGGTCTAGATGTATAGTGGACCTATATATTACCCCTAGCTATTATTATGTAACCCAGTACAGGGTATAGCTCAGCCGACGTTGATAATCTGATCTGGCTAGTACCTTACTAGGGACCTTACTCGTGTAGTATAGACGGTAAGGGATTATCAACTGATTACTGTTGATATTAGTTCTCTTGTACTCTTTAGAAGATGATTTTTTTTTCTATGTTTTAAGTTTGATTAAAACAACAGTAAAGGGTGTTAAGCTTGGGAAGAAAAAATTTTTTTTTGGGTAAGGGTATTGAATATACAAATACTCTTGCTCAAGGCAATATAAATTGCCTGTTTGGAGAAGAATGGTAAGGAATATAACAGAGCTCTTCTCAAAGTCGTAGATAGCCGCTGTACGCGATGTGTCCAGCAGTCCGACGACGATCCGAATGGTTAATGCGCAATTTATCCGCCTCTTATACTTGGCGATGTGTACGGTCCAAAACGGACTTGACGGTGGCGCCATTTGCATTCACTGTTTGGACCGCCCTATTGGGAGTTTAACATAGAAATATTTTACTAAAGGAAAATGTCCTTTGTTTGCACCGTACCATTGACGTTTTAACCTTGAGAAATTTTTTTTCTCTAACATGCAGTTTGTCATTACGAGATTGTTGTTATATTTAACATTATGCCTTCTTGTTTGGACTGAACTACTGGCATTTACCATTGATTTTTACCTATATATTCTTCTTATATGTTTTTGCGAATTGGACTTCTGCTTGAGTATTGTATTCTACTTTATTTTACCCAACAGAAGTATGAAACACTTGTGTGTGTATTTTCTTTGAAAAAGGAAGAAAAAGTGTCGGTACAGACAGGATAATTCTTTATTAAGAGACTATTTGTACCTTAATTAATGTATGTTACATGTTCATAACGACGTTGATTTTAAGGAATTGTTGACATGTTTTCAAAATATTAATTTGTGTATTCTTTTTTATATTTTTTCTATTATTTTTTGTTTTTAAGAATACCGATATGTGCATATTGTAACCGCGCATATGACTTGGCTTGGATAACTAGATAACAGCACAGCTATTCGAAAATTATTATTTTTCTATTTTCTTGCAAAAATTCCTAAAAATTTTTTTTTAGGGTACACCCTCATTCGATACTTCGTATCTGATTGAGGGCGGGGGGGGGGGGGCAGTGTTATGTAACATTACGTAACATTGTGTAACCTCATTATCTATCTAATTATCACCTATTAATTATAATATCTCATTATTAAATTCGCTAATTATACTTAGCTATCCAGTACTGTGCAAGTCTACTTATTCATGCTAAGCCATAGGTATTACGTAAGGGCTCCGCCCCCTACTCTTCCACACATCCTGTATGGACATATGTACAGACGCTAGATCATTAAATCAGTTGCTTAGTTCTTCTCACGAAGACCACACGTTCGTTTGCTATTCTTCCATTCATACCTTAACATAAGCTACTGAAAGTCCCCGCCCTACATTCTAAACCACTTTCCCTTCTCCCTCCATACCTCTCCCTCTCTAACCTCTAACGTAGTTTCATTGTCAAAATTTAAATTGATACTGATGAGCCCCATGAAATTTACTGATACTGATGAGCCCCATGAAATTTCCTCTTTTTCATGATAAATTTTTCAAGTATTCTTGGAGTAAATTTCGAAATCCTATCTGTATTTCTCCATTAGGAATATTGAAGAGATAATTCAACGACTGGAATATTTATATTTCATGAAGTGTTTATGTATAAATATGGTATATTGTACAAGGTTACAGCTTAATGTTATTGAGTTTATATTATTGTATTTATTACCCAAGGTTGTGTGCCATTATTGTTCATGTGTCTTGACAAATGTATGTTGTCCACAGCTGGTGCTGATATCAAGCATTATTACCTGCTGAGGGAATAACCTCTTTTTTACATTGATGTGATATGCAAATAAATCAGTAAACTCTATATATAATGTAGCCATTGTCTTGTCTTCTCTTGCTTCAATTTTGCCGATAATAACTCACCTATTTTTCATACAGCATGGTACAATACAGTAGAGTAATTGCAATATAATATTGGATATAAACAAACCATATTTAAAGCTAATATGTTCCGTTTTCACCCTGCCGCCCCGCATGCGAGATTCACCGCCCCCCCCCCCCCCCCACACACACACACCTCCCTGAATCCTGGCCCACAACGTCCCCACTGTGCTAAAATTAGATTTTTAGTGCAATAATAGCACTGGCTATTGCAGTCACATAGCGCAATGATAGCACAATAGCTATTGCGTTCACATAGCACAATAAGTGGTTACACCCATTGCGGTCACATTGCGCAATCATTGCGCAATGTGAATGCAATAGCCAGTGCAATGATTGCACTCAAATGCCCATAGGGAGCTCCTTTGTTGAGAAGAATAGACTATTACATTACCTTCCATCATGCATATATAATGTTCTCTTAAACATAAGTGATATTGAACAGAGTAATACTATTTAGAAGTATAAGTTTAATGATTTAGATTATAAAGGTAGCCTACTTCAAGTCTCATATAATTCAGAACATACTGTAATCTCATAGAGTAAACAAGGGAGCGCTCACATAACCCGATGCCAGTCCCCACGTGCACCCCCATAACCAAAATGAAATGCTCTGTTAATATAAACTTTACTCGTATGAACCATAGAATGTATTCAGTTAAAGCCTGATTGGAATTTAAGATAACTACTTTCAACAACATAATTTAGAAACATTTATGCACTTGAAAACTACACGATTTTAGTGTATATTATGGAAAGCGGGATGCATATAACCGAAATTTGCGCATGCGTTAATATTTAGAACCGGTATTATCGCAACATTACCGAAATATACGGCACATGATCCGACTTTTACGGCAATGTAGCCGCTTTTTTCGCAAACACGGCCGAAATTTTCGGTAGTCTAGCCGCCAAATTCGGCAATCGTACCGCTTTTATCGCTGGCCCTTTTCCCAATCTTCGGCCGAATTATGCGGTCACTTATCGGTATTGAACTTGGAATGAAGTAGCATTAGAAACCAATAATGAATTGTGTAGCAAGGTTAATATTAATGCTCTGGCACATTTATATATCAACATACATATTCTCATATGTAATCACAATTTCCTTGTATTGTCATGATACGTTATGAATGGTATTATGATTGATATAACAATGCGTAATGGCTAGTTAATTATTTACACATATCACGTTGGTGATATGTTGGCCATTGCATCATCCGTTTTCTCCCCTGCCTCTCCCCCTCTCTCTCTCCCTGTCCCTACACTATCCCTCTCTCCTTTCCTCACTCTTCCCCTCCCCGTCTAATCTCTCTCCCCTGATCTCTCTCCCCTACCTCCCCCCCCCCCTCCCTTCCTGTTTTTCCTTCTTTGCCATCCCCCTCTGCGCTCTCTCCTTCCCCTCTGTTTCTCTCCCTTCCTCCTCTTCTCTCTTTCCCTGTCCCTTATATACTATGACTGAATGGTTGATTCACTTCGAGCGGGAAGAATACCCCAAATTAATGTGTTTCATTATAAGACTTATAGTCTCATTTAGTTATTAATTCACATGTCAATATATTATGTATACATGTATAATACATGTATTATGTATTCAATTGTATATACGTATATGTATGTGTATAATTATATAAATGTATACTTAGATGTTCATGCATGTAGCCCATTGCAATTTTATATGGCGTTAGGAATAGCTGTAGACATAGGTAATGTAGGAGGCACAGTAGTAGGTGCTGGAGGAGGTAGAGAAAGGAAGGAGTACCACCTCCAATGCCTCCTCAAGTACCCTGTCCACTACCCCCTTCAGTATCCCCTTCAGTATCCCCTCCAGTGCCTCCTCCAGTACCTCCTCCAGTGCCTCCTCTACTATCCCATCCTTACAGTACCTCCTACATTACCCCTTACAGTGATCACGCAAAAGTTAGGGGTAGGTTTATGTTGCGGCCCTGGGGCCCGTTTCATAACTAATAGTCATCACTAACGATCACTAATGATAGCGATATATTTGGTTTGTGTGTTTCATAGGTAGTAACGATTGGTAGCGATCTGTAACGATTAGCGATTTTAGTGATATATCGCTATGCCGTTTCATAATTAACAATAATAACGATATATCGCTATAGATATCGCTAAGGATCTGCTAAAAATAGCGGAGATTATTTTGGGCTCCGCTAAATTTGTTTAATATGAGGGATAATACTTCTTATTGGTATTTTATCATTTTTGGTAATTAAATCAGGGGGGGGTATGGAAATGTACAACATATCATGTAGAATCGCATATAGAGCAATTCCACCAATTGGTCGTCATTTGGCCAGTATGTTCTATTTTTTTCTTCATAAATTCACATAAATTCTATTTTCTAGAATACCTTAAAACAATCAAGTGGCCAATGTAGGAGACATTAAAAGCTAACCTTTTAAACACAGTGATTTCTGAGTTAGGCCCTGATTAATTTATAAAAAAACATCAAATAAATAATCATGTATTTAAGCAATTGTGAATGATGTATTGGTCTAATATTTGTCACCCATGAATTGTCCCTAATAACCCCCTTATTAAAGATGGGGCAATGATTCAGCATACATAGACATGGGAAGGAGGTATATATCTTAACATGTGGATATTAAATAATGTATATTTCATGTGAGAAGCAGAGGGAAAGCCTAGGTCTGAGTGCCTGCCGATTGACTGCTAAGTGTATTCGACTTTGCTTTTCCAATTTAGCTTTGATTTGAACTACCAGTCACCAGACAAGGCTAACGGTTCACTCTTAGAATTACTCTTACAATTCACCTAAGAAACAAATAATGAATTGTTTATCCACATTTGATTTGCCACAATAACAATCAGGTGCTCCCCACCACAACAGCTATCACCTTTCTCTCAAGTGATAGTTCTTGAAATGGGTGCCCCTTTCTATGATAGTCTCAGCTCTTCCAAGGGGTCCCTTCTACATTACTTGATTAATCTACGTGTTAAGTTAACAGCTCAGCTCTTAACAGCAATTCTCATGAAACGTCGCGAAAGTTCTATACAAATGTGGGAAGTAAATCAAAGTTTAAACCTTATATTATTATTAGTAGAAATAACAGTTATATATAAATATACAACTTAGGAAAGTCAGATGATAAAATTCCATAACTACTGTAAACGTAGGCCTATTAATGTTCGCGCAGTATTTAGTTTCGCTATTTTCGCGCACCCACCTTTGTGCGCGAAAATGAATCCTGCGCGAAAGGTATAATAATTGCATAAACAATGTGTGAGACTTCCTTGCTGCGCGAATTTCAATCCCCGCGAAAAAGTGTCAAAGTACTTAGTGCGCGAAAATTTATCTGCGCGAAAATACGTTTACACTATTAGGACTCTGATCGCATTATGATGACACGTGCTGACTTGGGTCAAATATCTATTAATTATCAGAAGTTTGCGGCCGTCGCTTGCGGCCGTATTGAACGCACAAGAGCGCGAAAATCTCGGTGTTCCATGCGCCTATTTCGGTCACACATGCGCGTTTGACGGACATACATGCGAGTTTGACGCTTAGTCAGCCGTGTTTTCCGGCCGCATTTCTCGTGACAAAAATTACCGGCCGAAAAAAGCGCAACCCGCATTTAGCGCAATCGCTTTTGTCGGACCATCCCGTATGTATCGGCCGATATTGACGGATGTGAAAAGTACGCTCCCCATTGAATTACTATGGAGCCGCTTTTTGCGCATGCGCAATTTTCGGTTATATGCATTCCGCTTTCCATAGTATATTACCCTCTTAAATGAGATTTAAATATTCTGAAAATCAGTCAAATAAGGTCACTTTTTTACAATATCCCAAAATTCAATGTTGGATATACGTTAAATGGAATTATTGTTGACTTATACAATCAAATTCAGATATTGACAAATTATGGAATAAATGTGTTAACAGCTTTCCATACCCGTGGCCCCTTGTTCCCTGTGGGTCATACATATATATGGGTCAGATTTTCAGAAAATATACAATTCAACTTCGCCAATCCTCTGAACTAACCCACATTTCAGACGAAAATAGAGTTCAAAATACAGTTCAACCTAACCAAACAGATTGCTAGAACCAATGCAATGCCGAATATACTCCAATTCACCTAGTATTGACCAAATTGCAGCCTAATTTAGCATAATTGACTAAATGTGTACAGCTGCCAATTGTAAATTTTCTGAAAATCTGACCCATATATAGACCCGATGTAGGCCTATACATAAACTGAACGGGTCTACTATCCCTGTATAGTTCACCACACCACAGAGATCAGATCCCATCCTAAGCTCTCTTCATTGTCAATAGATGAGCATATAGCTATATATAGAAGTCGATTCGCTCTGTGTACTTGCACACTTGCTGTGTTCTGAAAGTAGCATATATTATATAGGAGTCAATTCGCCCTTCGTACTTGCAATCACAGTGTTTTGGAAGTAGCATATATAGAGGTACGTATAGTTGTTATGTTTTAGTGGCTCTGTCCAATGAAGGACACCAGTGATTAATAGAAAGAGTTAAGAACAACACAAAGTTAACTTGCAATAAGGGTAAATATTTCGTGTTTACATTTTCAAGACCACTGCTAAATCACAGGTCGGAAAAGTGAGTGTGAGTGTTTGTTTCTCAAACACATACACTAGGTGTATGGACTCACTGGTTTAGGAAAAGTCTATAATATCTTGTATTCATATCTATGATAATAATACAAGTTCTGGGGGAACATTGTGCTTAGGTTCATAGGTGCGTTTCCCATTTGTAGCTGCTGGGAACTAGGGAGGGGTTGGTAAGCTTTTGTTTTAGGGAATCATCCTCCAAAAAAATTGAATAACTTGTTTATTTTGTAACAATTCATAACGATATGGTGATATAGTTGTGTTAAAGAAGATGAATGTACTTTTTAAGGGTTCAGGGACTAACATCCAACTGATTGACAGGCAGTCTCTCAGTGTAGGGCCCCATATAAGACTGGGCTAGCCACCCTCCCACCCTAGCAAAACTGCCTCTCTCTCTCTCTCCTCTGTCTCTCTCTCCCTCTCTCTCTCCCTCTCTCTCTCTGTCTCTCCCTCTCTCTCTCCCTCTCTCTCTTCCTCCCTCTCTCTCTTCCTCCCTCTGTCTCTCTCTCCCTCTCTCTCTCCCTCTCTCTCTCCCTCTCTCTCTCTCCCCCTCTCTCTCTCCCTCTCTCTCTTCCTCCCTCTATCTCTCTCTCCCTCTCTCTCTCCCTCTCTCTCTCTCCCTCTGTCTCTCTCCCTCTCTCTCCCCCCCTCTCTCTCTCCCTCTCTCTCTCTTCCTCCCTCTGTCTCTCTCCTCCCTCTGTCTCTCTCCGTCTCTCTCTCCCTCTGTCTCTCTCCCCTCTCTCTCTCCCTCTCTCTCTCCCTCTCTCTCTCCTCTCTCTCTCTCCCTCTGTCTCTCTCCCTCTCTCTCTCCCTCTCTCTCTCCCTCTCTCTCTCTCCCTCTCTCTCTCTCCCTCTCTCTCTCCCTCTCTCCCTCTCTCTCTCCTCTCTCTCTCCCTCTCTCTCTCTCTTCCTCTCTCTCTCTCCCTCTCTCTCTCCCTCTCTCTCTCCCTCTCTCTCTCCCTCTCTCTCTCTCTCCCTCTCTCTCTCTCCCTCTCTCTCTCTCCCTCTCCTCTCTCTCCCTCTCTCTCTCTCCCTCTCTCTCTCTCCCTCTCTCTCTCTCTCTCTCTTTTAAGGGTTTTCTGTTCTGGCGAGGAAGGGTTGTATTCCTGCTTTAATACGTTACGTTTTTGGTAAAAGAAAAAATAATATTAAAAAAAATAGCAAAGGTAAAATGTGTAAAGAAGTTTGGTAAAGATGACTTATTACTTGAATTCTCTGTTGATTATTCATGGTTAAATTGCTTCTGTAATTATTTTGAAGTTAAGGTATGTCAATTCTTTTCAACTTGTATATGAATACATGGAACAGGTGATTTATGGAGTGATTATTCATTGGTGGTTGAAAGATCTTGTTGGTCCACAAATCTTTACTTTCCGTCTTTACACAAAGCTCTTTGACAAGGTGAATGTTAGGATTACCTAACACCTTAATCACGCTTGTTGCACCTTACCACTTAAATATGTATTGATAAGGTAGGGTTGTTAGTATTAACACTAAACCTTTAGCCACCTTTTCTTAATAGGGGACTTGCATGTGCCACTGCGCATGCCAGTTAGAGTGCATGCTGGGATGGATTCTGATGAAATCTGAGATACAAATATTAGGCAAATTTGTTATTGAAGATTCCAAGAATGTTTCATCATAGATCATAGCTTTTATAAATGATCTATGAAAACAAAATGCATGATGTGAAAGATGGGGGCTTGAGTCATGGAAACATGTATAACATATATGGATATTGACATTAAAGCATTGATAAATAGTCCATGCTGAACATGGCATATTTTTTTATAGATTTTATACTGTACCCTTAGACCCATAATTCCATGCGAATCAAGATTCAAAATGGCGGCTATGCAAGTCCCCTATTCTTCTGTTTATATCTCTGGGAGGCCTCAATCTCTTCCAGCAGACATTGTTTGCTACAGGGATTAAACAGGCCTTTAAATGTATTCCCATAATGGATAGGTTTTAAGGGGCAACGGTATGCACTTTGAAGCATCTCACCTGATCATTCGAATGGGCCAATCAAGACCAATGGGGTATGGGAGGAAATTACCACATGAGTGACCCCATCCAATCAGGAGATTGCCTTGCATTATTAAATAAAAATGAACATGATGCTAAACTTTTCTACAACCACATCATCGTCGAGGACAAAACCTATTCCAAAACAGCTAGGTATATTATTATCCAACCTTGATTATTCGGGTGATGTTATTGTTTCTGGTGATTTAAACATCAGCCTTTGTGAGGGCGGATATACTGGTAATAAGGTTCTGGAATTACAAGCAATGTTTTAAAAAACATGGCCTGTCACAGCACATAACCCAACCTACCAGGAAGACTCTGTCCTCCTCACTAATTGATCATATTTATTCGAACTCTAAAATAGTTAAACAGTCAGGAATTATATACAACTCTGCTTCAGATCATTATCCAACATACATTACTCTGAAAAAGGATAGAAATAAATACCAGTCAGGTACCTTCGATGCTAGGAACACTAGATACCTAGATCAAAAGATCCTAAATGAAATTCTTCTTGACCAAAATTGGGAGGAATTTTATAATAGTCAAGACCCAAATATATGTTGGAATATTATGCTTGAGTACATATTGAAATTTTAAAATCGAATGTGCCTTATGGAACGATTCCATAGGGTGAGGAGAAAAACAAAGCTGGATGACCCCAGAAATCACCACACTTATGAATACCAGAGACAAATTATTTTCAAAAGCCATACAAACGAATGACAAAGACCTTCTTATTGAGGCAAACAGTTGAGAAATAGAGTAACCTCCCTTTGTAAGAAAAACAAAGCTGTTTATCTCAAGGAGAGACTCCATAATGACCGAGCTGCTTGGAAAAATATTAGAAAAATCCAAGTCCAGAAAAAATTAAAACCAGTGGAATAATCAATTTAGTCAATCTCGATAATGAAAATATTGAACACGCTGATGTCCCTGGTAGTTTTAATGACTTGTGATTAATGACACAATTAATTCCTGAACCTGACCCAACTTCTGCAAAAAAATTTAAAGAAAAGAAAAAGAAAAACGTTCAGGCTAATAGAATGTATGGGGATTTCAGGTTTGGGCCAGTCACCCCTAATGATAATTTACCCTAATGATATTATGAAAATTATTATCAACATTGACCCCCACAGAACCTTTCCATATCGTCTGGCATTGTCCCAGATGCCTTCAAGGCTGCAGTAGTGACCCTCTACACAAGAATGGACCAAAGAATATTGCGAATAATTACAGACCGATATCAGGCATCTCTATGCCAGCTAAAATTTTAGAAAAAATAGTCCCAAAGCAACTATCAAATTATTTAGAAGAAAATAAGATTTACTACCAGAATCAATATGGCTTTCGCCAAGGTCACTCGGTTGACCAGGCACATATTGATCTTCTGACTCCTATTTATGAGAATATAAACTGTGGAGAGGTCACTACTGCAGTTTTCCTCGACTTCAAAAAGGCTTTTGATACGGTTAATCACAATATACTCCTTGAAAAAATGGAACAAATTGGTGTGTGTAACCATGAAAAATCATATCTAACAGAAAACAAAATGTCAGAGTCAATGGTTCACTTTCTACCCAGGATAAGATCACATTCGGCGTACCCCAAGGAACAATTTTAGGGCCGATCCTCTTCACAATATATATTAATGATATGCACCAGGTTGTTCAAAATTTGACAATTTAGCATTATGCAGATGACACAGTATTACTTAGTAGTGAAAAAAGGGGAGAAAGGATTGCTCTTAATCAACACCTGGTGTAAATCCAATAAAATCTCAATGAATGTCTCCAAGACTAAATACATGAACTTAAAAAATATCTCTAAATAATCAGAAATTGAAACTGACAGTAACAAACATACTCTGGGTAATGAACAGATTCTTCAAGTTGAAGAATACAACTATCTGGGTCTGATAATTGATCATCGCTTGACTTTTAAAAGCCAGGTTACAAAAACAGCAAATAATGTTAAGTAGAAAGTTAAACTTCTAGGTAATGCCAGATATATGTTACCTAAGAAGGTAAAGATGGATATTATTAAAACTCTAATTATTCCTCTGATAGACAGGGGTGATATATTTTACTCGAGCCCGAACAAACACCAACTATACAGATTGTATTCTTTACTAAATGCAGCGGTGAGAGCGTCTTTGAATCTCAACAAAAGGGAAAATGTGGACAATTTACTACAAAATATAAATATTTTACGAAATGATGCGAGAAGGGAGGTCCATATCCTAGAATGTGCACACTACGTAGCTAAAAATCAGGCAAATCTTGATCTGAGAAACCTACCCATGAGAAGCCATGCTGGAAAAAGAAAAAACCTAAAATTGACTCACCCTAATTCGGCCTTGTATCAAAATGGTTTCCTCTATAAAGCCAGGAAAGCCTGGAATAATTTAAATCAAAGTTTACAAAACCTTGAAATAAAGAAAGAATTTCGGAAAGATGTACAAGCTATGATTCAAACTCAGGTGAGAGGTGGCTAGGATATGGACCCCCCCTACTGTCTGACTTAACAGACTAATATTCTGATGTAAAATTATAACCATATGTGGGTCTAAACAGTTTCTATAATGTTCTGTCACCCTACTATAAGGGGCCAGAGAAACCATATGTTGTAATTAATGTTCTCAATAATAATACATTTTATTTTGCTACCATATATTATAAATATATGGATTAGAAATGTATTCAGCTCATATAAAAAATATGGGGGCATAGAGACACACAATGTTGAAATCGATATTCTGTAATTGATGTTCTCAGTAATAATATATTTTATTGCTACCATACAAATTGCAGATACAGATGGTCAAAATCAAAAAAAGTATTCTGGTCATATAGAACACCCCCAGTATAGGGGCACAGAGAAATACTATGTCGAAACCGGCTTCTCAGAGTAATAATGTATTTTATTACTATCATTTTTTGTTGATTTTATATACCTGTAAATAATACATGTAAGTCTTCTGTTGTATCAAATCGTATCGTACTGTACTGTACATATGAACAATTTAAAAATACTTGCCATTTACTATTATCACTATTATAACTTGTGATACCCCTATAGTATATAGTGGTGCCTTAATGCACTTGTCATTTTATTTCGTTTTATTCTTATTATATCTCTAAGTCATTTAGTTTTAGCCTAGTTCTTCCCTACATTTTCAAAATTAAGGTAACAGCCGGAAGAAATGTACTCTTTGTAGTCCATAAAGGTATGTTGACCCTTTTGTCTGTTTATATAGTACTCGTTTGTACTCATTTGTACTCTTTGAAAATAAAATAAAAAACATCTTATCTCATCTTATCTTATCTAGATTGGAGGAAGGAGACAGTTACTGATATAGTCATTCCATAGCAACCAGGTAAATGTATGTACTCCTTGTTTCACCTGTAAGTTTTTAGAACTCTTGATACTGGCAGAGGGTGTAGTCTAGAAATGTTTCACCAATATCTTAGCTTGTACAAATGATCTATGTTAATCAAATGCATGATGGGAAAGATGAAGGCTTGTGTTATGGAAACATGTTTAACATGGATATTGACATTGGAGCACGGATAAATATTCTGTGCTGAACATGGGATGTTTTCTATAGATTTTATACTGTACCATTAGTCCCCTAATTCCATGCCGATCTAGATTCAAAATGGCGGCTATGCAAATCCCCCATTCAGAACCTGACTAGATACTTTTTGTCCGCTTGATCTCATTTTTTCAAAACTGATTTTGTATCTCAAAATCCTTCTTGACTTATGTCTCATTTTCCCGTGATACTTCACATTTTTGTGGCCTCATTTACTATTTTTTTCAGAATGGAGAAAGCTATAATCACAGGAGCAGGGAAGCCCCTGCAAGTACTTCACGCTGAACTACCCGAGGTTCCCCCAGAGGGCGCCTTAATCAGGACCCTGTATGCAGGAGTCTGCCATTCTGACCTACATTTCATTCACGATGAAATGGACCTGGGTTCTGGCAAGGTTTTCAGAAACCGAGACATTCTAGGTACATATAGTTGTCTGATAGATAGGATAATACAAGTGGTAATGTAATATTAAACAGTATATCACTCCACGTTGGTGTATGTACCACCAGGGAGGTATATACAGAGGGAGTGGAAGCCGCAGGCTGATCCTACAGGACCATGCTTGTCGGGGTTGTGTTGTAGCTACTGAATACCAGGTGGCGCTGTGGTGCTGTTGTTGACACTAGTAACATTTAATCATAAATCATTTAACAACAGCTAAGTTGTTCCATCAGCATACATAATCTTTGACACATTGGTAGCCCAGGTAAGTTTGATTGCCTTTTCCCAGCAACACCATAACAGTCACATACTTAAAAATAGCTATACAATTGTTGGCTCTTGGAGGGAGGTGGGGGTGGGTGGACCTGATTCACTGTAGCATAGAAATAGACACATGTGTCTATTTCTATGACTGTAGTTAGCGCCACAAGCAGTAGTGGCATTACTCTTGTGCTACCACGCATTGAACCTCGCTTCTGCTCCCTCTGTATATACCTCCCTGCTATTTGTATGCCTGGGAGTAGTGTGGTACCAGTTCAACGCTTGTGATATGACATTGCCATTCCCTCTTCCTCCCCCCAGTACACAGCTATATAATAATACATAGCAATGATATTTAAAATCCCAATGATTTTAAATATCCTGGATTGCTTTTAATTATGGTAACTTGTTGCGGGAGAAACATGGCGAGGGCATGGCATAGTTCCACTAACGCTTGAATTTATGATGGCCGTCGTAACGTTGACGACGGCCGCCGCACTTTCAATGCTTAACAGACGACGTAACGTCATGGCATGGCGTGTCTCTATGACAACGCTGGCCTACTTTCCCAATGACCAATGAAAACACAAAATGATAAACTGGGTCATCTGTTTCTTACCTAGGGAGGAATGAAACATATTTCTTCCCGCTCACTCGCATATACCAAGCCTATAATGAAGTCTATGGACACTCCATTCCCGAGGTGAAATAAAAAACTAAACATGGTTAATATGAGCATTTGAGGAATGAGCGAGTTTATATTATTTGGGTTTATCTAACACTTTTTATATTTCTCTGTTACTAATCTCATAGATTTAAAATATTTTCTCATTAATTTCGAAGAGTTTACACCTCATATTTCTTTCATGTTCAGCATTTACTTTTATACTCCTGACCATATCACTGCTAGTGGATATCAGGCTGTACACTCTATTTGAGTCCTCTAGGCAGCAGCGCCCCATAGGGTTGCTGCTGCCTGATGCAGGCTTTGATGTTTACTGCCTACAGGACTCAAACAGAGTGTGCTATAGTATGGTGTTTACAAGTGGTTCTGACTGTCATAAATTTAAATAGTTCAAAATGAATAAAACATGTTTCAGGTGACAGATTCCATGGTCTAACCCTAGGACATGAAATTAGTGGTTTGGTGGAAAAGTTAGGCCCAGAAGCTGAACAAACCCTCTCAGTAGGGGATCGAGTTTGTGTGTATCCATGGATAGGTAAGACATTCTTGAATCTAAATGTTTTCTGTAACTATTAATAATTGTGGCTAATAAAAACACTTAAAACATGTCATTCCCTTCTTCTGGACTGAATCTACATCATTTGAATCTATACGTAATTCATCTATTGATTCAGGTGTCACCATCTACCATCTAATGTCCTTATATTCAACATTAAATGACCAGATCACGCGGACAAATTGATTTTTAAAATGTGTTGTGTTTCAGGAAAAAAGGCACAAGTCGCAAAATGATATATTTCAATGTATTGTATTTACAAGATCTCTTTGTACAAATGTTTGCATCTTTGGGTTATCTATCAAATGCTCGGAATCATATGAATATGAGTATGAAATATATCCATCCATTTCTAAGCTCATTCTATAGTATATTCAGCTACTTTACCAGTAAGTGTCTACCCACAGATTAAACTTCTTTTTTTTTCAAAAATAAAAATATCAAACTTAAAATATAGAAATACGTATTGGATGTCCTATTGTTTACTATCTATTTAAAATCGGCTTGGTCTCATCTTTTCAAAAATCCATATTTTGCACCTTGTGACTCATTTTCTTGCTACACATCACACATATCAAGTCTAATTTGTCTCTATCATAGGCTGCCAGAAGTGTATGAACTGTAGCGTTGGTAGGAACAACATGTGCTACCATGGAGAAGGAGGAACCCTGGACATTGGTCAGGGTGAATACGGTGGAGGATATGGCTCTTATGTTGTTGTTCCCAAAGTTTGCTTCCTTCTGAAGGTATGGTTAAAACATGCTGGTATATTGCCATATATTATACACGCATTGCTCTGAAAACAACGTATCTAGAGTGAGTTACGCATAGTGCGTATTACACTAGTGAATTATGTGGGGTTGCCATGGCAACCAATCTGTTTTTGTTACTAAGATTACTAAGATTACCGCTGAAATTCAAATTAATGACGCGATTCTGTTTCTATTTTCATGATTGAAAGCATACTCTGTTAACTAACTTGTTGGTTTCAGTCACTTATATTGCACTCGTTGCTACGCAGCTCGTGCAATATACACACTCCTTCATTCATTTCAAACAACTTGTTAGTTAACCTGTATATATTACTTTATTGTTCGTGGGGGGTGGTAAGGGTCGTGGGTACAGGGAGATGTGTTAGTGTTATAGATCATCTTGTGATTGCCTTCATAAATGTATGTTTGTCTTTTAAGGCAAGTTTTAATGATTTTTGGTCTATATTTTAAAAATCATTGCCTAAATGCCCTACCGAAACGTTGGTTATTTTTAAATAAGATACAAAGCAACCGTTCACTCACAAATGTCTTTTTTGGGTTTTGATGTTTTTTCACCTTTTTAAAGTTTTTTCAAGCATCATGATACATCATTTAGGCGCAGCAATGAAAGCATCCATATTGATTATTGTAAATTACATTTGACTGCATTTATATCTGTTTGAAGTTGTTGTTTTAATAATTGTAGGTCCCTGATAGCATCCCAATGCAGGTAGCATGTATGCTCCCATGTTCAGCAGGCACAACATATGCAAGTCTACAAAAAGCACGCCCTTCCATAGAAAGCGCCATCGAATCCAGAAATCTGGCAAATGTCCTCTTAATTGGAGCTGGAGGTCTGGGCCTATGGTGCACTCAGCTCGCGAAGAAAGCCATGTTCTTGGGAGAAAAAGTCAAGATCGCAATTGCAGACATCTCCAAGGAGAAGAGAAAACTAGCGCTTGAAGCTGGTGCAGATGAATTTGTGCTCTGGAACAAAGGCATGGACAGGAATGAAATGCTTGAAGCTGTTTCTGATGGAGGAAAGAGAGAGTTTGATGCAGTGATTAACTTCGTGGGTAGTGCTAACACTACAGAGGTTGGGCTCAAGGCACTCATGCATGGTGGCATCCAGGTGGTTATTGGCTTGTACGGAGGTGAGACTGCAGTGTCCCTGCCACTCATTGTGGGCAAAAGCCTGGGGCTAGTCGGGTCTAGAACATGCAGCATTGACGAGTTGAAAGAGACCATTGAGATGGTGAGGGAAGCTGACATATCATTTCCAAAACTAAACTATTTCACTTTGAGAGAAATTAATGTAGCAATTCAGAAATTAGAGAAAGGTGAGATGGAAGGCAGAGGCATAATACAATATCAGTAATGGTGCAATCTATTAATTGTGAGGTAGCCCTTTGGAATTTATCAATATCTATAAGATAAGAGAAGAGAATTGTTTATTTTCCATGAGAATGTTTCAATAAACAGATTGTGGTGATCTTAAGAGAGGTCTTCCAGACCATGCCTTTCTTGTTGTCTTCCCTTTGTTACATAATGTACTTCTAGCTACTCTACATTAACAGTAAACAGTGAACAGTTCTCATGTACACGGGTCATATTTTCAGAAAATGTACAACCCACCTTGACCAATCCTCTCAAATAACCCACATTTAAGACAAAAATGAGCTTCAAAATACAGTTTAACATAATAGAACTGATTCTTTAAATCAATGCGATACCAAATTTACTCAGATATTCCCGGTATTCATCATTTTTCAGGCTAATTTAGGAGAATTTCCTAAATGTGTAGCGTTGCTAAGAGTACATTTTCTGAAAATCTGACCCATATAACTATATGTTTTCCTGAATAGAATTAGATTCCTCTGAAGGATTACACAACTTCTCCTGCAGATTTCTTATTGATATTATCTAACGGCTAATATGCGCTTACTCTACTATTGTCCGTAAACCTAGCATATTATGATTAGTAGGAAGGTTTCTGTAGAACACATCCTGTATTAATACTGTATTATCTTTGTATTTTAAAAAGTTACATGGTTATTCATTCATTATCATTGAGCCGTATAACTTCACCTGTAGATAAAAAAGAATTTATGTCCGGTGTTCTACTTGGTTACATTTCCTATTGTGACTCCTGTTGACTTCACAGAATGTTTTATTTTTTATTTTTGTTCAATTGGTAGTACATTTGTTGAGGAATTACATGGCATCGTCGAATTGACGTTCTTCCCGCCACCCGCCTATGCTAAATAACTTAATGATATATTCTGGCAACGCACGAAAAGCACCATACATATGGTCATGCGTAATTTACTAACGACAGTTTAAATGTTTGTGGCCAATAAATTTTTTTTTTTTTTAAATGAAGGCAAAAAGAGTTGTTAGTGTCAGACTTCAATGCATGTTATTTCACTGAAGTCGACAGGGGGGATGGAGGAGGGGGGGGGGGGAGAGGTGTTACGTGAATCTCATATATAGATTAATTCCTATGTGAGAAGACATTCATTACTTTATTAGGTAATGCCTTCCTGATATTGTTGGTTGAGCAATATTCATTTAAGGGTTTTCTCCGGGTCTTTAAAATCTAGGTTTCTCAAATGGGGTGGTAAGTTGTTGCAGTATTTGTTTGTCTTGCATTCAAGGGTGTTTCAAGGGTGTTTTCAGGTCGGGGCAAAAAGATTGGGATTATTATTGCATCTCGGTACCTAGTATTAATGTTCTGCCTGTTATTCTGATCTTGTATTTCTTCCAAGAGAGAATATTTGGTACACACTTGACAGAAGTACAACAACAATAGGCATTGGCTTCTATGTGAGATTTATTTCTTTTTTCCATCCATATTTTCATCAATTTCAATTCCAATGGTTATCACAGCTCAGCCCAGTGTGTACTCAAATACACTATATGGACTGAGCATTGCCCGGATGTGTCAACTTCTTGATACATTTCTATATTACACCTATTTACAATACATGGGTCAGGACGCCGCAAGATGTACAATTATGCCAAATTATAAGACTTAAGCCCGTTATCCACTTGACCGACAAAGGGTAACAGATTGCAAAAAGTCTGAGGTTACCCAATGAGTAGAGTCGGCAAAACTGTACATTGAAAACATCCCTTTGTTTTATTAAAAGGTGTCATTAACAATGATATTTGAGGTTATATATATATTATACATAGTTTACCTTACATGATACAACAAATTGCATTCACTGCAAGCGTGTTTTATTTTATTTTACTTCGTTTTGTCTCGCTATTGTATGCAGTCCTCTATACAAAAGGTGACTGATTGGCAGTCACCCAGAAGAAGTCACTTTTTGTCGTACAAGTACATACCGACTGACAGCAGCCACCGACTGCAGCAACCGACAATGGCCACAGGTGACCGATTGTCGGTCACCTGTGGCCATTTTGTCGGTGGTCATGTTGTCGTACAAGTGGATATAATTTTTATTCCAACATATTGAAGGAAGGGAAAAAAGTGTAGTCCTGAATTCCCACAGACAATTCCTTCCTTAGCTTATACATCAGACCCCTGTACACTTCATTCGGAATGAGTGGAGGCAAATGCTAAGTTTGAATAAATAAAACCCAAATTATCTAGATTACATCTGTATATGGGTCAGATCATCAGAAAAAGTACAATTGGCGTAAATTCTGCTAATTTAGCCTAAAAAATGATAAATACTAGGCATATGTAAAATCATATCCTTTGCCCTATCCCACACGGCCCTGAAAAAACAAATATCTCTTGCCAAGGACTTGACTCTAGGACAAACGACCCTAGAACAGGTATACGAATACAAGTACCTCGGCTTTACACTTGACAACCAATTAACCTTCAAAACACATACAAAAAATACCCTTAACCTAGTAAATGTGTAGTGTATATATACATACACTTCTGTACGCCTTATTCATATATATTACGCATAGTCAACTAGTCAACTGTTATAACTTATATGTTAGATCATTTATATGTTCCAAACAACGGGGAGCTCGGAAGAGCTGTGAATAGCACAGACAGTCCTCCAATTCCATTATTATTCGACTCAATTCATGTATAACTGTGTGATGGAAATAAAATCGATTATTATTATTATTATTATTAAATGCAAAAATCAGGCTACTCTACAGGGCGAGAGACTCATTAACAACCAAAGCCAAACATGATCTATATAAAATGGCCATTCTTCCAAATTGAGACTTCTGTGATTTTATATATGACTCTGCCCCCAAGTCAATGCTACAGAAATTGCAATCACAACAGAATAGAGCCCTCAGAATAATTTTCGATAAAACAAAATATGAGAACGTTGACAATGAACATAGAATACTAAACGTTTGGCCCCTACAGGCACGTAGGGATAAACACATTTTGGACATGTCCTTCTACCTTGCACAAAATCCAGACAATTTAGACGACAAAAAACTAGCCACCAGGAGCCATGCCCCTGGTAGAAAAAACCTTTTAGTCCTAACGTCAAAATTATCCAAAGTTAATAATTCAATGATCTATAAATGCCAAAAATGATGGAATGAACTCCACACTGAGGCGCACAAAATTGAGGACAAGCATGCTTTCAAAAAATACACCGAAAAAACCCTATCGCCCTTTAGACCTACATAAACCAAACCACAAACACACCCTCTGAATCACATCTCTAGTGACTGTACCCCCACCCACCCCCCATGGGGGTGTCGGGTGCATGGGAAGGCAACTTGTTCTAGTACCTTGTCCATGCCCCAACTATCTCCCTCTCTTTACTTTACCTCTGGGCTGGGTGAGGTAACTTGTTCTAGTGCCATACCCTGTCCCAGACACCATACCACCTGAGCTGCACAATACTTAATTAATAAATACTCCACCTGAATTAATCTATATCAGAATTTGTGCCAATAAGGCAACACTTACTGGGACTATCCGCAAATATGACCACTACATAATCACTATAGCCATCACATGTATAATACCCATCAACCCATACCCCATTACATCCATATTGTCATTTCATTGTGTAACCTTGTAGTAACCATAGAACACCGTAGTAGAAATAGAGTAACAAAAGAAAACTCAAAACAGAATTCAGGCATCCAATGGAAGAACTAACTAAACACATGTTTACTTAGATTGTTGGTCCACCTTATTGTAAAAACATCAGCAATAAAGAATTATTGAATTGAATTGAATTGAATCTGAGTATATTTGGTATTGTGTTGATTATGAATATCATTTTGGCTATGGTGAACTGTGTTTTGAACCTCATTTATGTCATGAATTTGGGTTATTTGAGAAAATTGGTGACGGCAAAATGACGATCTGACCCATAACGCATTTTTGTATATCTGAATATATTTGGCATTGTGTTGATTTAGGGATCTGTTCAGTAATGTTGAACTCGTATAGCAAATGGCCGATGGAGGATTCAAACCCCGAACTGCACCTTGCAAACTGATAATGTTTTGAACTTTATTTCGTCTTAACTTTAGGTTTATTGAGAGGATTGGTGCACACAACTTGCACATATATTCAGGCAATGTCGCCCATATGTGGGTCAGATTTTCAGAAAATGTACAATTGGCAGCTGTACACATTTAGTAAAGCTTGCTAAATTAGGCTGCAATTTGGTCAATTCTAGGTAAATTCGAGTATATTCGACATTGTATTGATTTTAGCAATCTGTTTGGTTAGGTTGAACTGGATTTTGAACTTTATTTTCATCTAAAATTTGGATTATTTTAGAGGATTGGTGAAGACGAATTGTACATATTCTGGCGACTTCACCCATGTAGTGTATACATTTGAATCTTATCCAAACTACTCACTGCTAACACACTGTCCCCATTATGATAACCGTCATTCAGAAGAGAAAGATGCCTTGGTGGAAAGGTGGCAAAGTCTTGTTCAAGGTCCAGCAGCTGTGAGAAATGACCCTCTTCAGTAAAAACACTGATTCTGTCATTGCCCTCTTCAGATATGAGTATACTGCCATCCACTGGACCCTCACTGACCCCTACAGGTGAGGCAAGTCTACCTGGGGCATCACTCCTCATCCCTCCAATAGTTACTGTTGTATTGGTTCTTGTGTTTCTGATTATAACCCTATGGTCATCTCTGGCTGATGCTAGTAACATACCTGAGTGTGTCAGATACATTCTATACAGCTGGAATTGATTGAAAGGAGTATCATCTGCTAAATTATACAAGTACCTCCTGTCTTTGTCAAAGATGTACAGTATTGGTTTCACTCCAGAACTGCCTATGGCTATCAAGTCCTGGTTGGTAGCAATTACTGAGCTACTTGCATATTGATCTAGGTTCCATATGTGAAACTTGCTGAAGTTCTGGATGTCATTGTATATCACTACTAGTTGGTTACTGATATCCATGACATAGAAACGACCATCGTTCGGGGAACAGACTAGATCCTGGGGTTTGAAGTCTAGGGTGATTTCATTCTCGAGGTGACAGTTTTGGTCAGCGAGGTTTACAGTGTATTTGAGAAGTTTCTTGGCTCGATATTGTGTGGCGATGAGAGTTTCGCTGTCCATCCAACAGATGTCGTCCATCTCTCCCTGCACTGGGCACTCTAGAAGAAGGTGTTGCGCTGAAACATAAATTTGGTCGGATTTTCAGAAAATGAACATTTCAGCTTCGCCAATCTTCTCAAATAACCCACATTTCAGACGAAAATAAAGTTCAAAATAGAGTTTGACCTCACCAAACAGATTGTACAATGCCGAATATTCTCGAATTTACCTAGTATTGACCATTTTACAGTCTAATTTAGCAGAATTTACTAAATGTGTACAGCTGCCTATTGTACATTTTCTGAAAATCTGACCCATTAAGAGAGAGAGTCACTGATACAGGCTTTTTAACTTAAAAAGAGAATGATTAGTGGAAGTTGTCCATCATTACTATATATTATAGAGGAGGCTTGAGTGGAGAATAATAATTTTATTTTGAGTCTAAAGTGTCATAAAATAAGTTATAATAATATAAATGAAGTAATGATTCAATTATTAGATATAAATTTGAAGATAATTAGACATTATATTATATAAGAGTATATATATATCGATGTCTGGAAAAGGTAAGTATATGCGTTTGTAGCATTGGAGTAAGTGGTCATGTGCATACATTGGTCAGATTTTCAGAAAATGTACAATTGGCAGCTGTACACATTTAGTAAATTGTGCTAAATTAGGCTGCAATTTGGTCAATTCTAGGTAAATTCGAGTATATTCGGCATTGCATTGATTTAAGCAATCTGTTTGGTTAGGTCAAACTGTATTTTGAACTTTATTTTCGTCTAAAATTTGGGTTATTTTAGAGGATTGGTAAAGGTGAATTGTACATTTTCTGGCGACTTCACCCATTATATAGTGCAAGTGCAGTGTTTGTGGTTAGGGGTAATATCCTGAAGGTGGCGGCAATGATGAGCCTAAATATGCATTCAGCATAATGACTAATATAATTTAGTACAGATATACTATCAACATTAGAAGCTGCATGTATTGTGTACAAAAATAAACAAACGAAACAAACATCAAATCTTGTAAGGCCTCTATTAGGAAGTGATAAGCATTTCATTGTCGATCTGAGAACTAATCCATCTAGTGTTTCAATTTGAAGTTGGTTGTCATGGTGAAAAGATGGCTACTTTTTGGGTGGCACAAAGCACAGAATCGATACAGGTGTGGTGTGGTGACTTTACTTGATTATAGCAGGGAGTTATATACAAGGGGAGAGCAACGACCCATTGACTGAACCAAAAAATGTGCAACTGAGACTTAATTTAGCCACTGCATGCCAGGTGACGCTGCAGTACTATTGTCGGCAATAGTACCATATAGCCGGGGTAGTTTGATTGCCCTTTACCCATGGTTCACCGGGGAAGAGCATAATAGGCATGCACATATGGGTCAGATTTTCAGAAAATGTACATTAAGG
This sequence comes from Sthenelais limicola, assembly GCA_942159475.1. NCBI lineage: Eukaryota > Metazoa > Annelida > Polychaeta > Phyllodocida > Sigalionidae > Sthenelais > Sthenelais limicola. Next base: position 40,715,875 of record OW804102.1, read on the forward strand.
AAATTCTGCTTAACTAGGCTGTAAAATGAAGAATACCAAGTATACATGTGAGTATATTTGGTATCGCATTGATTTAAAGTATCAATTCAGTTATGTTAAACTACATTTAGAAGCTCATTTTTGGTCCAAATGTGGATTATTTGAAAGGATTGGTGAAGGCGAATTGTACATTTTCTGAACATCTGACCCATATAAATAGCTAGCTATAGCTGGTGCTAGTATTAGTAATGGCATTACTTCCAACTATATGCCAGTTGTGCATAGTGTTCGTTGCTAGTCCCCTGTATATACCTCCCTGGTACAATTGGCAGCTGAAAATCTGACCCTGTTACTTTTATTAATTTGTTGTCCGTTCTACAAGCTAGAAGTCAGATGATAATGGCGGATGCTATATGATGTGGAAAAGGAATCACAAGTGGCAAAGAAAAGATTTTGAGATTTCATCATATTTGAAAAGATGAGATCAATCGTAGTCCAATGAGGGTAAACATTAGGACATCAAATATTCATATATTATAGATTTGATATTTTTATTTTTGAAAAAGAAGTTTGCAATACTTTTGGGGTGGACAATAATTACTAGTGCAGCTTAGAAATGCATGTATATATATATATTTAATACACTGGCTGGAAATTTGGTACATGTAAAAAATAAGAACATTCCTACAAAGAGATCTTGTGGATAAGATACTTTGAAAAATATCAATTTTCCGACTTATGGCACGTCACATATCTTCCAGAAGACAACTTCTGGGGATTAGCAGTCAATACATAAATGTGATGTGTTCCGGGAAAATGAGTCATAAGTCGCAAAATTGATATTTTTCAAAGTGACCTATTCACAAGATCACTTTGTAGGAATGTTCTCATTTTTGGTGTGACTAACGCTGGGTAAGGGATGAATACATGTACCAAATTGCAAGACAGTGTATCAAATATTGTCATGCATTTATAAGGTCATCCCATAGAGTATATTTAGCTACTTTAATGATAATTTTCCACCCAAAAACATTTTTTTTCAGAAATAAAAATATCAAACTTAAAATATAGAAATACTTATTAGATGCCCTTAAACTTTATATTCATTAGAATCCCCTTGGTCTCATCGTGTCAAATATGATAATATCACAAAATCCAATTTTTGCGACTTATGACTCATTTTCCTGGAACGCAACACAAATATACTCGTTGAATGTATTATATCTTACTTAAATATGGCAGGATGGGTGTTGCTGTAGTTGGCAGTAATCGCGGTGTTGGAGTGGTTGTCGTTGTTGTGGTACTACCTTCATCGTCTGTAAAGAAAAGCACATTTTATCAAAATTAGTTAATTTTGGATGAAATCCTCCCAAATTTCTTTTTCATTGCCATTTATATTCTTCCTTTCATGTCTGTTCCAGAGCACAGAGTGTCGAAATCATAAGCATTGGAAACTTCTCAACTTGTCCTCATCATAGACTTTAATGTGTTTCCATTGAGGTTTTCAGTACCATCAAACTCTACTGTACTAGGAACTTTGGAGGACAATAATACGTGTGGGTCAGATTTTCAGAAAATGTACAATTCCACTTCGCCAGTCTTTTCAAATATCCGAAATTTCAGAATACTCGAATTTACAGGTTCATTTATTGTTCAAATCGCAGCCTAATTTAGCAGAATTTACTAAATGTGTACAGCTGCCAATTGTACACTTTCTGAAAATCTGACCCATATAATTAAATTCTCCCAGTCAACTTTCACAATGTACACAAAGGGGAAACATACCTGAAGTATTCTGAGTCAGGAACAAGGCCAGGACAATAGTAACAGCAACACCGGCCATGAACGCTAGGATGACAACAAGCGTCCACCGCCAACAAGGGGGGTTCCGGCAGTGACATCCACTCTCTTTTTCCTTTTTCTTTTTCTTCTTCTTTCTTTCCAATTGTCTTGGGGGAGAGGAGTGGTGTTTGTCCAGTGTGCTTGGGTCCAGGGATTCATACATATGAGGTTCTTGATAACTTCCCTCAGATTCAGAGTGACCCTCTTTTTTCTTTTTGCTCTTTTCATTGACTTCATCATAAGAAGATGGATAATTGTAATCTACAGTCAGATATTGATTGCTGATAGGTAGATCTTTTGTGCATTCAATATCATCATATGCCTCACTACTAATAGGGGTTATATACCCATACCCTAAAGAGATTGTAGTGTCCTGAGATTTAATTGATGTAGGAGGTTTCTGCCTTTCATTTGGCCCTTTCTGTCCATTGTTACCATGAGTCCTATGCTTTTCATGTGTCCCCTTCTGTTGATTATTTTGATTTTTCTGCCTTTCAGTTTTAGCTTTTGTTTGGTCTTTACCAACCTCCTGTCCCTTCCTTCCTTCTGTCTTCTGTCGACCATTACGAGGTTTCTGTTTGTAGTTTCGATCTATTGCTCCTTCCCCTTGACCCTTTGACCCTTGCCTTCTATTTTGCAATTCAGCATTTCTTGGACCTGACTTGACATTACTTTTGAGATAGATAGCACCATCTTTCTTTCTTGAATAATCCACAGGAGAGTTACTAGGCTTGAGTGGGCTTTCTCGTATACTGACATAGTCATGGGTGATGTAGTCATAGGGTGCTTCAGATTCATCATCTCTTGGTGCAGTCAGGTACTCATTGTCAATAGACACCGGTCTCACTATGGGTCTTGCTGCAGCGCTACGGGCGGCCATTGTGTCTGGGTTTTTTTCCCTAAAATTGATAAAACTAAAGCTGCATTCTCATGTTAATCAACCAAAGTTACCTTGTCCCTTTCTTGGAGGCTGTAATGTTGTAGAATAGAAGCTTAAAATACAGAAAATGAAACTTTGATATATTCTAGAATTACATTCCTTTATTTATTTATTTATTTATTCATCATATTTTTAATTACTTCAGAATTCATGGCTCAAAAATGGCCAAATATATTGTAGAAAATAGACTAGTATGTTGGGTCGGGGGCAAAACCAGGAGCATCTCTACCGGCAGAGGGGCGGGACCTGCACTGCCCGCCAGGCCGGCTCCTCCGAGGAAGAGTCAGGGGCGAACCTTGTTTTGATAAACCTTGTAAGGGAGGGCTTGCTAATGAGCAATTAACTAGAGTGGGGGAGGGTCATTACAATCCTTCCCTGATAAGTAATTATAAAGGTTATTAAGATGAATAATAATGTTTGATTGTGTGATTGTGGTGTTACATTGATAATTATGCTAATTGGATTTATTGTACTAGTCTGGCGCTCGCAATAATTAATGAGAATGTTTGGAGCCTCCTGCCTACTCTCCCTCCTGTTATAATAAATTGACCCATGGAAGGGGAGAAGGGCTCAGCCAATGAGGGGGGCAGGAGGAGGGAACGAGGCCGGCCAGGATCTACGGACAATATTTGGTCGATTCAAGATCCACTGGTTTTCCCTTAGATTGATTCTTGAATTAAGTCTTTGGTGAGATAGAAGTTATGTAATCTCTGTTTGTGTGAGTTTGAGTTGGACTATTGGAGAATGTAGATTGAAATTGAAAACTTTATTTGATTGTTTTGATATGTTGAACAACGCGCCGGTGTTGGTTTTTATACATCATTCATTTGCTTTTCCTTAATTATAGCTAACATGTTGGTTGTGATCAACTTTTTAGAATTAAGAATCTGCAAACCCTGAGAAAAATGTACTAGTTACACAATGATTTTGTCTAAATAAAAATCTTTAAATACAAATATTGGAAAAGGTTGATTAGCCTTTGGTGGATCACTGAAGAGATTAAAATTTGGAAGATGATTTGCTTAGTACCAAGCCCAATATCCATTGATATTTGATTTTGGTGAGTTGGCAACGAATAGAAATTATTATATGGGTAAGTTGACAGAAAATCTACAATTCATCTTCACGAATGCTCTCAAATAACCCTAATTTCAGGCGAAAATAAAGTTCAAAATACAGTTCTAAACAAACAGATTGCTAGAACCAATACCTTGCCGAATATACTCGAATTGATCTAGTATTGACCAAATTACAGCCTAATTCATCAAAATTTATATATCTAGATTTCTCAACGTTGAATGCTTCCCCCGCGATAGTGTAAAAAAAACCAATTTCGTTGACTTTTGCAATAAGTTATTTATAAGTTGACTCCTAGGCCCTAGCGGTTGATGAGTCTTGTTCTATTGGATTATTTTAAAATCGAGCGGATAACCTTGATCTCGATGTATTCCATATTACTTACGATAAACAAAATCTATTTGCTAAAACCAAAAAAGGAGTCACTCATTCAAAATGGCCCTGTACTGTAGTGTACTACCTGTTGGTGGTTGAACGGTGACATTAAGGAAATTCTCCTAAATTAGGCTGAAAAATGAAGAATATCGGGTAAATCTGGGTATATTAAATGTTGGTATCACATTGATTTAAAGTATCAGTTATGTTATGTTAAACTGCATTTTGATGCTCATTTTTGTCTTAAATGTGGGTTATTTGAGAGAATTAGTGAAGGCGAATTGTACATTTTCTGAAAATCTGACCCTTATATTGAATATTTATTAAATAGCATATCTAAGCCTATATATATTATATATATATCCCCATTATATGTACTACAATGTGATGAATAATAAATGATCTGTTGAAAAATATCGTAACAGTAACAATAACAAATAATATATTTGACCATTTGAAAGAAAAGCCATGAATAAATTTCTGCGTATGAATCAAATGTGTATGTACGTCGATCTGGTATAAAGACTATCCACGGATCTAGATCTATTGTTTGTTTGCCGGATGTACGAACTAAAAGTAGATATTTGTATCCAAAAAAACTTCCTCTTTGCCTGGTGTGCAGCGAGGCAATAATTCTTGTTATTAACTTCCCTGATAAAGAAATAGAAATATTCTTGTACAAGTCAAAATACTGAATTTACCCCTGAATTTGGAATGTGATCTAGATAGTTAATGTACATTTTGATTGATTGATTTGATTGATTGAATATACATTTTGTTTGATTGATTTGAATTTTATTTCCATGACTTTGATACTTGTTATGAAGGAAATTGGACAATCGTTCTTTTCGCCGTTACATTTTTTCCTCGCGGACCATCAAGATTTACTCATGTTTTTATGTTAAGTCGTTAGGAATATAAAATACAATAATAATTATGAAAACAAAATAATAATGAAGACTGAACTGTATTTCAATTAGTGAATAAACATTAAGAAATACAATATAAATGAGAACCCTTATTTGAAGTAATAAGGATCATCTTCTTAATATTAACATTACGCGTTAATAAGATGCTATATTATGATGGTATTTCCATCTCTTCCAAGACTTACACGCTTGATTAAGATCTCTATAATCAGAAATAATTGTTGGGTTGCAGTACAACATTATTCCACTATCAGGTTTCGTACATTTCGGAGGTATCTTCGCCACATAATACGACAATATAACATAGCTCACATAGTATTATGGGTCCGTCACAAACATATATATTGACTCTTTAGGTAATTTCTATAATTGAGCAGTTCATCTATATATACATGTACACATAGAAATTTCATATTATTTCCATACCTAGCGACACATAAGAGGTGTTCTGGACGAAATAAATCAGTCACTTCCCATTGGGATTTCCCATCGTGGCCTTTTATCTCGCTTATAGACGACTATAGCGTTGACGGGTCAGATCATCAGAAAATGCACAATTGGCAACTCTACACATTAAGTAAATTCTGCTTAATTAGACTGAAAAGGGATAAATACTAGACATATCTGAGTATATTTGGTCTTGTGTTGATTATGAATATCATTTTGGCTATGGTGAACTATATTTTGAACCTAATTTCTGTCTTGAATTTGAGTTATTTGAGAAAATTGGTGAAGGCGAATTGTACATTTTCTGACGATCTGACCCTGAAACGTGTCATCACAGAAGATCTAAAAAAGAACTAGGGCGTAAAGAACAGCCACGGCACAGAAAATATTGGAAATATACTAATTGTGAAGAATATCCTCATATCTGGCGAAGGACTGATGTTCCCCATTATTTAAAGGGTCAGATTTTCAGAAAATGTACAATTCGCCTTCACCAATCCTCTCAAATAACCCACATTTAAGACAGAAATAAGTTTAAAATGCAGTTTAACATAACAGACCTGATACTTTTAATCAATGCGATACTAAATATACTCAGATATACCCGGTATTCATAATTTTTTAGCGTAATTTCTTAAATGTGTGGAGCTGCCAATTGTATATTTTCTGAAAACCTGACCCATAAGGAAATTGTTTGAAGTTTTATACAAGGCCATTACATGTTGCTGCTAAGTTTCTTAAGTCTTATTTAAGTGTTTAGACGAAACTTGCATGGATGCTTGGGTAGTAGGAGAGTCAGGAGATACATATATAGCTAGACACGCGTTTGATGTTTTGCATGAAGTCGACGACACTTGCTAATAATTGGTAACCCCATTAGTATTGTTAGTGTGGTACTGGAGATACAGACAGGCTGAGCAGTGCTGGCTTGGGAATACATCATAGAAACAAATAACTATAGGAACTATCGTGAAAAGTATTGATGTACATTTATTTATATATACTCTTCCCTCAACACATCCACAAAATGTTATGGGTTCAGACCTCGCACCGAATGTGTCACAATTAATACAACACACATTTAGATAAGGAATATTCAAACTTATATCTTTATCGTAAAGAATCATTATATATTAACGATGAAAGTTCAACACTGTTCATTTCGATATAAGTTATCAATAAGTTAACAATGGGGAATATGTGTAAAGGCATGAATGTTTGTGAGTTAATCGCCAAAACAAATTACCAAATAAAAGATTACTTTTCCAACAACAAGACAACTTAAAAAGGCTAATCTAATTAGCCTGTGTATGTAATATAAAATATTGTCACTCCTACCTCCAAAAAGCCTCGACTGCTTCATTCGATGTGTTGATCCGTCTTATGGCTAGGATGGGTGGGTGTTGATCCTTCTCATATGGTTTAATGAAAGCTTTGGGAAAGTTGAAGAAATAACTAGGTAGTATGAAACGCTTGGGTGAATTTTCGTGTCATGAAGTTATATCAGATGAATTGAAGTGACAAATCTTGCCTTTATTCGCGAATTTCTATATTATAGGAGTATTCACTCTAAGAAAAAAGGGTTCTTTTGGGTTCTAGATAGAACCCCATGGTTCTACCAAGAACCCTAGGGTTCTTTGACACCTAAAAGGGTTCTTCGGGACCACCGGGGGTTCCATCTAGAACCATAGGGGTTCTTCATAGATTTCTCACCAGGTGGCAGTACCGTGGAACTTGGCTTTCACTAGGTGCCCTCACAGGTTACTACATGCTATTTACAATTTCTATTAAAACAAAAGTCTCACTAGTAATACTTATATGAGGCATTTATACCTTATAGATATTACACTTTATAAACTTGGGAATATTGAAAGCAATGAAATCAATACTTTATTTGTATAACTTATCTGCTTGATGTTGAAAAATGTTGTGAAGAAAGCACCCTTATAATTCTAATATTATTACTATGAGTACTACTGAAGTACCAAGATTGTCAAACACCAAGTTGCAATGGATACCTATGTCAGCTGTAGGAGAGGATTATATTAAGGGTAAGTTTAAGTGATGGAAATGGATGAGGAACTCTGAAAAAGTCAAGCAAAGGGACTGCATATAATATGCAGTCTCTCCTTGAATGCTCTTGGGCAAAATGCTTCTGTGGAGAAACATGCTGCCTTAGCACTGAGCACAAATCTGCTATTATAAGGACCAGTCTAGATTCAACAGGGAATAATGAATTCATTACTTTATTCAGGATTAACATTGTAAATTACAAGCAATTTTAGGGATGCCAAATCAGGGTTCTATGTAAAACCCTACCTATTTTGGCCAGAGGGTTCTTCAAAGGGTTCTTCAAATCGAGGGTTCCTATTCCCGAAACGAGGGTTCTACTTAGAACCCTCAAAAAAGGGTTCTAAGTAGAACCCTTAGGGGTTCTGCCATGTCGACAAGCTGAAGAACCCTTAAGGGTTCTTGTTAGAACCCTTTCTTCTTAGAGTGTTGGATGAGATTGTTGGGCTGCTGGTGCACTGTTTGGTAGATAATCCCGACGCAATTCACAAACAGTGCATCAGCAGGCCTGATATAATGTTCACGGTGATTCTGTTTAATATTGTTCATAAACCTTAAAGTTCTGTTTTTGTTTTAAAATATTTTATTTCGATATGTTTTGTTTTGAACAAAATAGTCGGTGTTAGAAATGGCACCACATGGGTCAGATTTTCAGAAAATGTACAATTTGCAGCTGTACACATTTAGTAAATTCTGCTAAATAAGGCTGCGTTTTGGTCAATACTAGGTAAATTCGAGTACCGTATATATTCAGCATTGCATTGATTCTAGTAATCTGTTTGGTTAGGTTGAACTGTATTTTGAACTTTATTTATGTCTAAAATCTGACTTATTTGAGAAGATTGGTGAATGTGAATTGTACATTTTCTGAAAATCTGACCCACATACAAGTTTTCTAATTAAATCTCTACTTTTAAATGCGCTTAGTAACTAATTACATGGGGGTAATCATAGTGAAGACTAATTCAAATGGTATTTTGTTTTATTCTAAATGTTGTCGGTGTTGCAACTGGATTAATTGAAAAATGAAATCAAGAAGAAAAAATATAACAGATGGTTAGATTTCGTATTCAGTTGCCTCGATAGCTCAGTTGGGAGAGCGTTAGACTGAAGATCTAAAGGTCCCCGGTTCAATCCCGGGTCTGGGCAGGCTTTTTCTAGATTATTTCCTAAGCACTCAGTGAAACACTAGCGCCAAGGCAAGAGCAATTTTAATTTGGGACCTTAGAACTATCGCCTATGGAAAAGTGTGGATCCTTGTCAGCATTGAGTCCCCAAAGAAGAAACTAACGTTAATCGGTTGTAACGAGAGGTGATCAAGAGATGTTAGAGAGATTTAGCAATCACAACGCACCAACACAACACTAACGCATCCATTAACTATTGGTACATTATTACCGTTGTGGGGATATCTCGAGAGGCCTGCAATGCAGATGCCCTTGGCCTAGCGCCTCTCAAGATATCCCCACAGCAGTAGTAATGTACAAATAGCACACCCTCGGCACCTACGACCCCAACTGCAGTTACCAGCATTCAAAATGGCGGAAGGTGGGTTCCCATTAGAATAAACAATGTTGGTTTTTAACTAACTAAAGCCGTTTTCAGTAGCTGTCATGTTTTGTGCATCATGGGAAGGATTCTATCGAAGTTCGACATGCAGATATTTGGCAACATGTTTATCCAAAATTGCAAGAATGTTGTTAGCAATATCGTAGCTTGTGTAAATGATCTATGAAACACAAATGCATCATGGGAAAGATGGAGGCTTGTGTTATGGAAAAAATGTATAACACATGGATATTGACATTGGAGTACAGATACATATCCAATGCTATAAATGACATGTTTTCTATACATTTTACACTGTACCATTAGTCCCATAACTCCATGCGAATCAAGATTCAAAACGGCGGTTATGCAAGTCCCCTATTGGGCAACCCGTCTTTCAGAAGAAAGCAGTTAGTAAGGAAAACTAATGCCCAGACCCGGGATTGAACCGGGGACCTTTAGATCTTCAGTCTAACGCTCTCCCAACTGAGCTATCGAGGCAGAATGTAACAATAACCTACTTTTTTCCTATTGGAGTAGCCTGTATAATTATAACGATGCCCTTTTTGCTTTGTATTGGACGTCATGTTATAAGCCTACGAAAATATTCTCAAGCTTTGAGGTATACACCAAAACTGTCACAAATGTCACTTCCAGGGAGGGGCAGGTGCCAGCTAAGCCTAGGCGCCTTTGCGAATGTAATTTAGGCCTAGATATATTTAGGCCGTTTTTCTTGGCACACGGTGAAACATAATTATGGATATTTTGTTTTTCAAATTGCCAGCCTTCCCCGACCCCTCAGTCACCCAGTGCAAACCCGCCCACCGTCCTGTCCTGGCCGTGTAGCGAGACAGCTCTACATGGCCAACCAAGTATAGGATGAAAAAAAAAGCTGACGGGCCCAGGCGAGGTCCGAGCCCCGAACCTTCTGGTTGGGAGTCCAGTGTTCTAGCCGTTCTAGCTGGTGCTGCCATCTTTTGCACTAAAACAAAAAAATCTGTAAAATAAAAAATAAGATTTATCAAAATAATATAAAGTTCCTTCTGTAGGAATAAGAATTCACATTGTCTGTGTAGCAAATCCTTCCCTAAAAGTTCCTCCTTACCAGCTACTTAGCAAGGAACAGTAGCTAAGAATGGAAAATCTTGTTATGCAACCTTCAAATATCAATAGTGTTATCCATGCCAACCTTAATAACTCTCCATAATATATCAACCTATATTTTCATTAAGAACTTGACCAATTAGAAATAATCCAACTCATTAGGGTGACATCAAAATAGGGTTATAGTCGCATCCAGCTGAGTTACAAGTACATGGCAAGGAAGTCACATCCAGTCAAGATCGATGGAAGGGAGAGATATCTCTTATTTTTATTTTCATTTGGCGGAGACATCAATTGCATCACATAACTTAATGGTAAGGAATACAGAACTGTATTGTAAGAACTGTATTTGTAATAATTGAATTTCCAATATGCCTCAATAACCTAATAATGTTCATGACAGGTTTATAATTATGTCGAATCAGAAGCATGTATACATACAAATCTCAAAATTCAGATTTTTGGTCATTTTTATTTCGGGTCAAAGCATTGGCTGTGGTACAAGTCATCCTTGGTTGCCTGGTTGAGTAAGTTGGACTGTAGTACCCTTCAGTTGCTTCTCTTCTGTTCATCCTTCTTCTACTGCTTCTTTTGAGTTATATATAGAATCTGTCTATTTCTGCTCCTGTCAGTGGGCAACCAAGGAGTGCCACAACCACCAACTGTTATTCCTATCTACACTATCACATTCTGAAACATTAAAGGTAAAGATATTATACACTTAATTCAAACTCTGAACATCAGTTTACAGCAGATTCTTGAAGAATTTACAACTTACTTGCATGTTCCATACCGGACATTCCTATGTTTTTAAAATTTCCACTGTGCATTCCTAAAAAATCTGACCAATATTCAAAAAGACTTGGTTGATGCTGCGGTGAGTTGGAGGGCCAAATCTTTACAGACTTATGTATAAAACCTTTCAGGCTTTCCAGCTAAAATTATAGTGGTGTCCATTTTCACTATTTTACTATTTTTTAAGGAGTTCCTCTATCAATATACTTATCAATATACAATGCTTTTTTTCTCAAGGATAGCTCCACAAAGATCTACAGTCTGACTTTGACTAAACATTCAAGCACTATATAGTGTACATACTGTTACACTAAACACTCATGCACTATATAGTATACATACTGTTATACTAAACATTCAAGCACTATAGTCTACATATTGTTGTACACGCTTACGTACAACATTTGTGCATCTGTAACATCAACATCTGTAACATCAACATCCGTAACAATTACATGCTTCTACAACTCTTTAACAAAAATACATAGAACAATACATGATTACCTTAATGATACGCAATGGCACCCTTGCCGAGATAACTAATGACCTCATTACGATTGATACCGTGAATAGCTAGAGAACCATGTATATATCAATACTATACATAACTTACCTAATTCATTCAGAAGCCTAATGTCCACCATGTCCGAAACCATGACCACCATGTCCACCATGACCAGCGAATCCATGACCACCATGTCTGCCATGACCTCCATGTCCAGCTTGACCTCCATATCCAGAATGACCTCCATGTCCGGCCTGACCTCCATATCCAGAATGGCCAGCAGCTTGACCACTTCTGTAGCTGTGACTGTAGCCATCAGCATGACCTTCCTTGTGTCCTGCAGCAAAGCCAGCCTGGCCAGCATGTCCACCATATCCAGCAAATCCATGACCACCATGACCGGCATGACCACCATGTCCGGCAAATCCATGTCCTCCATGTCCTGCATGACCTCCATGTCCTGAATGACCTCCATGTCCTGAATGACCTCCATGACCTGCAAGTCCATGTCCTCCATGACCTCCAAATCCATGTCCAAGTCCATGACCTGCGAGTCCATGACCTCCAAAACTATGTCCATCATGACCACCATGTCCAAAACCATGGCCAAGACCATGTCCACCAAATCCATGACCATCATGACCTCCATGACCTAGACCATAACCTCCAAAGCCATGACCTCCATGACCTCCATGACCTCCATGACCTCCATGACCTCCATGACCTAGACCTTGACCTCCAAATCCATGTCCTCCATGTCCTCCATGTCCTCCATGGCCAAGTCCATGACCAGCAAAACCATGACCTCCACAATGTCCACCTACAGATGATAGGGAAATTGGTAAAAATACAACATCACATCATTGTCTGTTGTGAGTTGACAGTTATCAGATTATCTTGTGAATTTGCAGATTACAGATTACAAAATTTCTATAAGCAACAATTACATGCTTCTACAACTCTTTAACAAAAATACACAGAACAATACATGATTACCTTAATGATAAGCAATGGCACCCTTGCCGAGGTAACTAATGATAATGCTTCTGTATGATAGCTCATGATAAAATATAGGCTAATGGTCATCTTACCTACGCAGTTGTGGGGAAGCTCTGTCTTAGCAACAGCTTTAGCTTGGCAAAGGGCTGCAAGTGGGAAAATGAATAAACAATTAAAAATGTGAAAATGATGATGAAATTATGATTATTAAATAGTTTAAGATTGATCTAGACAGGTAATGTGAGATGCCTAAAGAGTTTTGCTGTCCGACAAAGTTAAATAAAAAGTGCCATATATATTTTTACCTGTCCCTAAAACATGTTACTCACAGCCTTGAATAGTCCAGGAGCTATCACAACCTTAGGCAGCAAATAAACAAATTAATAAACATTTCAGCCAAGCTGCTTTGCCTCAGGATCATAGGCCAAACAGTGCACCAGCAGCCCCTCCATGTTTACCATTGATCCTTTAATAATCCCAAGTCAATGGATTATTAGAGGAATAAATTTTGTTAATATTCAGGACCTGTTCTTGGATCAGTTTCCATGTACAAGAAATGGGATTGAATACTAACATTAAAGCCTGAGTCAGATGGTTAGAATTTACAAAGGGTAATCTTGTAGATGGCAGTTTACTTATTCCACAATTGATTCCACAACATAAATTCCAATATATTAGATACTTTATTTATGACCCTTCAAACGATAAAATCTTACTAGATTCCTCTCCTCCCCATCTTTGTGAAAATATCATGAATATTATATGTTGTTGTTGGTACTTTTATTGCCAAACGAGGGTGGAACAAATCTCCCAATTAGTCGGAGGATTTCAAGCCCGAATGTTTCTTAGGAATGTTTAACAGGAAGTAAGAGCAAGAATCGACCACCGAGTTGATGCCCCATGTGACTTGTCACAAGTGAGTCAAATCAAATGAATTTTGAGATTATATTATACTTGAAAAGATGAGATTTAGTGGATTCCAACGAAGATAGCATTTAGGAAATTTAGGATAAAGGTGTTTCTATACTTTATGTTTGATGCTTGAAGAAATTAATAGGATGACCTTAGGATGACCTCAGAAACACAACAATATATTTCATACATTGTGTGCCTCACAGTGGTAGATACTCATAAAAGGAGAACATTCTAACATAGAGATCTTGTGTATAAATTGCCCATAAGAGCCATCCATCCCCCATATGGTAAACCCACATGGGATACATTGATGAATTTGAGAGAATTGACTAGCAATGACTTGGACAGAATTTATAACGGATTCTTAGCTTTTCCATGCACCAACACAGCTTCAAAGCCAATGTATAGCTACCTTCATCCTGCCCCAACTCTCCTTCTTTATATTATATTATATTGGTAGAGGCTTGATAAGAAATCATTTGCGAAACCACAAACCTTCCCAAATATCTATACCTTCCTGAATAACTTCTTCTACATTCCTCGCTTTGTAGTATTGTCCTTCTCTTATAGGATAGGATATTGAGTGAGTGAGTGAGTTGCTTTCCGCCCTTATCAACACATTGAAGGTAATATCAAGGGCGGGATAGCTGAGAGGGAGGCAGTTCATGCTCATACCCAGGAAATAGAGATAGAGAAGAAGGCGGAGACAGAGACAGAGAAAAAGAGAATGCGAGACCGAAACTGAAAGTGAACTCACCAACAAAGCCCACAAGGGCCACACACAGGAGGCTCTTCATACTGGAGGAGTGTAGTGGTAGCTATGTCTGTTCTGCTGGAGGAGGAGGTGGTAGATGATGGCTAGGTGGTGAGCTCCCAGGCCTTATATAGTACACCACCAGATGCTAGTGTTTGCCTCCCTGCCCGCCAGGTATGCATTGGCTCCATGGGTCAGAGAGGCAGGTGCACACAAAGGGAGGACAGTGTAGAGAAATGTTTGTGGTCTTTTATTATTGGAGGTGTATTATAGTTTGTAGTTCTTGTTGTGCTGGTTCTGTACATGGAGAGGTGTGTTTCAGAGGTCCTCACTACATGGTTCACTACAAGGCTCATTGGCCTATTAATTTGTTTCGAACCTGAAAAAGTAAAAGTAGCCAGAGGGGAGGGGGTTTAAGTTGCATCTATAAAATTTAAATTTCTAGTTTTGGAAGATCCACACTGCATGAGCTATGTCCTGTTCCTATATGTTCATGAATAGGAATATAAATTTGCTATGTATATCATTTGTAGTTGTATCATCAATGTACAAATTTGTGGTTGTGCATTTTTAAATGTACAGAATATATCATATTGTGGTAATAACTTCTACTGTGAATACTGTATAATAACGACACTTTATTCATATAATTAGTTGAATGAACATTTTTGGACATTTTTTTAAGTGTAAAGACTTTCATATATACCTTTTATACTTTCAGTTATAAGGTTCTTTTTAAATATTTACTATTATAGTGATGAATACGTCAGAATATCAGCACTTCAGACATATGGTTAAGGGCGTCAGAAAATGTCCAGTCAACAGTTCTACATCCTATTAAACCAACGAGTATTTTTATTTTAAACAATTTTATTTCGCAGATATACAGATACATATAAAGATGTTCGTTGGTTAAACTAGGCTGAAAACCTATATATTATTTTGCCTCGTGTATTCTTTTACTTTCACAGATAGAGATGTATTGTTGTGTATCAACCAAATACGGTGGTTATGACAAACATACCTGGGGGAAATTATAGGATTTTTTCTTAATATATCAAATATCATTCTGAAGAAGCAAGCTTGTATATCCATTTAAAAATGTTTTTAAACATGATTTTCTTAATTTTTATGTGTTGTGAAGACCTGGAAAACTTGTATTTTCAAACGCTGTAACCGTGTTTAGCAGTCACAACTAAAGATCCATTCCATTCAATCATAAATTCAGTCTAAATCTCAACATTTTCCTGCATAAATCTTTACTGCCTATAATTATTGGCGCACTGGAAATATCGACACTGCACGTAATTCATGCTAAACTTAGTTTAGATTTGGAAGATTTATTTTTAGAACCAGCCCCTGGCGGAAGATCATGAACATCACCTGTCACTAGGCCCTGCGAGTCTTGTAAATCCTTTCGTCACAATTGGCTGTATATAAATATGTTAAATAAATAATAAAAATGTGTTAAGTTAGGTTTTATCTTTCATCACCGCCAATAAAGAATTACATAGACAACAGGTTGGTTGTTTTTCAATTTGTTTTCTTCAATTAGGTTCAGTAGATATAAGTTAAGTTGGCTTAAGGTTGAGACAATACACACACCTATACATATTTATGGGGTTCTATGGTATATGACCTTAGGCCAAAAAAAAAGGCGTGTTTCCGATTTATCTGGCCGAAAACTAGGTAGTTGGGTAACCAGGAACTGAAAACAAGGGATATGTGCTTTTTGACAGTTCCGGTGTAACAGTTCTAAATTACCCCCCGATCTAATGTACCCCCCCGGTAATTTAGACCTCAGGTTTAAATGACCCCCTCTAGGTTCAAATTACCCCCCTTTGTTTCTATGATAATCTTGAATTTTGTAAATTCTATTGATTCCATTACTTGCCTCAAATTAAGATTATGCTACAACCCCACATTTAAAATTGAATTGGACTATTGTAGATTGGAATTTACGATTTTTGCTCTATGTAATGCCTATATAAGTAGAATTGTCACTATTATAATATTATGTCAATAATTTAATATCTAATAAAATGCTACAGGATGTGATGAGAACAGCACTCTGTGTAATTCATATCCTGAATTAAATATTTTTCTCAGATCACAATAATTCATTACTAAAATCTATTCAGTTCTGACTATTAGGTATATATATAATATATGTACTATTACTTTTATTGTCATAATTTAAAGAATTAATGTTTCGATTAGTACTTGGTTATATTCAAATAGTTGGGGTATATTAGACCTAGGTTTAGTTTCCCCCTTTGGGGTACTTTGAACCTGGTGGGGGTACATTTGACCTAGGTCTTTTTTACCCCCGGGGTACATTAAAACTGGAGGGGGGTATATCCAACCTAGGTCTAAAGTACCCCGGGGTACACAACCTAGGTCTAAAGTACCCCGGGGGTACATTGGACCTAGGTCAAATGTACCCCCAGTACATTAGACCTAGGTTAGTTATACCGGGGGGTACATCTGATGGGGGATACATTAGAACTGCTACACCTGGTTGCTTTTATTAGCTTTTTTTGTCAAGAAATCCCCGAAAAAGTAAGGTATGGTAGAAAAAAACCATGTATGATCAAACAAATTGTTAGGTAGGGGAAGGTTTTTCTAGGTAGGAGGGGGTGGGGGCTGTTAAATCGGAAACACACCTATTTTTTGTGGCCTTACTACGGACTAGTGGGAGGTGTCAAACAAAGACATATTGGCGTGATTTGTATATATCTCTTTCCTACCTGAGGTTTGGGGTGTGGGAGGGATATTGCACCGTGTCGATTTCCTTAAGCGTAATAGGGTATTTGCACAGCCGCCATTTTGAATCTTGATTTGCATGGAATTATGGGACTAATGTCACAGTAAACAATGAAGAGTATGGCCACGTTCCATATTATATAACTGTTGAATATCGGAAATAAAACTTATATATTATTGGCTCTATCGATTACTGAACAGAAAAGGGTCATATATATACCAACAGGGTGCGGGTGCGGGTGGGGGTTGGGGGAGTAATAATTAAATAGATATTAACTATCTTGCTTTGAACCAGGAAGAAATCTATTCAGCCCAGAAGTAAATGGGAACTTTTCCTAGTATATGTAGAGGGGAACACTTGCAGGTTCTATGTAGTTGTGTGTATGTTTAAACAGTCTGACAATTACTAGGCATCGTTTTCTGGTAGGCCTACACCTGTGCTATAAATATTGTCAAAATTACCTGATTAATCTTTTCATTTCTCGACTGTAGCCCACATCAGAGGGCACTTTTATTCAACTTGGTCATTCAGGTTGATTTATTTTCAAATATTTTTATTTGAGTGTGTTACATTTTCCCGCCAAAATAAATGATCAACTTTAAAGAAGTAATACTTTATTGTTATTGATTGAAGGCAAAGTGTGGCCCTTGGAAACAGTACAGCCCCTGTAGCATAATAAAACATCATTGCATTTCTATTTCAGGTTCGTATAACCAAGTCAAGTGGTAACACAACGTCTGCCTTTATCATATGGGTCAGATTTTCTGAAAATGCACAATCTACAGTTCTACATATCTATCAAATTCAGCTAAATTAGAGTCATAAATGGTAAATACTGAGTATATCTGACTGTATTCTGTGTTGTATTCGTTCAATAAGTCTGTCTGCTTATGTTGAACTGTATTTTGAACCTGATTTTCGTCTTAGATTTGGGTTATTTGAGAGGATTGGTGAAGGCCAATTGTACATTTTGTGGAGACTTGACCCATATACCTTGGCGTCTTCTCGATCTCCTTAGAATACTACAGATCTATATACAATATAAGTATATCAGCATAGCTCTGGATTATATCACAGATCTATTCATGGTTCTGGGTCATGTTGTCAAAAAGTGTGCATGCTGTAGCGCAACACATTATGTAAGTTCTGCTAAATTGGACTGAGAGATAATAAATACTACATATCTGAGTATGACCGGTATTGCTTTATATTAAAATATATTTGTTTGGTTATGATGAACTTTATTGTTCTCTTAAATATGGTTTATTGGAGAGAATTGGTATAGATGAAATGTACATCTTCAGGCCACTTCACCCATACAAAATAAGTATATCGGCGTAGTATTATATATATCTTAAATTTATTCATGTTTATATAGAATGTCTGAAGGTTAAGATGACATATTAGATGTTATCATGCTCTATGGGTGTAATATAGGTAAGACTACTTCTAAAGTTCACAGCATGGTATTCAGTATGCTGATGGTACACTTGGATAAATCTAATCAAGGGTTGTTTTACATAGTAAACGCTAGTCACATCTATAATGTCCCTGCCAAAATCTGATTCTGAAGCATATCTTTGGAACCCCTAAACAGGGATCTTATCCAAGTAATCAAAAGTACAAAGATAGTATATGGGTTAGATCTTCAAATATGTACAATCGGCAGATTTAAATTTGGGTTAAGAGGATTGATGAAGACGAATTGTATATTTTCTGGTGAATTCACCCATAGCCACAATATTAGGAGAGCACTGCATATCATTACCTAAACTTCTATTTAAGTAATAGTTTTCAGATCTTTGTCTTATATCTTGAGATAGTGGACCCCCCACTATTCATTTATTACAAACAAAATAGTTGTTTTATTATACTACATAATGAGTACATATAGAAATACCAATAAATAACCAGTAAAAGGACAGGTGATGATGTTAAGATATGGTCCTGTTATTAAGGATGCTATAATTGAAGAAACTCAGAGACCCTTGCTTGAATTTTGAGAAACTGTGTCGGAAAAGGAGAAAAGGGTTATGTTAAGATGTGATTCTGTTATAAGGATGTTATTGTAAAGGTATGGCCCTATCTTCAATGACTTGACTATAACTTAATTATTTTAACTTATTTTAACTTATCAACCAACCAACCATTGTTTGATTACACTTTGTTATTGTACCCTAACTTTTACCTCATATTCTAGTTAGTACTACTCACTGTTAGGTAGTTATTATATCATATTATTCAACTAAGCCTACCGTTAAAGAAACAGCTAAACATAGACAGGTAGAAAATAGCCCTTGGATATCAAATTAAATAGCCATGAAATTTATATCGGAGTATTTTATCATAAATCAGTTTTGGCAATAACCAACCACCAGGAACCCACTGGAAGACTTGGAACCTAGGTTTCAAAACTGGGCCTTCCGTTTTGTAGTCATCATCTATGCAAATAAAATTGAATTGAATTGAATTGAATTTTATTTCAGACACGCCACCTACCGATATAGAGTCAAGACCCGTATACAGACAAGACCCAGATACACATAATATGATCATCTTGAGATACGTAATCAAACTGTTTAATGATCATAGCATCGTACAGAGGCTCACTAGAATGTGTGAGGAATAGAAGAAGCCGTTGCCCTGTTATGTCCCGAGCATAGCTTGACTGAATAGACTTGCACAGCAGGCTAGTTAAGCATAATTAGCAATTTTAGTAACATAATAATAATAATAAATGGGTGATGATTTATAATTAATATAAATATAAAGAGGTTACACAATGCTACATAATGCCCCATAACAGCAACAGGCACCAATAAACGAAAATAAAATTGTTGTCTCAACCCATCAATACATGTATACATTGAGCATGTCTTACCCATGATATTGCATTCTGCATTAAAAAATTGCATGCAGCTAAAAGGCTCCATGAAATTAGTTAGGATATATATCTTGTTGCAAAGATTCATTCATTTGCACCAATCTTAGTAAAGCAAGTATTGGTATAGACATGCAGTCAAATACAACAAGAAAAAATATTGTTAACTTACATTTGGTACCAACAAAAGTTGTATCTGATATATAGTCTGTATGATACACTCTTTATTTAAACAAAGGGAAGAAGACATTTACAAACAGAAAAAGAGAAAATGATATATAAAATACTCAATACTTTCTTAATTAATATTAAATGATCTAGTATAGAAGACTGAAATAGAGTGGAGCTGTGAATCTGACATAGCAGAGACTACCCCTGACTGCTTAAATAGAGCTATTATATAATTATGTTAAACAGAAAGCATAACAAAACTCAAAATTCAAATTTTTGGTCATTTTTATTTCAGGTCAAAGCAATTAGTCATCCTTGGTTGCCTGGTCGAGTAAGTTGGACTGTAGTGTCATTCAGTTGCTTCTCTTCTCTCATTCTTCCCCTACTGCTCCTCTTGATTTATATGAAATGTCTCTGTTTCTGCTCCTGTCAGTGGGCAATGAAGGAGTGCCACAACCATGCACTGTTATTCCTATCTACACTATCACATTCTGAAACATTAAAGGTAAAGATATGATACACTTAATTCAAACTCTGTGCCCTTTCCAGCTAAAACCATAGAGGTGTTTATGGTTAATTTGAACCATTACAGTCCAGTAATGAACTTGTGGTTGAGGAGGAGGTAGAGAAAAAGAAAGGAGGAAGTAGTTAACCCATTCGAGGCATGCGGGAAAACTGCGTCATCTGTTGAGAGCGCACGTCAGCAATATGCATCACTATGGGAGCGCCACTACAATGTAGCATATTCTCTGACGTCACAGGCAGACCGGGCGAGGAGTTACGCACATTAATGGTCCATTAACAACATATACTCATCAATTCTCATTGGACATTACAAAGCTAATATTATTAAGACATAGGGAGAAAAAAAACAGGATTAACTATTATTAATTAATTGTCATGGGAAGGAATGGTATATAAAGTACTTCTTAATAATATATCAAGTTGTATAAAGGGGATAAATTTAATTTTTCAAGGCATTTTCTTTGTGTATGATCAGTCATCTTTTCTTGGAAAATGCATCGGCGCAACCCGCCGTAGGCGCCATTATCGAATGTCGTCTGGTGCCGCAATAGTCCCACAATTATATTTATTGAATGGGTTGAGTAATATCCAATGGCAATGATTTTAATTTTACGAAATGGAAGAGATGTCATATAGAAATAAGTTTTTAAAAGAACAGTAATGAAGAACTATTTATTTTTCAAAATAAAATGCATTTTCCCCAAACCATACTTTATAATGCATTAATGCAATCCACGCCCTATGGATGGTAATGCATTAATGCAAGCCACGCCCTATGGACGGTAATGCATTAATGCAAGCCACGCCCCATCATGGGAATGCATTTAAGCATTCATAAAGGATTAAGGAGGTAGAGAAAGATAAAGAGGCAGTCATTGAAGAGGTATTTTTGCAATTCCCTATTTTCTTAAGGAAATCCTCAATCAATACTATATACTATCAAGTCTGCTTCTTTCTCAAGGATAGCTCCACACAGATTACAGACAGATTTTGATGAAATATTCAAGCACAGTATAGTCTACATAATATAAATGATTTCATGATTGACCTAATTTATTCAGAAGCCTTATGTCCACCATGGGCAAAAACCATTATTACATCATTAGTAACTCTACTGTATCGATACTGCTTTACTTTATTACCATTGATACCGTGAATAGCTAGAGAAGCATGTATAAATCAATACTATACATAACTTACCTAATTCATTCAGAAGCCTAATGTCCACCATGTCCGAAACCATGACCACCATGTCCGCCATGACCAGCGAATCCATGACCACCATGTCCGCCATGACCTCCATGTCCAGCTTGACCTCCATATCCAGAATTACCTCCATATCCACCATGACCTGCAGCTTGACCACTGCTGTAGCTGTGACTGTAGCCATCAGCATGACCTTCCTTGTGTCCTGCAGCAAAGCCAGCCTGGCCACCATGTCCACCATATCCAGCAAATCCATGACCACCATGACCGGCATGACCACCATGTCCGGCAAATCCATGTCCTCCATGTCCTGCATGACCTCCATGTCCTGAATGACCTCCATGTCCTGAATGACCTCCATGTCCTGCAAGTCCATGTCCTCCATGACCTCCAAAACTATGTCCATCATGACCACCATGTCCGAAACCATGGCCAAGACCATGACCTCCAAATCCATGACCATCATGACCACCATGACCTAGACCATGGCCTCCAAATCCATGACCATCATGTCCTCCATGACCTCCGAATCCATGACCTAGACCATAACCCCCATGACCTAGACCTCCATGACCTAGACCATGACCTCCAAATCCATGTCCTCCATGGCCAAGTCCATGACCAGCAAAACCATGTCCTCCACAATGTCCACCTACACATGTCATTAATGATATTGGTAAAACTACAGCATCACATCTTAGTCTGTTGAGGATTTATATTGTCACTTGTTGTCATGATAACAAGACCTTGTTATCATTACTGTTATCAGATTAGCTTGCAAATTTGAAATGGCTACATATTATAATATTTCTATGAGCAATGCTTTTACAAGCCTTTAACTAAATGATTATGATTATAATGACCAACAATACACAAAATAATACATGCCAGGACATCTAATGATAATGCTTCTGTATGATAGCTCATGATAAAATATAATGATCATCTTACCAACGCAGTTGTGGGGTAGCTCTGTCTTAGCAATAGCTTTAGCTTGGCAAAGGGCTGCAAGTGGGAGAAGGATAATGAATAAACAACTAAACATGTACAAAAGATGTTAAAAATTGTCTTAATATCACATAGTTCAAGGGTTATCTATGTGTAGGCTATGAGCGGCCTAAAGATTTTTGCTTTCTGAAGAAGTTAAGTAAACATTGCCATGATACATGTTTATCTTTGTCCCTAAAACTTTATATTCAAGGCCTATCCATGGATCAGTTTCCAAGTATAGAATAAGATTATTGGGAATTGAATACTAAAATGAAAGCCTGAGTCAAATGGTCACAATTTACCAACAGTTTTTGCAGACTTTCCTGCCAATTTGCAATTAAACTATTCCACAAATGATTCCACAACTAGACTTCCAATACTCCATTCATGCAGGGACACACAGATGATTTAGAGAATCTAAAACAGGTTCTTAGCTTTTTAATGCACCTCCATGGCTCCAAAGCCAATGTATAGCTACCTTCATCCTCCCCCATCTCTCCTCTTACTATTATATTTCAAAATGAAAATGATAGACTCAACAACAAGGCTTACTAGGACTGATTTGAAAAACATTCTCTAAAGGTTCTCTAACATATTCTTCAGTACCTTCCTTCTCTATGATATTGAAACCAAAACCAAAATTGAAAGTGAACTCACCAACAAAGCCCACAAGGGCCACACACAGGAGGCTCTTCATACTGGAGGAGTGTAGTGGTAGCTACGTCTGCTCTGCTGGAGTAGGAGGCAGTAGATGATGGCTAGGTAGAGAGTTCCCAGGCCTTATATAGTACACCACCAGATGCCAGTGTTTGCCTCCCTGCCCGCCAGGTATGTGGTGGCTCCATGGGTCAGAGAGGCAGGTGCACACATAGGGAGGATAGTGTAGAGAAATGTTTGTGTTCTTTTATTATTGGAGGTGCATTATAATTTGTAGTTCTTGTTGTGCTGGTTCTGTACATGGAGAGGTGTGGCGAGGTTCTCCTTATATGGTTCACTGTCCTATTGATTTGGTTAGAACCTGAATTTTAAAAAAAGTGAAAGTCTACATAACTACAAAATTATGATTTCTAGTTTTGGAAGATCTACACTGCATGGGCAATCTCCTGTTCCTATTTGATTTGATTTTAAACGTTTTTCCATTTCTTTTGAACAGGTACATCTCCTGGTTTTCACCATGTTTTCATTCATAGCCTGATTACAATTACCTTCAATTATAATTATATTACTATACATTCAGTGGTATTTACATTAGATTCTTGTTTTTTTTTCATATAGTATAAGTATGGGTTTCAATTTCATAATGAATAGTATTTACAGTTCATCTTTAATTATTAGGATACATTATCACACAATTAAAATGCTGTTATAAATGTATGCGTAAATGGTCTCCTATCACTGCTATCACTGTATCCGTTTCATAAAATATTTTTAGATAACAATCATGAACGATATTTGATCAATCTGATCAGTCTTTAGTCATATAATCATGAATAGGAATATAAATCAGCTATATATATAATTTGTAGTTGTATCATTAATGTAAAAATGTGTGTATATCATATCATTAACCTACATTGCAAAGATTTCAGTGTGTCTTCCATTTACCCACCAAAATAAAAGGATCATTTAATAAAATGTAATACTTTATTGTTATTGGTTGAAGGCAGACAGTTGCCATTGGAAACCGTTCAGCCATTATACCTAGCATAATAAAGCATCATTTCATTTCTATTTCAGGTTCTTATAATCAAGTCAAGTGGTGATGCAACTTATATCTTTCCCATATGCCTTGTCATCTTCTCCCTCCCATTAGAATAAAGTAGATATACAATATAAGTATATCAGTTTAGTCTTGGATCATATCTTAGGTTTATTCATGTTTACAGGTCATGTCATCAAAAAGTGTCCAGTCGGCAACTCAACACATTGTGTAAATTCTGCTAAAGGAAAGTGAAGTGAAAGGTAATGAATAGTAGGTGTATCTGAGTATGATTGGTATTGCATGAATTAAAATATCTGTTCAGTTATGTTGAACTTCATTTGAAACTTGATTTTTCTATTAAAGCTACATTCATAGCTATTATGAGAGACAATCTAACCACATTTTCTGCTATTCATCAATATGTTGCTGCTGTTATATGTTTATACAAAAATTTGAAGTATGATTTGTCAAGCGAAAACAGCTGCTGCTGAAAAATAATAAGTGAAATCATCTTAGGAAAGGATTTGGCAGGTCCTCCATATACAAATAAGGACATAGAAGTTGTATGTAAGTAGCAAAAACAACCACATCGAATGCTCCAAAGTTTTGGTCAAATGACTTTTAGAGGGGTTGGAAAAGCATGGAAGAAAATCTAGAAAATATTTTGTTTTTTTTACTTTTTGTGTAAGAAATGGGTTTAAATCTTGTTTATTGGAGAGAATTGGTATAGACAAATTGTACATCTTCAGGCAACTTCACCCATCCAGAATAAGTATATCAGTGTAGTCTTGGATTGTATCTTAGATGTATTCATGTTTATATAGAATGTCTGTAGGTTAAGATGACATATTAGATGTTATGATGCTCTATATATGGGTGTAATATAGGTAAGACTACTTCTAAAGTTCTCAGCATGGTATTAGGTATGCTGATGGTACACTTGGATAAATCTAATCAAGAGTTGTTTTACATAGTAAACGCTAGTCACATCTAAAATATCCCTGCCAAAATCTTATTCTGAAGAAAACCGCTGCACTCCCTAAACAGGGATCTTATCCACCTAATCAAGAGTCCCAAGATAGTGTATCCACAATTTGAGGAGGGTATTGCATGTCAATACCTAAACTTCTATTGAAGTAATAGTTTTCAGATCTTTATCTTATCTCTTGACATAGTAGACCAACATTATTCATTTAATACATGTATACAAAATAGGAGTTGTTTTATTATACTACATAATGAGTTCTTCTGGAAATATTGCATCCGTATTTGACTGCCTGTTGTGAAAGCTATGGTAAGGACAATTGTGTGGGGGAATTCCTACATTTTTCCCCTTACTTCAGTGGATAAGAAGACAACTGCATTGTGTGTATTCATTTGTCCATTTGTCCTACCAGCAGGGAAAAGTAGGAAGGTAGCATGAAGGAATTGTTGCCTTCCCACTGGTAAAGGAATTCACACAACGAGTAGAAATAGCTTATACAGCAGGCACCAGCTGTCAAAAGGACAGGTGGTAACAGGCACCAAAAAACAAAAATAAAATTGTTGTCTTAACCCACCAAGATGTTAAATTGTATACATTCAGCATGTCTTATCCATGATATTGCAACCTGCATTAATAAACAGCATGCAGCTAGAAGGCTACATGGAATTAAGGAAGATTGTCAAGAAGATTCATTCATTTCCAACAATCTCAAAGAAATTAGAGGTATTGACATGCAGTCAAATGCAATAAGAAAATTGTGAATAAAGTGTCCCATATCCAAAAAGCTTTCCTGGAATATTTTCAAATTTATATTTTGTTCCAAAAAAAGTTGTATCTGATATACAGTCTGCATGATACTCTCTTTGTTTAAACAAAGGGAAGAAGAAATCTAAAAACAAAAAAAGAGAAAATAATACATAAAATGATCAATAATTTCTCAATTAATATTTAACACTTATTAGACAAGTTGACGCATGGCGCATAAGTAAAGAACAAGATTGTAGATCGAGTTCTTTACTTACGCGTCCATGCGGAAAACAAGTCCTATAAGTTGATTATTATACATGCCTAATTTTGCATGTAAAATGAGCTTAATTAAAAAGATAATACTATAATTTACCATATCTGGTTTTCTTACAAGAGGAATATACTAGAAACAGGTGAAACGATCAAGGAAGAAAGCACTCGCTCAGGCAAACTTGCATCGTCAAACTTGCGTCGTTAATCTTGCGTCAGCAAACATGCATCAGCATGACAATGCGCCGGTAATGTACTAGTCCATTGATGTGTTACAAGTAATGAATGGCCTTACAAGTAATGTCGGGGCCTTGGTAGTGAATGTATGTATGATAATAATCAATATAGCTTAGAAGACTAAAATAGATCTGTGAGACTGCCCCTTGCTGCTAATATAGAGCTATTATGTTGAATCAGAAGCATAAAAGAACTCAAAATTCAGATTTTTGGTCATTTTTATTTCAGGTCAAAGCAATTAGAATGAGCCTCGGCACAAATCATCCTTGGTTGCCTGGTTGAGTAAGTTGGACTGTAGTACCCTTCAGTTGCTTCTCTTCTGTTCATCCTTCTTCTACTGCTTCTCTTGATTTATGTATAGAATCTGTCTATTTCTGCTCCTGTCAGTGGGCAACCAAGGAGTGCCACAACCACGTACTGTTATTCCTATCTACACTATCACATTCTGAAACATCAAATGTAAAGATGTCATACGCTTAATTCAAACTCTGTGCTCTTTCCAGCTAAAGCCATAGAGGTAATTTGAACCATTACAGTCCAGTAATGAACTTGGTAATGAAAGGGGAGGATGAGAAGGTAGATAAAGGGAAGGAGAAGGACATAGTTGGGGAGCTAGAGAAAGGGAAGGAGGAAATCATTGAATAGGTATTTTTGCAATTTGCTATTTTCTTAAGGAGATCCTCAATCAATAATATACTATCAGGTCTGGTTCTTTCTCACAAATAGCTCCACACAGATTACAGCCAGATTTTGACTAAATATTCAAGCACAATAAAGTCTACATACTATACATGATTTACCTAATTCATTCATAAGCCTAATGTCCACCATGTCCGAAACCATGACCACCATGTCCACCATGACCTGCGAATCCATGTCCACCATGTCCGGCATGACCTCCATGTCCGGCATGACCTCCATGTCCAGAATGACCTCCATGTCCACCATGACCTCCATGTCCACCATGACCTGCAGCTTGACCACTGCTGTAGCTGTAACTGTAGCCATCAGAATGACCTTCCTTGTGTCCTTCAGCAAAGCCAGCCTGGCCACCATGTGCACCATGTCCAGCAAATCCATGACCACCATGACCGGCATGACCACCATGACCAGCGAATCCATGTCCTCCATGTCCTGCATGACCTCCATGTCCTGAATGACCTCCATGACCTGCAAGTCCATGTCCTCCAAATCCATGTCCAAGTCCATGACCAGCGAGTCCATGACCTCCAAAACTATGTCCATCATGACCACCATGTCCGAAACCATGGCCAAGACCATGTCCACCAAATCCATGACCATCATGACCACCATGACCTAGACCATGACCTCCAAATCCATGACCATCATGTCCTCCATGACCTCCGAATCCATGTCCTAGACCATGACCTCCATGACCTAGACCATGACCTCCAAATCCATGTCCTCCATGGCCAAGTCCATGACCAGCGAAACCATGTCCTCCACAATGTCCACCTACATATGACATTAAGGGGAAATTGGTAAAACTACAGCATCACATCATAGTCTGTTGAGAATTTACATTGATTGTTACTTGTCATTATGATAACAAGACCTTGTTATCATTACTGTTATCAGATTAGCTTGTAAATTTGAAATGGCTACTTATCATAACATTTCTATGAGCAATGCTTTTACAAGCCTTTAACTAAATGATAATGACTATAATGACCAACAATACACACAATAACAAATGCCAATATATGTAATGATAGTTCATCTGTATGATAGCTCAGGATAAAATATAATGATAATCTTACCAACGCAGTTGTGGGGAAGCTCTGTCTTAGCAATAGCTTTAGCTTGGCAAAGGGCTGCAAGTGGGAAAAGGATAATAAGTAAACAATAAAACATGTACAAAAGATGTTAAAAATTGTCTAAATATCACAAAGTTCAAGGGTGATCTATGTGTAGGCTATGAGCGGCCTAAAGATTTTTGCTTTCTGAAGAAGTTAAGTAAACATTGCCATGATACATGTTTATCTTTGTCCCTGAAACTTTATATTCAAGGTCTATCCATGGTTCAGTTTCCAAGTATAGAATAAGATATATTGGGAATTGAATACTAAAATGAAAGCCTGAGTCAGATGGTCGCAATTTACCAGCAGATTTTGCAGACTTCCCTTCCAAAATGCAATTTACTTATTCCACAAATGATTCCACAACAAGACTTCCAATATTCCATCCATGCAGGGACACACAGATGATTTAGAGAATCTAAAACAGATTCTTAGCTTTTTAATGCACCTCCATGGCTCCAAAGCTAATGTATAGCTACCTTCATCCTCCCCCCTCTCTCTTCTTACTATTATATTTCAAAATGAAAATGATAGACCCAACAACAAGGCTTACTAGGACTGATTTGAAAAACATCTCTAACTTATTCTCCAGTACCTTCCTTCTCAATGATATTAAAACCCAAACCAAAGCTGAAAGTGAACTTACCAACAAAGCCCACAAGGGCCACACACAGGAGGCTCTTCATACTGGAGGAGTGTAGTGGTAGCTACGTCTGTTCTGCTGGAGGAGGAGGTGGTAGATGATGGCTAGGTGGAGAGCTCCCAGGCCTTATATAGTATACCACCAGATGCTAGTGTTTGCCTGCCTGCCCGCCAGGTATGCAGTGGCTCCATGGGTCAGGGAGGCAGGTGCACACATAGGGAGGACAGTGTAGAGAAATGTTTGTGTTCTTTTATTATTGGAGGTGTATTATAATTTGTAATTGTTCTGTAAGTGGAGAGGGGTGGTGAGGGCCTCCCTATTGATTTGGTAAGAACCTGAATTGAAATATCATAAATAGAATATAAATTAGCTATACATATATTTTTTAGTTGTATCATCAATGTACAAATTTATGTTTGTACTGTTTTAATGTATAGAATACATCATATCATTGTAATAACCTTTATTGCGAAGATTTCAGTTTGTGTTTCATTTTCCTGCCAAAGTATTATAGGTAATGCTTTGAATTAAAATATCTGTTCAGTTATGTTGAACTTCATTGCTGACTTAACGCTGCATTCATACCTATTTTGACAAAGAGTCTTACCAAATGTTCTGATATTATAACTTATAGAACTGAATCATCAATATTTTGCTGCAGTTATATGTTTATACAAGAATTTGAAGTAGGGTCAGTTGAGCAAAAGAAAGCCACTCGTGAATGATAATAAGTGTAATCATCATAGGAAAGGATTTGGGTGGGTCCTCCAAATACAAATAAGGATGCTTCAGAAGTCCTGTGGCAAAAACAACCTTACCAAGTGCTTTTTGATGGGTCTAAATCTAGAAAATATTTTTTTTTTTTTACCAAAGTTAACTAAGCGTATGACTGTAAATAAATTATGGTTATTTGCGAGAATAGAAAAATTATATATCTTCAAGCAACTTCACTCATACAAAATAAGTATATCAGCGTAGTCTTGGATTATATCTTGAATTTATTCTTGTTTATAAATATAGAATGTGTGTGGGTAAGATGAGAGGATAGATTTCATGATGTTCTGTGTGGAATATGGGTAAGACTACTTGAGAAGTTCTTAGTAGTTATATGAAAGTATTTGGTATTTGGTATGCTGATGGTACAACTGGATTAATTTAATCAAGAGTTGTTTTACATAGTAAATGCTAGTCACATCTATAATATCCCTGCCAAAATCTGATTCTGAAGAAAAACACTGGAATCCCTAAACAAGGATTTTATCCAAATAATCAAAAGTCCCACGATATCATATATCGATAATATTAGGAGGATGTTGCATCTCAATATCTAAAGTTTCATTCAAGAATAGTTTTCAGATCGTTATCTCATCTCTTGATGTAGAGGACCCCAATGATGCATGTATTACTTACCATATAGGAGTCCTTCTTATTAGACTACAGAATGAGTTCTTACAGAAATACTAATAGATATTGTATCTGTATTTGAGTCTGGGGCCTGTTGCATAAGCTAAGATAAGGAGAATTGTGTCTGGGAATTCCTACACTTTTTTCCCTTACTTTGGTGGGTAGTAATTAAAATGCAATATATTTATTGGCTATTCCTACACATGAACATACCTCCACTATGTCTTATATATGATATTGCATTCTGGATTAATCAATGACATGCAGCCAGGATGCTCCATGAAATGAATCTGAATATTCTTGTTGTTGTTGGGAAAATCCATTCATTTCCACCAATTTTATATATAAATCAAATGCAAGTGTAGACATGCGGACAAATAAAAATTTTGTGTAATAACAAATAATTTACTTTGTCATTGCTATTTGTCATTTTCGATATTGGTTTGTCATCCAGCCAATATTACTCTTTAGAAATGCTTTTAACTTAGGCAATTCTTTGGTCTTTTTTATGAGGTAGGTGATTCCACATAAAAGGCCCCTGCATCAGAGCTAATTTTCAATATTTTTCCATGTGGGGCGCAGGCATCATTATGTTTACACCTTCATCTAGACGCGTATTTCTACGAAGAACCTGGATGTATTTAGATTCTTTAATTAAGTTTAACATGAGACCTGCGGGAGCAAGTCTACCTCTAGTAGTAATATATGAAATATGATTTCTTGATTATTATTATGTGTGCATCTCTCTTGAGGGGTGCAATAAGTGGGGTGCGATAAAAATATTCATATATGCTATGCATACTATAAAAGTGTAGTTGTCTAAAAATAGCTCTGATGTTACCTCCACCGTCTCCTCGGAGACCCAAGGCAGCATGTAAACAAATCCACACAGTTGGCAGTGTTTGGACTATCTCTGATACTTATTTCATACTTTTTCAGTGATATCTGATGATATTTGTTCAAGTTTTATGCCCATATAATAAATATAGAATGGAACTCGCCGGCAATAATCAGAAATTTATTGGACTTGTTTGTCCGCTCATCCAATAAATTTTCGATTATTGCCGGCGAGTTCCATTCTCTCTATTTATAGCATAGCTGGAAATAGACCTGTGAATCTGACATAGTGGAGACTGCCCCTAAGTATGAAAATATTCTGTGAATCTGATATAGTGGAGATTGTCCCTAAGTGCTAAAATAGAACTGTGAATCTGACATAGTGGAGATTTTCGTTAAATATTATAATTCAATTCAAAAATTCTTTATTGCTGTTGGAATTACAAGAGTAATAGCAATGCCAACACGTCATGATAGAGCTATGGACCTGCTATAGGGTACACTGCCCTTCATTTTAGTCACTGCTGAATAGAACTATGAATCCTACATAGTGTAAACAGTCCTTAACTATACTATAATAGGGTTGTGAACCTGACATACTGGAGTGCTAAATTGCAATACAAATAAGTATAACATAGTAAAGCTACATAGTAAATACTGCCCTTAAGCTCTAACATAGAACTTTGAATCCGGCATAATAGAGACCACCCTTAAGTGCTTAAAATTCATAAGTGTTGAATCTGCAGGCAGCACCATACATGGTGATGGAGGCAGTTAGGAGAGGATGAGCACAAGAATAAAGACAATATCAAGCCTTGTACAAACACAGGGCGCACATGCTCTGCTGAAGGGGATAAGTGCAGCCATTTGATGCATAACAATACATGATGTCTCTACATTAATGTTTAGTAGTTGTGGGTGGCTGTATATGGACCAGATCTTTGGAAAATGTACAATTCAACTTCGCCAATCTTCTCAAATAACTCACATATCAGACGAAAATAATGTTCAAAATCCAGTTCAAGCTAACCAAACAGATTGCTAAAGTCAATCCAATGCCAAATATATTCGATTTTACCTAGTATTGTATTGCATTGTATGCAGCAGAATTTAGCAGAGTTTACTAAATGTGTACAGCTGCCAATTGTACATTTTTTGATAATCTGACCCATATGTAGGGCGGAATGACAGAGTCTATGTGATTTGGAGACTGGAATAGCTCTAGGTATTATGTATTATATATGTATAGGGGGAAGCGGTGGATAACAGTGCATCCTGGGATGGATTCTGATGAAATCTCACAAACATATATTTGGCAATATTGTTATAGAGAATTGCAAATAAATATAATGTTCAGATCTTTGGAAAATGGACAATCAGCAGGTCTATACATTTAGTTAATTCTGAAAAAAAAATGAATAGAAAAATGGTCAATAATGTATATCTGGGTATATTTGATATTGACTTGATTCAAACCATCTGTTTGGTTATGTTGCACCGTATTTTGATCCTAATTTTTGTCTTACATTTGGGTTATTTAGAAATATTGGTGAAGGTGAATTATACATTTTCTGGCGATTTCACCCGCCATATGGGACGGAATGACAGTGGTCTTAGAGGGACCTGAAGTCTATGTGATTCGGAGACTTGGGAATAGCTCTGGGTATTATGTATATTATGTACATGTATGATGTATATATATATATAGGGTGGTGGACAATGCTGTATACCAAAGCTGTTCATACAATAGGGGATTTTCATGTGCCATTGCGCATGTCTGTTACATGTGGTGCATCATGGGATGGATTCGGTTGGAATCTGACATTCAAATATTTGGCAACATTTTTATAGAAATTCCAAGAATGTTTTCACCAATGTCGTAGCTTGCGTAAACGATCTATAAATACAAAATACATGATGGGAAAGATGGGGACTTATGTAATGGAAACATGTATAACGCATGGAGATTGACATTAGAGCATTGATAAATAGTCCATGCTGAACATGGCTTGTTTTCTATAGATTTTACACTGTACCATTTGTCCCATAATTCCATGCGAACCAAGATTCAAAATGGCGGCTGCAAATCCCTAATTGGGTAAACCGACTTTCAATAGGAGATGTGAATGTCTGCCATCTTGAATCTCGATTCACATGGAACTATGGGAGTTGTATGTCAGTGTTAAAGTTATAGAAAACATGATAACGTTATGTTCAGCATGGGGCATTTATAAAGTAGTGATCTTATGTAAATAGCCATGTGTTTTACATAACACAAGTCTTCATCTTTCCCATCATGTGTGTGGTCTGTATAGATTATTTACACAAGCTATGATATTGGTGAAAATATCCTTGCATTTTTCGATAACAATGTTACTACATATTTGTATATCAGAAGCTACATAGATGTGAACTGAATCCATCCCAGCATGCACTGTAATAGATGTATGCATTGAGATATGCATATCCCCCTATTGGTTTGGGGTTTGTGGAGAACGCAGGGGCACTGTCCTTCTAGTGTTTAGCTTGGGATAAAAGGTTTGGTATGTAGAGGAGATGGTGGATGTTTCATAAATACCATAGTAGCCCTAATCTTACATATAAACGTGTTGTATATTGGTTTAAGATATTGTAAACCTTTATGAGAAATGTTGAATTTAAGACTGTCGTTCAGAAGTGTCTTATTATTCATGATAGTCTTTATAAAAGAGTTAATTACAGTCTGAATATGTTATTGATTAATTAAAGTTTTTTTATTCTGCAAAACACATTATGTCATAGACATTATTGTGGGTACAGCTCAATTAACATTTTTTTTTAGCAAATCCACTTTATTTCCTTGACCTGCCGTATTGGCCTCTACAATGCTAAAACAACATTTATTTCGGTTTTATCGTTTGTGTATGTTTATCGTTTGTGTTATAACCTTAGGTTTCACCATATATACTCACATAATGAATATAAGCGTAGGAATATAAATTGCCTCACATTTTTCTTATCTGGAAGTATAAAACACTCATATATGGGTCAGATTTTCAGAAAATGTACAATTCAACTTCACCAATTTTCTCAAATAACTCAAATTTCGGAGGAAAATAAAGTTCAAAAAGCAGTTCAACCTAACCAAATAGATTGCTAGAATCAATGCAATGCCGAATATACTCGAATTTACCTAGTATTGACCGAATTGCAGCCTAATTTAGCAGAATTTGCTCAATGTGTACAGCTGCCAACTGTACAATTTCTGAAAATCTGACCCATATATATATGCATTAAGAAAGAGAACATTGGTAAAACATGTATAATGTATCTCTCCATATCTCATAACTTAAGTATTTTTATTTTTTATCATTACTAACAAAGACCACAGTTCAATTCACATTACATGATAACATCACCTATAGATATCGGTAATAAAGTTGTATCTATATGATTAATGCTAACCCTTGTCACATTTGTATCTCATTAAGTTAATGTAAGGTAAGTGACTTTAAGATGGATTGGAAAGGAATGGAACAAATAGTGGAAAATCTCGTATTTGTCTAATATTATAGCTCAGCAGCTTTAAGCGGTCCGGCCACTGTCAACAAATCGTTGGCGATGCATTGGCGATGAGGTAGTCAATAAGATTTTTGTTAAATTTATTGCATCATCTTTGCATTGACTTGTCATTGCTATGCCTTCGGCAATAGCCAGCGATGACTGGCGATGAGTGAGCGATGTAAAAATTGCATCGGTAGGGGTACCGATTAACATCAAACATGTTTGATATTTCCCGCCGATGTAATTTTGCATCGGTGCATTGTCAATGGAGGTAACGGCTGTGCCGATGTGTTGGCCATGCGTTGGCGATGTCTAGTGGATGAGATTCCACATGTAAAAGCATGAAAATGAATTTCATAGTTGCCGAACTTTTTTTCATTGTCGATGCCAAGATGATGCAGCCACCGATAGCCCTCCTCATCGAAGTGTATCACCAGCAATTCCTTCATCTTTGCATCAACACCATTTTGTCGACAGTGGCCGGACCGCTTTAAGCAGTCCGGCCAGTGTCAACAAAATCATTGGCGATGCATTGGCAATGTGTTGGTGATGAGGTAATTGATAAGATTTTTGTGAAATCTATTGCATCGACTTGCCATCGCTATGCCTTCAGCAATAGCCAGCGATGAGTGGGCGGTGTAAAAATTGCATCGGTAACGGTAGTGGTGATGAGAAGTTGCTTAAAGCGGTCCGGCCACTGTCAACAAAATGGTGTTGATGCAAAGTCGATGCAAACACAATGTAATTGCCGGTGATGCACATCGATGAGGACGGTTATCGGTGGTGGCATCACCATGGCATTGACAAGGAAAAAAGATCAGCAATATAGAACTCATTTTCATGCTTTGATATATACAATCTCATTGACTAGGCATCGCTTGCACATTGCTTTGGTCATTACCTCTATTGAAATTACACCAGTGCAAAATCACATTGACTAGAAATACATTGCCCACTCATCGCCAGTCATTGCTGGCTATTGCTGAAGGCATAGTGATGACAAGTCGATGCAAAGACGATGCAATAAATTTCCAAAAAATCTCATCGACTACCTCATCGCCAACGCATCGCCAACAATTTTGTCGACAGTGGCCGTACCACTTGAAGGCAAATAATTGGGTCAGATTTTCAGAAAATGCACAATTTAGATGTCTACACATTTCTCAAATTCTGCTAAATTAGAGTGAAAAATGATAGATACTGAGTATATCTGAGTGTATTCTGTATTATATTCATTTCAATAAATCTGTCTGGTTATGGTGAACTGTATTTTGAATCTGATTTTTGTCTTAAATTTGGGTTATTTGAGAGGATTGGTGAAGGCCAATTGTACATTTTACATTGTATGTGCCTTAGCATTGTGGGAACAATCCTGTGAAATAGGGCTCATCCTCTTAGTGGCAACATTTGATTTAACGGTTATTGATTTTCCGTCTATTAACTTTTCCTGCAATTCAACCATTTTATCATTTTTGATCTTATATTAAGGTAAATTTATCAACTAGGTTAAAAATTAATACATCTTTGGTCTTTAAAAACTTTAATTACAATTAAAGATTGTACTCCCCGTAGTCAAGGACCATACAGGAAGACCATACAATCCTTTCTGATGTATGGCTCCTTTTTGCACAATAACCCTTAGGTACATGTAGAAAATACTTAGATTAGATTAGATTAGAAAATTGTTTATTCATCACTGAGTTATACAAGTACAGAAACAAGTGTGACAAAAGGGTCGACTAGCTTATGGAATAAGAAATTCGATGTTTTCCCGCTGTTACCTTTTTGGAGAGGAAAATATAAGAAGGCTAATAGAGAACTACACAAGAGTTTAAATACAGGGTAACAGTTAGATTAATATAAGATACAAAATATAAAACATGAATACATAATATATTACTGAGTCTGTCACAGAACATATCAGCAGGCGCGCACATAAAGAAGAGACAATTAAAACGAGACAATTTTAAGCAAATCTAGACAAAACCGCGCTCATAAAAAATGTGTCCTTATAGCCATTCTCAGGCAGTTTTGTCTCGAAATGTTGAAGTTTTGTCTCTAAATTCATAATTTGGAGACAATTTTGCCATAGATTTGAATTTGACCTGGGCAATCAAGTAAGTAATCAGTGATGAACAAAGGTTTTTTGAAACTTTCAAGAAATTAGACAATGTCTAGGCAAAAATCTTCAATAAAATCCCTGGCTTCAAGGACAATCTCAAAAGGTGTGCACATAAAGTCAGATTGTCCTTGTCCTTGAAGCCTGATTTTGTCTTTGTCTCCAGTCTCTGAAAATTAGACAATATATTGCCTCTTCAGCTCTTGTCCTAATTTGTGGTAGTTTTCTGGTGGCAGGCGGTAGTTTTTGGCGGTCAAGTCAGCCTGAAATGTAAAGCAACCAAAATTTTCTCCAAATTGTGACTTTAGTGACAAATTCAATATTTTGAGACAAAACCACCTAAGGACAGCTATCTGAGTTGTCCTTAATTCATTTTTCTTTCAGCCTCAAAATTGTCCCAGAGACAATAGAATTGTCCCAGAGACAATAGATGAACTGCATTCAATGTAAAACAACTAAAATTGTCTCCAAATTGTCTCCAAATTGTGAATTTAGTGACAAAACTCCAACATTTCAAGA
Source organism: Sthenelais limicola (assembly GCA_942159475.1). Taxonomy (NCBI): domain Eukaryota; kingdom Metazoa; phylum Annelida; class Polychaeta; order Phyllodocida; family Sigalionidae; genus Sthenelais; species Sthenelais limicola. The sequence continues at coordinate 40,753,520 of OW804102.1, forward strand.
CAAAACCACCTAAGGACAGCTATTGGAGCTGTCCTTAGTTTTTGGTCTTTCGGCCTCCTAATTGTCCCAGAGACTGCAAAATTGTCCCAGAGACAATAGACAAACTGCTTTATGAACACGATATATATTGTCTAGAACTACTTAAAATTGTCTCGTTTTTATTGTCTCTCCATTATCTGTGCACCTGCTGCAAATCTTACAAAATAGCTTGTATCTCTATGCGAAAAACTACCGCCAGCCGCCAGAAAACTACCGCCAATAAGGACAAAAATTGAAGAGACAATTACATTGTCTAATTTTCAGAGACCGGAGACAAAAACAAAATCAGAATTCAAGATTGTCCTTGAAGCCGGGGATTTTATTGAAGATTTTAGCCTAGACATTGTCTAATGTCTAGTTTTTTATGTGCGCGGGCCCAGATCTGTTGGACATCGTATATATGTGTTTTGGGGTACAGAACAGTACCTTTTCGTTAGGTTTGCCTGGTCTTTTGACACCTAGGCTGGTTATGTTTTGGCGACCTCTGTTCTGACAATGTTAGGGTTACAGCTGCATTATACAATAAAATGATAATGATTACAATAATAATAACAACTATGTTACTGATAATTACCAGTAATGATAGCGAATGCATCATGTGACGTCCGTTAGGTTAACAGCTAAACAGGTGTTTACTTTCAGTTTTGCAATGAAATTCATGTCTCGAGCTCTGTTTTTTTTTCTCTATTTTTTAAATATCGTTGGTCTATATTTCAATTGAATTGAATTGAAAAATTGAATATCATAATTTGAATCCAGGAGCCCGCTGCATCATACATCTTTATATGGGTCAGATTTTGAGAAAATATTCAATTCAACTTCGCCAATCTTCTCAGATAACCCAAATTTCTGAAGAAAAAAGTTTAAAATACAGTTCAACCTAGCCAAACAGATTACTAGAATCAGTGCAATGCTAAATATTCTCGAATTTATCTAGTATAGACATCTAGTATCGATATACAAGTCTACAAAAAGTTATAAAAAATAGATTTTGAGATACCATCATATTTTTTTTAAAAAGAGAGATCAAGCCGATTCCAATGATGGTAAACATTAGGACATAAATATTTCTATATTTTACATAAATTTGATATTTCTATTTTTGAAAAAAATGTTTGCAATATTTCTGGGTGGACATTTATTCATAAATTCATGATGTATGAAAAACTCTGTATGCCCAGACCCGGGATTGAACCGGGGACCTTTAGATCTTCAGTCTAACGCTCTCCCAACTGAGCTATCGAGGCATCTGCAAATGAGAAACAATAAAACAAGTCTTTGTCGACCAGCTCACGCACTTGTATTTATTCATTTTTATATTTATTTTATTATTCAATTACAACAAACTATAGGCTTAATATCCAATATGCCATGTTCATAATAACAAGTTATTCATGCATGGGTAACGATTGGTGAAGGTCAATTGTACATTTTCTGCCGACCTGACCCGTATACTCGTTGCCACCCAAATAAATAGGTGGGAACGTTTATGGCAGATAGACCCGATACGGAGGCACATGGCTTTCTTCACGTCCTAAGCCCTTAACAGACATGCTGCATGTGAAGGTATTTATTCTTAACATATATAGTATCCTCACCTCAAATATTCCTCTAACCTATAGGGGTCAGGGAGACTGAACATGCATGATTCGCCCCCACCAATCCTCTCAAATGCTAGCTACACACATTCTATATACAGTCGAAATAGTCAAAGATATTTTATTAATCATCGTAATAGCAAAGGTAAACTCAGATGTGCCTGTTATTTATCATTTTTTGTCCAATTTAACAGAATTTTCTAAATGTGTAGAGCTGCTGATTGTACATTTTCTTACGCCCCGACTCATAGAGTATGAGGGAAGACAACTTAGAAGAATATTTTTTAGGCTCAAATTAAGCCTCTAAGATTAGATAAGAATTGTATGTCAGTGAGTGCGCTGTTATTTTTCTAAAAAACAAGTTTATTTTCCTGACCGTGACTAGGCATCCTAATGGAATTATAATGGTATATTGCGGTTTGGGCCGGGAGGGAGGGGTTTTGAGGGACCCTCCCAACTCTGAGCCTAGACTAAATGAGAGATAATGCATATTTGTGGGTGGACATTCACTAGTCAAGTAGGTAAATGTACTTCATAAGATAACCTCAGAAATGCATGGATATATTTATACACTATCTTTAAATTTAATACATGTATTCATAATACCTCACTGACTAGATACTCCAAAAATGAGAACATTCCAATAAAGAGATCCTGTGAATAAATGACTGAAAAGTAACAGTTTTGCGACTTGTGACTCACTTTCCTAAAACACATCCATGCGTCCCGTGCTGCCTGCCTACCTGACACATCTATACACTATGCACACATCCATGTGGGATCTTATAAAGGGACTGTTCATTTTTAACCACTGGGGGGCGGGGGAGGAGAATTTCCAGGGGGTGCACCTTTTGGCACAGACTCAGAACTATAATGATGTAAAGGGGTCATGAAACTTTGCAAAAAATTTCAATGGGCAAGAAACTTTCCCACAAGACTTTAAGGGGGGGGTCATACTTTTCAAAATTCTCCACTCCCAAACCCCCTCCCCATCCGTAGTTAATTATGAACAGCCACCTTTTTAAAGAATCCTCCTGCTATTTTAGGACAAGATCCATAATGTCTATAATGGTGGGGGGGGGGGGGTAGGGCACGGGAGGAGAGGAAAGGGCATTGGTCACACCCAGTCTCACTGGATAGGCATATCATGGTAAATATCTACTAACATTTCAATGCAAAATTGAATAATTATTTTGGGAGATAATAACATTATTTATCCTTGGAATAGAATTTTACTCATGAACACATGAATCAATGAACGGATTATTCAATCAATTTATGTTATCCTGAATGGAACAGGACACATTAAAGGCACAGACATACATACTTCAAAAAAGGAGGAGGCAGGATAGGAGCAACACAACAATAATGATATAAGTAAATAGTTCAAATACCATATGGGCCAGATCGTCAGGATATGCACAATTGGCAGCTCTACACATTTAGTAAATTCTGCTGAATATAGGCAATACTACGTATATCTGAATATATTTGGCATTGTATTGCTTCAAGAAATCTGTCATGCAGTTATGTCGAACTGTAGTTTGAATCTCAATTTTGTCTAAAAACGTAATTTAGTTAAGAGCATTGGTGAAGACGAATTGTGCATTTTCTGACGACATGATCCATACATAAATTACAGATACTAACCCTACAGTCAATTATGAAAAAAGCTGCTGCCCAGACCCGGGATTGAACCGGGGACCTTTAGATCTTCAGTCTAACGCTCTCCCAACTGATTTTCAAACCCAAATCCACCTAGTCATAAATGTATGGACCACTTAAAATTTCTAGTTTTGTATTCTATCCTATTTTATACATTCTAAATTAACTTATCTGTATCAACTACTTGAGATCATGTAAATTAGACATGTAACAGTGAGAGTGTAACTGTTTAAATTGACCTGAGTAAAAGAAATTGTTAAAAATAAAATATAGACAGGGTTAGAGTGACCAACTAAATAGCCCCGGAAATCAAACAATTTGACAAAGAAGCAATTCAGAATTCCATCTAAGTTTTATTAGAGTTTTATTTGGGTTATATAAATCATATTGCACTCTCGTCCAGTACGAGTGGTTTTCGTTGTGTCCTAAAATACAATCTGTATGTTATTGTGAGGTGACCGTTTGCTCATGATTACATTTCATCATCTATTTCTATTACATTAATCTAGCGTCCAATTTACTTTTACGGTAGGGAAAATGATATAAGTGTACGCTCTCCCAACTGAGCTATCGAGGTGCTGCTTCAATAGGGCATTTGCATAGCCGCAATTTTGAATCTTGATTCGCATGGAATTAGTGGACTAATGGTCCATTATATCATCTATATATATAGATAGAAAACATGCCATGTTCAGCATGGTATATTTATCAATGCTCTAATGTCAATAACTATGTGTTATACATGTTTCCATGACACAACTCACCATTTTTCCCATCATGCATTTGGTTTTCATGCATCATCTATACAAGCTCTGATATTGGTGAAAACTTGCAATTCTTGCAATTTTCGATAAAAATGTTGCCAAATAGTTTTATGACAAACTTTATTAGAATCGATCCCAGGATCCACTGTGACAAACATGCACAGTGACACATATAAATCCCCTATTGGCATAATCAACCCTTTTTATTTTTTCCATAAGAACTTAAACAGTTAGATATTTTGTTTAATCATAGCAATTACTCTTCATACAGTCACAATACCAGTCTAGGCTCAGAGCCTATGAGAGGAGATAATATCAGTATGTTAATGGCTTTCCCGGTCCTGAAGTTGGCCCGCCACTACCGTCCTAATGGGATTGTTCTGTCAGTTTTCCTCAGTTTGGAGGGTTCTTATGGGTTCTGAGCCCAGCCAGAATGCCATTATTTGCCTTCATAGCAAGAATATAAAAGAGCTTCAAGAATGATAATATCAAGGCAACCAATGAAAACGAACTTCTTATTGCTTTCCATGAAATACGTGATATTTATTACAATAATTACAAAAGTAGTCGAATCTGCATGTCCTTTGGATGGGTCCTGTCGTCAACATATTCATTCAGGTAATTCCTTGCTTAATGCTCCTTACCGCTGCCCTTGATCGTCAATTCTCAGAATTTACATCAAAGGAAATATTGTATATCTCTAGGCTACAGCTACTAATACCGATATCTTTACATCAGGTGGGAACGTATACTGTTATGTCATGATCTTGATGCTTCACGCCATGGATAAAACTGTCAAGATAGAATCTGAAAACAAAAAGTATACCGGTATAATTATGAATGTGTAATTGGCATCCATGTTCCAATGTGTGTGAAGATTATAGTCTTAAGGATGTATGCTGTAGTTGTGCTATTTTCTGTTCACATAGATACTCAGGTTCCAGCAACTACCAGAACTAATACACAAGACAGTCTAGGCCCCTAATCAACTCAGATCTCCAAATTAAAATCATTTTCCGTAAGTAAAAGAAGTGCTGAGAAAGGAATCTGCAATAATGAAAATATTTGTCTTACCTAACTACCACATGGATTAATGTCCCCCAAATCCACCATGCCCATGACCACCATGTCCATGGTTACCATGTCCATGACTACCATGTCCATGGCTACCATGGCCACTATGTCCATTATGTCCTCCATACCCTGCACTGCCACCATGTCCACTATTTCCATGCCCATATCCATTGTTTTGCCCATGACCATACCCCTTGCCATGGTTGCTCTGCCCATGGGAACCATGTCCATAACCATCAGCTCTGCTTCCATATCCTTGGTTCTTGGCATCATGTCCATAGCCTTTATGGCCAGAGTGCCCGCTGTTGCTGCCATAGTTCTTCCCATGGGAGTTGCTGCCATGATTCTGGTGTCCATGGTCGCCATAACCCTTATTGGCGCTGGATCCATAGTTGCCGCTGTCATGTGCTCCAGCGCTGTGGCTTCCATGGCTTGAAGCGCTCTGGCTGTGCTCTGAGCCCTTGCTGTAGGCATCGTCATGGCCGTACTTCTTGCTGAACTCTGACCCATAAGTCTTTCCTGGAAAATAATGCTAGGGATGTTAAATCTGAGGGTACTGCAGGTGTGATTTACAGGTGCAAAGTGAAGCATATATTAGCATCTGCAGCCCCATTTTGAGATGTTCTTATGTAATAGTCAGTCAGCAGTGCCTCATAACAGCTTGAGAATTGACCATCTGGTTAAATGATTGATTATAACCTATGTATGAATTAAATGATTGAGTATAATCCATGTATGAATTAAATGATTGAGTATAACCTATGTATGAATTAAATGATTGAGTATAACCTATGTATGAATTAAATGATTGAGTATAACCTATGTATGAATTGAATGATTGATTATAACCTATGTATGAATTGAATGATTGATTATAACCCATGTATGAATTAAATGATTGAGTATAACCTATGTATGAATTGAATGATTGAGTATAACCTATGTATGAATTGAATGATTGAGTATAACCTATGTATGAATTGAATGATTGATTATAACCCATGTATGAATTAAATGATTGAGTATAACCCATGTATGAATTGAATGATTGATTATAACCCAAGTATGAATTAAATGATTGAGTACAACCCATGTAGGAATTAAATGATTGAGTATAACCTATGTAGGAATTGAATTGAATATTAGCATTAAAAATCCAATGAAATTCTTATTAATTGAATCCCTTGCACTTACCTTGTTCTACACCATACCCCTTGCTGTGGCCATCTGAGTAAGACTTGTCATAGTTCTGTCCGTTCTTGCCATACCCGTCATGGCCATAGCTGTCCTTAGAATGGCCCCCATGATTAGCACTGGCTGCATGACCTTGGCTTCCATAACTCTGTGTTCAGAGGCCATATAAATATAATATTTACATCCACTTTGATCAACCGGTGGGAGTTGTTTATATTTATGAGACAGTATTCCAGTTGAATTTGGCCATAGGGGTGTCAGCCATATCATGTTATCGAGTTCTATAAATGTCTATGAAGTATATTTTCAACAATGTATTTCTAAAACCAAATCTGAGGTGATAATAATAATGAAAATAACCACAATAGAATAGATCTTTGTTTATTTTATATTCATTTACAGGGTCACATCTTCACTATCTCATTTTAAGTTGGAAATGCGATCCTCTGGGCTTATAAACCAAAGCAAAATTACTTATAAATATGTTTACCTTCATCTTGTGATATTTGAGTCTTTTAATATTGTATTTTTTAATGCTATTGCAACTTATAAGTTTTCTAATCAGAGTGAGATCTGGAAGGCCTGTTTTTAACGGATACTATTGATTTGTTTGTCAACCTACTATCAATGGCGAATATCTCAATACATGAATCATATAAAAACACCTTGTCACCATCTTGTGATAAGTTTCAGTTAGTTTTTTCTTTGTTCCCAACATTATTCTTAAATGGTGTGTGTGTGTGTGGGGGGGGGGGGGGCTTCATCAGAGGAATGACCCTCAATGGAATACATGTTTTAGGTATAGGATGTTACTTTCTGACCTATTTGATTGGTTGGTGTAGTATGATGCGGCACTTTGTAAAGAGTATGGGTCAGATCATCAGAAATTGTAAAATTGGCAACTCTACACATTTAGCAAATTCTGTTAATTTAGACTGAAAAGGAATAAATACTAGACATATCTGAGTATATTTGGTATTGTGTTGGTTATGAATATCATTTTGGATATGGTGAACTGTGTTTTAAACCGCATTTCTGTCTTGAATTTGGGCTATTTGAGAAAATCGCTGAAGGTGAATTGGACATTTTCTGACGATCTGATCCATATTTCAATTTAATTCAGTTCAATGCATCTCATTACCTTATCTCCATAAGCCTTCTGTCCATGGTTGTTGCCATAGTCCTTGCCGTAGCCCTGCTGACCACTGTTGCCATACCCATGGTTACCAGTATTATGTCCATACTGACCATTGGTGTGTCCATGTGCACCGTTGCCATACCCCTTAGATCCATGGGTCTGCCCACTGCCATAGTTAGCACCATGACCTATATTGAGGGAATAATTATATAATAAGGAGTAGAAAAATCAAAAGATGATATGTGATATGTTACAGGAAAAGGCGTCACAAGTCGCCAAATTAATATTTTTCAAAGTAATTTATTCACAAGATCTCTTGATAGTACTGTTTTCACTTTTGAGGTATGTACCATTTAATGTTGTATTAATGTATTACCCAAATTTCAATTTGTGTATTAAATATATCCTTGCATTTCTAACGTCATCCTATGGAGTATACTTATCTACTTTAATAGTAATGGACCACCCAGAAATATTGCAAACTTGTTTTTCACAAATAAAAGTATCAAACTATCATGGGATTCGAATGCAGTATAGCCTGCAGCCTCTAGATTAAAATACCTGAATAAAAACGAATTTTTAAAAAAACATTATCACTGGTGGAGAACCGTTATAAGAGCGAGGAGTATCTCTAAAACTAATGTTACTCACCATGTCCGTGTCCAGAGTGACCATGTCCAGCCTTGTGTCCACCATACCCTCCATGGCCAGCATGACCACTGTTACCATAGCCCTGGTTACCATGGCCAAATCCCCCATGGCCACCATGTCCAAACCCATGACTACCTTGACCAAAGCAGAAACCACCTGAAACATATATATTGTAATTTTATTTCTGCACAGAGAAAGTAGAAAAATATGGAACAGGACAAGGAACTCAGGCTTGTCTTCCAGTTTTCCATTCTCCAGTTACCACCTGAAACATTTGTTATATTCAGTGTTCTGATGATGTTTTCCGGGGAATAAACATAAAGGATAGAAGGGAAACTAAGCGTTTGAATTGTATTCAACTATTTCTGATAGTTGGTAGTGAACCCTTAGGACATTCAAAGAGGTCGTATTTTGATGTCATTTAGATTAAATTGCTGTTATAAATGGAGATTTCCTTAAAAACTATAATGTCCTCAAAAACCACCCTTTCATTGAGGCAAAAAGAAAGTCCCCAGCAATTGTCTCCAGATGGGATCTTCATGCAACTTTGAAATTGTGAGCTTCCAGATGGGAGCTTCATGCAGTTTTGAGATTGTGATGTAGGAAATGAAGTGTCAGGCAGAGAAATTTTCCACTTATCTCTCTCAAGATGAAATAATTGAGGGGATGGTGTTCAAAATCTTCGGAATAAGATTATTTTCTTTTTGCTGAATGAAAAAGCTTTTAGAGAAAGCCACTTATGTGATTCAAATGCAGTACAGCCTGCAGCCTCTATAGACATATGAAGAACTGCTTGCTGCACCAACACTCTGACGCCACTTGGAATGAAATAGTTCAAAATAGTTCCCAAGGAATGCAAATCCTTGGTGCAAATCTGATTTAAAGCTGCATTTTTAGCTATTAGGACAAGAAATCGTACCAAAATAACTTATATTTTAAGACTTGTAGGACTGAATTCATTAGTATTCTGAAGCTGTTATGTGTGTATAGGCCTACAAGATTTTTAAACCGAATCGGCTGAGAGAAAACGGCTGTGAGCGATAATAAGTGAAGTAATCACCGGAAAAAATTCCTGAGGGGTGGGGAAATGTGGACTTTTATGAAGCCATGTAGGAAAATACAACCGGGCGAAATTCTCCGAATTTTGGTCAAATTATGTTTTAATAAATGGTTGGAAAGAATGGACCAAAAATTAGAAAATCTTTAGTTGTTAACCGATGTTAACTGAGAGTGCACCTTTAAGGGGACTGTGCTGCTGCAGAATCTCACAACAACCCAAAATACCATAAGTTGGGAGACGACCTGACAATGCAAGAAGTGCCAAACCAATTGGACTTTGAAAGGATTATAGAATAAAGTAGTAGAAATAATAATAACGATTTTACCATAGCAGTTGGGAGCGGCGGCAAGCTCGGCATAGGCAAAGCACACTGCAATCAAAATTGATGATATTGTTATGTATCACACGATACTTTGTTCTATGGTGAACTGCAGGCAAGCATTGCAATGAGCGAGTATGTTTTTAATGCAATCGAAAATGATGATATGGGGAATCAGATATCATTCTTAACCTAGTTGCTTCATATGTTACCAGGACTATAATTAGGGTTGTCCTTTCTGTTTCTAACAATAAAAACTTATAAAAATGTTTTTCAAACTTAAAATTTTGCCAAATTCTCCCATCATGATGATAATATTGGCAGAAGGAATAAAGACAAAAGTGGTTGATAATAACTAAATTCCCCAAATTATTACTTTTTCACCTGGGTCGCTAAATAGGATCAGATATACATACTTGTATTGCGAGTGAACCATGTGACCATTTTACTAATCCCCATTGAATGACAAAATAGCAATTAGTCTACAATATTCGAAACTGCTAGACCTGGACATAGGAGAATGAATGCTAAAAACGAATTTTAATTTAAATTGAATTAAAAAAAGATAAAAATAATAATTTAAATAATAATTTAAGTACCACCTCTTTTCCCACCTTTATATACTAACCAGAAAATTGTCTTTATCTTTGTACTCAACAAGTGATATCTCTAGGTTGTTCAAAGTCTTTTTTCATTGTTCTGTAACTGAAAGCTTATTTAAGACATGTATTAATCAAAATTGCTATGAATATCACAGAAATTGTTGACCCTTTTTCTACTATTGTAACTGTATTCTAACTAGAATAAGTTATAGTTAACAGTTTACATTTATTTATTTCCGGTTCATGCAGAAGATTGCGTTTCCAAGGGAAACAAAGATTGAAGTCGGTCAGTTATAAAGTTTGAACCTTGTCACACAAATCATTAAGTCAATTTATGTTGCATGAGATTTCCTGTAAAGAAAAAGGGTAAACCCAATGAACTACTTGATCATATTGGCTTTAAAATAATTCCGGAAATATGAAGGTAAACAGAATGTTGAAAGAAAATGAGGCACGGAAGAGTTGGCAGGTGTGTACAGAAGCTGAAAATATTCACCTAATATTTTTCTAAAAAGAGGGAGAGGAGAGAGACTAGGAGGGATAGAGCAATGAGGGATAAAGACAGGAGGAGGGAGAGGAGGTGGAAGAGGGGGAAGGGAGGGGGGAGAGAAGGAAGAGAAGAGGGAGGGGGAGAGAAGAGAGAGGGATAGTAGGAGGGAGAGGAAGGGGAGAGAGAAGACAACAAGAAATTCATATCCCATATATGTCTGGTCACTCCATGCAATTGTTTTGGTCCCTTTTACACCTTTGCATTTAATCTTATTTCTCAATTGCCCCTCAAATTCACACCTAAACGCCATCCACTCCCCCTCCCAGCCATTACCAGCATGATGACACTGAACGTATCTGCTGATATCAGAATCAACAACAGATTCTTCACACTGATATCTAGGATGGGAGGACCCCAGATGCTATCAATGATTGACAGAAGTCTATTCGAACCCTTTAAATTGATGTTTATCTATACATCAATCAAAAAAAAGGAAATAGAAACAATTATATATAGCAATCGGCAGATCTACACATTTAGTAAATTCTGCTAAATTAGGCTAAATACTTGATATATTTGAGTATATTTGATAATAGCCTTGATTCAAACAATCTGTCTGGTTATGTTGAACTGAATTTTGAACCTCATTCTTGTCTTAAATATTGATGATTTGAGAGAATTGGATAAGGCGAATTGTGCATTTTTGGGTGATTTCACCCATAATTATATAGAAAATACTGAATTCAACTTACCAAGGAGCCCCAGGAGGGCTAGACACAGGAGACTCTTCATACTGGAGCAAGGGTAAACAGTGTCCTACTGGGGAAGGCACTGGAGGAGGAGCTAGGTATAGAGTGGACGAGCTGGCAATGTACTACCTCTAGTCCCACCTTTATATACTAACCTGAAAATTATGAAATATTCAAAAGGCAGGCCTTTTATTTATTAGATTAGAACATAAGAACACAGCCAAGTCAATACCTCACAATTACCATGGGAAATCACATGTTTGTGTCATTTTATTTTGGTGCTTTGATAAAAGATAAAGCTTTAGACTTTCGTTTAAAGTCCTTCTGTAGAAAATATGAATTTTAATATCGATGATTATTATTTATAAAAGAAAATAGAAATAAATAACTAGACTTTAAATGAATGGAGTTAAACGGTTGAAATGTATTTTTCGCGGAAGGAAATATTTGTGAAATTACAATAAGAGTTCATGACCATGGGATCAGGTGTTATGGGTGTATGTTTATCTCATTGCCTAATATTTTCCCTATACTTGGGAGAGACCCTCAGTCAAGCCACAAACCACGCAGTCAAGTCTCAGCGTGGCTACAGATAAGTACAAAGGATAAAATATTTAAAATATTTTCTCACATAGAATTTTAAGTGAGGCACATAAAAAGGAAGAGGGTAAAACGTTAATGTATTATTCATCCTTGTACTTTGACCCATTGACTTTTTTAAAAATATTTTTATTGGCCGTCATTTAATAGTTACAGAAAAAATGCACAACTAAATAATTGTGTTTTTTTTCATGCTTTGCCATTGAAATCATATTAAATACTAATATGCCTCACAATATCTGATATGCTCACTTTCTTAATCGTTTGCTATAGGGAACCAAAATCAAACGTATCTAACATCAAGGTATATTATCATTATCTATAACTCTAGTCGCAGGAGTTTTGTTCAGACTTCTACAAAGAGTTCAATACAATACAAGTTCTTTGCAATACAAGTCGTCAGTGGTGTTCATTATGTATTATATTATTCGATGTTCCCGCATTGGTATCGAATTGATTTTGACAGTACTTTACAACATGTTCCCAAAATACTAAAAGAGTGTATTTGTTTTAACTTTCATTAAAGGCCAATGTAATACAATATTTGAATTCACTGAGGTAATTCTGATGGAGGCATGAAATCAGCTTATATATATAACTCCCTAGTGAATATGAAATCAAAATCAGGTTCTCTCGGCATCATTGATCAATTTGGCCGTTCAGGTAATCCTTATCAGACAAGAAAACAATGTTCGTATACATACGAAAATTGTATTCTGTTCGCCTGTATCCGTTTGGTAAACAATACAAAGACAACTATGTCACATGGAGTCGTCGTGTACATTGTTGCTGAAGTCGCCAGAAAACGCACAATAGGGGAGTTGCATGTGTTTGTATTTAAATGATTTTATTAAGCCAAAACATTATGTGATACACACTCAGTTGAAGTTAATAAATAACAATAGTAATAATGATTTACAAATGGGCACAAATCGACAAAAAGGTCTACAAATAATGACATCAGAGCTAAGTTGAGCATTAAGTCACAATTAGAAATAGTTAAAGGAATTACTTTGAAGAACAAGTGCAGAATGAAGAACATCATCAGACTACATCACAAAATTATACTATTATATCTACATACTATTATCATGACATTCCAAGAGAAATATTTATCAGTATGATTATTATGATATTCCATGATTCACCCAGTCGGGTGGTCGTGTGCTACTGCGCATGTCTTTTACGGAGCATTCTGGGATGGATTGTGATGAAATCTAACATACAAATATTTGGCAACATTTTTATCGAAATTGTAAGAATGTTTTCAACAGTATCACAGCTTGTATAAATGATCTATGTTAACCAAATGCATGATGGGACAGATGAGCGCCTGAATTGGATATTGATATTGACATTAGAGCATTGATAATAGTTCATGCAGAACATAGCAAGTTTTCTATAGATTTTATACAGTACCATGAGTCCCATAACTCCATGCGAATCAAGATTCGAAATGGCGGTTATACAAATCCCCTATTCGCCTTCACCAATCCTCTGAAATAATCAAGATTTAAGACAAATCTAATTGAGCTTCAAAATACAGCTCAACAAGGCAACGTATGAAGTACGTCCATGGAGGACAATACGTCTTTACATTTGAATTGTTCGTTGTTAAATGTCTGGCCTTTAATTGAAATTTTAAAAAAAATTAAAAAAATAACCATACAGATTCTTTGAATCAACGCATTACTAAAGATAATATTATGCTTAGATACCAATCATTGGCCACATTTCATCCTAATTTAGCAGTTTACATAATGTGTAGAGCTGCATAATTATTGTCTGCAGATCTGACCCTTATAGTACGACTGCCAGTCCCTGGTACCAAGCAAACCCAGGGAGGCCGAATCAAACAGTTCTTTTCCCATTATAATATGGACAGAAAACCTACAATCGGGGGCTCTACAAATGTATACAATCATACTGAATTATGTTGAAAATCGTAAAATACTGGGTATATCTGAGTACATTTGGTATTGTGTCGACTTGGAAAGTCTGTCCGTTTATTAATATTGAACTTCATTTTGCCTTGAATTTAGTTTATTTGAGGGGTTGGTGAAGGCTGATATTATACAAGGATCGACCGGGAGATCTATTCGTAGAGGCTCGAGCTCGATTCTGTGCTTATATTATATATTATATTCATATATATGGGATTTGCATAGCCACCATTTTGAATCTTGTTTAGCATGGAGTTATGGGACTAATGGTGCAGTCTAAAATCTATCAACATGCCATGTTCAGCATGGACTATGTATCAGTGCTCTAATGTCAATCTCCATGTACATATAATGTTTTCAAATACCCATCGATCATCAGGGCTATCGATATGACTAAAGGAAAAAAGAGGCCCCCACGCCCGTGCTAGCAATGGCCACTCTTCCTGGATGACACTATATAATGTAGAGCCTTCGAATTGGTATTCTCACTGGTACTAAAGGATGTCTATTTTTCCCGTATCTTAGTATTGTATGAGCCAGCAAGGCAGGATATAAGCAATAAAAGGATTTGTAAAAACGAAAATAAAAAAACACTTAGATTGATTCATCACATTTTAGGTTTACTTTACCCCCCCCCCCCCCCACCATTCTCCTCATGGGGATTGAGGAGAACAGGGAAATACATTATTTTTGAAGGTGCCTGTGTTAGCCGCAGGTGATTCAATAATTCAAATCATTCATAAAAGTAAATCTTGCATCTGCTATCTATTTCTATGATATGCCAATGCAGGACTTCTAGGTCTGCACGCTTCTCTGGATTCGCATGGAATTATGTGAGTTGTATGTCAGTGCAAAATCTATGGAAAACATCTTATGTTCAGCAGGGAATATTCATCGGTGCTTGGTGATCGGTGAAGATCTTGGTGAAAATTTTCTTGCAATTTTCGATAAAAATGTCGCCAAATATTTGTATGTCAGATTTCATCTGAATCAATGCCATGATGCACTGTGAGAGAAATGCGCAGTGGCACATGCAAATCCCCTATTATGTACTACACAATGCTAAGCCTATAAGGGTCAGATTTTCTGAAAATGTACCATTCGTCTTCCCCAATCTTCTCAAATAACCATAATTTCAGACGAAATTAAAGTTCAAAATACAGTTCAACCCAGCCAAACAGATTGCTAGAATCGATGCAATGCCAAATATGCTCGAATTTACCTAGTATTGGCCAAATTGCAACCTAATTTAGCAAAATTTACTGAATGTGTACAGCTGCCAATTGCGCATTTTATGAAAATCTGACCCATATATAGACTGTCATTGAGTACGTAGCCTCCCTAGGAAAAGTCTATCAAAGTTTTGGTTCATTATTGTTAACCATATTTATGATAGTGTCTAATCTCCTGTTATTTGTTGTTATTTTTTTAAACAAATATTATTTCGTGAAATTTTGACAATAGTGATGTACGTTTCATTCAACGAAAGAAAAAGTTGTTAAGAATGTACTGCTATACGTCAAGATGAATTTAACATTAAATCATTCAACTTCTGTATACATGGCTTATATACTGCCTCTTCTCAATCTATGACTTCTACAGATTTATTACTCAATACTATTATACACGCATTGCTCTGAAAACAACGTATAGATCTATAGGGTGAGTTTCGCATAGTGCGTATTTCACTAGTGAGTTATGTGGGTGGGTTTGTCATGGCAACCTATCTGTCTCTTTACGAAGTTGGTTTCAGTTGCTTAGAATATTCACGCTCCTTCAACCAACTTGTTAGTTAACATACATTGATCCCTAGGGGTCAGATTTTCAGAAAATGTACAATTCTCCTTCACCAATCCTTTCAAATAACTCACATTTAAGACAAAAATGAGCTTCAAAATCCAGTTTAACATAACAAAACTGATACTTTAAATCAATGCGATACCAAATATATTCAGATATACCTGGTACTCATCATTTTTCAGCCTAATTTAGCAGAATTTCCCAAATATCTCATTATTTAAATCATGCCAATTAATAGAATTATAGTAATAACCATTCAAGTATTTGTTTGTAGTTTTTTAGTATTTACTTGTTTATTCAGTCGCATTTCATCATTACAGATAATCTTCTCAGTAGACCTACTCAAAATTTCCATGTGAACCATATTAATTAATTAATATTAATTAAACACTAACAGTAAATATATCCGGTGTATAATAAAAAGGAAGAAACTACTAATATACCATCAGGCTCAGTTTCAGTTCTTTGTGAGATTAATAAGACATGTAGATATTCCCACATACACGCATATTAATGATAGCAGCAAGTCCATGTGCTTTACCAATTTCCCAGTCGTCGCAGTGGATCCTTGGTATAAGTCATCACAAGAAATGGTCTGAGAGTGTTAGCTATAGATCCACCTCCTAAAATATAACATAAATTTCTTTCAGTTTATTTCATTTTTGCTTCAACATATCGTCAAAAACTATTCTCAACTCACAAACGCCCTGTCGGGAAAAAACCTTTAATCTGTTTTAACCTTGTCATATTCATACTTTAAATCAGGGTTTGAAAGCACTCAGACTTTTGTCACTCACACAAAGGATTAGCCTATAGAAGTTTGGTGTGTATGTCTAGACGAGGTCTCTCAAACATAACCAGTCATCCCATGAATATAAACACAGACCTACACACAACACTGCCTTTGTCTTTCCCTGGGGATTTATCCCAATCGCTTGGAGACAGTAAATCCTTCGGCAGGACATAATCTCTGAGCACTGTTACTTCGGTGTGGTCGTGATGTTCCGGTTGTTATAAAAATGTTTGCTTACTATATGCATGCCTTAGTTTTTAATGTCTTTCAACTTTTCTTTGTGTTTAGGGAGTTGTGGAGGTTGTGCTTCATAGCATGTTTAATACATCCATGAAATATACATGCGTTGGAAATAATATGTATGTATACATGTATTGGTGTTGTTAAACTTGTTTGGTTCCTTGTGGAATTCTGTCTTTAGTTTAAATTGTATAAGTGACCAAATTTGTGATATTTAAAAAAGAGAGGTATTCTGGAATTGTTCAAAGGTGGAGCATGTCATACGAAGTGCGTGAAGACGTTAGAATAAATATTATGTTAAATTGGATAGTAGAATCGGACGTAGAACCATTAAATGGATTAATAGAAATATGCAGTGCTATATACTACATGCATACATACATGTATACATTTATACATAAAAAATAAATCATGCATGTACATATATGCATAGATACATAGACAAGCACAACTAATATATGTAAATACATACACATAGATACATGCTTACACACACACATAATACGTATACATGTACAATAATATTGTATGCACACT
Organism: Sthenelais limicola; assembly: GCA_942159475.1. Taxonomy (NCBI): domain Eukaryota; kingdom Metazoa; phylum Annelida; class Polychaeta; order Phyllodocida; family Sigalionidae; genus Sthenelais; species Sthenelais limicola. The sequence goes on from OW804102.1 coordinate 40,770,776, forward strand.
GTACATCTGTAGGTATGTGTATATATATTGATTTGAATTGAGAAATTGTTTATTTGTCAAGGTTTTACATATATAAGTGGCATGGTAAAACGGGCATACACACGTACATACATGTACACACATCCATTATAATATGCATGTATGTACATACACATGGAGAGGCCTACAATAAAACAAATATAAAAGTTGTGTCTGCACGATTAATATTAAACCACGGATCATCCTGCTATGACCACTGTACTATCCCCCTGGGGGCTGTTTCATAAAAACACGATGAAATCGTGCGATGCAAGATACATCAAACGATACATTATAAGATTATCATACAATGTATCTTACAATATAGGATATTTGTCTTAAATGTAACTACTTTTTTTTCGAGAAGAATTATATTTAGGAGCACTTGAAAACAATACCATTACTTGTTCTGTACACTCTTATGGTTTGCCTAATTATCAATAATATTCTTTTCCTTAATATGCCCCTGTGCCATAAATAAATTATCACTAATAAATAGTAACCTACTTCTTTAAAATGGTCTTGAATTTAAGATTCATTGTAAATGTTTACGATATCTTAAACCCATATGGGTCAGATTTACAGAAAATGCACAATTGGCAGCTGTACACATTAAGTAGATTTTGCAAAATTAGGCTGCAATTTGGTCAATACTAGGTAAATTCGAGAATATTTGATATTGCATTGATTCTATCAACAATCTGTTTGGCTAGGTTGTACTGTATTTTGAACTTTATTCTCGTCTGAAATCTGGGTTATTTGAGAAGATTGGCGAAGTTGAATTGAATTTTCTGAAAATCTGACCCATATACGACGCTTTTATATTTAAGATTAGGTTGTGCGGTCTTTTATGAACACACACACGCCCTCAGGTCTGTGGTTAGCCTCTGCCACACGGTCCGATAGACCAGCCCACTCGTAGATTTTAGAATCGTGACAATGAGATTTTATTTGTGATAAAAGAGGCCATTATTTTAATCGCATTTGGCTGGATTTCTCAGTGATTCTTATCTGCAGATCCCATATAATGACAATATATCTTTATTTTTATTTAAATAACAAATTATATTCCTAATATCCTGCCCTCTTGACTTCAACAATGCTAAAATAAAACATGTCATTTTTTAACAAATGTTTTGTAGTTTTTTTTATCTTTACACTTTTCTTACCACCTTCACTTCCTCATAAGGTATTTCCTTTCGAACATAAACAAGTTATTCAAACAGTACACTCCATTTCCTATTTCATTTCATTTCATTTAATTTCAAGAATTCTTTTATTGCTGATGTTTTTACAAATAGGGAATTCGGTCCTCAATAAACAGTTCTCCTGAATAATTAGTTCTTCCGACCAGAGCCTTGATTCTTGTTTTTGTCTTAAATTCCAGGTACAAAGTTTCAACAACATAAATAACAAGAAATAGATTATAATTATAACAAGAGATAATAGGGGACTTGCATGTGCCACTGCGCATGTCTGTTACAGTGCATCTTGGGATGGATTCTGTTGAAAGATGACATGCAAATATTTGAAAACATCTTTATCGAAAATTGCAAGAATGTTTTCACCAATATCATAGCTTGTATAAATGATCTATGAAAACCAAATGCATGACGGGAAAGATGAGGACTTCTGTTATGGAAACATGGATACCACATGGATACTGACATTAGAGCATTGATAACTATTTCATGCTGAACATGGCATGTTTTCTATGGATTTTAGACTGTACCATTAGTCCCATAATTCAATGCAAATCAAGAATCAAAATGGCGGCTATGCAAATCCCCTTTTAAGATGTTTTATGAGGTGTTAAGATGAGAAATTAACAGATCATGGGATATGATCCCTTGTGATCCCTTGATATGATATGATCCCTTGTGCGACATTGTTATATTTTGTTATCCTTAAATTGACCCTGGTTATATTTGTAGTATTCAATTCTCAATATACTTTTTTTAACATATTTTTATTCAGGATTTAATAACAATATATGACACTCTCTCACCCCTGGGTTAGTTTCCGTTGTGCCCTGTTAGCTGGTTGTATTAACATTGAGATGTTTATCATCAGAGCTTCACCTTGATGTATATTTAAGTAACTGAAATATTATTTTGTTTTTGCAAAGCTTTTTTATTCAATATTCCTGCCATCTTGGCTTCATACATACTAAAATGTAACTGACATTTACAAAAGTAGGAAAAAAAATTTAATACATCCCACAGTAGGATGTTTGGTGATTTAATGGGTGAATGCGATAGATGGGTGGTGATTAACTGATTGAAAATAGTGAAATTCTTCTCCGGCCTAATGCAGCAATAGGGGATTTGTATGTGCCACTGCGCATGTCTGTTACAGTGCATCATGGGATGGATTCGGTTGAATTATGACATTCAAATATTTGGCAACTTTTTTCATCAAAAATTGAAGAAATGTGTTCACCAATGTCAGAGCTTGTACAAGTGATCTATGAAAACCAAATGCATGATGGGAAAGATGGGGACTTGTGTCATGGAAACACGTATTCACATCGATATTGATATTGATCCCCTATTCGACTATTTCGAGAGGTGCGATGGTTGAACCCAGTGGTTTATCTACAACCACTTTACAATTAATAATTAATGATGAGGGGGTAATGGGATGATGAGATGGATGGTGATATTATGAGGTGAACATTCTGGTCTATCAGAATACTTTACTATCCTTATGAGGGGTGAGTGTAATTCTTGAAATATAATACAATAAAAATCTATTGATTTTACCTTTCTATATCGGGGACTCTCTGTAATACTTGGGAGTAATTCAATGTGTTACTATAATGTAGCTTCATAATGATGAGAAGTTTATAAGCAATATCATTATTAAGTTTATCTAGGAGTAGTGGATAACTCCAGGTTGGAATGGATGGAGGTGGTGCTTGTAGTGGTAGGATCTGAAACTACATGAGAAGTAGTAAATCCCCACCTATCCCTCTGAATCGTTTCATTTCAAAGTTCGTGCACATTTCTCTCTTGTGGCATATCCGTGATTGGCGATTTGTCTGCCGGGTCATTCTCTGAGACATATCCTTCTATACTAAGTTACTAGAGCTAGACTTAGTGAACTTAGTAGGGCTCTAGTTCTGAATATTGATGAATCAACAATGGCAGCCACTGACAAACAGCAAAACACTTTCTGAGCCCAACAAATTGACAAAGACCTTAACAGTAGTAGCAACAAATCAGCTTTTTTACGAAAATTAAGCAACAAACAACAAAAGAACTTTCTTAATGATAATTGCTGTTTCTTGGTAGCGTCAAGCGAAATTAAATCCGTCCCCCTTGGGAGCCCTCTTTGAATTCTAATGTTCTTTTTGCCTCAGATCGTCCTGGAAGAACTGTTTTGGAACAGGAGGACTACACCCTTTTCCATGGGAAAATGTATTCAATGATTATAATGAAAATACAATTACAATGATAATAATAATCATATCTATGATTGAATATAGAGGACAAAAACGAGATCCCTAACCATCCTACACAAGAGGTCCCTACATTATATAATCCGAAAAAGACCTGGGATCTTTCGTGCTTTATTTTTCATAATGTTAGTTAGATTTATATGATATTCTAGCTCACTCAACAAGAAGGGTCACCACAAGGCATATGATTGAATTATTACAATAATCAGATATGTTAGATATATTTGTTCTGCAAATTAGGCTCGTGAATACTCATCACAAGAGAAATAACCATACCATAAATTGAAATAATAATTGATGAAATGAAGATATATAGATTTCCTGAAAAATAGGCCCTACTTAATCCTAAATAGATTATAATCATACCCGTGGTTACACGTTAGATCACAATAATAATTAAAATTGTTTGAATGTAACAATGATGTTTTTATTTTGAATTGAGTTTATTGTTACTAGTTTTGCAGTGTGATGCTTAGTTTGGAGTTGGAATGACATTATGACAAATTCACATCACTTCCAAGATTTGAAAGTGAAGATTTGAAAGAAAGTAGCCGTGTGGTCAGTTCGAAGTTGGCGTGAGGAATGACCAGAATAGTCAGGTGACAGGTATTGGCGGGACTGTAATCAGGTTCTGCCACATATATTCATATATATTCATATAGCACACATATTTTCATCAATACAATTGGAAATTTTACTTCTAACTAACAGTAAGACTAGTTTCTATTGAAATTTGAAGTACAATTGTCTTACGAACTCTAATATCAAGATGTAATCAATGTGAATAGTTGTCATGGTTGTAGATGGTAGGAATGTCTGAATAGATAATGACAAACTACGAGAGATCTATGATCACACAACCTCTTTCATAAGCTTCCTCTTAGCTTTGTAATGAGAATAATATTATGAAATAATGGCGTTAGATTGAGGAAGATTATTATATAAAACAATTGTGCATGTATGTGTAGTGTCCTGGGTGGTAGGATGTGGTTGTGACCAGCTAAAGATGTGCCAGTCTGGATAGATCAGTAGGTAGAGCATTAGAACATAACTCCAAAGGTCCAGGGTTTGATTCCCTGTCTGTGGTTTGGTTCCTCATCTACAGGGTAGGGAATACCTTTTCTGGAACCAGGATTGTCCCTATTTTAGGTTGGGATTCGGGATTTAAATGGGCCTAAGGGATTCGGAAAGGGATTCAGAGCCATATTTATTTTCCAGGAAGGGATTGCAAATAGAAAAACGGGGTTGCAAATTGAAAACCTGCGGTATTTGGGATATAGGGCTTATGAAAAATATGGGAAACAGGATTCAAGGTGTGTGTGTCTCTGTGTGGGGATGGTGGAGTTTGCAGGGGGGGGGGCGTGTCTTCCCTACCCTGCATCTATTTCAGCAGGTAGAGCATTCGCACATAAATCGGAAGGTCAGGACTTCACTGTCTATGCAATGCTGTTCTTCAGCAGGATGCATATAAATGGAGATTTGTATTAGATCTAGACAAATTAACCCAATTGATAATTGTAAATTTTGCTACTTGAATGCATTAGTTCTGTTAATAGGGGATTTGTAAATGCCACTGCACATGTCTTTTACAGTTTTCATCAATATCATAACTTGTTTAAATGATCTATGAAAACTATATGCATGATGGCAATGATGAAGTTGAGTGGTTTGGAAACATGTATAACCCATCCCATGGAATATTTATCAGAACACTGATAAATATTCTATGCTGAACATCGCAGACTTCACATTAAAGTGAAATATAGGTTTTCTACTCTTAATGTTTAATAAGAAATATAACACAACAATATTTGAAAAAGCAACAGTTTATTTTTCAGGTTTCTAACCATTCAACTTGTAAAGCAAGCATATTCTACATCCCACAGGGTAACTCTACTCCCATGAGGAAGACTACAAATTTCCTATCATGGAAACTTTTCTCTTGAGCGAAAAAAAATATAAAAAGTTGATGTCATCTCCTCCATGATTATATTCAATGGCAACATGACTGCAGTGGCAAGCTGGTTTGGTCTCTAGAAAAGTCCTCCTTCTGTCATTTCTCTGTCCATTCTCCCAATCAAACAGTAGATAGTAGTTCTACTGAATATTCATGAGTATGAATGGTATCAGGTGCTCTCTCCATTCAGTGAACTTTGGGTGACCTCTACTTTTCTTCTTCCTCATGCCCAGATACTACTCTCAAACCTAGGTTTTTAAACCTGCAGGTTCTCCTCATATGCTTCTAGTCACAACCCATGTGGTAATCTGTCTACATGTGCCTATCTATCCTATGGAACCTGCAGAGAGATGATCAAAACAGTTTTGATTAATTGACGAGCATACTTCATTTTATTATATATGCATTGCTCTGAAAACAATGTATCAAGAGTGAGTTATGCATAGTGCATATTTCACTAGTGAGTTATGTGATGTTATCATGGCAACCAATCTGTTCATTTACTAAGATTACCACTGAAATTTAAATTTGTGTCTCAATTCTTTTCTATTTTCATGATTGAAAGCATATATAATAAACAAACTCTTTGGTTTCAGTCACTTAGAATAGTGCACTGGTTGCTAGCCAACTCGTGCACTATTCATGCTCCTTCAACCAACTAGTTAGTTAGCCTGTATATATTCGTCATCAATATTCATTGTAATGAATGGTATCAAGTAAGAAAATATTTATCCTGGGTATACAATATGCATAGGCCTCTGTATCTTGGTTTATCCCCAGCAAACAATATTGGATTTTCAGTTGTACTTCAAGAATACCACAATGATTGTTTATCAACACTGAACATCAATCAAGTTTAACCAATACTCACATTATATTAGCAATTCATACTTACACTTAGTGTCCACCTTTTCCAAATCCTCCCTTTCCGAAACCTCCATGTCCCCCATGGCCAAAACCATGTCCTCCATGACTGGAACCATGGCCGGCATGACCTCCATGGCCGAATCCATGACCTCCATGTCCTGAATGACCTCCATGACCAGCATGACCTGCAGCATGTCCATGACCTCCATGAGCATGTCCATGCCCATGTCCATGACCTTGAGCATGTCCATGGCCATGATCAGTGTGTCCATGAGCTCCCTGTCCATAAGCATCAGCACTGCTGCCATATCCACGAGCCTTTCCATCATGTCCATACTTGCTGTGTCCAACTGTGCCTTGGTTGCTACCATAGTCATGTCCATGGGCAGTTGCTCCATGGTTCTGGTGACCATGGTCACCATGAGCCTTGCTGGCGTGGCCACCATGGGCACCACTGTCATGGAAACCAGCCTTCTTCCAGCCATGAGCTGATCCAGCTGAGGCTTTAGCAGCTCCCTTCCAGTAAGCATCATCATGGCCGGTCTTCTTGGTGTACTCAGAGCCATAGGTCTTGCCTGAAAAATATATGCAGTTATTTTGAGTGGAATTTTTAAGAAGTGGCTTAAGCTTTCTAGCTTTGCCAGGGTGCCTAATATATATACATAATAGTGATAGTAGTCACATAATATGAATCTTAACTCCATGCTCATAAATGCCTGGTGCACTCTGGGTGTACATGCAAAGCACAGCAATGACAAAGTATTTTAGTCGGCCAGGAGGCAATGGCAATGGACACAGGTTTTACATGTCAGAGATGACAGTCATATATCATTGAGTTGTTGATGAGTTAGTCTTATAAAATAGTTAGTATTATAGACAATGATATAAAGATGTCTTTCTGCTTTAGAATCTCAGTCCCTACTTGGTATTCATTAATGATTCATACATGAGCAAAAATCTTATTGGCTGAGAGGGATGGGGGCTACACTTCTCATGGGTAACATGCTGACATTACAACAGTAGGAAAATCTAAATATCATATCATATCCATGATGTTTTGTGATACTGATGTGTAGAGGGACAATGTGAGCAAAGCATTGTATGGTTTTATGCTATGTAATTCCCACTTAGACCCATTCTTCCCTTCTATCATAGCTAATTAACTTATTTAGACACTCACCATGTTCAACTCCATATCCCTTGCTATGTCCATCAGCATGCTGCTCAGCATGGGCTATGTGCTTCTTGCCAGCATCAGCACTGGCGTGTTTGGCAACCGCATGAGAGCCATGCTTGGCACTGTCAGCATGTCCATGGGAAGCATAATCCTATAGAACATAAAAATAAGTGTAAAGTAATAAATATATGTCTTGCAAATGGCTTGTTGATAAGGTGGAGCAACTTTAGGTCTTAGCAAGCATGTGACATATAAATATTAATGAATTTGAGTGGAAAGACATGACAGTCATTTTATATTCAATTTGATTGAAATCTTCCCCATTCACTAATCAAAACGGTTATACATAATAATCTCTATGAGTAAATATTTATTTTATGTTAAATTCCAGTGTATAGAATGGTTTCATATAAGTGATGTATGCTTTCTCATTATTAAACTGTGCAAGAGAGGATGAGTTTGCTTGATTTTGATGAGACCCTGAGAATATTGCCATCTATCCAAATCCAGTGAGTATAGATCTATATCTTATACAATGAAATAACCAGGAATTATACCTTGTTGCCATAGTTCTTCTTGGCCTTATCAGTGCCATAAGCCTTGCCATGACCTGCATGCTCACTACCTCCATATCCATGCTTCACTGCATCATGTCCATATTTAGCAGCTCCATGTCCATGGGCTCCATGTCCATAGTCTTTAGCAGCATGTGCATGACCATCAGCAAATCCAGCAGCATGCTCTATAACATATGTACATAGGCATTATTCAATAGTGAGCATATATTTAAGAGTGGTCACTCGAGAAGCCTCCCGGACATCTTGTAAGTGGTCAAGTGTCTGCTATTGATGTTTGTTCTGTTTGTCACCCAGGTTTATCCCCCATTAACATTTATCATTTTTCAACTAGTTTACTTTGACAATAGGATTGCTATTAGAAGGTCATCTGAAGATTTGCTATCAATATTTCAGTCTTCTCTCATAATTAGCTGCAACCATTCGTTTATCAATGCTTTTCTACAATTTCAATGCAAAGTAGTGTGAACAGATCTGACCATACAAAAAAGTACAAGTGATCTAGGTTCCTGCTGAAATCTGTATAATATCTCAGAAGCTTATTTCAAATATATTAGATTCTTACCGTGTCCATGGCCAGCATGTCCATGACCAGCCTTGTGACCTCCAAAACCATGATGTCCTGCATGACCTTCATGTCCAAATCCATGCGCATCATGACCTCCATGGCCGGCACTATGACCTCCATGTCCGAAACCAGCGCCATGACCTCCATGACCTCCAAATCCAGCACCGTGACCTCCATGACCTCCAAATCCAGCACCATGACCTCCATGACCTCCATGGCCAAAACCAGCACCATGACCTCCATGACCGAAACCAGCACCATGACCTCCATGGCCCAAGCCTGCCCCATGGCTTCCATGACCAAATCCAGCACCATGACCTCCATGACCACCCTTGCCATAGCCTGCTCCATGGCCACCATGTCCGAAACCAGCACCATGACCTCCATGACCTCCGTGACCTAGACCATGACCTCCATGGCCAAATCCTGCACCATGTCCACCATGACCTCCATGTCCAAATCCTGCTCCATGACCCCCATGACCTCCGTGACCGAATCCACCACAGTCAGGACCTGTACATCAATCAAGCAGTCAAAGTTAAAACTAATCAAATTAATAAATTTATTCCTAACACCGAAATAAATCATTCATCATAACAAATGCAAATAATAGGTTTGGATGATGATAAATGAATGGAATTTCCTTACCCCAGCAGTCAGATTCAGCCTTGCAGATTGCTGAAGAAAAATAACAAGTGTTGCTGTAAGACCAGTGCATCTCTAATTCTACTATCAATAATTCTGTGTATTCCCCATGATGTGCAGAGAAAATTATCCTATAAATTAGTTTGCCTTCCTCCAGAAGTTCTGATTGCCATAAAACTACCATAGTATTTTGACGTGCACTTTTATGGGAACATTGGTATCCACCAGTGTGCACCATTTACATGCACGCTTTACGGCCTAATTGATATCAGTCTTATAATTCTCTCCAAATCGAAATAGAGTTTCTTTTAGCAACTTAGCAACTTAGCAATTAGTGATACTAATGAAAGTAAACATTAGAACATAAAATAAGAACTATATTTTAAGTTTGATATTTCATTTTTGAGAATAGTTTTTGATATATCTGGGTGGACAATTGTTACTATAATGTAGCTAAATATACTCTATAGGATGAGTTTCAAAATGCATGGATATATTTAATGTACCGTCTTGCAATTTGGTAGGCCCTACATGAATTTATACAACTATACAACTCTGTTAAATGTTTAGTGTATTATATAAAATTGTATTAGCCTCACTAAATGACCCAGCATCATCTTGGTCTTATTTGTCACTTAATTAATGTGGGTAAATAAAATCCAATAGCATTTGTTGAATATAACGATTGTAAACACTAATAATATTGTAAACACTAATATAGCACTTCTATAATTTCACCAACAATGAGTTTAGTCAGTTCCTCCCAATACACAGATGAAGTAGAAATCCTGTCCAGGCCTAAAGGCTCAGATCCGATAAGAATGGTATGTCAGTGATTGGACTCCTACTTCGCTAATAGGTTTCCTTGTCTATGACTAGGCATTCTAATGGGATTATAAGGACATTTTGCAGAATATAGAGAATATAAGAATAGTAAATAATAAGGGACCCTCTTATCTTTGGGCCTAGACTGAAACAGAATAAGAAATAGTTTGACTTACCAATGAAGGCAAGGACGGCTAGAACGATGAAAGACCTCATGGTGGTAGATCACTGGTATCAAACCACTGATGTCTGTCACTGCTGGAGGAGTGATGCTTTCTCCCTCCTGTCCCTCTCCTATATATACCTCCACCAACCCATCCATTCTCCCCATCACTTAATATTCCCACAGGCATCACCCACACTCTAACGCCAGCCTGGAATGTGCAATGAAACCCTTCATTTTCGAGTTATTTAACTTTCGAGGGGTATCCAAATCTAAGAATAAACTATCATCTTGCAATGAAACCGGCCATTACAATCTAAGGAATCGGAAGTATTCATTAGGGGTTATCAACAACTAAGGAATTCTTCAAATTTTCGTAGTAATTCTGATGATAGTTCTTGCAGAATGTTATTTTCGATTAATGATATTTTTAGAGATAAGGCTTAGGGAGGCTGGGAAGGAGACAAAGGAATGAAACAAAGATATGCAGCCAGGCATAACTGCTGTGGTGACCTGTAGTGTGAAGGAGGTTTAGTCTGCATTAGGCTGGATTTCTCAGAGATTCCTATCTTCACATCCCATATAATGTGAATATATTTTTATTCTATTTTGACTCATTTAAATAGCAAGTTTTATTTATAATATGAAGGAGAAAATGTTCTCCGAAACGTTGGTCAAACAAATAATAAAACAACTCAAGCAACATTAATTTTCATCGTCTTTCTTACGGTTTTGGTGTTTATTTCCCTAAATCGATTTATTCATTATATCCTGCCCTCTGGGCTTCTACATTGCTAAAACATTTTTTAACGATTTAACAATTGTTTTTTTACCATTTCATTTTCATTTTCGAACAAAAACAAATTACTCAAACAGTACACTCCATTTCCTCTATTAACTATCTCCGACTCTTTGGTCTTTCCCCCCCCCCCCCCTTTAACTTGTATGATGTTATTATATTCTTGTATCCTTAAATTGACCCTGGTTATATTTGTATTATTCAATTCTCAATATACTAGTGGAAATTATTTTTTGATAAAACCCCTCCAATAAAATACAAAATATAAGGGACACAAATTGTAACAGCCTTGATGGCAGGTTATGTTGATTAAAAACCTTTTAAAAAGAAAACGAAATTCTCAATATACTTTTTTAAGATTTTATTCAGGATTTAATAACAATATATGACACTCTCTCACCCCTGGGTTAGTTTCCGTTGTGCCCTGTTAGCTGGTTGTATTAACATTGAGATGTTTATCATCAGAGCTGAACCGTGATGTATATTTATGTAACTGATATTTACAAAAGTAGGAAAGAAAATTTAATACATCCCACAGTAGGATGTTTGGTGATTTGATGGGTGAATGCGATAGATGGGTGGTGATTAACGGATTGAAAATAGTGAAATTCTTCTTCGGCCTAATGCAACAAGAGGGGATTTGCTTGTGCCACTGCACATGTCTGTGACAGTGCATCATGGCATGGATTCTGTTGAAATCTGACATACACATATTTGACAACGTTTTTATCGAAAATTGAAGGAATTTGACAAAAGTTCAGCAACAAATGAGAATGAATTCTCTTAGTGACAAATGACAATTGCTGTTCCTTGGTAGCGACAAGAGAAATTAGACATCCCCCTAAGGAGCCCCCTTTATATTGTCTGTTCTAATGTTCATTTAGCCTCAGATTGTCTTGGAAGAACTGTTTTGTAACAGGGGGACTGTACACTTTTCCATGGGAAAATGTATTAATGATCATTACATAATCCGAAAAGAACTGACGTATTTCGGGCTTCAACTTATAGAATGAATGCTAAGCTAAAAATATGGAAACATTTAATGATGTTTTACAGAATTCATGAAAAAACATTATATTCATATAATTGTCATACTGTTAGTTAAATTTATATGATATTCTAGCCCACTCAACAAGAAGGGTCACCACAAAAGGCATCTGATTGAATTTATTAGTCATCAAATATGTTGGATATATTTATTCTGAAAATTAGGTCCATGCATCCTCATCACAAGAGAAACAACCATACCATGAATTAAATAATAATTGATGAAATTAAGTTATAAATATAGTTTCCCTGACATAATACTTCATCATAAAAAGATCATAATCATACCTGTGTTTACGCATTTGATCATAATAACGATTAAAATTGTTTGAATGTAACAATGATGTTTTTATTTTGAATGGATTTTATTGGTACTGGTTTTGCAGTGTGATGCTTAGTTTGGTGTCTGTATATTTCGCTAGGGTAATACAATAAATAGTTGGTGTGTGTGTGGGGGGGGGGGGGGGAGCAGGGACTGGAATGACATTATGACAAATTTACATCAGTTACAAGATTTGATTGATTGAATAATTGATACAATACTAATAATTGTATGTTTGTTTTTCCCACTTCTCTTATATTTTGATACGTATTGGGTTGGATTATATTCCCAGTCATTTTGTAACATTTGCTATGAATGCACATAGTAAATGCTTCTTGGAATTATGGAAGTGATAGCGCCCGGTTGAAGGCTTTTGAATTTTTCTTTTACATTTGTATTTTTATTTTTCTTATACCACTCATATAACTCTTTTAGATCAATTGTATTACACAATTTGTACATATTTTCAATAACAGCTAGGACTGAGAAATATGTATAGTTGCATAATGTTATCAGCTGAATATATATTTAAAACAAAAAAAACAACTTTTATTTGATCTGAATTCCCAAATCTTGATGAAAGTGACTCCTACACTAACAGGTTTTTCACTCCCTCCCACTTGCTACATATATTTTCATCAAAACAATTGAAGATTTTACTTCTAACTAGCAGTAAGACAATTTTCTATTGAACAAAGAGACTAATGTAAACATTAATAAATAATAATTTTCAATGAATATAAGCATTTCAAGTATATCAGTACAATGAAATTTAAGGTACAATGATAGTGTTATATCATATTAGGGTCAAGTCTTCAAAAAATGTACAATTGGCCTTCACCAATCCCCTCAAATAACCCAAATTTAAGACAAAAATTAGGTTTGAAATACAGTTCAACATAACCAGACCGATTTATTGAATGAATACAATACAGAATACACTCAGATACTGTCAGTATTTATCATTTATCAATTTATCAGAATTTGAGAGACATGTAGAAATGTATATTGTGCACTTTCTGAAAACCTAACCCTTTATAACAATTGTCTCACGAACTCTGATATAAAGTTATAAAATAATGGTGTTAGATTGAGGGACATTATTATGATCAAATGTATACTAAATTGTGCATGTATGTGTAGTGTCCTGGGTGGTAGGATCTGGTTGTGTCCAGCTGAAGATGTGCCAGTCTGGATAGGTCAGTAGGTAGAGCATTGGAACATAACTCCAAAGGTCCAGGGTTTGATTCCCTGTCTGTGGTTTGGTTCCCCATCTACAGGGTAGGGAATACCTTTTCTGGAATCGGGTTTGAAACATTTTTAGGTCAGGATTTGGGATTTAAATTGGCGTAAGAGACTCGGGAAAAGGGTTCAGAGCCAGATTTATTTTCCAAGTAGGGATTGCAAATAGAAAAACGGGGTTGCAAATTGAAAACCTGTGGTATTTGGGAAATGGGGCTTATAAAAATATAGTAACAGGATTCAAGGTGTATGTGTCTGTGGTGAAGGGGGGGGGGGGTCCCTACCCTGTTCAGTTGGAAGGGGGCAGTGTAGTGTCCTGGGTGGTAGGATCTGGTTCTGACCAGCTGAAGTTCGGTCAGGCTCAATCATCAGTAGGTAGAGCATTGGCACATAAATCGGAAGGTTAGGGTTTCATTGCCTATGCAGCGCTGTTATTCAGCAGGGTGCATATAAATGGATATTTGTAATAGATCAAGACAAATTAACACAAATGATAGTTGTAAATTTTGCTACATGAATGCATTAGTTCTGTTAATAGGGTATTTGTATATGCCACTGCACATGACTGTTACAGCGCATCCTAGGATGGTGTCTGATGAAATCTGACATACAAATATGTAGCAACATTTTCATCGAAAATTGCAAGAAACTTTTCATCAATATCATGGCTTGTCTAAATGATCTATGAAAACTAAATGCATGATGGGAATGATAAAGTCTTGTGGTATGGAAACATGTATAACACATGGATATTGACATTAGAGCACTGATAAATATTCCATGCTGAATATCACAGACTTCACATTAAAGTGAATTATAAGTTTCCTTACTGCTGATGTTTAATAAGAAATATAACACAACAATATTTGAAAAAGCAACAGTTTATTTTTCAGGTTTCTAACCATTCAACTCGTAAAGCAAGCATATTCTACATCCCACAGGGTAACTCTACTCCCATGAGGAAGACTACAAATTTCCTATCATGGAAACTTTTCTCTTGAGCAAAAAAAAAAATAAAAATGTTGATGTTGTCATCTCCTCCATGATCATATTCAATGGCAACATGACTGCAGTGGCAAGCTGGTTTGGTCTCTAGAAAAGTCCTCCTTCTGTCATTTCTCTGTCCATTCTCCCAATCAAGCAGTAGATATAATGGTTCTACTGAATATTCATGAGTATGAATGGTGTCAGGTGCTCTCTCCATTCAGTGAACTTTGGGTGACCTCTGCTTTTCTTCTTCCTCATGCCCAGATACTTCCTCTCAAACCTAGGTTTTTAAACCTGCAGGTCCTCCTCATTATGCTTCTAGTCACAACCCATGTGGTAATCTATCTACATGTACCTATCTATCCTATGAAACCTGCAGAGAGATGATCAAAACAGATTTGAATAATTGATGTGCATATTTCTTTTTTATTGTGCATTGCTCTAAAAACAATGTATCAAGTGTGAGTTATGTATTGTGCCTATTTCAGTAGTGAGTTATGTGATGTTATCACAGCAACCTATCTGTTTATTTACTAAGATTACCACTGAAATTTAAATCTATGTCTCAATTCTTTTCTATTTTCATGATCGAAAGCATATAATAAATCTGTTAACAAACTCTTTGGTTTCAGTCACTTAGAATAGTGCACTGGTTGCTACCCAACTTGTACAATATTAATGCTCCTTCAACCAACTTGTTAGTTAACCTGTATATATTTGTCATCAATATTCATTGTAATGAATGGTATCAAGTAAGAAAATATTAATCCAGGGTATACAATATGCATAGGCCTCTGTATCTTGGTTTATCCCCAGCAAACAAAATTAGATTTTCACTTGTACTTCAAGAATATCACCTTGATTGTTTATCAACACTGAACATCAATCAAGTTTAACCAATACTCACATTATATTAGCAATTCACACTTACACTTAGTGTCCACCTTTTCCAAATCCTCCCTTTCCGAAACCACCATGTCCTCCATGACCAAAACCATGTCCTCCATGACTGGAACCATGACCGCCATGACCTCCATGGCCGAATCCATGACCTCCATGTCCTGAATGACCTCCATGACCAGCATGACCTGCAGCATGTCCATGACCTGCATGACCATGTCCATGTCCATGTCCATGACCTTGAGCATGTCCATGGCCATGATCAGTGTGTCCATGAGCTCCCTGTCCATAAGCGTCAGCACTGCTGCCATATCCACGAGCCTTTCCATCATGTCCATACTTGCTGTGTCCAACTGTACCGTGGTTGCTACCATAGTCATGTCCATGGGCAGTTGCTCCATGGTTCTGGTGACCATGGTCACCATGAGCCTTGCTGGCGTGGCCACCATGGGCACCACTGTCATGGAAACCAGCCTTCTTCCAGCCATGAGCTGATCCAGCTGAGGATTTAGCAGCTCCCTTCCAGTAAGCATCATCATGGCCGGTCTTCTTGGTGTACTCAGAGCCATAGGTCTTGCCTGGAAAATATACAGTTATTTTGAGTGGAATTTTTCAGAAGTGGCTAAAGTTTTCTAGCTTTGCCAGGGTGCCTAATATATATATACATAATATGAATCTGAACTCCCGAAATGCCTGGTGCACTCCATGTGTACATGCAAAGCACAGCAATGACAAAGTATTTTAGTTGGCCAGGAGGCCATGGCAATGGACCCAGGCTTTACATGTTGGAGATGACAGTGATATATTATTGAGTTGTTGATAAGTTAAGTTGTTGATAAGTCTTATAATATAGTTAGTATTATAGACGTCCTTCTGCTTTAGAATTCCAGTCTCCACTGTGTATTTATTCCTGACTCATATATGAGCAAAGATTCTATTTGCTGAGAGGGCTGAGGGCTACACTTCTCATAGGTAACATGCTGACATAACAGTAAGAAAATCTAAATATCATATCCATGATGTTGTGATATTCATGTGTAGAGGAAAAATGTTTGTTTAATGTTTGATTTTATGCATTTTATGTTTTTATGCTATATAATTCTCCATTACACCCATCCTTCACCTCTACCATAGATAATTAACTTATTAAGACACTGACCATGTTCAACTCCATATCCCTTGCTATGTCCATCAGCGTGCTGCTCAGCATGGGCTACGTGCTTCTTGCCTGCATCAGCACTGGCGTGTTTGGCAACCGCATGAGAGCCATGCTTGGCACTGTCAGCATGTCCATGGGTAGCATAATCCTACAGAACATAAGCATTACATTATTGTATTCCATAAGTGTAAAGTAATAAATATGTATTGTAAAAATGTGATGTGTTAAAGGAAAATGAGTCACATATTATGAGTTCTCTTTGCAGGAATGTATTCATTCTCAGGGTATCTAATGCCCCTACTAGTATACATACATATATACCAAATTTCAAGACATTGTATCAAAGATATGCATGCATTTTTAAGCTCATCCTACAAAGTATATTTAGCTACTTTACCAGTAATTGTCTATCCAGATATATTGCAAACTCTTTGCTCAAAAAAATATGTATATTAAAAGATATATCAAATTTAAAGTAGAGAAATACTTATTAAATATCCTATTATCTCAGAATCCATTTTCTTTGCAACTTACGACTCATTATCCTAAAACACAACATATACAATGAAATAACCAGGAATTATACCTTGTTGCCATAGTTCTTCTTGGCCTTATCAGTGCCATAAGCCTTGCCATGACCTGCATGCTCGCTACCTCCATATCCATGCTTTACTGCATCATGTCCATATTTAGCAGCTCCATGTCCATGGGCTCCGTGTCCATAGTCTTTAGCAGCATGTGCATGACCATCAGCAAATCCAGCAGCATGCCCTATTACATATGTACATAGGCATTATTCAATAGTGAGCATATATTTAAGAGTGATCACTCGAGAAGCCTCTGGGACAACTTGTAAGTGGTCAAGTGTCTGATATTGATGTTGGTTCTGTTTGTCACCCAGGTTTATTCCCCATTAACAATAACATTTATCATTTTTTCAACTAGTTAACTTTGACAATACGATTGCTATTAGAAGGTCATCTGAAGATTTGCTATCAATATTTCAGTCTTCTCTCATAATTAGCTGCAACCATTCGTTTATCAATGCTTTTCTACAATTTCAATGCCAGGTAATGTGAACAAATCTGACCATACAAATAAGTACAAGTGTTCTAGGTTCCTGCTGAAATCTGTATAATTTCTCAGACACTTATTTCAAATATATTAGATTCTTACCGTGTCCATGGCCAGCATGTCCATGACCAGCCTTGTGTCCTCCAAAACCATGATGTCCTGCATGACCTTCATGTCCAAATCCATGAGCATCATGACCTCCATGGCCGGCACTATGACCTCCATGTCCGAAACCAGCACCATGACCTCCAAATCCAGCACCGTGACCTCCATGACCTCCAAATCCAGCACCATGACCTCCATGGCCAAAACCAGCACCATGACCTCCATGACCGAAACCAGCCCCATGGCCTCCATGACCGAAACCAGCACCGTGACCTCCATGGCCAAAGCCTGCCCCATGGCCTCCATGACCAAAACCAGCACCGTGACCTCCATGACCTCCCTTGCCATAGCCTGCTCCATGGCCGCCATGTCCGAAACCAGCACCATGACCTCCGTGACCTCCGTGACCTAGACCTCCATGACCTCCATGGCCAAATCCTGCACCATGTCCACCATGACCTCCATGTCCAAATCCTGCTCCATGACCCCCATGACCTCCGTGACCGAATCCACCGCAGTCAGAACCTGTACATCATTCAAGCAGTCAAAGTTAAAACTGATAAAATTAATACATTTATTCCGAGCACCGAAATAATTACATCATTCATCATAACAAATGCAAATAATAAGTTTTGGATGATTATAAATAAATGGGATTTCCTTACCCCAGCAGTCAGATTCAGCCCTGCAGATTGCTGAAGAAAAATTACAAGTGTTGCTGTAAGACCAGTGCATCTCTAATTCTACTATCAATAATTCTGTGTATTCTCCATGATGTCCAGAGAAAATTATCCTATACATTACTTTGCCTTCCTCCAGTAGTTCTGATTACCATAAAACTACCATAACAATAAAAGTACCCTTAGGCCTCTGAACCAATAATGATTGTGTTAATTATATTATGTTTCTATCCACTGACCTTTGGATATTATGTTTTTACACTGATGTTCCATTCAAAGTCTGAATACTTATGAATGTATTTTTTCTTGTTTGACATGGCCGAAATACAATTTAAGAAATGTAATAATATGTCTTGTCTGTTCTCTAAATGTTTGATGAATCGTGCAACATTGAATTAGCCTGGCTAAATGACTCGGCGTCATCTTGGTTGTATGTGTCACTCAATCAATGTGAGTAAATTATAATAATAATTGTGCTTATAATGTAATCTTTGTTTAAAATGTATCTGCATGCTTGAGGATATGGGTCAGATCTTCAGCTAATGTACAATCGGCAGCTGTACACATTGTATATATTATGCTAAATTATGCTGAAAAATGATACTAGGAATATCTAGTCACATTTGTTATTGCGTCAATTCTAAAAATATGTTTGGTTATGTTGAACTGTATTTGAACCTTATTTCTGTCTAAAATGTGGATGAAAAGTATTTCAATAAAAATGTCAGGTTAGTATGACAACATGTATGTACACAAATGGTGCACCAGCAGGCACGAAATGGAGGTTATTAGTACCTGTCTTAGGTTGCTATAGCCCCTGGACTGTTCAAGGCAGTCACTAAATAAGAATAGAATCCAATAGCATTTGTTGAATAACGATTGATATGCTTCCCCTTGTAAACTCTAATATAACACTTCTATAATTTCACCAACAATGAGTTTAGTCAGTTACTCCCAATATACAGGTGAAGCAGAAATCCTGGAGATAAACAAATGGAGGCTTTTAATCCTTTTAGTCTCTGCCTAAGGTTGTTATAGCTCCTGGGCTGTTCAAGGCTGTGACTAAACCAGTCCAGGCCTAAACCCTCAGATCAGATAAGAATGGTATGTCAGTGATTGGATGCCTACTTCGCTAATAGGTTCCCTTGCCTAGAACTAGGCATTCTAATGGGATTATAAGGACATTTTGCGGTCTTAACGGAATTATAATGGCACTTTGCAGATTGTGCCAAGAGGCTCTCCCTCCAATTGAAGGGACCCTCTCATCTTTGGGCCTAGACTGAAACAGAAGAAGAAATAGTTTGACTTACCAATGAAGGCAAGGACGGCTAGTACGATGAAAGACCTCATGGTGGTAGATCACTGGTATCGGACCACTGATGTCTGTCACTGCTGGAGGAGTGATGCTTTCTCCCTCCTGTCCCTCTCCTATATATACCTCCACCAACCCATCCATTCTCCCCATCACTTAATATTCCCACAGGCATCACCCACACTCTAACGCCAGCCTGGAATGTGCAATGAAAAAACTTCATTTTCGAGTTATTTAACTTTCGAGGGGTATCCAAATCTAAGAATAAACTATCATCTTGCAATGAAACCGGCCATTACAATCTAAGGAATCAGAAGTATTCATTAGGGGTTATCAACAACCAAGAAATTATTAAAATTTTCATAGTAATTCTGATGATAGTTCTTGCAGAATGTTATTTTCGATTGATGATATTTTTAGAGATAAGGCTTAGGGAGGCTGGGAAGGAGACAAAGGGATGAAACAAAGGTATGCAGCCAGGCATAACCACTGTGGTGACCTGCAGTGTGAAGGAGGTTTAGTAAAATAGGATCAGCTAGTGCTAGCAGACTGGAAAGGAACCTTTAGTTTTAGACAAGAGCCTCTCCATCCCCCTCTTCATCTCCTATTACATTCTAAAATAAATAATTCTTGTTGACAAGTTGAACAATAAATTTCATCTTAACTTCGGAGATTTTGGCAGGATTTTATCTGCATTCTTTTGAGAGTTGAAATGTAACCGAGGCAGAATGTTGATTTGGGCTGAGAGAGCAAGCATTTGTATGTATAGATCTGTCTCTATTCACTGAGGTGTGGCGGAACATGATAAAAAATGTAACTTAAAAACTGCAACGCATGATAAAGCAGTAACTATTTGCTAAAGTGAATCAGAAGGAAAAATTAAAAGAAAGGAAAGAGAGTGAAAGTTACCACAAACCTGTATTCATTCTTATTCTAAGAACCATCGATATGTTTAGTATTGTACTTTATGTGATTTGATATAATAGTTACAATTTTGATGTTTCAATACTTGTGACAAATAGATTTAATGTCGAATGGGAAAAAAAGGAAAATATATTTGGTAAATTCTCTCGTGCAAATGTGCTATCTTTAGGCATTTGTATTACCTCCAGAACACAACTCAAGATCTATATATAAAGTGTAATTGAGTAACTTTGGTCACTCGAGAGTACCATGATTGTTAACTTCTTAAAGAAAACAATTAGAAAAAATTATGAATTCATTGTAAAGTTATACCTGACATTAAATGTGTGTATGTGAGAATGTGTTTAGTAGAACAGTAATCCCTGAAATGTTGACTAAAATGTACCGTTTTTACTTGTGTTATTCTAGCTTTGAAAAATGTCATCATATTCCTATTAAAACGCCGAGTTCTAGGCCAGGAAAACGATTAGCGATGTAGGCTGACATACCATTCTGATCTGATCTGAGGGTTTAGACCTGGAGCGTATGAGTAATTCAAAGCTTATTAATATTGTTTGACGAAATGTTTGACTAATATGATCCAGAAATAAAGTGGCAAGCTTCAAACAGTAGTCGAAAGTAATCTCAATCTCGATCAACTTGAATATAATTTACAATTCAAATTAAATATTCCCCTAGTTTTATATTTCGCTGTATTATTGATTTTATATTTCGCTGTCGGAGATATATTCCATAGTTTCAGTTATAAGCAAAAAGTAAATAAGATTCTGTTTGAAAATGGTACACTCAAAACGTCATCTTCAATTTTTTCCCCCATTTTCACTTGTAGTCCAATATTTCGCCCATGTTGGGGGCCTCCGTTATGGTCAGTGATAACAGTAAATATCAGCCTAGGACTCGCGCTTCTTCAGACGAAATAACTGGAAGAATAAAAGGGTCAGATCATCAGAAAGTGTACAGATCGCCTTCACCAATTTTCTCAAATAACCCAAACTCAAGACAGAAATGAGGTTCAAATCACAGTTCTCCATAGCCAAAATGATGTTCATAACGAACCCAATACCAAATACTCAGATATGTCTAGTATTCATCTCTTCTTAGGCTAATTTAGCAGAATTTATTAAATGTGTAAAGTTGCCAATTGTACATTTTCTGATGATCTGACACAAAAGCACCGTTTTTTGTGGAATAAATTTACCTTTATTCTATGAGTATCTTTACGTCTCGTATCCATAGTGGAAGGCCAAGGCCAAGGCATGTATTTTCTATTATTTCTTTCTTGTAGAGGATCAGAGTTGTGTGAATATGAATCCATGGTTGAGAATTATTAGCTTTTGTTCGAAACTTTCTTAGCTGCTAGATGGATTCCTAAAGCGGTCTCTACCGGCAGTAAAAACAATACAGGTTGCAAGTATATAAAGTGTTATTTTTCTCGTTTTCCATATATACATTCAGAATTATCTTTTGTCAATACCTAGTCTACGTCATAAAGCTGAGTCATAAATAACTTGCAATCTTATAATTGTAAAGAAAGTGTATACATTATATACAACCAAAGCTAAAGGTGTATCTGAATAGGACAAACAGGTTCTATATAGAACAAAGAATGTGTAGGGGCTTGTTTTTTAAAAGTTTTTATTGCACATTTTATTTGCATTGGCAACACGAAGCCATCACTCTCTTACAATTACATCCCAAAGCTGAACAAAATAGACAATCGGTCAGTTACCAACTTGGAACAACCTCGACCAAAATATTAGAAATATGGATGCTTCTGCCATCAAAATAACACTAAAAAGGGACCTAATTCCACACCAGCCCGAATAGATATCATCTGTATGTATCTTAACTGATAGCTCACCCAGTCTTCCCCCTCGACCAACACAATGTACTTTACTAATACTTGAATATTAATTTTGTATCGATACAAC
This sequence comes from Sthenelais limicola, assembly GCA_942159475.1. Lineage (NCBI taxonomy): Eukaryota > Metazoa > Annelida > Polychaeta > Phyllodocida > Sigalionidae > Sthenelais > Sthenelais limicola. The sequence goes on from OW804102.1 coordinate 40,793,516, forward strand.
TTGTATGTATTTATGTATCTGTAAATGTTACTAGGCAGGCAGTGGAAATAGCATCACTGCGACGACACTGAATGTCTATTCCTGCAATAAAACCTGTTAAAAAAACAAAGAAAAAACACAATTTCAGGAAATCCTGGTATTCTCATGTAGTACAAAGAAATATCATCAAAAATAATATAAGTATATATTAGAAGATATAGCATTTACTTTATTCTAATTTCTAACATTAAGCATTAAACCTTTTTAACATACCCATAATTTAAGAGGGCTCGATAGAGACATAGTAATGCAAATATTATATGCATCTAAGGGTTATTTGGTGGACAGGCCCTATCATAAGCCACTCGTATACTGGAAGACCCGGCAGTGAGATGCGTAGGCCTACAACCCCCTGTTGTTAATCATTCTAATTACCTTAAAAGGATCCAATAACAATTAAAAAATAATTGTCGACCCCAGAACTACTTCGGATGAGTTTTACTCCTTATATTTCGATGGTCCGAGATGTTGTTTATTAGTGGCCCAGGGCCCTGTTGTATCAGCTATTGAACATACAGTCTAGGCCCAAAGTTGAGAGAATCCCTTCAAACGAAGGAAACAGCAAAGTGCCATTATAAGTCCATTCAGACCGCAAAATGTCATTATATTCCCATTAAAACGCCGAGTCCTAGGCGAAAAAAATGATTAGCGAAGCAGGTGTCCAATCACTGCACATACCATTCTTATCTGATCTGAGGGTTTGGACCTAGAGTGCATAACTTTTTCCTTCACCTGTAGGCAAAAAGTTATTTCCTTTCTACGTGTTATTCCACGCTAGTAGGATAGAATAGTCCCTACTGTAAAAGTGGGGATCTGCAAGGTAGAAGGTAAATAGGGTGCACAATAATCACTCATTTCTTAGCTTTGAAGACAAAATTTCTCAAAACTATAAGTGAAAAGGTGTATAAAATAATATACATTTTGTTCGCATATGTACGATGTAGGTTACTGAATTACTGTAGATTACAATTTAGACCCACATAATGTGAGACCTAGAAACTGGCCCTTTTGGTTATAGGGATTTCCTTAGCCAATACTTTGTAGTGTGGTTACTAACGTAGAAACTTCCCTCAGAAGTGTTGCTGTGTAGGAATTGCCCTCATTCATTAATAAACATACTTTTTTCTCTCTTTTTTATACTTATCTATATTATCTATTGTTATTATTGTGGTACTTAGTTTTAACTCTTTCAAGTTTCTTTTAATTATTAACATAATTTGAATGACCATGGGTTGAAAAAACAAGCCTCTCGAACCGGGACCCAAACCATGGACTTGAGAGGAAAGCCTGGGTAGAAAAAGACAAACAACACTGGGTGGGACTCGAACATCCGACCTTAGAGTTTCATTATAAATAGTTGAAGTTTCTCCTTGGCCTAGTTTGTCTCAATTGTTTGTGTGTCAATAGTGTCAATCTCTAGTGAGAACAAGGCGTGGTCTCTGATTTACCATGTACCTTGAAGACTGTTGTTTGAATTAGGCAGGGAATATGTGATGTGTTCCAGGAAAATGACTCACAAGTCGCAAAATTGATATTTTCCAAAGCGATTTATTCACAAGATCTCTTTGTACGAATGTAGGCCCTACTCATCTTCAGGGTATCAAAACTAAAAGTTTCAAACTTAAAAATATAGAAGTACTTCTCAGATGTCCTACTGTTTACTATCATTAGAATCAGCTTGATTGCATCTTTTTGAATATGATGATATCTCAAAATCCATTTTTTGCAACTTGTGACTCATTTTCCTGGAACACATCACATATTAGGTGGTTCAAGGAGAAACTATGCGGACGAATCAAGTCCAATAAATTTTCGATTATTGCAGGCGAGTTTCATTCTATATTTATTATATGAGCATAAAACTTGATGGGTGAAATCTGAAAAAAGTAGCCGACTTGGTGACGAAATAGTTCATATAGTACACATACTATATGAATATTTTTATAGCACCCCACTTATTGCACCTCTCATATGGAATGCGCATATAATAAATTTATATATAGCAAAATTAAACATTTTTTACAAATCATGTTTCTGTACCGTGTTCCATCTTTGTGAAGGTGACATTTTGCAATCACTCGCATCATGAATTTGGTCTCTGGTTACAGACGCACAAAAACCCTACCGGATTTATGTAGCTGTTATTTGCCTACATGTTTTTATCACCTCTATATTTGTGTAAGAGGACATTATTGTATTGCCTTGATACCCTACGGAATTTATGCTGTGAAGCGATAAACACTTTGAACGTGGTTTCCACTCACTTGTACCACCGACACCTCTCAATTGTCTCTACTTCTCGGCGTGAGGATTTTTATTGGGGATTTTCTAGTTTTAAATTCATAAGGGAGTTTACATGTATACACATGTACCCTGGGAACATCAGAATGCGTCATGGGATTGGTTGAGTGTGTGATGTGATGTGTTTTAGGGAAATGAGTCACAGGTCGCAAAAAATGAATTCTGATCGAAATTGAATTGAAATACAATGTTTCTACTTTAAGTTTGATATTTTTTTTAGGTATTTCTGAGAAAAGAGTTTGCAATATCGATGTGTAGGCAATTACAAGTAAAGTAGCTGAATATATTATATTGTTATACCTCGTGGTAACATACCCTAAAATTTTATTTCTTACATACATGTTACCTGTCCGAGGGGTCAAGCCCAACTGATATTTATCTCGATATTGATTGGGCGCCATCGCCGCCCAATCAGGGAGCACCTGCCTGCGTGCACGGTGTCCCCCTAGGATATAATGAAGGGTTGTGAACCCCTAACTTCTCTTAAGATCGTACAATAAAGCTACGCTACTACACTCTACGCTACAGCTCCTTTTCCTTGTGTTACACTACGTATAACATATTGGTAGAGAACCATCGATTCTGGTGCCTTTTAAATGCACAATTTGAGGCAATCTAAACAGGAACGCCTCAAAGCTGAGCAACGCTGCCTAGAACAAAGGAGAATAGTGGAAGAGATGAGCTGAGAAGTGCATGGATATATATATATTATACACCGTCTCGAAATTTGGTACATGTATGCATAGCAGGAGGGGCATTAAGTACCCTGAGAATGAGTGCATTAATACAAAGAAAACTCGTGAATAAATCACTTTGAAAATTTCATTTTTGCGACTTGTCACTCATGTTCCTGTAACACTTCACATTTATGTGAAATGTACCTGTAAATGATACTACGAGAAATCGTTACAAATATTCATTGATCACATTGCAAACATTACCTTTAGTCTTTAAATTTAAGTACCGTACCCTCGAAATATAACATGGCTGTATTATATTTTAAACAGTATATTCATAAATGATAGACTGATGTGATAAAAAAGGGTGTTTCCATGGAATAATTCATTTTGTGAAACGAAATAAAGCAATATTTAGATACTCCCCCACTCAAATGATATACTCTTCGCAGCTACCCCTGATATTTTAATACAAATCCTTAAAGAAAACACGTGCATTTCTGGCTTAATTGATTTACTCGTTCAAATATAGAATAATTATTCTAATATCACCGCAAGACCGATAATAATAATATAATAATAAATAAAACATATCACATCTCGTATTATGTTGGTGGTCTTGATGGAGACAGTCCAGGGCCAAACCTGCAGATCAGATAAGAATGGTATGTCAGCGATTGGACGCCTACTTCGCTAATTGGTTTCCTAGCTTAGAACTAGGCATTCTAATGGGAGTATAATGGCATTTTGCGGTCTCAATGGAATTATAAAGGCACTTTGTGGTTTGAGGTGAGAAGCTTTCCCTCCGTTTGAAGGTATTCTCTCATCTTTGGACCTAGAGAGGAGAGTTAGTTTTTCCAGCAATAAGGTAGAGATAAACCCATGTCTATGTGATAGCAACCACTCAGGTTACACTTGCAGCGCATTAGTGCACAAACAGTAGGCTACGCCAAGAAATGTCAATGTCAACAATCGGTCAACAATATAGTCTAGGAGCCATAAAATAAAGATGATATTGAAACTAGAATGTTCCCATTTTGCACATACATGACCAATAATAGACCCTGATAGTTGATCCCATGCATGACCCCAAAGTTAAGGTCATCCAACGTCAAGAATAGTGAAAATATTAGGCTAGCGTTTTTCAGAAACGGCCTTCTGAGCCCAGTAGACAACTACATGTATAAAGAGGGGTTCAGATTACATAATACTTGTGGTATATGTTATAGGAAAATGAGTCATAAGTTGCAAAAAATGGATTTTGAGATATTATCATATTTAAAAAATGAGATCAAGCCGATTCCAAATCTAGTGAACAGTAGGACATCTCATAAGTATTTCTATATTTTAAGTTTGATATTTTTAAAGTTTGTAATATCTATGGGTGGACGTTTTAAAATTAGCTTATTTCATGAGTACCAGAATGTTTACATTATACAGATAAAGCTCTATGTTACAGACATAATTATCGACATAATTATATTATTAGGAATCTACATTTTAAACAGGGACCTATATATTATGTGATGTATTTAAATGTCTGACTGGGTTTTTTTTGGGTTTTTTTTGAAAGGTTTTTATTCAACATATATAGTCTGCCATCGTGGCTCTTACAATTCTAAATGACTTCCTTGTCGTACCTTGTATTTTGTAGTTTTTTTGGTATTTTCTTTCACACACTTAACAATATTGGATTTGTTACACTTGTCCAATCAACATGAGTAAGAAAAAGTCATTCGACTACCATTAAATATGGATGTAAGAGACCTAGTACAAGACAGGGTATCTACCGATAAGGTTTTTAATCCCCATCCCCTTCTAGTTCACTAAGGATTCTTTCCCACAACATATCCTTCGATTTCTTCTTTCCTGTTACTAAATGTCTGACTGTTTTTATGATTGTATTGCGGCGATGTAAGAACGCAATCTTAAAAACTGTAGGTGATTCCTATGATCTAATCTAAAGGGTCTAAGGTATAGATGACATCGGAAATATTGAAAAAAGCTTGATGAATAATAACATCTATTTGCAAGACTGTAAAACTGGTAATTTTGATTATCATGTTATTTTCCTAGAACACATCATCAAGGTGGACAAGGCTTTCTGGATTGTCGACAGAGAGGTTTACATGTCAACATAAAAACGTTTCACTTTGGATGCAGTCACAGACAGAGAGGCTTGTGCTATCGTAAAGCCATACTATTTGCACACATGGTCCAAGAGATTATCCAAGGGAAACCTGTGAACCAAATCAAGAGCCAACATCCTCAGTAGGCTACTGCACGATAGTAAATTCAATATTTGCTGGAAAATAGATAAATATATCTATAACTAACTTATAAAGTAATGTTCTATTTCTGTTTTATGTATACAAATTAGTAGCCACTTGGAAAATGAATTCCTGCCTACAACGGTCATTGTTGCTTTTGAACCTAGGCCTATGTATGGAGGTGTATTGATGCAATGTGTTATATTATAGGCCTAATACACGCATGTATATAGATGATATGTGTGTAGTTTTATTTCCAGTTGTAAAAATACAAATTGGTGAAGTTGTCAGAAAATGTACAATTCACCTTAACCAACCTTCTCAAATAAAACAAATTTCAGACGAACATAAAGTTCAAAATATAGGCCTATACAGTTCAACCTAACCGAACAGATTGCTATATAGAATCAACGATATATCTAATACACTGTCTTAAAATGTGGTAGGTCTACATGTAGCCTATTCATGCGACCCCAATCAACGCAATGTCGATATTATACTCTCATTTACCTAGTATTGACCAATTGAGTATGCCGCATATGGGTCAGATTGTCAGAAAATGTACATTTGGCAGCTGTACACATTTAGTAAATTCTGCTAAAATAGGCTGCAAGTTGGCCAATAGGCTATTGGGTAAATTCGAGTGTATTCAGCATTGCATTGATTCTAGCATTAGCAATCTGTTTGGATAGGTTGAAGCGGGGTTGAAGAGCTTTGAAGTGTATTTTGAACTTTATTTTTCTCTGAAATTTGTTTTATTTGAGAGGATTGGTGAAGATGAACTGTACATTTTCTGTATACATGTATCAAAGATAAAGGAAATACCGAAGCACTTAGACACTAGTGTCTTGATAAAGTTGCTTGTATTAGTATATGGGTCAGATTTTCAGAAAATGCACAATTCACCTTCACCAATCCTCCCCAATAACCCACATTTAAGACAAAAATAAGCTTCAAAATGCAGTTTAACATAACAAACTGATACTTTAAATCAATGCGATACCAAAATCCTCAGATAAAACCGGTATTCATCATTTAATTAGCCTAATTCAACAGAATTTCCTAAATGTGAAGAACTGCCAGTTGTACATTTTCTAAAAATCTGACCCATATATATCGCGCCAAGTGTTAGTTGTATCTGAACTTCTTTCTGTAAGTATGGAAGGGTAACATTAATTGAAGTGAATAACAGAAGGGGGCGCCACTGCGGTCTACTCAAAAAGCAAAAGTCAGCTGCCCAGACCAGGGATTGAACCAGGGACCTTTAGATCTTCAGTCTAACGCTCTCCCAACTGAGCTATCTAGGCGCCGGTGATTTGAGGCCAAAACTACATTATTATAATTCGTTGTTACTGTTATGCCATTTTTAATGTACTCCCTTTTCTTCAGTTACAAATTGTTATTTATCAAGTCTAATCATAATTTATTCATTTATAAATTAAACAACAATTTAGGGATTTTTAAAAACTATTTTTAAAAACTTTGACAGATTTTTAAATCTTATCGCATTAAGTTTGATTTGTTGAAATTTTACAAAAGTAGGCCTACATATTTTATATTGAATTTTACATCAAGATACTTTATGGATTACTCCCCATTGCTTGTCGAGATGAATATAGATACTTTACACTTGCTTTCTGCACTGGATCGGCGAGGATATCGTCCCAGACGTAATGCTTGTTTTTCCCAATAAATCTAAATCTAATATCACAGTGAATAAAACTATCAACAAAAGCAAAGACTTTAAAATATTTTTATTTAGGCCAGTTATCTTAACGTTACAAGAACAGGCGTTAAAGGCAAGCCCCTTCCACTACCTCCGCCTCTTCCTAATCAATTATCCAACAAGTTAATAATGATCATGTTTAGCAATTCACAAAAGAAAAATAGTACTTTCATTAAAGGGGTTGTATATGAACGCTATCAATCAATGCATTAATACATAAACCTTTGTTCTACAAAGCAGGAATTCTAGGAAAAATATACAAAAATATACAAGTCTCGAATTAGACTTCTTTCTTTCAATAATCTCTCACTCGAACCTTTAGTTAGTCACACATATACGTTTATATATTTACACCATACATTAATTGTTTACATTATAAGTATTTTATCACACACATTAAAATGTAATGTATTTTTTGTTGTCAATTCATGAAACATTGCCATGCATACATGCAAATTAAGCATTATTATGATCAACAGAAATAAGTATGTGGTTAAATGTTTGAGAACACTTTAGGATATTGGAGTCAAAACGTATCTTACATGTTATCATACAGCATTTTGTCTATTTCCCCATTATTTAAACTTTATAATTTTCAGAAGAGATTAACTTTCAAGGCTCCTAGTTCTATGTTGAAATATTCTAAACAATGAAAGTGAACCACAGCTCAGTGATTTTGTCACTGTTACAAAATAATGGCAAGGACCTTACAATGCATGGATCCATTTACAGGATAATAATATAAAACAAAATATATTTACCTAAAACCAAGGAGGTACATATAATTACATCATATATATATATTTATATCACAACTTGGCTTGTTATCAACCTCGCAACCCGATGATCCGCACTATGAATAATGTTTCGGAAAAGCACATGTGTGTTCCGCCTACTAGCAGTCACGTGCGCTGTATTATCCAATCAGATTGAGTGTTCAGTTTGCATAGCATAAACAAACATGGCGGAAAGCCATGCGACCCACACGCCCTGCAAGGTAAATAAATCATTTTTTAACACATTAGTTGTGATATAAATATCGAATGCAAACTCAAACTGATCTACTCATTGGGATCACATGGACTCGTAGTTGAAACGGTTGTATCATCACTCGTGGCTACGCCACTCGTGATGATACAACCGTTTCAACTACTCGTCCATGTGATCCCAACTCGTAGATCAGTTATCGTTGCATTCCATCTAAATATACCTCCCTGCTCAAGGGATTTATTTTATCAGTATTTCGGATAACATTTTTGACGATTCCAAGTTATCTTGAGATTTTTCTTTTTTTAAAAAACAATTATTCTCAAAGGTTGATCGAATACTGAGGATCAACCATTGAAGAAATATACATAGTATTCATAACACTGGATTCACGGGCGTATGTTCTTGTATCAACACTTTCGTCAACACCCTGTCATCAATCTTAAAAGTAGATAGACACCTTTTCCTATATATGCGATGTGTTTCAGGAAAATATGTCACAAGAAGCAAAAATGAAATTCTTCGAGTTCTGAGTTCTGTTTGTAGGAATGTACCCATTTGTAGCTAATACCCCCACTCGTATGAATACATACCAAATTTCGAGACGGTGTATTAAATATGTCACTTTTCAGCTCATCTTATAGGGTATATTTACCTACTTTACTAGTAATTGTCCTCCCAGAGATATTACAAACTCTTTTCTCAAAAATACATATATTAAAAAATATATCAAACTTAAAGTAGAGAAATACTTATTAAATACCCTAATGTTTACTATCATTGGAATCCGCTTGATCTCATCTTTTCAAATATGATAATATCTCAGAATCATGTTTTTGCGACTTGTGACTCATTACCCTAAAACACATCACATATAGTTAAAAGGTTATTACACTGAATCTTAACATCTAATAGGACTCAATACAAGGCAAATGTTCTGATGCAGAACTAACCTAGACCTCACTCTACAACAGGTGTCCCCTCACACACAAGGTGTATGGGGGAGCATACAGATTGTACATATAATACGATTATAATATAATCTATTTATACCAGCTTAGATTTACGAGTGTTTTCAATAGAACCAATGCTTAAAATAGGACTACATCATAATCTTACATACATGGCAAGGAAACAACTAACAAAATGTTTCTTTTCTTGTTTAAGACACCCAAAGAAATGATCAGATAATGATTGAATTTAAATAACCAACAGACAGGTTCGTCCACCATCACATATTGTACTCCGGGGTGAATCCATAATTTACGTTTGATGAATATAATATAAAATATAATATAAAATGGCGAGTAATTTAGGGACTCCATAGTACATTAATGTCTCAAGACCTGGGATTACGGATACTGTCTTATACTATTGCAAATAATGCAAAATATGATGTGGCCAATCCCCCCTGCAAGCATTTCTAATATTATGCTTAAACAGTGAATTCTTTTCACTGCCCGAATCAATAATTTAATCTTTTTTAAACAATAAGCACTAACATGAAGCGATAATTTTGATTTAAACATTATTAAAAAAAGAAGTGAGCACTAAATTTTAATTAACCATGGTTTAATTTTATATTTATGATTGATTTTTTAGTAGGCTGGTTAAACCTTTTTAGCTGAGGTCATACATTGGCGATATGATCCGAATTACATCAAGCGTCTTGGTACATTTCTGTACCAATATTAATTCTAAGCATCAGCTATACACAATGGTGAGTGTGATTGCTCTATCGACAGTTTAATCAGCTGCATTTAGTTAATATCAATGGCCTTAGCACAGTCAGGTACGTCTGAATCAGTATGTATCACACAGGGGTTGGTAATTTGGAACAGTTCATTTGTCAGATTAACAAAATTCATCGACTTAGGGACTGTTCATTTTTAACCACTGGGTGAATTCTCGGAGGGGGGGGGGGGGGCACCTTTTTACCAGCTATATGAAGTTTGGACTCAATTCTTTGATTATTTCTTGTCAAACTTTCTATTTTTTTCAAACTATAAGATGAAAGTCGATTTCTTAACAAAAGAGAAGAAATATTTTAAGATATCATGATTTCTCACCTAAGTCTCCTTCTAGTTTGCCCCATGATTGCATGAAAAGATATACAGTGGAACCTCTCTATTAAGACCACCCTTGGGACTGAATGATTTTTGGTCTCATAGCGAGGTGGTCTCTTTAGAGGGCTCGAAATCTAAGAGGCAATAATTCGGGACTGGGAAAACTGGTATTAATAAAGGGGTGGTCTATATTATGAGGTGGTCTTTATGTGAGGGTTCCACTGTATTAACTTTCGCCCTTATCGAATGAGCTACCGAGGTCATGTTTTCTAACAGGATGACTGCATATTGTTTACACCAGAATTTAATCAAACAAAAACAGAGAATGTACAACATTTAAACGGTTGTATCACAAGGAGAAATCTATGGTTGACCTTGTAATAAATAGGTCATGACCTTGTAATAAATAGGTCAAGGAGATAAGATAATCCATTGATATCTTTACCTCTACAACTAGTAACAAGACTAAGGGCCACTGTAGCAACTAGGTTCTGGAGTAACAAATCCGATAAGAAAGAAACAAGAAAATATACATATAAAGTAATTAAGAAAGAATAAATTGGTAGCAGCTAAAGTGTCACAGATTATTTTCGGTTCTGACATATTTTAAAACAGATAGAAAACATTTGGGTCAGATTTTCAGAAAATGTACAATTGGCAGCTCTACACATATAGGAAATGTTGCTAAATTAGGCTGAAAAATTATGAATACTGGGTATATCTGAGTATATTTGGTATCGTGTTGATTTAAAGTATCTGTTTTGCTATGTTAAACTGCATTTTGAAGCTCATTTCTGTCTTAAATGTGGGTTATTTGAGAGGATTGGTGGAAGTGAATTGTACATTTTCTAAAAATCTGACCCATTTATGTTGTAATTGGGTAGTACCGGGAACCTAGACTTGCGTGATGTACATAGATAAAGTACATCATAATAAACATTAAATGATAAATTAAAATCATGTCCCAACTTCCATAATACATATTATATCGACCATGTTTTCGGCCTTTACACAATAGCAAATATACGGCCATAGTGAAAAGAATTCGGTTAACTCCCGAAATGTGTTTAGGTTGTACAAAGATCCTCGCTTATTTTACACGTTGGGACGCCTTTTCTAGTATTTTTTGTAACAATTATCTTGTTTTACATGGAGAATTTGGTTAAGGAAATATATTTCCTTCGAGATTTAGCATTCACACTGCCATGAATCGGAGGAATTCAGAAGAGAAAAGATGGATAGCCAAAACAACAAACCACGGTACTCAGGGGACTAAACATTTTGGATTGATCTCCTTTACAACATTTTCAACCAAATCGCTGCTAAAGATTTAGCATTAATAGCGATTGGTTACAAATGGACATTATATAAATGCAAATAGTTTCATAACAGATTCAATATCATACACGATGTCCGACATAGTGGTGAGAAGCGCCTGACAGCATGAACTAAAGGGCCGAGTCCACTAAACCGATTCTCATGCGATTCTCACAGAATTTCCAGGGTCTCCGCGCCTTCAGGCTAAAGAATTTCCAGGCCCTTCCAGGCCTATTTTAGTGATTAGAACCCAGGCCGATATCAATGATGTTTTCAGAGTTTAATGACGGGACCAGGGGGTTGTAATTATTGTTTTTCATAGGCTAATGATGTATTTTCACAGTTTTATATTCAACCTTTGGTAAGGCAGACGAACTACAGATTCACATTTTATATCAATCACGGTTTTTCAACTTTAACTTCATGAGTGACGGTGGACTGTGGAAGATACAGAATCTTCGAAAATCTCAAGGCCATTTAATGGATGCCAACAGGATTCAAGGCCCATATAATGATTATCTTTGTCCAAATCCCCATTTTCCAGGACTTGAATTCATTTTTCCAAATTAAAGGATGTTCTGGCTTCCCGCGGAGACCCTGTAAGAGGCGAGGGAGGGTGCAGAAACACTACACAAGAGATTTGTGTCAGGTTAAACAGCATGTCATGTACAAACTCTAAACAGCAGTAAGATAGAAACCCTCGTTACCGAACATCTAGAGAAAAAAGGTTTCATACAAGAGACAGAACTTCATGGGACTTGGCTTAAATGGATAAAATAGATACATCTCTAATCCGGAATCTTAATCGAGCCTCTTAAATCAATTAAGAGACCTCACCAATATCAGCAGACAACATGGGTGCAAGACGGCTACTGCCAAAAATACTAAAACGTTTTCCTCAAAACTGAGTGAATTATTACTTAGGGCTTTAAATTAGGGCTTAGGGACATGTACAGAATATTTATTACTGATTTTAACATTTTGATAACTCTAAAATCAGATGTTTAGATTTATTTTTGAATTTTGACGAAATTTGGTTTCAAATGGTGACATTTTACGGAGATATTCCCAATTATGCTAAGTTTTTAAAAAAATCCTGATCTCTGAAGTGTGCACAATGTCAGTTGGGGGCAGTACCTTAACAGTAAATGTCTATCATATTGACCCCTCTTTATTCCGAACACCTTACCACTGTGAACACACTTTGAATGCAGTACTGAGGGTGTCCATGATGTAGTAGAAAAACGTATTACAATTATATTACATTAAATCATAATAAATTGTAGACAACGCGTCATTATTCAGACTTGAACAGAAATTACATAAAAGATTCAACCAGTCGTAGTCAACCCACTCAATCAGTTATATATATATTTACACTCTAGAGACATAATGTCAAGTTCCAAGTTTTGTGTTATTTATATTATTTCTTTAATAATATTATGCTTGCTTCATACTTCCCTCTGTATCCCATATGATTTTCAAACTACTCTTTTCTCATATCATTATAATTCAGATGAGCAACTTTAAAGGCCACAGAAAAGAAAATAACCCTTTAGATCTTGGCAGAAAAATTGGTACCCACAGCAACACTATTTTAAAAATGTCAAATTTTAAACTGAAAAACATGTAAATTGTTTCCTATGAGTATATTTAGGAATAAAAGACCCTTAAATTTAAGTCAAATCCGAAACTAACCAAGGATTTCTAAATACATGCAGATTTATTCCACACAAATTGGGAACTTCCAGTAGTTAAATGCAAAAGCAGCAAAAATAGCATCAATTTCCAGCATGGCCAATCAGATAAGAGCAAGCTAAACCATTTTCTCTATGCAAGTTTATACTTTAATCACAGTGCACCTATTCACTCCTATCTCAAGCAGAGAGAAGAAAGATAACTTTCCTGAGGAATCTAAGTCTGCAACTGGCAGTCCTTTTTCCTAAAGCTTTCTCGTACCTTTATCGTTTTTGCAACAAATCACTGCTTTTAAGTAGAATAGTCTTCACAATCTGGGCCCAGAGTTAAATTATACTTTAACCAATGTAACCAAGACCTAAGGTCGAAACCACATTACAATCACCCGATGAACCTGATTGTATTTCAACTTTAATAACATCAGTTCATCAATTATCATCTATGACCACACTTGGGTAAAGTCATTAGAGCCCTTATAGAGCTCAACTTCGACCAAATCCATGTTGCAACAACCATCAGGATGAGGTCACAATCGGGTGTTACCAAGCTCACATAGTAACGATAATCGTTGCAGCAGGTGAGTTCAGGTAGAGCGTTCTATCTGAGGCCTGAGCTTCAGTTGTGGTAGAGCTCTCAGGACACACACGGGTCAGATTTTCAGAAAATGTACAATTGGCAGCTGTACACATTTAGTAAATTCTGCTAAATTAGGCTGCAATTTGGTTTATACTAGGTAAATGCGAGTATATTTGGCATTGCATTGATTCAAGCAATCTGTTAGGTTAGGTTGAACTGTATTTTAAACTTTATTTTCGTCTGAAATTTGGGTTATTTGAGAAGATTGGCGAAGTTGAATTGTACATTTTCTGAAAATCTGACCCACACACGTCCTACCCTAAAGTCTTCCCAATCTGTTCTTCTACCTTTAACAAGTTTAAATGAACAACTCTCAGTTCCCCTCTCCATGTCTCTATGATTACCAATGATCAACAAGTCTCACATCATTAAGGCTTTTCTGGAAAACTATCACTTTCTATTTCAATGGAGAAATTCCAAGCATCAGACATCTCATAAGTCGTTTTTAAGAACGTTACAACCTCGAAAACTACAACGAACTATAAATCACCATCATTTCTCCTTCCTTAGATCACTAATTAAAAGTAATTCATCTGCAAGAAAACTATCACAACTAATATTGACAATGGTATGGTTACAAAGGATTGAAAATAAGGTAGATTGGGTTGCATTTTTGAAGGTGAGATATTTATGCGTAGTTGGAGTCAGGGTAGTCGTATTTCTAGCAGGCAATTTTGCGGATCCTTCCTACCACCGCAAAGACTAACACTTTGAATAATAGATCCTTTATAACAGTACTAGCAAAGTACCCGTCCTCTGGACGGTCACCCTCTCTCCCCACACTTCCCCCTCACCCTCTTTTCCCTCCCCCTTTTCTCTGACAATCATTTAGGAAATTTTCCTAAATTTGGCTGAAAAATGATGAATACCGGGTATATCTGAGTATATCTTGTATCTCATTGATTAAGAGTATCAGATCTGTTATGCTAAACTGTATTTTGAAGCTCATTTCTGTCTCAAATGTGGGTTATTTGAGAGGATTGGTGAAGGCGAATTGTACATTTTCTGAAAATCTGACCCATATAAATGTAAAATATCAGATTCTAAAGCCTTGGCAAATTGAAGTAAATTCCACCTAGAATATTTATTCAGATTTTATACATGGGCCTATAACTGGAAATTTTTACCCGATTTTTAAAATTTTGGTTAGGTCCCCCTGGACGTTGGTTGTGGGAAATGACGTAGTATCTCACAGGGGGTTTCCCAGGCTATAAATAGAGTGTAGAGATCGCAATTTAAAAAAGGCTTCAAAATCACATTTCCACCCCAAATACCTTCACAAACCACAGACGACGACATCCAGAGAGGGGGGACAGACCTCTACAGATGAGTAAAGTGGTTTGTAAAATAACACATTCCGAGAACATTCTGGACAAAGAAAACCTTCTTTCTACCATTTCTTTTCTACCTCCTTTCCTAGAAATCGCTCTAGCCGTATATTATATGGATGTGGCATAATAGGGAGATTCCGCAAGCAAACGTATCTCAATTACGTAACCGTATCCATACCTTTTTTTTTAATGAATTAGGTCACATTTTGTGTATAAAAATAAATTGGGAGATGAGACATTTTGCTTGATATTTAACGTTACGATTTTCCCGCCATGTTTTGCTGAACCTCTTTCTTCCTTTTAACGTACGTTTGTATATCAGAGGTACGGATGCGTTAACGTTAACGTATAGGTTAAACTTGCTGAAACTCCCTAATATAACCTGTATTCATCACTTCTGAATATGGCACTAGTCAATCGTACACTCTGAGGAACAGAGCCTGAGGAATGTATCATTAAACTTGAACTGAATGGTGTACACTCAAAAACTGAATAAGTTTATTGGAAACGAAAAAGAAAATCCTTAATGGGAGACTTAATGCTTGGGCCAGCCCTTTAAATAATGCTCTTGAATAAATGTTTGGTAAATGAGGCTGATTCTAGTGGAAAAAAATAAAAAAAATTAAAAATAAATTGCCACACTTCATAAACAATTATATTCTGGAGTGCTAAGTTAAGGCACACCCCAGCCTTAGTCTGGTAACGCAAATTGTTTTCAACATTATTTTTGACAATAAAAAAAAGTAGATGAAAAAAGGTTATAGTGACTTACATCGATAATTTGTGTAATAATGTACAGTTCTTTTTTCAAATGATGTTGAATATATTAAAACAAAGGTCAGGAATTTTATATTAGGTTTTGTTTTGGGGTTGTTTTGGGTTTTTTTTTTACAATGCCTTGGTTTTTAAAACAAAAATCCAGAATCAAGGTACTAGTCGTTATACTGAGAACAAAGGAGGAGAGAGGCCAACCTCACAACCTAAAGTGAATAGCCTGATACCACTCCCTCCATTTCACCCTCCTGGTCAAATTTCACTTGATGTCTGCTTACTTATATATACAAATGTGAATCCATAGACCATACAAAATAGTGGCATATATTTCTACCAACACCTTTCAAATCAACCAATAATAGTATTCTAAGGACCAACTGTGCACAGATATCATCGGGCAAAACATGTTTTGCACATATCTAAATCATTGATCACTGATTTAACAATGTATTAATAAACATAATATATCATTATATATCAATATAACATAATCCTGCAGCTACATTCGTTAATGTACATTACTTCAAGAAAGTCTTCTCTTCGAGTTAAATAATGCGCATTTCAATTATTATTCTTAATCATCGAAATTATCAGACCTTACACACAAATATTTTTCCAAATATATATGAACAGTTCTATCCCTCGTATTCCAACCACCCAATGTATTATTCAATGAAATCACTGAAATGAAGGTCTTATCTGTGTCAAATTTAAAGAATGAAATATTTGTTTTCCGTCCGGAACAAGACAAAGAATATACCAAAAAGAGCCCATTTTTTATATATTTACAATGCCAATATCAACAGCTCTATTCCTCGCTCTTGTAGACATAATACTGAGGTCACTCACTCCAATGCCACGTTTGTTGTGATCTAAATTAATATAAAAAGAACATTCTAGAGACGCCTGCTTCCAGTCCTGGTTCCAGAAATATATTTCAGGGACAGCTCAATGATCAATGGTTGCACTCTAGTCTATACAACCAATATCTTGGAATCAACGTGTGCTGAACACACTGTAGAAGTCTCCTGTCGAGTCAATACATGCAGCCATGTACTCCAATTCAAAAGCAACCATTTTGTTTTTTAAAAAAACATAATCATATCCATCTGAGGCTTCCATTAATTGAATAAAACCGACTTCTCATAGATTGAGTAAACTTTTTTGAGTAAAAGTTTTAATAATGTGAAGGGGGGAATTGTTTTGTTTGAGAAGTTGAAGCCTGGAATGCTTATGCGTCTCCTCGGCTTAGCCCTTATGGTATAGGGTCCATTTTGCTTGGCTTTTCCTTTCTCAGGTCCTTTGTCACAGAAGCCTTGTCACAACAAACATACACCAAGTCATACACCAACACACAATATAACATACACTTTAACACTCCTCTTCTCTCCTCTTATTGCTTTACATTAGAGTAAGGAGATTCCATCTCAAGGGCATTCACAGGAGAGTTGTTCCCACTGGTATTTGCCTTCATTTGGTCAAAGTCTAGGGCAGCGTAGTCCACTCGCTGGTCAGCTCCGTGAATGGTGGGCGGGGGTGGTGGCTGGTGCTGCGGCCGCTGTGGCTTGGGCTGACCGTGCTCGTCAAACATGAGGTCTGCATAGAGTAGGCCAGATGGCTGGTCATCCTCCTGTAAGCAAATGAATGGAATAATTCATAATTATTAGAGTTAAAAATATTTTTTTAATCTAAAGATAAATATTTAGGGTCAGCAGTTAAGCGAGAAATGCATTTCTGAATAAGACTTCCAATAAACATTCAAACACTAAAGTATTAGTCTGAATTTTACAACGTTATTTGAATGGTGGAGAGGTTTTTGGTATGTGTCAGTTTACATCGTCAATATATAATAGAAATAGAAATAAATATGGCCGAAGTCGACAGAAAATGTACAATTCTACTTCACAAATTCTTCAAAAAATCAAATTTAAGACAAATCACAAAAGTTCAAAATACAGTTCAGACAGATATTTTAAATCAACGCCATATCAGATACAGCTGGCATTTATCGTTTTTAGCCTATACTATAGGGTCAGGTCCACTATAAGCCGATTCTTATGCGATGCTCACAAGAATCTAGTGGTAAAGAGTCCTCTTTGGCGCAAAATCGCATGAGAATCAGCTTAGGACTAGGCCCTTTATTCTTTAGAATTTATTGAATGTATATGTCTGCCGATTGTACATTTTCTGACGACTAGGCTGGCCCATGTACATGTTATGAAATATGATTGGTTTATTAACTTATCAAATTGACGATTGACGACGATGAAGCATGTGGGTCAGATTTTCAGAAACTGTACAATTGGCAGCTGTACACATTCAGTAAATTCTGCGAAATTAGGCTGAAATTTGGTCAATACTAGGTAAATTGGAGAATATCTGGCATTGCATTGATTTTAGTAATCTCTTTGGCTAGGTTGAACTGTATTTTGAACTTTATTTTCGTCTAAAATTTTGGTTATTTGAGAGGATTGGTGAAGGCGAATTCTACATTTCCAGAAAATCTGACCCATGTTATGAAATATAATTGGTTTATTAACTTGTCAAATTGTCCATTGACGACGATGAAGCATTACCTTCGTTGGAAGAGGCCAATAAATAGACTTTGATTGATATAAATCATTAAGTTTATAGTGTCCTTCTCATTATGTTTAGTTTGTTAAGGCCAAATTGAGTCTCTCATTTTCTATTCTGAGCAAAGATGATTAATTTTAGATTTAATTTATCCTTACCAGGGGCGGTGGACTGCCATTCTTGCTGCGCCGCTGTAAAACAGAAATAATTCAAGATTTATATGGCTAATATGTGATGTGTCTCAGGAAAATGAGTCACAAGTCGCAAAATAGTTATTTTTCAAAGTGTTTTTTTACAAGATCTCTTTATTGAAATGTTCTGATCTTAAGGGTTTTTTGCCCTTATAGCCGTATGAATGTATGTAACAAATTTCAGGACATTGTATTAAATATATCCTTGCGTTTTGAAGGTCTTTGTATGGAGTATATTTAGTTACTTTACTAGTAATTACCCACCCAGAAACATTGCAAACTTCTTTTTTTTTTAAATAAAAATATTCAACTTAAAATATAGAAATACTTCCTAGATGCCCTACTGTTTACTATAATCATTGGAATCAGCTTGGTCTTCTCTTTTTAAATATGATGATATCTCAAAATGCATATTTTGCGACTTATGACTCATTTTCCTAAAACATCTCACATGTCATATGTGTGGACATTTGTATCATTGAAAAGATTTCAAAAAGTGGTCAGTAAACTACTGTAAAACTGAGAAAGCACAGAAGCCCAAAATGTATTTTTTAACGCATGGTTCCCGCGGCTCAGACAATATCAAAATTACTGACTTTTACTGACCAATTCCCCCCAGTTTTTACTGACCAAATGAAGTCATATTAGCTGGTCAATAAAAGTTTAATGTTTAAATAGTAAGTATGGATGTAATATATATAGGTTTTCCCTGGCTATTTACAAATGTGTTTAAATTAAAAAAACTATAAGAGTTGCTACGATTATGTTTCCACAGCGCTCAGATCAAAATTTCTTCCATGATGCGGGTCTCCTTTTTGTACACCTTTCTTGTATGAATAAAAAATGCATTGAATTGAATTGAATTGCTACCTTGGTAGGTATAGGAGCCACTGGTTTGCGCTGTCCATGGGCATCTGTGCCAGGCTTTTCACCCTTGGAGAAGTCGACGTTTTCATACTGCGTGTTGTCATATATTGAGGCTGCAGAAGAAGAAACTTGGGTCAGATTTTCAGAAAATGTACAATCTACAGTTCTACACATCTTCCAAATTCTGTTAAATTAAAGTGAAAATATATAAATACTAGGTATATCTGAGTATATTCGGTATTGTAGTCATTCAATAAATCTGTCTGGTTATGTTGAACTTTATTTTGAACCTGATTTTTGCGTTAAATGTGGGTTATTTGAGAGGATTGGTGAAGGGCAATTGTACATTTTCTGAAGATCTGACCCACTTAACAGTGAATGCAAAATATTAGGTTCCTAGAATAGCACGAGAGAAAAGTCTATACTGCTGTAGATGTGTAAACCGACTATAATTACTATGTTTAAGCAGTTGTTGCAAATTTATTTTAAATAAAAAGTGAAAAAAGGGTGTTACAATGTGTAACATTTGTTGAGCAGCTAGAGTTCTAGGTGTTTACGAATACTACAATTGACTAAGGAAAATGCGAAGATTAAGCAAATTTTGAAAAAAAATTGTAAAATTTGAATTCAAGATTTCTTATGTTAAATCGGGGATTGGCTGCCCTAATTAAATGTTAAAAAAAATAAAATTATATTCTTAAATCATAGGTCGAACTTAAGTCTTAAATGGGGGCGTTGTGTCAGTTAAAAGGAGACATCTATACACATTTACAATACATGATAACATGCAAACTTAGAAAGGGTTGACTTATTTACTTTGACTTGAATTCATCACAGCATTATTGTTCTTCACATTGGCATAAGGGGGAGCCACGTTCTCATAGGGATTCTCTGGGTTCCTGCCTAAATGCGGAGGTGACAGGGAAAAAGGGGAAAAAAGAGACGTAAGCAAAGGCACTAGATACAGATATAAGCTTTACCTTGCAAAATCGTACCACTTTCTATTCACATGTACACTATGTTCCGCTTAACCTGAACTCGGTTTACCTGAATTGTCGGTTAACCTGAACCTTTTGCAATTTCCCTGCAGACTTCCAACTTAATGTATCTGCTCTCTTTAGCTGACTTTTCGGCTAACCTGAAATCTTATTCTGATTTCCCCTCGAGTTCAGGTTAAGTTAAGGTTTAATCAAAAGTTCTTTTTTTCAATTTTTCTTTTCTGATTAGCTGTTATTGATCGAACGCCGAACCATTTGCCGAAATGTACCGATGAATAAGAATGTTTAATTTTACAATAAAACACACCAACGAAAATTCGGGATTAAATTTGGATTGGTGTGAGTCGGTTGGATCATGTGATTCTGTGTTGCGAGGCAAAGCTTATAACACTGGGTGAATAGCTTGATACCCTTCCTCAAATCTACCTCCTTGATACAAGAAAACTTCTCCAATATGAGCCTATCAAAGAGCTTAAAGGGTGAATAGGGATCCATCTTCAATATCATTTTCTTAATATATTATATAATCTTATCGACACAATAATTGGGGACTTAAAACTATAGATCTGTAGAGTAAATGTAGATAAAATCATGATTCATTTTTTGATAATTTCCACACCCATACTTTTTAAGTTTTACATCGGCTCCTATGGCAGATCCAGGTTTGGGTATAGTTTTTAATTATTTCATAATTGTAAATTACAGAGGCAGTTCTTTAGTTCTGCTATCATTTTTCTTCTGAAGTCTTCTCTCAGAACTTACCATTATGTTTGTTGTGTACCCCACGTGTAGGCACTGGTGGATGATGGTGGTGACCTTTACAAAGGTAAAGTTGAATTGTCTAATTGATATAGATCTGTACATATGTTCATGACCGTTTCATTAAATTTTTCATTTGGTAAAAAAAAATTATTCTGCCATGCAGTAAAAATAGAATTCACTGTGGTCCTTATCTTACACTAATTATATAAAACAGAGAATTAAAATAACATTTTATTTATTTGTGCTTCTGAATAAAATATTATTTACTGATGAAGAAATATTACATTTAGATTTGATTTGAGATGTAGATGTTGAATAAATGGCAGTCATCTCATACCAATATCACTGTTCTATGGATCAAAGAAAATACTTTTTACAGACGCTGTACAAAATATGTAAGCTACAGCTGAATAAGGGTTAGATTCTATTTTCACTATCCTTTATTTTTTTTTTCAGAAAGAAAATATGATAGAAGGAGATCTGAAGGCAGTTGATACTTGGAACTAAATAGCATTTACCCCAATAAAGTCTATTATAAAATGAAAAGATAAATGAATGAGTAAATGGTCGCTGTACAAAATATTTTCGTGAATTTGAAAAAAAACAACAAAAAAACTAAATCCCAAAACAAAAAAAGCTAAGAGAGGGGAATCTAAAATAAACCAATACTAGAACTAAATAGCATTTAAACTGATAATGTCTATTATAAATGAAAGAATAAATAAATGGTCACGCTAAGAATACATTTCTAGTAATTTGGGGACGAATCTACCTCAATGGAAAAAGTCCAAACTTTTACACAGGGAATGAACACAGACAGTGATATGGGTAGACATAACAATCTGGGAACGCACATAGGAGGTGTTTTTTGTGGAAATTGAATTAAAAAATATAGTTGAAAAACAAATAAATTTGAGTTAGAATATCTACATATCTATGTTAATCTAAACAGTTTAACACATTAACTATTAAGGGGTAAGGGCTAGGATAAAGCACTGTACACACTAATGATAGATCCCTACTTTAAAATGTGACCCATTATCTTAAGATTTCCTATCAAAATTGAGTCCACATGACACAACAAATTTGATAAATAGTTGATAAATATGTAAGTTGTTATCTTTAGACTTCCAAAAAAATACCACTTAAAATTACTTCCAAAATGACTCAAATAAATCGAGAGAAAATGAACAAGAATTTTAAATGATTTGTTCTTGAATAATAGTTCTTTGGTCACACTTTAAGACAAGGAGATATATCAATACACAAAATACAATTTCTTACTCTTAATCTGACCTTAGAAGGATATAGGTAGTGTTCATATAATATAGACGCTAGGTTAATTACAGCTAGAGGAAATTGGTCAAATATGGGTTCATCCCTCGTCTTGAAAAGGCTGTTGCTTCAATATTTTAAAACTACTTCGGTAATAACCAATCCACTTCATGTGTGATTGACCGATTAAATTTGATCAGCAACAAACACTAGTTTCACTCCAAAAAAGCAAGATGCACAAAAATGCACACAAGAATGATGAGGGTTGAATATCGATATCAGAATGTACATGTATGCAACTAAATGTACATGTATTCATCCGAGGATGGTTGATGCATGTACCTTACTGAATGCATGCGTACTAGAAGTTCCCTATACGAGCAACTGGTTGCTCAAAATGTCTTTATGAATTTAATATGGGGATATGCAGAGATGCAAGCAGAGTAATGCCCAATATACTGAAATATTTGAGAGAAAAATTAAAGAGTTAATTGTTATTATTTAAACATTTTAAACTGATCTAAAGACAATTTGGTGACAAAAAATAATCAGATTTGGACAAAGATCAAAGTTAAATATGGAAGATGATGAAAAGTGGCTTTTGAGATGTGGAGAAATCTTTTTGAAAATTCTGACGAAATTTGGTTATTAATGATGACATTTTGGTAAGATTTGGCAATTTTTAAAGTTTTCATTAATGATTTCAGACTTGCATCCCTGAATGTGTGTGTGGGGGGGGGGGGGGGGAGAAAAAAACTTTTTGTTTCATTACAAATCCCGAATAAAATATATTATGCAAACTGGAGGAATTTCTTAATCAATATTTGATTCAGTCAGAATAAGTCAATAAGTCAGAATTAATTAAGGGCAATTTTTATATATATTATTGAGTTGACATTTAATAGATTTCTCGTGGGGGGAGGGGAGATTACGATTCAAAACTTGCAATGAAACAAACTCAAAATATTGAGATTGCATCGGAAGCCTCAGCGCAATGTCTTATGTACAGAGCTATTTAGTTCTGCATTAAAACAATTAAGCTGTATGGAAAGATCAGTTATATAAGTGATCAGCCAAAGCCAAATAGATCACCAGAAGAAATATCCTTCACATTTATGTTTTAAGGGAAAATCTGATTTTATTCAGGATAGGGTTTTTCAGGAGTCCCAGCAAAATTGATTCAATACATTTATTTTTTTTCATACTTATGTGGTGCGCGGCTATGGATTAGCTTTGCTGAACCAGAGCCGCGCCCGCGCGCGTCTCAAGCGGCTGTCGCTTGGAGACCCTTGGTTTTGTAAGATGTGTATTGGTGCTGGCCGCGCGGGTCGTGGTTATGGTTTTAGTCACCAACAGAGGTCGTGCTGTGTAATGTATCTGTATTTTCAAACTTTTTATTGCTGTATGTTGTACTTATCTTATGTATGTCTCACACTTACATATTATACACCCTTTTGTATTTACATGTCATTGTCATGTACTGCTTCCTTTATGTATGTCGGTTGTTGTCGTCACAAGCTGTGATATTTGGCAACCCGGGTGTGGATAGAAGAATATAAACGTTGAGTGCTGGCGAGGTCCATTAGATCCTGTCGTTGTCGTTGTTCTTGATTAGATAGATTAAGTTCCCATAGTCGCTTAAGGCTGTCGATCGGACATTACAATTTGGTGCCGTGACCATTTTTTGGATTTTTGCTCGCTAGGGTGAGACCTGTGTCAGCTGTCGGTAGCCTCTAACGGGGAGTGCCGATGGGTGACAAGGGGAGAGATGTCCGGCTCTCCACTGGAGCGCCGGATGACCTGTTGGCTGTGGATGAATTTCTGCAGCAAACGAATCAGACTATTCAGGACTTAGAAAATCAGTTGGCCCAGTCTAAACTGAATTTGAATCGCTCGCTGGAACCTCATGTTAATGCTAACGTGCGGGTGAAAGCGAGCATAGAAGCTAATTCGAGTAGCGGCGATGAACATGTACAAGCGCCCGACTTGAAAGTGACCATGAGGAGGAAGTTGTCAAAGCTTCCTCGTAGTGCTTTGAAGAAGGCACCAGAGATTGTAGATATTGGCTCGGACGAGGATGAGTTTTTGCATGGTAAACTGCCTCCCATGACTCCAGTGATTCATGCGGATATTGGTCAGTTACAATCCGAATGGACTCAGGACCGTACTAGGAATAGGCGCATGACCTATGATAGAATGGATAAACTCATCTCTACGCAAATGAGTACTTTGAATTTGATGAATGATTCAGTATTGGAGTCTGCAAGGAAGGGGAAGGAGGCCCTGGAGAAAGCGGCTTATACTGAATCGGAGTTGACTTTAGCTAAGAAAGAAGAAGCTCGTTTAAGATCTGTAGTGAAAGATCAAAGTGAGAAATTGACTTCACTGGAGGCTAAGCGCGCTTGGGAACGCAAGAATAATGAGCGTATGAGAATGAATTTGGAAGAATTGAATAGCCGCTTTGACTTTCAAGTCCCACAGAACAGACCTAGGGGTATTGCTTTTGCTGACGAGGTGGAGAAGGTTAGCACTCCTATTCATGAAAACCCGGGTGGTATAACTAATGAATCATACACCCGAATCATGAATGATTTACCTGACTTTGAACAAAAGAGAGGAAGTCCAGATAATGTAGTACCATTTCCACCACATTATACGTCAGTCATGCCGGACGCACCAACTGGCGGGCGGGCGTTTAAAGGTGACAGGAGGAGTGCTTTAGAAGCTGCGCGTGGTTTGCGCACTTCTAGTCCTAGTCCAGTCGGTTATGGGATTATGGGCGCGGTTAGGCGATCATTGCCGGCCAATATGAGTGGAGTTAGGCGGTCAATAGATCCAGCCGCGGGTTACTTGCCTGAAGGCAAGGGACCTGCATTTGGCATGCCTAAGTTTAAACCAACTAAGCCAATTCGCAACCCTAGAACTGTGAACTTCCCTGAATGGGATGGTCGAGAGGATTGGCGTGACTATCAAAGACGCACAGTAATGATAGCACGTTCAAATAATTGGGATGATGAGACTTATAAAATACAACTGCTAACCGGAGTAGGTAAACAGCTGCCACAAGCTATGATGCTGGAGCCGGATGATTTTTCAGTCGATCAGCTGCTACAGATGCTCGAATATGACTATCAGGCTGAAAAGTCTGATAAGACGCGAAAGCGGGAATTTTTCGAATGCAGGCAAGATCCTGGGCAGAGTCCGGCTGCTTTCAGCCAGAACTTAAGTTTGAAGGCAGTACATGCTTTCGGTGAATGGGATGGTACGTTGCATGATATGGCGGTAAAAACATTTCTTGATGGGCTGGTGGATAAAGGCATGTCGCAATATGTTGCAATGCAGGAGCCGACCGATATAGTTTCGGCTGCGGCAGCCGCTACTAGATATAGGGATGTATTTGGAACCAGTGGAGTTTCACACACGTCTTCGCATTTACACTCGATTAAAAGCGGGGCGGGTGTGTCAACGGTAACTACTGTGACCAAATCAGAACGGGAGTGGGATGATAACGAAATGGCAGAGTTTCAAGCTTTTCGGGCGTGGCAGAAAAGGCCAAAACCGCAACTAGAGGCTTTACCACCACCACCACCGCCCGAGTCGGGTGAGGGGGGTAGAAAGGTTTCTTCTGAAGGAAATTATAGGAGAAGACCTGGTATGCCTCGAAAATGCTACTATTGTCAGCAAGAAGGACACATGTGGGCAGATTGTGCTAAACAAAAAACACATGTTAAGTCTTTTGATGACTTTACAGCTCAGGCTGCGGCAATTAAAGAACAGTTGGCTCTGCTGTTAAACAAGGTCGGATCTTCTTAGGCGGTGAACAGGAGATCGCGACAAACAGCATACACACCGCATTGTCGATAAATCGGACTTGTAAACCAATTGGATCCGATGTTCTTGTGCCCCTGGATCAGCCTGGGGACGCCCGTGGAGAAGGTGATCTTGGAGGTGAAGTGCACGAGAGCAGCGGCAGTGGCGCAATTGGGCGCGCCACATGCTCAGTGATGGTGGTGAATGAAGGAAATCCTGAGTATGTATGCTCACCCGGGCAGATTCTAAAAGTATCATGGGGAGAAGATGCTAGGGTGGTGAGTAAGGTTATGGTGTGTGACTTGTGCGATTTTGAGATTTGTGTCTCAGACCGCAATCGCCCGCTTGTGGCTGAGCGCATGTATGCGGATGTGACTTTAGTGAATGTAACTGGACAATTCTTGATTGACTGGGGAGCCCAATGCACGCTAATAAAGAAACGCGTGTATGATGAACTCTCGGTCAGGCCTTCTCTCATGCCATGTGGGGTGACGTGCTATGCAGGAACTGGACATGATCTAAAGACACATGGGTGTGTGCGTCTGGCGCTGGGGTTGGGAGGCGCGTGGTATGCTCTCAATTGCCTGGTGGTAAGTGGTTTGGTTGGTGCGGAGGCTGGAATCATAGGGATGGATTTTATCTATCTCCATAAATGTAACTCTGATTGGTCTGGTTTATTCACCCTCGAGGCAGGTGAACAGTCGATCATGTGTCGGGCATTGCAAAGTGGACCGGTGACGCGGAGCGGCTGTGAGAGTGTTTTTATAGATGCTTTTTCTGCCATTTGCAGCGGCTTTGGTCCAATGTCCCCCAATGAAGACATGCTTTTTGAACCAGATGGAGCAGGGTTGGGATGCTATGTTGCAGGGAGTTTATTGGTTGCTGGCGACCGATATAATTGCACGCTGTCTGTATACAATCCTACCAGCTCTCCTGTACTGATGGAACTTCAGACTGCTGGAGGGGGGGATCTCATGAATGGTGACTCCCCTATTGTTGATGTGGAATTACTGGAGCCTGAGGTTCCAATGCCTCCGGCTGCAGAATGTCCACTGGAAAAGTTGGTGAAAGGGTCTGATTTGTCTAAGACGGAAGATATAGTCAGACTTAGACACCTGTTGACACAATATAAGCATTGCTTCAGGTTGCCAGGTGAAACGCTGGGACACACTAATAAAGTGCGTCATGTGGTCGATACAGGGGATGCTGTACCGATTAAAAGTGTGTATAGGCGCCTGCCTCGAGCACGTCGTGAGGCTGCTGAAAAGCAAATTCAGGATATGCTTGATAAAGGTGTTATAGAACCTAGTAATAGCCCGTGGGGATCTGCAGTGGTGATTGTTAAAAAGAGTGACGGTACTGACCGTTTTTGTGTCGACTATCGTCCAGTGAATGCGGTGACTAAGAAAGATTCTTTCCCGCTACCAAGGATAGATGAAAGTATTGAAGCATTGGGTGGTAACCTATGGTTCATTACATTGGATTTGGAGAGCGGCTATTGGCAAATTGCCATGGATGAAGCAAGTAAAGAAAAAACTGCTTTCGTCTCGACTATGGGGCTGTTCCAATTCAAGGTGATGAGCTTTGGTCTATGTAATGCGCCGGCCACATTTGAACGAATGATGGAACAAATGTTGGCTGGTTTAAGATGGAAATGCTGTTTAGTATATTTGGATGATGTAATCATCTTTGGCTCCAGCTTTGATGAAGCATTGTCTAATGCAGAAAAAGTCTTGCAACGACTAGCTGATTATGGCTTGAAATTGAAACCAAAGAAATGCGAATTTTTCAAACTTAATGTCAAGTATCTGGGTAGAATAGTCTCTCAGGAGGGGGTTCGCGCTGATCCGGGTAAGTTGGAAAAGGTTCATTCGTGGCCAGTGCCGACTACTATTAAGCAAGTCCGACAGTTTCTGGGGTTTGCCTCTTATTATAGAGAATTCATGCCTAACTTTTCTGAAGTTGCGGCTCCTATTCAAGCATTGGTGTCCGGAGCAGAATTGAAAAATAATCGGCGGGTGACGTTCGATGAGAACTGTCATAAGGCTTTTTCGGATTTGAAAGACTTGTTAACATCACCGCCTGTGCTAGGTTACCCACAGCCGACTGGAACTATCATCTTGGATACGGACGCTAGTGGGTATGGAATGTCTGGCGTCCTATCTCAGATTCAGAATGCTAGGGAAGTGGTTTTGAGTTACGCCAGTAATTCATTGTCCAAAGCACAGCAGAATTATTGTGCCACGAAAAGAGAATTGTTAGCTGTTTTAACTTATTTATCTAAGTTTCAACACTATATCATTGGCCAGCAAGATTTTAAACTGAGAACTGACCATGCTTCACTTCGGTGGCTGATGAATTTCCGTGATCCGTCGGGTATGCTTGCAAGATGGTTAACCACCTTGCAGCATTATGGGTTGCGTGAGGATCAAATTGTTCATCGGCCAGGCCGCAAACACATAAATGCGGATGCGCTTTCAAGACTGCCAGTAAGAAGATGTCCTCGTGACGATTGCTTAGACTGTGGCGCGCATGATGCAGTGGTAGCCACGATGACTGTCAATTATCATATCTTCTCGTCATTGGCGGGTGATAGATTGAAGGTAGCGCAAGAGGAAGATGATGTTTTGGCAAGGATTAAGTCTATAGTACAGGGTTTGACTCCGAAGCCAGACAATAAAGCTTTGTTGGCTGAGGGGGGAGAGTTCTGTTACTATATGAATAGAATAGAATTTCTAAAGGTGGATAAAGAGTTGCTTTGCTTAGATTGGGAAAGCGACAACGGAGTTGTATATACACGCGTATTGGTACCTTTGTCTCTGAGAAGAGAGTTATTCCGTACTTTGCATGGGAGTAAGCTTGCAGCTCACTTTGGCGAGTTTAAAACTTATCAGGCGGCGAGACAAAAGTTTGTTTGGCCCCGGATGAAGAGAGATATCGCCGACTGGGTGCGCGGCTGTGAAGTTTGCGCTTCTTGTAAGAGCAGGGGTGGTAAAGGTATAACCCCGTTGAAGAAAGAAATCCATGGTGTGCGCTGGAGCCGCATTGCTTTGGATATTATTGGTCCATTTAGGAGAACCCCTAGAGGAAATAGCTGTGTGATGGTTGTCACAGACTATTTTTCTAAGTGGGCTGAAGCTTATCCGCTTCCTGATCACACAGCCGCTACCTGTGCGATGGCTTTGTTTACTGAATGGATATTGAGATATGGTCCACCAGTCTCTCTCCAGACAGATGGGGCGCCTGAATTTCGTTCAGCACTGTTGAAGGAATTGTTGCTTCTGTTAGATATCGAGCAATTGATGTCTCTACCCTATAGACCTCAGGCAAATGGACAGGTAGAGCGTTGGAATCGAGTCCTTGTAGAGCAGCTCTCCTGCATGACACAGTTTGAAGATCTGAATTGGGATTTGTTGGTGCCTTGTATTGCGCACGCATATAGGGGCGCTGTGCATAAAAGCACTATGTGTACTCCTAATCTGGTAGTATTTGGCACCGAATTAACCGTTCCGGCTGACATTATTTATGGTACTCTAACAGGAGATGTTGATTTTCCCTGCCGCAGTGTGTTTGTGGAGGAGATCAGGTCCTTGTTGTTAAGAGGGCATAAGTTTGTCAGAGAACGCCTGGGGCATTCGGCTGTATACCAGAAGAGGTATTTCGATAGACGGGCCCGACCAAAAGTATTTAGAACTGGAGATGTAGTTTGGAGATATGCGACGCCTATGGCTCAAAAGAAATATGGTCCCAAATGGGATGGTCCTTTTGAAGTTGTAAGGCGCGTGCAAGGCTCTACCTATGAACTCAGAACCGAAGAAGGGATTCTCAGATGGAATGGAGATTTACTCAAATTGGCTTTTGATGCAGACGGTACTCCCGTCCAGGCGGTAAACTTGCATAGAGCTCCTGAATATCAAAAGCAGCAGGTAGCAGGGAAAGACTACTTGAGGATTAATCCTCAGGGACGTGTCATACCCGGTCGGCACGCTCCGACAGTGCTTCCTGCAGATAAGATTGTGAGACACGTGAAGAAGCGCGGCCGCCCACCTAAGAAACCATCTGCTGTGGCAGACCCACCGTCGGGTGTGGCCGCGGGAGTGGGTGAGGGCGAAGCGGCTGTGGAATCTGAGAGTTCTAGTGATTCAGGTGACGAGGAAGAGGAAGAGGGCTCACCATTAGCTAAGACTATGGGTAATCTGTTAAGATCAGGGTATTTGGAAGACAGGCCTAAGCGTCATAGGCAAGCCCCTGATCGACTTGGCTACGAGTGAGTGAATCAGTTGTATGAGGTGCAGAGGAAAACAAAAAATGACACAACGAGAAGTACTGGTAGAATGATATCTCACATCAAACATGGTGAGGGGATTTATTCCTCTCTGGTGTGATTTTTGTGTGAAATAATAAAAACAGTTTCAAGCTTACTATACGTGGTTTTGGCATTGAAATTGATTTGGAAAATTGACTGACTGGTAGGGCATGTAGCCTCTCATTGTCCTTACACCTACTGGGATATGTGACTGGGCCGAAGCAATACACCCCACGGAAAGTAGGGAGAAACTGCTTAGTTGTGTTTTCTAATGATATTTTATGCTATTATTGGTAGTGTATTGGGTTCTGCTCGGGAGCCCAGGTGCCTGGATGGTGTGTGTGTATGCCTGCTAGGTAGCGGGGCAGGCAGGGACAATACTACTCGTGGCACGTGCACTCTAGTGTGTACCACTCGGCGACAGGGTAGCGATGCTATATTTAGACGGAAGAAAGACCTCTGATTGGATGGGGCGTCGCGGGACTAGGTCACGGGAACTGGCGAGAGCGTAGGTCTGCAGAGTACGCTCGGTTAGTGGACACGCCAGACGTGTTTTCACTGCCAGTTGTATGTGATCTAGATTGCTTGGTTTATCCCCCCGATAAAGCATTGTTTTCCCAGATTGTTGTTCGGTTGGTTGACTAGGTGTTTCAAGAGAACTTGTAACCTGGCTTGGATACTCTGATTTGAGTGATCAAGTCAGGATGTCTGATAGGGAGGAGGCGACGGCCATGGAAGTTGACTCGTCAACGGCTGGCGTGGAGAAGGTATCCGAAGATAGACCTTGTACAGGTGGTGAACAGGAGTCCACAGCCGCGGACGCGGCGGCTGTGACTTCTGAGACCCGCGCTGAGACCCGCTCTGAGGAACATTCCCTGAAAGAAGACTGGTATCAGGAGATGACCGCAGAGATTGAGGCTGACTATGAGAGAGTTGAGAAAAAGAGGATGGAGCTGCAGAAGGCGCAAGATCGTCAAGAGGCAGCAGAGAGGATTGAGCTGCAGAAGGCGCAAGATCGTCAAGATGCAGCAGAATGGCAGCTTCAAAAGACTAGGCGAAGGAAGTCTAAGCCTGTCAAGTCTGCCAAGATCGTGGAGTCGGACGAGAGTGAGGGGGAAGAGCAGTTGCCTTCCAAAGGCGCTGCTGCTTCCAGGCCTAAGAGGAAGACTTTGAAGAAAGCTGGTCCTGAACCAGTAGTTGCCCCTGAGTCTGAGAAATCAGACAAACAGACTGTAAAGAAGGACGAGAGTTCGGATGTTGGAAAGGCTAAGACTACGTCTGCGTCGGGTAATGCCAAGTCAGGAAAACAAGATGACAAAGCAAAACCTGATGGCGGTAAGACGAGGTCGAAAAAAGAATTTAATTCTCCCAAGGGAAAACCAAAGTTGGAAGTTAAGAGAGGGCGGGAGAAGAGCAAGACTGTGGTCAAGGAGAGTGGCAGTAGGGACGGGAGTACTAGCTCTCGCGGCTCTTCTACTGAGTATAGTGACCAGTCACGCGCTTCCCACTCAGGCGGCCCTGGACTTAACTCTGTGGAGGATGTGAGACGGGCTTTGGCTAAGCCGGCTTGGAAAAACACCCCCAAGAAGACTTCAGATAGTGCGAACCCAGTTCGCCATCAGGCGCGCTGGCGATTGAAGGATAAGTTGGAGGTGGAGTTAAGCCCTACTAACATGGCGAACATTGTTCCGAAGCAGGGTGATGGAGTCCTTGTGAACCCTGAATCGGATGATGAGGATGAGGTTCTGGGTAATTATTGGAAAAATCCTCCAATAATGCCCCGCTATGAGGATAAGTTCCACTACCTCAAGTCCCGTACCGGGAAAGCAGATGGCCATCAGGAAATTATAGATCTTATTATGGACAAGTTGAATGGAGCCCCTTTGCTGTGGAAACCTGGCTATAGGTGCCCATTTACTTGGTGTAGATACCTGGGTAAGGAAATTAATCCTAATGGGATTAAGGTCTACCGCACCCGGGAGAGGTTCTATCGCCACTTGTGTGAGGAGCATTGCCCGGCGGTGCAACTTTACACGTGTCCACACGCTCACTCCTGCAGTGTGAGATTGGACAGGCGTTCTGATCTTGTGCGCCACTTGATCAACCGCAACACTGGCCATAGGAATGGGCTAGAGTGGGCAAAGGATATGGCAGGTAGTTTTAGAGTCTTGGAGCAGGAGACTGCAAACTTAGGTTGTGTACGTTTTGCGCGGATGGGGAGGTATGACTTGGATCGTGTGATGACCATTGGTCGACATCGCGCGCAACTGGAGATGAGAGCCAGTGCCTCTGAAGCAAGGAGGGCTTCTGCTAGGAAGGTAATCGATGCCCCTGCTCCTTCTAGAAATGCTTGGTCAAAGCCTGGACCCTCTCAAGCTACCATTGCGGCTGTCTTGACTGGTGCACGGCCGAAGGACAACTCTACTGTAGCGGCGCTAAATCAGCCAGCTGCTGCTGCGGGAGCCCCTGGTGAAATAGCCACTGATCGGTGTATGTTGGATGGAGCGGGTGTGACGGACAATGTTCCTGCGCCTGTTTTGCCTTATCTGCCAACAGATGAGAATTTAGCGACAGCCGCTATGGATGTAGATAGGAGCTTGAAGAATGTCTCCGATTCTATTAGTCAGGCCGTTAATATTTCGGTAGAAGCGGTTAGGCTGGCTGTGATAACTGCTTTGGCGCCTGTGGCTGACATTGTGGAAATCAGAGCCGCGGCTGCAGAGATCCCCGCTATGCGTGCCCGCATTGAGGATCTTACCAGGCAGCTAGATTACTATAAGAGGGAGGATAAGATATCAAGGGAGACAATCCTTGACCTGAGGTGTCGCTTGACCGCTTATGAAAGCGGTGACGGAGAGCCTGAGAAGAAACGAAAGAAAGCTGAGAAAGTGAAGGAGGACGTTGAGTCTGATGTTGTGCGGAAATCAGACTTGGCAAAGATAATGGCTGATCTACTCCAACAGCATACTGCTTCTCTTGTGAGGTCGCAAGCCGTGACCACTCAGGCTGTACAGGAAGAACCCACGAAGGAGGAGGTTATTGTGGCTTTGGTTCAGTCGTCCCCTAAGAAGTTGTCGCAACAACAGGTGCAACAGCAGTTGCCACAGCAGCAGCGGACGTTGCCGCAGATTATTTCAACTGCGCCAGCAGCTGCTGCAGTCAAGGAAGCTACTCCACTTAAAGCGGTAGCGGTAAAGGAGTGTGTGCAGCCAACTCCTGCCTTTGATAATTGGGATTCAGTAATGAATCCTAATGTCCAAATGAATGTTGTTTCGCCTAGGCGATTCAACCCTATGATGCTACAGACTCTGTCCCAGTTGCCCGCTCAGCAGTTACACCAGCAGCAGTTGGATGAGCAGTTGGAACAACAACAATTGTTGCAGCAACAACAGTTGCAGCAGCAACAGTTGCAGGAACAACAACAGTTGCAACAGTCCTTGGAGCAACAGCGGCAGTTGCAGCGTTCACTGAAGTTGCAGCAGCAAGCTTTGCAGCAGCAGCAGTCCAGTCGAGCGGGGCCTCTGCCTATGTACAGTCCATATGCGATGACAGGGTTTACGCCACTGTCAACAAGAGAGTCTGAGGCTCAGCGACGAGCTTCGGCCTTGTTAGGGGAAAACCCAGCTGCGGCACAGGGCTCTCCCGGCGTGCTTGGTCGAGCTGCGGGTAATGCTCCTATCGCTCCTCCAGGTTTTGTAGGTGTTACACCGGTGCCTGGTGGAAGCGCTGTGTCTCTGTCTATGGTGCCTCCGCTCTTCTCTTCTCCCGTGAGGAAGATGAGCGGGTTGTTCAATAGACTGATGAATACCTCTGTTGGCGAGGAGCAGTCAGCGGCTTTCGATGCTTCTGATTATGTCCCTCAGTCGGACCCAGACCGTTCAGCGCAGGAAGATGGATTGGATGTGTCTGGTTCATCTCATGTTTCTGGCGAGAGGAGCTTGACTGAGGAAGATAAAAATATGGACATTGACGAGGAGGAACTGCTAAAAGATGAAGAAAGTGATGTTAGACGCACTTACGATACGATCTAGTTTGATGCGTCTGTAGTCTTTGTATGACTTTGGTCTTTTTGGATAGTAATTGTTTAGACTTTGGATACGAACATGGAATGGGGTCGAGCCGGATGCAGCAGTGGTTAGCCCAGCTGTGATGAGCCCAGCGGTGACGAGACGAGATGAGCGATATTGGATAGATGTCCCTTGATAGTCTCTAACGCTGGCCAACTCAACTCTCAGGATACAGCTATATCGGATACGAACAATTTTTACCACAGCTATACATCGACCTACTATATATGTGCCTCAAACGGACAGTTTCCAGAATTAGGATGTTACCGGACATTTGTGTGTGTTTCTAAAATAACCAGGACACTCGGATTCTTTATACACGGACTAAACGTTTCAAAATGGACAGAGTTACTTGATCAACAGACTTCAATGTATTTGTGTGTTTGTTCTCTCCATTGTTCGTGTGATTCCTGCAAACCCGGTATGGATTCCTATGTTTTATATTTATTCTGTGATTTTTATAATGTTTGATGGCGGATGTATTGTTGATTCTTACTTATTTTACCTTCTTACTTTTGTATTAACCTTATGGTTTAGTCTTTTCTTGATGAAAGCCTAAAGCGGTTGTGCCCTCCTTTCAAAAAAGGGGGAGGGGCATTGTGGTGCGCGGCTATGGATTAGCTTTGCTGAACCAGAGCCGCGCCCGCGCGCGTCTCAAGCGGCTGTCGCTTGGAGACCCTTGGTTTTGTAAGATGTGTATTGGTGCTGGCCGCGCGGGTCGTGGTTATGGTTTTAGTCACCAACAGAGGTCGTGCTGTGTAATGTATCTGTATTTTCAAACTTTTTATTGCTGTATGTTGTACTTATCTTATGTATGTCTCACACTTACATATTATACACCCTTTTGTATTTACATGTCATTGTCATGTACTGCTTCCTTTATGTATGTCGGTTGTTGTCGTCACAAGCTGTGATATTTGGCAACCCGGGTGTGGATAGAAGAATATAAACGTTGAGTGCTGGCGAGGTCCATTAGATCCTGTCGTTGTCGTTGTTCTTGATTAGATAGATTAAGTTCCCATAGTCGCTTAAGGCTGTCGATCGGACATTACACTTAGAATAATATTGTAAGATATTTTTTTCTGTTATCACTTATGTTTTAATGTGAGAAAATCAAAGGGATTAGTTTCCTATCTTGAAATTGCAAATTTGGGTACGATATTAAATTGAATTTCACAGCTCAACTAATCAACCGAGAAAGTATTAAAAAGCCAGGAATGGGTTGAAAATCCAAGCTATGTAGCTTCATCAGCATATGACCAAATTTGTCAAATGCCAAACTACTATGTTTATTCCTGAATAATTTTTTTTCTTTTTTCTTTCGTATTTCATTCCTGGATAATTAAAGAATTTTAAAAACCTGACTATCAGTTCTCGCATGCTAGTCAAAACCAGAAGTATTACTTCAAGAATCTGGAATCTGGAAATATTCAGCCGAGTAAAACCAGAATTGAGTTCACAGAATTTACTACAGAAAACATTTTCTACGTTATTTTACAGAGCTCTAGATAAAAGGCAAGTGTAAATGTTGCCTGGGATACCTATGTGTATTTTCCCTGTCAAGTTCTATATAATTACTCACCCGATTCAATCTCTCCAAACTGGGTTTCATGAGAAACTTCAAGAGGCACATGACTGCAAGAGGGAAATGCTATATAAACGCTGGGTTCCCCCTCATTCTCTCCCTCCACATTCCACATCTTATCCCTCCCACCAATTCTTTCACATTTCCTCCTCTTTTCCTCCCCCAAAGTGACCTCCAACCCTTCCTCCATTCAGCCCAGAGAACAGTCAGCATTGCACATAGACATCATATGGACATTTTGGGGTTCCAAAATTTAGACCTTTTCATTTTTTTTGCTCTTCTTTGTTTCATTAAAGGGAAGATAAATAATTGAAAGGTTGTTAGGGCAGAACAACAATCAGAGCCATCAAGCACATGAAGACGAAGCGGCACTCAAAACAGCAGCAGCGTTCGAGCCCAGACCACTTTTGAGTCTCTGGTTTCATTGATTATGATATACAAAGAATAATTGCCCAACTACAACAAATATATAAGAAGAGATGTCGGTCTCTACTGACTGTTAACTGGAGATGTAATGGAAGAGGAGGTCAGTCCAGGGGAAATGACCAGGATGATGACCCATATTTGATGAGAGGAGCTGCTGCATGACCTACTTTCTAAGGTCAGAGTAAGAAAAGCAGGTCAAGGTGAGATATATGCAGTGATTATAGATGCTAGCACCAGGCGGCCCTGTAAGTCCCAACATACAAGACTTAGTCAAGCATGCAACATTCAGCATCAAATTATTTGTTTCAATTACAATTCAATTTCAATTATATGATTTGATTACAATTTTGAAAAAAATGTTTAATAGCTTAAAAAATACAATGATTTTTTTTTTTATATAAAACATCATTGAGGGCTGCAGATTTGTTTAAATCTAACGAGGGGCATTTTGCAAGATTCATCAAAACAGTTAAAGCATTATTTCGAATAAATTAAAATGTTCAAAATAAATTTAAATGCTTGAATATTATAAGCTCAACCATTCCACAAGAGGATTCACTGTACTTCTAACATCTTAACATAGGAACCTCAGAGAAACTTAGCAGTGTCATAATTTTTTTATACAGGCTCAACAGGAGGTGACCTGGATGCTGAAAGAGGGCAGGTATTGCACCCTTCTTTGACCCAGTTAGCAAACTAGGGCACTTTTTGACCCAGTTTTTTTAGTTATTGCTGGAGCTCATTTACCGATTTTCGCCATGATCCTTCCTTTTTCTAGAATGATTTTTTTCAAGTGCAACTGAATTTTATATTTAAGGCAGCTCCGATATTAAATAAAATGGGAGGAAAAATTCACACAAAAATCAGAAAAAAATCTGCCAAATAAACAATCTGCCAAATAATCTCTGAGGTCCCTTACCAAACGTACAGCACTCCATGCCATGCGTTCATGCAGTATAGCTAGTGCATACATAATTATGTATGTATCTAGGTCGGCTTGGCCTGCTTAAGGGAAACGAGGTCAGCGACCTAAATATTACCTGCTGAGGCGGGAATGAGCATGGGGGGATGAGGGAGTGACTCAGAAGACACTGAGTGGGGCACAGGGTGGTACCCCGACCCGCTGAAATGGAGATGTTGGTCTCATAACAAAAGTTACCGACAAAGTGGCCAGAGCAAAAATACCTTGGGTGTTCTCTCTAAATGTTCTCTCTCAAAGAAAGGCAAAGGTTTGACAAACATGTAAAAAAGACTTTTATAGAGTACTGTACTTTGCACATAACTAAAGCAATCGTGACTCACATTTTATTACGGGCACAAGAAAGGGGATGCATGATGAATTGTTGGGTATCAAGGCTTTCATTGCTAATAAAAGTATAGATATTTGACTAATATCACCTGAGAAAATTCAACATTGGCAAAATATGCTTCATATTTCACTTTGTAATCTATGAAATATCTATGAATATTATCATACACCAGTGAAAGCGTTTTTTAAACATACCTCTAGCGAGGTCCTAAGCGTTTATGATACAAAATATGAATGAATTTAGATTGAAATGATTTGTACCAAACCGATTTAAGGTCATGATTTATGTTGAAAAACATATTTTGAAAATTCATATCAGCATTTGTATCAAACAGGCTCAAATATGGGGAATTTGTGTATAATATCGTTTCTCTGAGAGCTTTTATGTAACTGAAAATTTCGATGCCTACGAAAAACCTCACTTTTTGCTATAAGTCAGGACCTATCATCATGCATCCCACAGAATGCCTAGAACTCTTCTTAAAGCATCTTACATAGGTTCAGCTCACTCTACAAGTAACATTATATATCTTAGACGTGCACACAGTTCCTATAAATGAAGCATGAGCTATCTAAGTAGAAGAAGGCTGCTGCTGAGAGACTGACTGATATTATAAAAGTGGTCCTATATGGAGTACAGCATGGGTGGTATAGAAGGCAGTGTGACACAGAAACATATTTATCTGACTTATGGTTGTTGAATTAAAATTCATTTTCAAATGCTTTCATACCCAAGGGATATCAAAATTAGAAACTTTTCTAACAAAAACTTTGCTAAATGTATTGCAGATTTTACTCATTTTATTGAGAAGTTCATGCCAGTATGATAAACGGCAAAAGTTTATGAAATTTTGAGTAAATCTAAATCTAATTTTGCTGTAGTAGAAATGTATCAAAATTGCTAAATATGGCTGATTACTATCCCTTTTGTTCATCCTTACTTCAAAGGGAACATTAAAAGGATTGGATTCATAGACAATTATATCAAATTATTGGTAATAATGTAACTATATAAACAAAGCAGTATTTAATTATCAATAAACTTCCAATGGATCAAAATACCTTTTAAGCCCACTTTGAATAATTACTATAGCATTGGTAAGAAATAAAATATGGTAAGACGTTTCATATTGGAGTGGACATTTTATCCGAGCGAAGTCTCGGGTGCTAATTCATTTCATGAAACATGAGATTAGTTATAATGTCTCCATGCACATTAACATAACAAAGATTTTAAAAAATTTTAGATTTGAAAAAAATAACAAAAAATTACAAAGATTTAATCTTGATCTAACATTTTACAATTGAAATATAAAACATTTCTCTATCATTTTGTCAGATCTAATTCAATAAATATTTAGATGAATTAAATCAATTTCCTAGAACATGAGTGTGTAGATTTGGAAGGGTTGGGGTTTTTTTCACATGTGCCATGTTTTCTGTAAGACTGAAAGC
Source organism: Sthenelais limicola (assembly GCA_942159475.1). Taxonomy (NCBI): domain Eukaryota; kingdom Metazoa; phylum Annelida; class Polychaeta; order Phyllodocida; family Sigalionidae; genus Sthenelais; species Sthenelais limicola. Next base: position 40,832,963 of record OW804102.1, read on the forward strand.
CTATTGAAGCTCATCAGTTGGAAAATAAGGTACTTTTATCAATATAAACACTCAGCGCTGAAAATCTTCAAAAAACAAGATCATGGACATTCCCTGTGTCAACCCTGGTAACAACCAGGATCATATCCTAGACAGGGGGAAGGAATAGCACATTAGACCAAAGCTACTGTGCTGGGATTCGAACCCAGTACCCACAGAGTCACAGGTACATTTCGAGGTAAGCACTTTAGACCACTGTCATTACAACACCCCTACAATGGGCCAAACTTTGTAGGACTGTACATTGGAGCAAGAAATAATAACACAATTCTAACAAATCTAATGAATGTCCTTCCTTTCTCTAAAATGTCCACTCCAATACAACTCGCTTGTGAGCCACTTAAACATGTCAAGGGTTAGTAGAGTGAGGTAACTAAACTTTACCCATATATGTGCGCCTTTGTGAGCGAAATTCTAGTGAGAGATGATTAATGAGCACTGTGACGTCATACTATGACTCTCTTCAGTTATATCCGACTTAAACTTTATATTATACTTCCCAAACCAATACAATAATATATGTCCATCTTTGTACTGTAAAATTACATTAGGCTTGAAATTTATTACTTTTCCTTGTTTCATGAGGGACTGAGAAATCTGCCTGATAACACTACTACAACTGAGGGATGGGCCTCAGAATCAAGTTTCATAACATCAAAGATATTTTTGTATTTATCATTATATAATATTATATCCAACATTATTATAGATTAACTTCTGTAATATTGACTAAATGAATTACAAAATGCTAAAAGCTGGATATTATTTAGTTACTATAGAGGAAGAACGTCATAAGCTTGGGAGAGGGTTTGTGAGGGCAATTGATACTTACGTATTCTTTTCCATCATTGGAGGCCCTGCAGATAGAAATTAAAAATAGATAGATTGATGAATATTTTATTCTTTATTCTTTATTATGATGTTATATTGCAACAATTTCAAATATCAAAGCTGGTGGACCACCTTGTCACATTGAATTATATAAAACAGTTTAATGATGTTCGAAATACTTGAAAGTTAGCAATTAGGAGATGCAAGTAAACTACAATATTGTAGATCTTAATTTATGTAATTAAGGACGCGGTGGAAGATCTACTGTGTAGAACCGTCTGCCCCATTTGTGGTCATATCAAGGTCAGGAGAGTTGAGAGGGAGGCAGTTTATGATCATACCCAGGAAATAGAGATAGAGAAGAAGGGACAGGGACGAAGAAAAAGAGACAGAAAGGCATTTTATGGTCTTACCCAGGACCTCAAAAATATTGGTCACATTTAGACTTTTAGATATATTATGGAGAAGAACGGATCAAAATGTAGAAAATCAATTTTTGGACCGACGTTAACTGAGAGAGAAATACTTACTTCTGCGTTTGCTACGTCTGATCCACAGTACTATGACAACAACCACGATGAGGATGACAATAACTCCTGCCACAACCCCGCCAGCCACCATGCCTGCATTGGTGCTGCCTGAAATATGCATTGATTTATTAGATTCACAATCAGTGATGTAAGCTTTGATACATGGGTAAGATCGTCAGAAATTGTACAAAAAGTAGGCTGCAAAATGATGAATACTAGGTATATGTGAGAATACTTGGTGTTGATTTAAACAGTGCGTTTGGTTACATTGAACTGCATTTTGAACGTCATTTCTACCTTAAATGTGTTATTTGGGAGGTATAGGGAAGGCGAATTGTACATTTTCTGATGACTTCACCCGTATATATGTATGGGTGAAATCGCCAGAAAATATACAACTTGCCTTTACCAATCCTCCCAAATAACCCAAATTTACGACAAAAATGAGGTTGGAAATACAGTTCAACATTACCAAACAGAAATTTTAAATCACGCAATACCAATTTTGTTAACTCATGTGAATTCTTAAATAAAATAGGAGCAAATAAATTATGTTACCAAGCCCCAATCAGAGAGAGCTGCACATTTATACATCTTTTTCAGTCTTAATTTTGTCTTGAGTTTTGATTTTTATGAGCTGGAATAACCGGGTAAATGTAATTCAGGGATACAAGTCAGGTTGACATACTATAAATATTGAAAAGTTTCTAGACAAAAAGGGGATGTGTTATTATCTAAGGTGTTTACTACCTGTACAGCATATTTTAAACTTATTTAAAAACAACCATTTTGATGACAGAAAATAAAATAAATTTTGAGAACAGAAATTTGACCAATCAGATATTGAGAATCCCTTTGAAAATGTTGACGTAATTTGGTAACGAATGGAATTTTTGGGAGATTTGACAATTTGGAGAAACTTCCAAAATTCTGATTTCAGTACAAATGCTGAAGACTTAGATCCCTGGGCAAATAATTAAAAGAAATAAGAGATAAAATAATGTACAAATGTACAAACCTATCACACGTTCACCCTTGATTTTAGTGGGATCCAAGGCGAAGGCAAGATGTTCGCCCTCGTAAAGCCTATACACAATGTGGTACTCCACAGCTGGGACAAAGCTGCCATCTATTTTAGCAAACTCTTTCTTGGCAGGGAACTTGCTCCCATCATTAGGAGACCTCTTGTACTCTTTGTCCCCCTCCTTCTTGTACTCCACCACCAACCCCACCTCCTGGTCTTCGGCCAGCGTCGCCCGTTTCTTGCGTCTCTCGTTCCGCTCCTGGTATAACCACTTGACCTTGAGGTAAGTTTCATGTACTTCTGGGTCCAAGGGAACAAACTGGGGCTTTTCTGGAAATATAGAAGTAATTATGATGGATTAATTCATTGGGATGGTGCAGAATATTTAGTAACAATTCCCTTTTCCTAATTTAGTAACGTTCGGTTAAATCTGGTTTTTCAGTTAACATAGGTCAAAAACCTTCTAAATTCTGTTCTGTTCTTTTTTCCAACCCATCCAAAATCTGGTTATTTTTTGCTACAGGGCTTCATAAAAGTCCAATTTATATTTCTGGGGCCCACTAAAATCCTTTCTGCAGTGCAGGCATTTTCTCTTGGTCAATTCAACTTCAAATTCTTGTATGAAAACAGATTAGCAGTAGAATATTGGGAAACAGTCCTATAAGTCATAATATGAGTAAATGTGGTTAGTATATGAATTTATTATAACCATAAGTTGTAAATGGATGCAACCTAATTTCTCCTGAGAGGAAAATAAGACGACTTTATTAACATGAATTCATTACAATAAATATGCAATGATACAATTATTAAAGCACTGATACAATTATTAAAGCTCCATTTAAAATCTTTCTTACATTATTTGGTTCAGTGTTCTATATATATTGAAGATTATACTTTTGAAGATGAAAAAAATTTCCCTCGCCATTTTCATTAACTTTTTTATTTTGGTGTTCAACACCAGTGCGATTTGGCTAATAAGGGAATAATTTAGTTACAAATGTATTTATTTTTCTTTACCTTTAGTTTTTTCCGAGGCCATTGTGAAATGACTGTAGGAGCGGTCTTCATTCTCCCAACTGTTCTTGGCTCTAACCTTCACACTGGAACATAACAATTAACATAAAGGCTTATATAACAAGTAATGATTTCTGAACATTTCTTTACAAACTTCTTGGTAATGCCACTTGCACTTTGTGAGAAAAAACCCAATAAGCAGAAAATAAATTGCTATTGCAACCATAAACATGTAAACCGATAAATTGGGAGAATTAAGTGGTTTTGAAAAATCTGATTACTTTATTATTATTCTGAACAGAAAAGGATCTTGTAAACTGGATAGTATAGATCCAAATGCATAGAACTGCCCTTTTTATTATTTAATTTAAAAAGACTGCCTTAATATCAATTTGACATCGACGGGGAATTCCCAGTCATGGAATTTGTCTATTAAAAAACATGATGGAAGTCGCCAGAAAATGTACAATTCATCTTCACCAATCCTTTCAAATAACCCAAATTTCAAACGAAAATAAAGTTTAAAATACAGTTCAACCTAACCAAACAGATTCCTAGAATCAATGCAATGCTGAATTTACTCGGTATTGACCAAATTATAGCCTAATTTTTCAGAACTTTATAAATTTTTAGATACTTAACATAGGAAAGTTGAATTGAAATTTAGATTTTTATGAGCAACATATAGGGTTGCGGGACTACCCAATATGGGTTGCGAGTAAAAATCTACTAAATGTGGACAGCTGCCAATTGTGCATTTTCTGAAAATATGACCCTGATATCCATTTCCTGCAGTAAGAATTAGCAGACCAACCTATACATTGTTTGCTCGGTCAGATTAGTGATCCTAAACTGACACAAGGTTTTATTGACACAGTCTGTGATGAGGAAGGTCTTCTCCATCTTGGTACTTGTGGCGTTGACAAACACTTCAAACTTTTGCAGTGGGAAGCCGCCATCAAATGCCACATCCCATTCCATGAGGAGAGTCGTGGATGTCCTGCTGATTACTCGCAGTCTCTCGGGTTTGTGCGGTGACCCTTGAGGGTAGGAAAAATAGATGAGATATGAGTGAGTGAGTGAGATTGGTTGCTTTACACCTTTATCAACACATTGAAGGTTATGTCAAGAGTGGGAGAGCTGAGAGGGAGGCAGTTTATGGGAGATATGAGTGAAGCCATCATGATATGTGCAACTCTGCCTGTTTAATCAATTTTTACGATTTTTGCAAATTTACTCAACTAAACTGGATTATTGAGAATATGATGTTGTACTTGGAACAATATACAAAGTTTAACAGGCTCTCTGTACTTTTGGCCAGAAGAAATTCCAGGCTTTTTAAGGCATTTCCAGGCACATTTCAGTGATTTCCCAGGTCCATTTCAGTGATTTCCCAGGCCCATTTCATAGCCCTAATGACAGGACCAGAGGGTTGTAGTTATTTGTTCACAGACCAATGATGTATTTAGCGAGTTTTAGATTCAGATTTTATATCAATAACCATTTTTCAACTTTTACTTTGTGAGTCATTTATTTTAAGGAGTGGGAGGGGCCAGTCAAGGGAAAGTGTACAGTGAGAAACAGTATCCTCGAAAATTTCAAGGCCATTTAATAGATTCCAAAAGGATTCAAGGCCAATAAAATAATTTTCAAGGCCCTTCCACGAAATTACCCATTTTCAAGGCCTTGAATTCATCTTTCCAAATTCAAGGCTTTTCCAGGCCCCGTGAAGACCCTATTTAAGTGAGACCATGCTCCAATACAAAAGAAAACTGTTTTGCACCTCAGCTTCATTCATCAGTTAAGTTATTCAATCATGTTTGTGAACTGTGGAAAGAATAGAATCTTACCTTTCTCGATGAGGTCAATCATAAACTGCTGCCTACCAACAGAATTCTCAGCTCTGCAGGTGTAAGTGCCATAGTTAGTGCTTTTCACACTAGTTATGACATGGACTGGCCCATAAGAGCCCAGGGTCACACCATTGTACGTCCAGCTGTAGGTCACATTATCTGGTTCAGCACACACAGTGCAGTGGAGCTCCTTCCTCAGTTCCAAGGCTGATGGCTGACTTTTGGAAGCACTTCCCCATGTCGGTGGATCTGGAGATTATAATTGAATTTTTTTTAAATAAAGCATGTCAATAATAGATAAAATGGATTATAATATTAATTATAACAATTAATGTTATATATTCAACAGGTACTCAAGGTTTGTTTGTGTGGGGTCAGAATTACAGTGGTTTTCCAAAACTATCAATGCTCAACTAACATGCCAAGCATGGGTGGGGGGGTAATTAAGCCTTCAGCTCACCAGCAATGAGACTCAAACCCAGGCAGTACTCCCTAAAACCAGCATCAGACCACTGCACTATCCCAAACCCAGGCTTCAGGCTGGAGAAATGACCATGAAAGAAAGATTTGTCACCACAGCCTATATCTTGTCTTTTTAATACACCCAGACATTTGAAAAACATCATTAATATCTTTTTATTTTTGTTAAGCAATGTACATCATATCACAACATTGTTGCCTGCCAGTAAGAAATAAATATCTATAAGATGAGATGAATTAAGGGTTGGTGTTAGTGATTAGCAGAGGTGAATGAGTGAGTGAGTGAGATTGGTTGCTTTACGCCCTCATCAACACATTTAAGAGTATTTTATCAAGGGTGGGAGAGCTGAGAGGGAGGCAGTTTATGATCATACCCAGGAAAAAGAGATAGATAAGAAGAGAGAAAGAGAGACAGAAGAGAGACAGAAGAGAGACAGAAAAGAGACAGAAAGGCACTTTATCGTCATACCCAGGACCATCAGAGGTGAATGACATTCCTGGGTATATTCTTAATACGTCATCGGGTTGGTGGGGGGGACTGGCTAAATTAGATCTGCGCAGTGAGTTGACGTAATATACTCATTTTTAATTGAGATTTTAATTGTTTGATTTCAAGGTTTCTTTTTGCCATGGTCAGATTGTTCCAGGCTGCACCCAGTTGTTAGATAACAGATTTTCTATCTTTTTCTGTGATAGGCCTAAATTGCACTATAATAGCATTGTTGTTACAGTCGGTGTTAATTCTGGCTTCTTACACATGAACGGAGAACTTTTTTCTTTGCCATTAAAATCAAAAGTAATATTTCCCTATTTTTGGCCTGTTTTTGAAAGTCATAATCTTACACCTTTGAGGGATATCAATCCTAGGAGTATCGTAATTACCCTTCGAAGCTATCCTGATAATGCTATTGTATAATTTAGTAGACTTAACTTATGACACAATATAACACTCAACAAGATGCTGTTACTTACACTTGACTTCTATCCTGAACAAGTCCAACTTAACAGCGGCCCCAGGTTGGCTGCCTTGTACATTAAAACTATAGTCTCCATTAAAGAAGGTGATGGTACTACAGTTGTCAAAAAGGTCAGGCTGGAGCTTCCACTTCCAGATGACTTTCTGAGCGGTTGTCTGCCCATAAGAATATGTGCCATGGACTGTCTCTACGGTCTGACTAAAGTAAACCTCATCTACATCCTTGGAGTTGTTCCTCAGAGAGTATCTCCTCTCCTGTGTGCCAGAGACATCGAATTCCACTGTGAATCTCTGGTTGTTGTAGTTTGGCGAGAAGGTCCTAAAGCCAGAGTTCTCTATGATGGCTGGAGCTGCAAAATACAAATATTCATCACATTTGCTTTTTAAATGGGGAAATATTTTCATCATCATTTGAGCAAGTACAATTAATAATCTATTAAATAAAAGAACAAAATAAAATGCTGAAATAGAATTGTAACGAGTTGTTTCCAGTTGAATTGACTTCCATCCTCATAATTAATTATTTAATAAAATCTGAATATTGATCATGTATAGTACATGGGACTATATCTGGGAATATTGATCAATTGTATAGAGTGAACATGAATCCAGGGAATCAGCCTCAGGAATGAACATTTGACATTACAGTTCCAGTGTCTGTTCTCTCTATATCCCTTTATCTCTACTGTCTCTGTAAGAGTTTGAATATAAGCATTAAACAACTGTCACAAACAGGATTATTACTTATGTTATAATTAAGTTATCCAATCTAAATACATACCATGTATAGTGATATTTGTAGTTCCAAAATGCGAGTTACCATACCGATTTTTCAGGGCACAAGAATATATTCCACTGTATGTCACTTCCATTGGTGTAAAGGTATAAGTCTTTATTTTATTGTTCAAAGTTTTCCCATCCTTCTTCCAGATATATTCAGTACCTATAGGGTTGCCTAGGTCCATGTTAGTTGTGTTGCAAGTTAATGTCAATTCCTCTTCAACAAAAGAGCTTGTCTCTCCATTCACCTGTGGTGTATCTTTCGGTGAATCTGAATAAAAAGTGATAAGTATAGTATAGTAAACCCACAGAGAAGAAAGGAAATTTACTATAGAGAACGAGGATGGGATGGGGGTGTGATGATACCAAAATACAGGACCATCCCAGTATTTAATGGAAATGCGATGAGGAAAGAATGACAAGAGCAAAACCAACTAAACACAACAATTATAACGAATTATCAGATTATTATTACATCAATGTCACTAATGCTGAGGTGAATACTAATAGACGTGGTCCGAATTAAGAGTTTACCATTGACCCACCCAGACCAGAATGAGGGCTCATGAGTAATTTGCACCGGAAGTGGGGCCTGAAACATTTGTTTACATTTTGTTTCATGGGGAAAATGTATGAACGTAGAGAGGACCCCACATTAAATCTCAAATGAGATTCTGTATAATCTCCTCCCCCGCAGGCACTAGTGGATAGCAGTATGAGCTGAACTAGAAAAGGCCAGTAATATAAAATGGTAAACACAAAATTGAAAAGGTACAGATACTTACATAAGACAGTAACATCACAACTGCCATTATTTGCACCAATACTATTTTCCACTTTACATGTGTACAGTCCCCTTTGGTATCTACTTGTATCATCCAGCTGAAAAGAAGCACCTTTGTGTCTGTCTAGCCTCCCCTTAAAATACCACTCAATAGACTGGGAGTCCACAGCAGGCTTAGCATCCGTATCACAGAAAATCGCACCACTGGTTCCCTCCACAATCTCATCTGAGCATCTCATAGTCACCAAGGGTGCATCTGGGAAATAAGATAAAGAAGATTATGTAAAGGTTGAATAAACAAGTAACAAATATTACAAACATAATGGTCATCTGCATTGTCTGGTCCAGTTGAGAGAGAAAGAGAGAAAGAGAGAAAGAGAGAGAGAGAGAGACCGAGAGAGAGACCGAGAGAGAGACAGAGACAGAGACAGAGACAGACAGACAGACAGACAGACAGACAGACAGATACAGATATACTAGAGACAAGTGAAAATCATTGGAACAGAAAAGGCCAAATTCTTTAATCTTTTGTTAGGGTGACTCTCAGATAAATCGAGAATTAATAAACCACAAAATAAAGAATAAAGGTTATTTGACTGAGATTAACACGTAACACAGCTTTAAGAAGTTAAATGGACATAATTATCATACTTACATAAAACATTTTCTAGCGTGTAAGACCCATCCGAGATTCCAGGTCCAGCAGCATTATTAATACTACAGGAGTAGGTCCCTGCATCACTGTCTATAAGGGATTTAATGGTGAGCATCTTGGAGTTTACTCCACTATATCTGGGGCCAGACCGTACCGTTGTGCCATCCTCAAACCATATGACTTCACTTGCAGTAGGCTCCCCCTCACCAGTTACCACACACGAGATGGTCTTGCTCCTTCCTCTAACTGGCAGCTCACGGCTGTCTCCTTCCACAGCTTTCACTTTGTATGGATCTGTTCATAAAAAATGAGTTAATATATTTATTTATTATCATGCATCCATGCTGCATGAGATGTGATAAACATATAGTCATATAGGACATGTATCATATATATGAGTTGTATGTGTCACATGAAATTGTTTCAGATACTTTAATGGCAATTCAGAACCAATGACAAGAGTTTTTATATTCTAATATTCACCTTTGCTAAGGACATACAATAAGTAGTGAATGGAACTGCAAAGAACTATGTGATTCGACCCAATGTGTTTTTATCAGCGATTCAGTTTACTTTTATGTATTTATCTATTTATTATACTGTTATAACTCATTGTGTCATAATATATTAGTGTACCTAAAATTTTAATTATTAATGGCCATATGCCTATACCTTCACCGTAGCTCCTACCTCCATGGAGGCTACCTCTATAATGAGTAATCCCTCATCCCCATTGGTCTAGCCACGCCCACCAATGAGGGTGGTAGGCTGACCTGATGGTAAGCCTCCCCTAGGATATAAGGTTGGTCTTGGTCGCTTAGAATATTGTACCCGTTGCTATATACACAACTCGTGGAATATTCATGCTCCTTCAACCAACTTGTTAGTTAACCTGTATTTATTTATCCTCTAATCAATTTCTTGATTATTCTATACATTGTATCCCTGAAGATTGGTGTGTGTACGGTTTCCTCCACTATTTTACATATTCTATATATTAATTTATACATTCATTTATCTATTTTGTGGCTATTTACAAACATGGTAGTCCCTTTTGAGTTCTGGATATTCCTACATTCTGGCTTACTGAATCTAAAGCTGCCTTTCTTATCTTTTACAGTAAATATTGAGGCTTGAAGGTCCTTCCCTCCAGATACTTACAAATGACAGAGATTCTCTTATTAGCAGCTACCACTTTGCTCTCATCAACTCCATGTTTCACGATACAGTTCAGGTCGTCTCCATCGTCCCTTCTGATGAACTTATGCCGCAGTACCCCTGTCACCCTAAACGTGCCATCAGTATTTGAAGAGGAACTCTGCTGCCCATTAGGTACAACAATACCATTTGTCCTGCGCCACTCTATTGTGACATTTGCAGGCTTCACAGAAGGTACAATGCACCTGATTGTTATTTCCTTATCCTCTACTACTGGATTGTTCAAGCCAGACATTGACACACTGGATGGGGCAACTGGAAAATAAAGTAGAGCAAACATCAGGAAAATGAGCACAAGAGGACAAAAGGGTGGCCAAATGGCATGTCCACCATTTGATTCTTGATTTAAATGGAATTATGGGACTTATATATCAGCTATCAAAAACATTGTACAGACATGGCGAAACCTGCTGGGCAGCAGTCCTTGACTGTTGAAAGGCATGTAGGACCAGTGAAACTTCAGTTTCGCTTGGACTGGTGAAACCTTAGGAGGACACCGGTGAAAGTTCCTTTTCACCGGTCCTCCTGTCCAGTGAATGTTCTAAAGTTTTTGCCATGTCTGATTGTATGTTCAGCATAGAATATTTATAAATAGTCTAATGTAGATAGCCATGTTTCAGACTTAATGTGATGGGACAAGATGTCTCCATCGTTCCCACCATGCATTTCAAATTCGTATTTAAGGGTAAGGGTAAGGCATATTTAAGAAATAGTATAACAACATGTGGGAACTCTGGTAAAAGTGAATCTATCCCAGCATGCACTGTAAGAGCCATGTACAGTGGCTAATGCAAATCCCCTATTACAAGCAACATCTAATAGTAAATGTGTCTGATAAATGCCAATGATTTACTGCTCATATTCCCAGTGATATTGTATTGGAATTATGAATAATAACAAGCTGTTGGGTAGATCAGCTTTTGTGGAAAAATGGTTGTATTCAACTGGTAATGATGCCAATGTAGTGATACTATCGTTAGATTTACAAGACATGCAAACCAATGAATCTATTATTTTTTAAGAGCTTCCCTGGTTGTTTTCGTAATTTTGTTTTGTTGATGTTTTTGTTTTTAGATAAAAGAGTGGGAATGGCCATAGAGCTACCGCTGGATTGAAGATGTCAACAAAATATGCACGGGAAACTGGCTCTTTATCAAAGTAGATTATTATTCTCATAGAAATTCATATTCTAACAAAATACTGGGTAGGAGACTTTGCCACATGCAGGGGAAGGGGCATATAGAGGTCCTCGCCCTGGCCTTCACTCTCTTCTCCACCTCGATCATGCTTTAGGATACAAAGAGGCTTCAGAAACAACTAGTCTCACTTACCGTACACATTAAGAATGGCATATTTATAAACTGTATTACGACCAAACGAAAACCTCTTCACAGTGTAATGTCCCTCCTTCTGGAGAGATAGCCTAGCAATCTTGAGATCGCCTGTCTCAGGATCCATTGTAAACCCAGACATCAGGATTTTCACACCAGCTGGACCGATTATGGCTACTTTGTTTTTAATCCCTACATCTTCTCCTGGCAAAACCTCCTTATTGAACCATTCTAGGGTTACTGCATCAGTTCCAAGCGGATTCGTCAGCGTCAACGATTTGTCAATGAAATCTCCATAATCCTTTGTATTTGGATCTGCAAAGGAAAAAATGTATACAAATGACATAATACTCTTGCCAGGCAATAACAGGACTGGGTCTAAAATGGATTATATCATCCTCGGAATAGAGAAAGTTTCTTGGGATTAACAGCCATTATTCATTTTCCCAATGACCATTAGATTTATACAAAGTCCTGTGACACTTTATTTCCGCATCAAAACATACATTTTCACTCAATATGAGTGGAAAATGGTTCGTCTCCGTCACAACTATCAACTTACATACATTAAACATATAAGTGGGAGAATTTTTGTTTTATTTATTTATTCAAGGCCAATACAATATTTAAGTAATTCACATGAGAAAACGCACTGTCCACCATGGACCACCATGAGGCATTAAAGGTATAACACATAGTTAACTACTAAGGTGGACGTGTGTCATGTTGTTAGTAATTAGAAGTCTGAGGGGTACGGTAACCCCTACTTTAGACCCTTTTATAGCAGCCCCATGTACATACATGTGCATGACCAGCCCATCTCATCTCAACCCACGAGCGAGGAACGGTGGTTTTCCCACAGCCATTCCTTCAGACCCCCACAATACAAAGACTGCATGAGTGTTAGTCATTACTACAGACTACAAAGGCCATAACTAGCTCTATTAAAGTCTTTGGTGACATACAGGTCCAGGTGGTGAAAATGTGTACACTCACAATGCACAGAAAATAAACGATTCTAAATTATTATTTAAAGATGTCAGTAAGTAGGGAATTGATGTGTTGCTCTGAAACTGTTCTCATCCATTTTCCTCAATTATTTAGATTATTCTGTTGGTTTTATTTTTAATCATATTATGGGACATTATAAAAAGGACAGATTGCTAAAATTAGGAAAATGTGCAGAGACAAAATTAACTTTAAATATAGAAAATCAAAAATGTACTCATCATTCTTATTTCGAATCTTATGGGACCAGCAGGTTAGGGAGATGGCCAGTTCCAATGTTACAACATACCGTAAAATCTCTATTATAAACCGCACCCCAGATTTCGGAAGCCGCAGATGGAGGTGCAGCTATCAAAGAATTGCGCTATAATTTAGCGCTCCGTTCCTTTATAGGGAAGGGGGAAGGGGGGAGATGGAAGGAGGGGGGGGAGGCGAGGTCCTTTGGTCATTTAAGTGACATTTTATGATGTTAAGTGCCATTAAACGTCACCTACTTGATATGTGCTATTATGACCAGAGGGGAGAGGATTAAATCTAAGACCGGAGGAACTTCCCCGCAAATTGGATCAAGGGAGGCTAGCCCAGCTGTTTTTTTTATGGGGATGTGAATTGATTAACAGGGACTAATGGAATATGCCTTCTTCCACACCTCAACATCAGAGAGAAGTCCCCGCACTATAATTACCCTGCCATAAACTATAGTATTCAAGTGATATGCTTACGTCCTTTAGGCATAGGTCTAATAAGAGATTCTACGGTATGTTTATATATATGTCTATCTATGTACAGTGTTGTGAAACGGTAAAACACGGACACTACTACACTAGAACATCATGTATAACCTAGCCCCACTGTGAGTGAACCCTGATAGACAGGCCAGTCCCATGTATTCACGTACTGACTAACCATATAAGTTACATGGTTGCCCACTTTAAAGTAACTTGTTTTCACTTTATAACTTAAATCGAAGTAAATGCAGTTATTTCCAACTATTTCTACTTCGAGAATTCTACACTACTGTGACTACAATATAATATTGATGGGCAATTTCAGGTAAAATCTATGTAACAGATATATATATTTAATTGTTATTCCCCTATCCGGCCACAAGTTATGTATAACTATAAACAGTGCAGCATGTTGGTGTTCTTTGATACCAAGACTTGGGGAAGCAGTCCAATAATGTTGATCTATATTGTAGAAACAGTAAGGCCAAGACTAATAGTGGTCCTGGGTAAGACCTTAAAGTGCCTGGTCCTGGGTAAGACCATGAAGTGCCTTTCTGTCTCTTTTCTGTCTCTCTCTCCCTTCTTCTCTATCTCTATTTCCTGGATATGATCATAAACTGCCTCCCTCTCAGCTCTCCCGCCCTTGATATAACACTTCAAAGTGTTGATAAGGGCGTAAAGCAACCAATCTCACTAACTCCCTCCAAGACTAATAGCTGGAGTAAAGATAGTGTGGTTTCCAGTGTGCAACATCGTGCAGAGACCGATGCCCAGGTGTATAAACTTGTAAGAACTTTACTCTGTCTATAATATTAATATTTGACATGGTGTTATACCTTCTTGTGTATACATGTACAGTTGAACCTCACATAAGGACCACCACATTATAGAGACCACCCCTCTATTAAGACCAGTTGTCCCAGTCCCGAATTATTCCCTCTTATTACATTTAGAGCCCTTTAAAGAGACCACCTAACTCGCTATGAGACCACAAATCATTCAATCCCAAAGGGGGTCTTAATAGAGAGGTTTCACTCTAATTATACCCATACTAGTATAATACTAAATTTTTATTTCAATAGTTTACATGTCACCCCTATGGCGGCATACAGAAAAATGGTCAAAGGCGAGATTCTCATTGGTCAGTTTGCCTTTTCTTTTTTAAAGAAACTGTAGTCAGGGCTAAAAAAAACTACCAAGATTTACTTGCCCAACATCATTTTTGACTTGCCCAAATTTATTTGCAAAATTATAAACGAATCCCACTGATCTGAATGTATCTTGTTTCATTGTAAGTAGACATCACAACAGGGGTTTGAAATCGGCGGTGTAGAGATTTTTCACTTGCCCAATTGGGCAACTGACACAAAAATTTACTTGCCCAGAGATATTTTTTAGTTGCCCCGGGCAAGTAAACAGAGCCCTGTGTACTGAAATATTGTGCAAAGACATTCGAGAAAAATGATGTTTTTCAACGTCGCCAAATCATTATGTATTAAAGAAGCATGCCCTTAGTAAAACACCTGAATCAATTATCCTCGAATTTTTATTGTCTATGCAAAATGATGTCGGTCTGCACTATTAGAATTTGGCATACACCCATAGTCTATGGCCTTCTAATTCACTATGTTGCACACTGAATTTCCCTTTGGCTAAGAACTCTCAATACCACAGCTGCTCGGACAATTGCCAAGGTGACTGACCATTCCATTAACCATGGATTATCTGATAAATTAAAATAGTCCATAAGTTCCGTTGTATTGATCTTGATGTAAAAAACAATTTTATTGACAGAATTTTCACAAGGAAGCTACTGAAAAGTTGTTCTCATCTATGAAATGAATGAAATCGTTTTTTTAAATAGTACTGTAATCTAATAGTCAGGATTGCTAAAAAAATAAATTAAACAGAATTAATTTTTTTTCCCATGAACCCCAAAACTGATTCAAGGTTTAAGGTGATGCCTTCTCATCTTACAGGGCCTCCATACTGCTTAATAAATAGTTTTATTTTCAACTGGACGACCCCCTCAGTCACCTTCATAAAAGAGTCCTGAAGAGTTCACCAAAAATAAATGAATGACACAATGAATGAATGTCCGGGACTGCTAATGGACCTTTATCAACATCGGGGCCAGGTTTATTTTCCAGCTGAAGCCTGTTGTGTGAATAGGTAGTTGTCACAGCTTGGCCCAGTCATCAGTAAGCGTGGAGTAGTGGTCTCCTCACCCACACACAATCCATTCATACCCGGACTCAGCAAATGGGTCAGATTTTCAGAAACTGTACATATCGTCTTCACCAATCCTCTCAAAAAACCCACATTTAAGACAAAAATGAGCTTCAAGATTCAGTTTAACTGAACAGAACTGATACTTTAAATCAATGCCATACCAAATATAATCAGATATACCCGGTATTCTTCCTTTTTCAGCCTAATTTAGGAGAATTTATTAAATGTGTAGCGCTGCCAATTGTACATTTTCCGAAAATCTGACCCAAATACGTAGATAATGGTTCCATCCTCTTGGGTCAGATTTTCAGGAAATGTACAATTGGCAGCTGTACATATTTAGTAAATTCAGCTAAATTAGGCTGCAATTTGGTCAATACTAGGTAAATTCGAGGTTATTTGGCATTGCATTGATTCTAGCAATGTGTTTAGTAAGGTTGTACTGCATTTTGAACTTGATTTTTATCTGAAATTTGTGTTATTTGAGAGGACTGGGGAAGGTGAATTGTCCATTTTCTGAAAATCTGACTCTCTTACAAGAGACCACAGGGAGCGACCACTGAGACACACATATTGTGTTCTTATTAGTTATATTTCCAAAACCCTAGGTCTTTTTTACAGGTTATTGGTATGCAAGATAATAACTCTTGAATATATTTTAAATACATATATTATATTTCTAATGATTTTATTCATACTGGTCTGACAAATTTCATTTCTGAGCAGAAATTACTAAATGTGTAAACTTAAAAGCTACCGATTGTACATTCCTTCCTCAATAATTGGCCTCGTTAATATAATTAGATTCGTTCTCTTTCATGAATAATCTAGCTATTTTCCACGCACTTTTCTCAGTTTCTAGATCAAAACCAGTCAGCTAATATTGATGTTTTATGAATTTATCTAACCTATATATGTATCTATCTATCGATTGATCTATCGATTGATCTAGTATCTATGTATAAAAGACTTTACTGATTTTTTTTATAACAATATGCACATCGTTTACATAACTAATGATTTATTACATATTTGCAGTAGATACAGGAAACAGTTCTTTCTTCAATTTCCTTGGCCTATTTCCAGGACTTCCGATGACCTTCCAGAACCTAGTAGCAGAACCGTCTCTGTCTAATAAACCAACTCCAACCAGTTCAGATAGCATCAACAAGCGGACATAAAGCTTGATGTGCGAGGCATAGGTTGTAACCTGTGAGTAATCCCAGTCCCTCTCTATAACATACCTCCATGCCTACACATGATTATGTCTTCATGCATTTTCCACCTGATCCAGTATTGAATTTATCCAAGTTATATCAGGAATATTTTAGAATTGTGAGAGACTTTCCTGTTAAATAGTGAGGTGAATTAAAATCATGATTTGTTTCTCCTTCACCAATCCTCTCAAATAACCCAAATTTATGACAAAAATGACGAGGTTCAAAATGCAGTTTCACATAGGTTATGTGGATCAAGGCAATATATAAATACCAAACACACTCAGACATATATACCTAATATATATATACCTTGTATTTATCATTTTTAAGCCGAATTTACTAAATATGCACAGCAGCCAATTGTACAACCTGGCCTATATATAAACTATACAGTATGTCACTATGTGCTTCTGAGCTGGTCACTATAGGACCCAGTCTCTCAATCCTAATTTTAGAATTTTGAGAGACTTACCCGTTAAGTAGTAAGTTGAATTAAAATTAGGATTTTTTCGAGGCAACTCGAGGGGTTGCCCATTCATTCCCTATAATTTTCGAAGACTGAATTATAATGAGCTCGTCACCCGAAAGGGGGCATTGCAGCCACACCGAGGGACCCGGATCAATAAACACAACACCTCCAATCACAATTGCTGACCCTGGCACTAGACACAACTATGTCAGACATGGAGTTTATCTAAGGTAAACAATGAGAGACGGACGGCTAGAGATAATAACACGGAGCTGTACTAGGCTCAGACGTTCAGAAAATGTACAATTGGCAGCTGTACACATTTAGTAAATTCTGCTAAATCAGGCTGCAATTTGGTCAATACTAGGTAGATTCAAGTATATTTGGCATTGCATTGATTCTATCAATCTGTTTGGCTAGGTTGAACTGTATTTTGAACTTTATTTTCGTCTGAAATTTGGGTTATTTGAGAAGATTGGCGAAGTTGAATTGTACATTTTCTGGCGATTTCCCCCACTAACGTACTACTTCACGCCACGCCTGAAGGAGGAGCTAGGGTGGGCCCACTCTAGTACTGTAGTAGGATCTACAAACATTGACATATCAAGTCGGGATCAAGTCATATGGGATTTTTGTTGACCAAGGAGGGGTATCCTGATTCTCTCCTAATTTCACTCTGATCGCTATGGGGTATAGTGAAAGTTCAACCATTGAGTAAAATTACATTAGCTACTTAATTTCGTTAAGTTAAATGACAAGATGGATCTCAGATTCAATTATTTTCTTGCATTATTTATTTATATCAGGGAAAGTTTCGTTTCAATGAAACGAATCACTAATGTGAAATAGGCCTCGAAGTAAAATCTGTGTAAAAAAAAAAAAAAAAAAATCTGTTTAAAAATATTAGCATTTTTGACATATCAAGTCAGAATCTAAGTCATATATGGGATTTTCTGGTGGTGAGGAAGGGGTATCCTGATCCTAGCTGTCTTAATCTCACTCCGTTGCATAGCCAATCCTTACTTAATTTATTTTAATATGTTCCTTCCTCAGCTACTGGCAGAAGAGGGATGTGAAGTAGATATGAGCCTTACAAAATATGAAAAAAAAGAGAGATTATATTGTCCTAATTTTATTCTGATCAGATAATATTGACGTAGACATGTAATCTTCACCCTGCGACTGCTAAAATAAAAACAAAAACACAATAAAAATGTTTATCCTGATCAGATGGTTGGAAACTTGGGGGTTTGGAGAAAGAATGACAAAGCAAGCTAGACTCGTCCCCATATATAATAATACAAAATATGCTTAGTCTTATAAATGTATATTATATATGTTTATATATATTATATGGTACGTTTTGTCAACTGTGGAGGATATCCTTATTCCTTCGTGCATACATTGTCATACTCATAATTATATATGATCTAATGCCTTTATATGATTATATAAGGTGACATAACATGACGTAAGGTATTATTAGATATTATTATATAGAAATATTATGAATATATTATATACTGAATATCACGAATATTCATGCTGTGTAATAACCGTTAAAGGTTCATATACCAGACTGTACAATGGTTGCTATTTAATCAAACTAATGTACAGAAAACTAGGGAAATGGGAATGAATGAGTTCAAACTCCCCATAAAATATAACATAATGAAACAGTTCTTTGTCTAAAGGTTAAATTAATAAATGTTGCTACCAAGGTAGGAAGTTTCTGGCTCGATCATTCGGGAATCGATGTACTATAACTTCCCACCAACTGAGCTAGATATGGGTCAGCCTTTCAGAAAATGTACAATATAACTTCACCAATCTTTTCGAATAACCCCAATTTCAGACAAAAATAAAGTTCAAAATACAGTTCAACCTAACCAAACAGATTGCTAGAATCAATGCAATGCTGAATATACCCGAATTTACCCAGTATTGACCAAATTGCAGCTTAATTTAGCAACATTTACTAAATATTTACAGCTGCCAATTGTACATTTCCTGAAAATCTGACTCATATACAATATCCTGACTCGGTGGCACAGCGTCCCTTCAACCGACGGTCACTCACACACAAGGACACCAGATATAATACCGGTAGTTGCTGAATACTGACTGTATAATAAGCTATGTCAGTGATTCAACTAATTATATAAGGATTGGCTACAACTAGGATAATTAGTACAATTAAATGGTAGGGACAATCACATGAGATTCTAAGACCTTACATAGCTACATTGTCACTATAGCACCAAGTCCTTCAGCTATGAACACATTATGTTGGGGTTCATATGGGCTAAGAGGGTCATATTTTCAGAAAATGCACAATTGGCAGCTGTCCACATTTAGTAGATTCTACTAAATTAGGCTGCAATTTGGTCAACACTAGGGAAATTCGAGTATATTCAGCACTGCATTGATTCTAGCAATCGGTTTGGCTAGGTTGAACTGTATTTAGAACTTTATTTTCGTCTGAAATGTCGGTTATTTGAGAGGATTGGTGAAGGTGAATTGTTTAGTTTCTGGCGACTTCACCCAAGAATTCCTCCAGTGCGGCCAATCTATTAACTATAATTTCTTTATAAAATTTTGTATTTTTAAAGCAGAAAAAATCCAAGACTTGCACATGTATACATGTCTATGTTGTCCTTGCTTCAGAATATTTCAGTGATTAAAATAGGATCAATCTCCAGCCTCCATCACAATCAGGACATGCTTATAAGAGTGTTTATTCGTCAATACATCTATAAATCTAACTCAATATATATATGAACACAACGAAGGTATATAGGCAAGTCAAAATACGTAAAGAAAATCTAACAAAAATACCTGGTGTTAATTCACAAGGATTGTATACAATTCTAATCATTTTTTTTTTATCGAAGTGGTCTTGAATTTCTCATTAGGTCATGAAAGCTATTTAAAGCAATTATATGACTGATCAAGTGTGTACATGCATATGGGCGGGAGGGGGTGGGCGGGGGCGGGGGGGGGGGGAGACATCAACACTGTAGAAATCACAAGTGTTGGACATTTTGTTGCTGTTACATTTATTGATTTTTACCAACGTTTCGGTATCATCATACCTTCATCAGGGCAACTACATTGTATTTATATTCATGACTCCTCGATTTGAAATCATGCGTGCTTAAGTTTAAGAAATTAGTTAACAAATTCATTTATATTCACATCTACTTGAATCGTGACATCTATTAAATTCTCACCAGCTGGCATGAAAGGATTAAAAAGTTCCCAATGTACACAGCTATTAACCAATTCCGACTTCAATGCTAAGTAGATCTATGCATGTACTTCCTGGAATGATTATGAAATGTCACCAGGGATTTCCCCAGTTTTATAAATAAGGCCCCAAAGGCCCCAATAGCGGACCTAAAGGTAAGAAGTAAAAAAATAAGTGGGCCCTGAATTTGTTTGCTGACTCACTTCAATAAGTTATAACAACTCTAATGTTACAAACTTGCATACATGAAATGTCATCAGGGATTTCCCCAGTTCTATAAATGAGGCTTAGGCTGAGGCCCCAATAGCGGACCTAAAGGTAAGAAGTAGAAACACAAGTGGGCCCTCAATTTGTTTTAAATACTTTATTCAAGCAGGAAAAAACAAATGAGTGGCCTTAGCCATCTTAGCAGCACGAGGACTAGGCATAAATGTTCAACTCCTTCCTGTAGCTAGGACTAAGGTAATTATGGTTTATTTAACAATAAGGGAGAAATAGTAAACAATAAGGGAGAAATCATATTAATTCATTGCATCAGATGGAACGAAATGTGAGTCTAAAAGGTTGAAACAATATATGGAATACACTTCTTCTAGTTACCACTGAGCTCCCTATAAAACACCTCGTCCCTGTATAAACGATGTGGTGGTTAACATTA
This sequence comes from Sthenelais limicola, assembly GCA_942159475.1. Lineage (NCBI taxonomy): Eukaryota > Metazoa > Annelida > Polychaeta > Phyllodocida > Sigalionidae > Sthenelais > Sthenelais limicola. The sequence goes on from OW804102.1 coordinate 40,854,046, forward strand.
TTCAATTCAAGATTTTTTTGTATTGCATTCCAAGTAGATTTTACAAATACCAGTCCAATTAGGGACTGGACTTTTGACTTTCGTCAGGTCTACCAGTGCATGCCTAGGAGAACTCAAACTGTACTAACATCAACAATAATTAATAGGGAGATTTAGCAACCACAACGCACCAACACAACACTAACGCATCCACTAACTATTTGTACATTACTGTACCGCTGTGGCGAAAACTCGAGAGGCCGAGGGTATCTGCATTGCAGGCCTCTCGAGTTATCCCCACAAAGGTAATAATATACTAATAGTTAGTGGATGCGTTAGTAGTGTTGTGTTGGTGCGTTGTGGTTGCTAAATCTCCCTAATAATGGGGTCGTATTACTGCCTGATGTTTTTTATGCAGTTTGAAACTTGTCAGCAACATTATAGGAATGCCTCATTACTATGGTGGTGGGAATAATGTCATAGTTTGCTGACAAACTTAAATGAATAACAACTCTAATAATAATGTTATAACTTGCATACAAGACACCATCATCTGTAGTAGGGGGTAGGACGAAAAAGGTTAACGCATCTCAGGCTAAGCCCCCAAATATTCCAAGATATCCATATATCGGGACATTTCGTTTATATGGACGAACTTATGATCATAATAATGGTCACTTTAGATACCTTTCTACTATAGTGACCCTTCTCTAACTAGACACTCACTCTAAGAGACACCCAATCCCAGGTCACTGACTCTCCTGTGTACGTGTATCCGTAATAAAGCTTTTATTTTATTATTAATGGAAATTTGTCTAAAGGTGTCTTAAAATCATGACAGCTATTTAAACAAATTATATTCATGACTGATCAAGTGTGTGTGCTGGGGGGGGGGGGGGGGCGGACATCCAGACATCCAAACTGTACAGAATTCACAACTGTTATAAATATACAGCTGTATTGTATTGTGCTGCCTCTGTTCCACGTGCAGCAGCAGCTTTTGTTTTGCTTAGAAGGAAGGAAGAGCTGGTTATACTGGCCCTGTTTCTCCATGGTTGATTGCAATGAGCGACTCGCTGGGCAAAGGGTTGACAGGTCCCTGTCATAAATAGAAATAAAAAATCTCCCACTTTTCCCTCCACTTAAAGGAACTAAGGAATCACGTGTCAACTACTTTTCGGATAGACTATAGAGAGTCATACATAAGTAGTTATTGTTAAATGTACTGTCCGATTTGCACGAACGTTTCGGTATCGCTGCACCTTCATCAGACAGTAATTACATTCATGACTCCTCGATTTGGAATTAGTTCTAAGACAGTAATTAGTGGGGCAAGGCTAATATTCAAGTTGCCTTAGTCACCTTTGTTATTCCTGGATCTACCCTGGGAAATAGGACATTCAGAATCTCTTTACATAGCTATAAGCCTGAATGAATGAATCATTAAGTACCAGCTGATATCACTTAATACAGCCTGACATCACATGCGATCAGAGGGATCATTTATCATGCAGTCAATTGATGGGGAGAACACTAAATTGATAGAGCAAGTGATGGGGGATATTTCCCCATTGAGTTCCCCACAGCCTAGGCCCAAAGATGAGAGAGTCCCTTCAAACGAACGGAAAGCCTCTTGCCTCAAATCGCAAAGTGCCATTATATAATTCCATTAAGACCACAAAATGTCATTATATTCCCATTAGAACGCCAGGAAACCGATTAGCTAAGTAGGGGTCCAATCACTGATATAACATTCTTATCTGATCTGAGGATTTGGGCCTGGACTGAGATGTCCAGACATCTTTCTGATTCTCCAATATCAACACCAAGAAACAATACTAACCAGGATATATAATAAACCTCATCATGTACTGAATGTTATGTCAGTTTTCCTAAGAAAAGATATAGGTCACTACCTCTACTACTTCAGATTAAAAAAAGAAGACCCTGACCGTCCTCAATGACAATACAGTCTATAGACCTTCAAACTGTATTATTGGTACATTTTTCTACAAAATAAATATTGAGACAAAACGTTTGTGTAGAATATAGATTCAGTCACTCTGGTACCAGTGTTCCACCAAAACATGAATCTATTTCTGTTTTGATAAAATATAGGATTATATTGTGTCAAAAACCTCCTGGTTCCCAGATAAGATATGGATAAGTTTTTGTTTAGGTTCTAAGAATGACATGTTTTCAGTTGATATGATAGAAGAACATCTAAACAACCACAGATCTTATTGTAACTGGTAGATATATATCACTTAAAATTGTGAAAACCTAAAGCAAACATACAAAAAAAGACGCAAGAAAAGCATGAGAGTGGGTTTCTTAAGACCCTTTGTATTTTCTTAACAATGACTCACAATCTTGGAGCATGGGACAAGCAGATACTAGTGTCAAAAGATGTCACAATGTTCCCAAGCTGCTTGTCAGCATTGTCGTACATGGGCGATCAAAGCCAGGCTTATTCTTGGATCTTATTTTAATGAACCCCCAAAGTAGGCTCTGATTGAAGTGTGTAAGCTTATGGGTCACATTTTCAGAAAATGTACAATTGGCAGCTCTACACATTTAGGAAATTCTGCTAAATTAGGCTGAAAAATGAAGAATACCGGGTATATCTGAGTATATTTGGTATCGCATTGATTTAAAGTATCAGTTCCGTTAGGTTAAACTGCATTTTGAAGCTCATTTTTTTCTTAAATGTGGGTTATTGGAGAGGATTGGTGAAGGTGAATTCTACATTTTCTGAAAATCTGACCCTTAATAAGTTATGGTGATATAGTACTGATTGAGTGCGTTGATGTGTATTATTATTTTATTTACTTTTGTTTGAAGTCATTTAATTAAATTTGATATGGCTGACAGCACAACCGTTATAATAAATGTTTATTTAAAAAATAATTGATTCACAAACCACATTTGGCCAGGAAGGGATTTTAATCTAATAATAAAATCGCTGAAAAATATTATCACATCGTTGACCTTTATCAAGTAATATAGATTTATAAATCGCGTCTGAATAAAACTGCTAAAACAGAATCACTGCTCGATATTTTCAGTTGAGTTGTTTCCATCTCCTTCATAATAATATTTATAAATCCCAATTTAAGTTCTAAGATTATCAATATCAGTAGAGTAGTTACGGCACTCGTTAAAGGCTAACCTCTCTCACATCACCAAAGATAATCTATTCTATGAGATATAATATCTTTGAGGTCAATAACCTTGATAGCCAAACCCTCAGATCAGATAAGAATGGTATGTTTTGAGGCGAGAGGCTTTCCCTCCGTTTGAAGGGACTCCCTCAACTTTGGGCCTAGACTGTTGACTCGATAGACCTGAAATATGTCTCCAAGTGATGCATAGCCATGAATGTAGGTAGATCAAAGCATTCTCTTGTATTCTTAAGAATTAAAAAAAAAGCCAAGGACGGGCCTAGAGTTGGTTAGACCATTAGCGAATTCTTCAAAGACAAAAGGCTGCGAGGTAAGTTCCTGGGAGATGATAGAAAAGGGGCTTGGCACACTGTAACTAAGCATTTGTAAATAATCGAATGGCTTGCTATGTTACTGGGAAATGGTGGAAGATCCTTTTTTATACCGCCCACATAGAATCGCTAAATAAACTGAGCACTGATTTGATCGTCGCTGGTAGTTAGAACCTCAAAATGTGTACATAATTATTCATGAATATAAACCACAGAATAATGGCAGGGTTGGGGATACGGGAGCACATTATCATGTAACTACAACTATGGTGGTTCAGATTATGTTCAATTACTCAGGATGTGGTAAGTGTTATCAGGAAGCGTATTGATCTTGAATTTAGGGAGTAGTATAAAATACCAAGTAAGATCCACTGGACATGAAATATGATGCACCAAAGATATCATCTGTCCTACAGTACATTTCTCCCCAATTAGTATACAAGGAATAATGAAAATGGGTCAACAATGTTTCTCTTTAATATTATAATAATAAATTCCTGATTTTTTTTTCAAATATCAAACACAACACAATAAAAACAAATGGTTATTTATACAAATGGCGTGAAATACAGAGATGGACCCAATTAGAAAAGGTATTTATATTCCGGAATTGGAAAGTAATGTTCCACCAAAATCAATATGCAGTCGATTATTTTGTTAATCAATGAACTATTTATTACTTCAAGTCTAGGCATAAACAATGCCATGGGTGTTATTCAGTCAAATTCTGAAAATCTTTTCTCCAGACAGTAGATTTATATAAAGAATCAGGATTAGTAAACTTTTTTATTAAAAGAAATAAAGAAACCCCCCTAAAATTTCCTCAAATTTAACCAGTGATGAAATCTTAAATATTATGCCTACAATTTAATTTGAAGACTAACAAAGGAGATAATAAACTTTCGTTGAAAAAATAACCCTTTAACATATTTACTTTTACTCTTCAGTTTAGTGGTAAGTTACCTAAAGAATACACACCCCAATGGCATGTCAATGAATTACAACACAAGTGACTTCGGCCTTGAAGCAAAACCAAAAGGGCATACATGTCAATGACATCAAATATCAACCCTGACATAACTCAATCCAACAATATGACTCACAAGTATCACAAGTGGGAAACAAACCACCCCATCACTGACACGGACTGAGTCGGCCCGCATTCCCCCCACCGAGGGCCAGGCTAACAACATAGACATATGGCACCCCATCCAAGCCAAATGAGGTGACGAATAAACGCTAAGTAGGGCGAAAGATTCGTCCCTCTACGCTAGGCTACTACAGTCGGATTGTATGTGCTTTCGGTCACACTATTTTACACGGGTTTCTATGATCGTGAGCCAACGACAATCCGTTCTCTCTGAATTACACAAATAGATCGATAAGCTATCCAATTTGGACGATGCAGGGAAGATCTCTCTCTCCCCCTTCTCGAAAAAGATGGAACAAATGTTCCGATGGATCGATAGAAATCCAGGCATAAGACAACATATAGATCAATTAAATTGTTCTATGTGGTTTGATATAAAGCAAAAGACATGTTGCGTTCTGTCCATCCATAGACGGTAAAGTATGGTTGTATAGATCCGTAAAGTTAGTGAGAGTGTAGTCACTGTTTTTAACCAGAATCTTGGGCTACCACGGGAGCTCGACAGGCGGGCAGGGCGAGCCGTGGTTTCAGGGCACGGCCTGTCTCAATTAGAGTGTATTCGGGACAGATAATTCGACTTACCTGCTAATGATTGCCCCCAATTTAGTAGTAAAATCAATCCAAGAGATAATATCCATCCTGGAGATATTGTTCCTGTCATAATAGCCATCTTGGTGCTCGTAATCTACTTTTACACATCTTCGTCTAGAGTTTCGACAACTTCCTAGTGTTTGTACCGGAAGTGAGCAGACTGAGGGGGTGTCACACGCCGGGTTCTCCGCGCGGACAGTTCGTCACTGAATAAACTTTAGGCTAGGCTGGCCCCCAACACCTACATACATGTATAGGCCCCTATGTCACCATTACATCACAATCGTCCACAAAGTTCTGTTGGTGTTGCATGTATGTTTAATTCATAACAAATAAAACTTAACAGATCGAGGGTATGTGTTTTTTTAATCAAAAAGTTCCATAGGGTGTTTTAATTTATAAAAGTCATCTTTATTTTAGGCCTAGCCCCCCTAGCCCTAGGGCTAAGTAAAAGGATCATGCAGCAATAGAATAAGTAGGCCTACTAGGATATATATGGGTAAAATTGTCGCAAAATTACTGAAATAGGCCTAGCTAGATCTATTGTGGATGCTAATTTAAATTCCCACATTTAATCAGCTCCCCCCACCCCCAGCCAAACCCCACACACAAAAAAGGTTTGTTTCAGATTTATATAAGTTATATAGCTGAAAACAAGGTGGGGAGCTTATAACTCAGAAACACGCCTATTTTTTATTTTTCTAATCTAAATTTTTTTTTTATTATTATTATAATCTATTTCTTTAATTTATTTTTGTTTTTATTTGGAGGGTGGGGGCAGCAAACCATCCTCTGCCCCTAGGTCTATATAGTATGCCTACTCAGAGGCAGATTTAGGCTGACTATAGGCCTATCAGGCAATAGACCTATAACTAATTAATGTTAGCCAACCAAAGGAACTTTAATAAATTTGGATAATAAGCCTAGGCCTATATATATATAGGCCTACCTATATTTGGTCAATTTGTACCGTACCGGTAGGCCTAAGCCCATTGAATGGGCACATTATTTTTACATGAGGCCCGCATGAGACCCACTAATTCCTAGGCTACGGTACCGTATAGGGGAGAGTGGGCACCTTGAACCTACATACTTATAGTAAATAGCCCGATGTCGATGTCAAATCGATCGAGACGGAGGGTCAAATCGCACGACACCCCGAAGGGGTGGAGTGCGATTTGACCCGACGTCGAGATCGATTTTACATCGACAGAGGGCTATTTAATATTTATTTCATACTGAATCAACAAGATAAAGATAAATTAAGATAAATTTTAAGATAAATTAAGATAAATTTTAATGACATTTTACCTTGGTTTCCATCGAGTTTGCGGACATGACAGCAGAACGAACATGACAGCGGAAGCCATGATGGCGGAAGTAAGTTATATCATTGCGCGCTTAGACTTTTCACTACCATGGCTTCATTGTGAGATACGCGTTCGATTTTTCTTTAATATATCTTTCTACGTCTGATTTCTTCGGAATTGACATATCTCGAACTGGACATTAAAGTTATGTATTTGGGTTTCTATCTTATGGATCACTATATATCGCTTGAAATTCTTCAGATGGGGGACTACTTTTTCTCTCCCTGGTTACCAAGTCATGACTCCGTTCACAAAAATTGTCAACAAACCGTAACTTTCGTCTTTATTTAGACATTAACACAACAAATAAATAATATATTGTTCAATTCACTTTTCAACATTGAAAACAAAGCTGCTTCCACTTATGTTTGCGCCAGCAAACATCCCGTACATTGCTTGTTGCTGACTTTTATTCAACGCAACCGGAGCGAGGCTATGAGCGGGGTCGACATCGACATTTCTCCTGTCAGTAGTGTCACAGTCATACGGAAGGCTCGCTTCGGCTGCACGTGGATAAGTAGCTGGTAAAGCAAGTTGATCGGGGCGTACATAACTGGGCATTATGCTTGGTAGACATCTCTCTCTAGACTCTCCCATGAGAACACTTGACATCCCATGCTGTTGGTTAATATTGGGAACTGCATATGATGAGACGGATGTTACATTTTTGTGCCCTGCTAGCTGGGAGGTGGCATGTGCGGACACACCACTGTCAAGCAGACGATTTATCATGGTACGCCTAACACTATGGTTTGTTTTCTTCCTTGGAACACCTGCTGCCACGCACATTTTGGGAAGCATTGATTTGAGCATATTAACGCCCAGAGGGTCGTTCTTGAACCAAACGAAATCGCCGGCCCTTCCATTGTGTTTGATAGCAAGGTAAAAGGGAGCATCTGGTGCCAACATTTCAACTGGTCGATGTGAGGCGTATGCGTCGTAGAGGGCATCTGTCAGGATTTTCCGTGTTCCGGAACATTTTGGGCAGAAAAGGCCTAAGGTGAGTGCCTGAAATTTAAAATATATTCTTAGCAATGTCATCAGAGGCTTCATTTCATTTACTGACATATAGACATAGACTGACAGACATTTACTGAGCAAACCAGACATGCAAACGTTCATGAGAAATAATCGACTGCTGCGCCATCTGAAATCAAATGGAAGAAGTTATGCGCTTTTGTTTATTTACCTTTTCCCTGACGAGTTTTCGTTGATCTTTCATTCCATTCTATAAACGGTCTGTGATGGTCATCTTTCTTCAACGTCAAGTCTCCCCATTTGAGTTGTCTAGACTCATCATTGCCTCGAAAGCCCAGAAATTTCGTATTATTGAACCAGACGGTGCTAAGTAATTGCCCGGGAAAATCGCTGCCTAGGCATCCTGTTGACCACAGTTTTTCCTCATCCTCCGGCGTTAAAACCTCAGCTTTGTTAGGTTTGTTACCTTTGCCTTTTTGTTTCAGTTCTTTTTTTTTGCTTGAAGCACCATCCTGGATAGATTGAACTCTTCTGCAGTAACGATATTAAATGGGTATTTTATCTCCTCTAGGTGTCTTGCTAAGGCTCTGTGTATAGTGGTCAACGAGTCGGGCTCGTAGTCGGATCCGTCCTCTTTGGTGGCTGTCTTGATAAATTCTCCAATAAGGGTGTTTAGACGATAAGCTTCAATGTTTTTCAGGTTTTCTTCGATTCCTTTTTGTGTCAAAAACCTCTCAAATTTTCGGGCGACCCCCTCATTTTGGCGAATCGTGTTTTTTGCCACTTTCGACAAGACAAAGTCCCTAAGATCGTCGTCCGAATCCATTTTGTAGGAGTCGTAGCAGACGAATTTTTCTAGGCTTCTCATTGGTCAATCTAGTCACGTGACCCGCGAAAGTAGTTCGGTTGTAATCACATACGTATGCGATACGAGATTTCTAATCGCACCTCCGTATCACGCACTCTAAATCATGTACGTATGTAATAATATAGTATATAGCCTATACCAGAGATAGGCCTATCTAGGCCTAATTGATAGTTCAAGCTGGTAATAGGCTACCGTAGGCTTAGACCTACCATTAAAAAGTAAAATGATAGGCCTACACATAATTAATAGACTTAATATATAGGCCTAATTACAAAAGGCTAGCCTACAGCCTATAGGGCCTGACTATAGGCTTATCGAAAGTATGTCTTCAACGCAATACACATATGTAGGATTTCCTATAGACCATATAGCCTATAGTAGGCCTATGTAGGCTAACTGTAGGCCTATCCTTTTCAGCGACCTGACCCCTCTTACATTGCAACTATGAACAGTAACCACGGTAATGAAATCCATGATTTAATAGGCCTATTGCTCACGTATAAAATGTGAAAATTTAATCGATAAATTCCATATTTTCCAAGGGACGTTTCATCTTGACGTCACCTAATAGCTCATTAGGCTATAGGCCTATTGTTTCATGATCGAAACAATCTATTTTTAAATCTGAAGACACCTGCAATTAAGCTCCAAATGTTGCTAGGTATATTGGATATTTCCCGAGCTCCTGATCAGCAACAACACATAACTATAATAGCTCTGTGGTAACAAATTGAAATTAATTATCTCATTTGTGGTCGGCTATATCCCCTCGATCTCTTTGGAATTTACCCAATTGCTTTCGCTGCAGCGCATATCATAGGCTATCTAGTATATATATATCTAATGTATACATTGTTAAGCGTCCTATATTCAGCATCGCGTTTAGGTCCTATACTTAGGGACTGTTCATAATTAACCACTGGGGGGGGGGGATAGGAGGAGAATTTGTGAAAAATTCTTGCGCAAAATTGTAGGACCCCCCCTTAACGTTTTGTGAAAAATTGCTTGCCCCCCCCCCCCCCCACCACCTTCAAAGGTTGTGTAAAAAAAGGTGACCCCCCCCACCACTTCAGAGTCTGCACAAAAAAGATGACCACCTGAACCCCCCCCCCCCCTCCCCCCGCCCCCAGTGATTAAAAATGAACGGTCCCTTAGCGTTATCTTTTACCATGTTTTACCGGTATTGTAAAATTATTTGGGATTGGCTACTCTATTGGTTCTATGCGGAACAATGTCAGGTCACTGAATATATTGCAGGCTTATAGTATTAATAACATTTTTTAGTCCATTGCGTAGGGAAAAACCCTAGTATAATACAACTATCCCTATTTTTGTGGAAATATTTTGGTATAGGTGGGTGCAATTCAAGATTGATTAATGTAATACAAGATCGGAAAGGCATGGCAACTCTTAGGAAAGACACATGAATAAGACTCATGAATAAGTACTATTTATATTTATCAGTAGGCCTAGGCTATATACTGACATATCATATCAAATTTCGGATATTCAGTATAGCTAAGTACAACCAAGTATATTAAGAAAAAATGAGATCGAGATCGATTGAGATAGTAAGGGAGAGAGAGAGAGAGTGGTAGAGATAGAGTTGAGAGAAAGTGGGAGAAAGAGAGTGAGAAAAACAGAGAGAAAGCAGGACCGATTTACCCTTTACAACGTAAACCAATCAGATTGTAAAATTGACAGCATAAATTGTCTAATTTTTAAGTTAAAGTAGTCTCATTCAGCCACACATTCGTCGCGCCCCTACCGACTTGAAGGGAACTTCGCATTTCTTCAAGATGTTATTCGAATGTCCAACTAGGCTGCCTTTTTACGATCATATCAGTCGATTTGATCCAAAAGGAAAATGCAGTAAATCGTTCTTTTTGCATAAGTGACATAAGTGATCAAGATTACCCAATACAAACAGGAGCACTCTCTCAGACAGGCTTAAAAGGCTAATACCTAATTATGCGGGTTCCATGTATACATGAGAATAGAGTCAGCATGTTTACTTTTACTCCCGTGATCTGCACAAATATATTACTAAATCGGGAATCTGGCTAATCTATTATCACGTCAGTCAACAGATCAAGTGAATATAAGACGGCCGGATTACATATAGATCGTATACCCTCTGCTATATTAACAGGGGAGAATCTGGGCTTTCCAAAAGAGGGGGGCACAACTGGATTCCCCGATAGAAAAATATCAATTACTGACGAATGGAAGCTAATAACAGCAACGAAAATCGAAAGAATTTATTATAGAGCTAATAGTTATGCCCGAAACAGTGATTCCAATTCCAAACAGTGAAATTATAATTCGATCCTCGTAAAAATTATCATTTTGAACTTTATATAGTTCAATAGTTTTGATGAAGGTTGGAAATCTTTTGACGACCTCTCAGCAGCCCCCCCCCCCCCCCCCGCCATCCATCCATCCATCCATCCATCCCTTTTTCCCACCACCACAACACCATTTTATATAATGTCGATTTGTTATCTAAATATATATTTATAACCATTGCACTGTTATGGTTCTCTGGGATAATGTAATCTTGTAGACTAAAATACATCAGAAGTCCACATCATTGTCTGGTGGTGTGCTGAAATAGGACATTCTGAGATCAACCACGTGGTAGACCTTAGGACATGTTTATTTCACCATTTTATACTGTTCCAGGAGGAAGACCTATGTTAGTTTCACAGAGGGACAAAAATCCATTTTCCTTTATTTTATACAAAATGTGTAATTGATACATGAAAGAGAAATAAAACTATTAAAAAAACTATACGATGTAGCACTCTCTCTCTCTTTGATAGGCCCTATAATTTTAGTTTTTACACATTTTTTCTTCATGTTATATCCCATTTTAGATGGTTGCAGCTAGGTAGGCCTACTTGGTAAAACGATTCAACAGTTCTGGCCCAAACCCTCATATCAGATAAGAATGGTATGTCATTGATTAGACGCCTACTTCACTTATCGGTTTCCTGGCCAAGGACTAGGCGTTCTAATGGGAATATAATGACATTTTGCGGATTTAATGGAATCATAATGGCACTTTGCGGTTTGAGGCGAGAGGCTTTCCCTCCAATTTAAGGGACTCTCTCAACTTTGGGCCTAGACTGTCAAGAAATGGATTACGTATGAGGTTTTTCAAGTGTGGCTTCGAAAGTAGATGTCCCAGTTAAAGTTGGGATTCTCTGTTATACCGGTACGTGTAATACATAGCTATACATGTGGGTGAAATCGCCAGAAAATGTACAATTCACCTTCACCAATCCTCTCAAATAACTCAAATTTAAGACAAAAATAGGGTTAGAAATACTATATTCAACATAAACCGAACAGATTGTTTGAATCAAGGCAATACTGAATATACTCAGATATACCTAGTGTTGACGATTTTTCGGTCTAATTTTGCAGAATTTACTAAATGTGTTGATCTGCCAATTGTACATTTTCTGAAAATCTGACCCATGTATATACATATATATATACATTTCAAAACCTAGAACTCTAAAGAGTTCTAGGTTTTGAGTGTCCATTTATCTCTTTGTTACTATTAATGATTTTTTTTAACGAACAAGATGACAGCGTCGTCTCTGATGTTCTCACAAATTTGATAAATGTTAACAAGGATACTTCCACAAAGTTTATATCAAGGCAACATTTATCATTCAAGCATACATCCATGAAATAATATATTTTATAGATGGTTATTTTTGACAGATTGTACAACAATGAAAACATCAAATTACCCTAAAAAATATTCGTTAGAGATATTATGATGTTTTTCTTCACTTGGCGGAATAAAACCATGTACGGGGGAAATATTCCTCATCCTTGCAAAACATTTAACTTGGTAATTGATTAAAATCTTTTTGATGCATTGCTTTAATTTACCCTTAATATTTAGCTGAAAGGGAACAACCAAAAACTTAGGCGATAGAAATACAAAAGTGCATGTATACGATCGCCGTACAAAAACCCGGAAAAATATCCCCAGTTCAGGAAAGCACACAGGCGATAAAATCTAACAGACTCAACGTTTCTTTATTCCTTTACTTCCTTAAGTCTACAGCACCCACTACTGCACCCGGCGTGTGGATGATTGGAAATGATAGACTTCCTCCATTTTGTAGCTATTGTACATGGAAGTATATTTTCATCTGAACAAACAACACATTTATGAGTGAATTAATTGATTTTTTTTTATTAAATCAACAATAAAAACCAGAAAAAATTGACTCACAAATAGGTTGGTAAATATTGGATATCATTATGGGCCAGGACGCCTGAAAATGTACAATTCTTTTTCACCAATCCTAACAAAAAAACACAAGTTTAAAACAAAAAGAAGTTTATAATACAGTTCAACTTGATTAAACATATTTTCTGAACCAACCCAATACAAAATACATTAGAACATTACGTAATATTGCCCAGCCTAATTATATTCATATGAATTATTAATTAACACCCATTTATTATTATCATCATATTTCCAAAATATACCGAATATTCACTATTTTCAGCCTAATTCAGCAGAATTTGATAAATGTGTCGAACAGACAATTATACATTTATTTTCTAGGCAGCATGACCCATATCAATATAATATTAGTTTACATAAATTTACTACTTACCATTGCATCTATGAGTTATTGAGATCAACATGAAATACAACTTTCTGGGGACTAATAAAATATTCCTTCCTCTTTAAAAAAAAATTAGAAACAAAGAAAATATTCCTCTCCGGTGTAGTTTAATAAGTTGTAGTTTTATTGAAGTTCACTGTACGCAATTACATCACTTCATCATTGGCGGATTGATCAAACCTGTACATATAGAAGTATATTTGTAAAGTCGTCAGAAAATGTACAATTCACCAATCCTGTCACATAATCCAAATTTAAGTAAGAAATTAGATTTAAATTACTCCCTAGGTTCAACACAACTGAAAAGACTTTTTAATCAATGCAACACAAATATATTCAGATATATCTAGTATTTATAGTTATTTCAGACTAATTTAGTAGAATTTACTCAATGTGTAGAGCTGCCAATTGTACGTTTCCTGACGATCTGAACCATATTATACGTATATACATGCACTTGAGACTTGGGACAAGGGCTGGGACCGGGAGGCGAGTGAAGGCATCATTTTCCCAGTGCTTACGTCTCTGAAGGCTACCTGGTGTACTAAATAGGAACTAATGTTTAGGGGGACGCCCGTAGTTCTGCAGTTGCCCACACGGTAGCAGCACACTCTAGGTGTTATCCATTCACGTACTGAGGAGCGGACGCACAGTTGAAGACGCTCGTACAGGATGATTTACACCGTCAATTTTGGAGCATGCAGAAGAATGGTTAGATTTTCAGAACGAAAAGAAATATTAGGACTAGAATGTTTAATCCTGTGACCCATTTGGGAATCTCGTCCAATAAATATTCAATTACTAGCACCTCGTTCCATTCTCTCTTTGTGTAGTGACCAGGTATATCGTTTGAGGAGGAGAATAAAAACACAAGACAATAGCCTCAATATTATTACCGTACTCTGATTTTACTTTTGATTATAATGGTAATATGACAGAAATGGTGATTGTAACAGTACATAACATATGGCTCCCTCTGATGGTAAAGTTGATACAGGTACGAGTGCTGGAAATCTTCTTGATGTGAGTAGTATATTGAAATAGTCGGCGTTCTCTGGCCAAATACACTATAATCCGTATACTACACAAGTGTTATGTATGTTATTAAGCAGAGAAATGAAATGAAACTCATGTCACCTGTAATCTGAAAAAAAATCGATACCCAACAATTGATATATAGCTAGAGTAACCTAGAAGATCTGTGTTTCATCACAAAAGGTAAATTGAGAAGTTCGTCAAGAACTCTATGATTTGTTCCAATAAACGTTTAGGTATCTATCAATCTATTTATCTAACCCTTTTCCCAAATGAAATGTAAAATCCAAATGAAATAAATCTATTACTATCCCTGACATCACCAGAACAGGCAAGAAGAACAACAAGTCATTCAATTCATCATCATCATCATTCATCAACTCATTCCAGTCGTCACCCAGGCAGAACATATTAATTAAAATTAAATTTATATAATATAATTTTTTTCCCTTTGCTGTATTAGTAAAACTATGAAAATGTAATTAGTATTTAATTATTAAGGCACGACGTAAACCATTCATCAGAACGATTATTATCTACCTGAATAAACAGTTAAAATATTATTTACACATGCATATGTGATGTGTTTCAGGAGAATGAGTCACAAGTCGCAAAATGGATATCTTTCAAAGTGTTTCTTTTACAATATCTCTTAATTGATATGATCTGAGACTGGCAGGGTTCAGCGCTTGTAGTCATATAACGCGACGTATCAAATTTCAAGACAGTGCATTAAATATATTCATGCATTTCTAAGGTCATCGTATAGAGTTTATTTAGCTATTTTACTAGTAAATTTCCCCCAAGAAATATGGCAAACCTTTTTATCCAAAATAAACATATCAAATTTAAAATATAGAAGTACTTATTAAATGTTCTAGTGTTAACCATCATTGAATTCTGTTTTATCTCATCTTTTTCAATATGATGATATCGCAAAATCCAGTTTTTGCGACATGTGATTCATTTTCCTGAATCACATCACATATGGGCCAGATTTTCAGAAAACGCACAATTGGCAGCTGTACACATTTAGTAAATTAGGCTAAATTACACATTTAATGGTCAATACTAGGTATATCTCAATATATTTGATATTGCCTTGGTTCAAACAATCTGTTTGGTTATGTAGAACTGAGTTTTGAACCATATTTCTGTCTTAAATTTACATCATTTGAGCGGATTGGTGAATTGTACATTTTCTGGCGATTTCACCCATATACATCCTTATTCCCAGTAATATTTGTCACAAAAGTCGATCAAATCCAGTTCTTCCATTGCCTATCACTCGTTCTGTCAACCAGATTCAGTCCTATCTTCTCCTGGATCAATCCATACAAATGCCCGCATCACATTCATCAATTCCATCACCTAATGGTCAGTCCTCTTCCCCTCCCCCTTCCCCCCTCCCCACCACCATCACCTACACTAATACCCCCATGGCCAAACCCCATAGCCGCGCGGCACTTTTATAGATAATCACATTATGGGCCACCGTATATTTACGGCTGACCGGACAGCCATACATTGCGCACATGCAGGATCAGGAAGTTGTGTGAGAGGGAATTGTGGGAGAACATCAGTCTGAGCTCCGACTCATCTTTCTAATGTCGTCTGCTCCATTTGGCCTGCTTGGAAGGTCATCCTTAGCATTACTCCTCGCTTCTGCTATTGGGTAAAGTCACCAGAAAATGTACAATTCGCCTTCACCGATCCTATTATCATGACACATTACGTAACACTGCATAACCTCATTATATTTATTTATTTTTTTGTATTTTTTTTAAAAGGTTTTATTCAACATAGGGTGCCATCTGGGCTCATACAATTCTAAATGACATCAATGTCGCGTCCCTTGTAGATTTTTTTGTTTTTTTGTTTTTTTCTTAAATTTTCTTTCACTCATCATCAACGATTTGATATCTCAGCTGTTTATCATTTGTACAATAACGACTTGATCATGACTTTCAGAATTCTTCACCTTACAATTTGAGAAACAAATTGTGGACTGTCTCGTACTAATTGTTCCTAGTGAATATTGGAGGCGGTTGGACAAGAATTGTGTGTGCTTTTAGTATATTTATATTATATATTATATTTATCACCTCTTTATAAGGGCTATAAAATAGCTAATTACTAGTACTGTGTCTTCATTCAGTCTTTCCTTTTACCATACAAGACCTTTACACTATCAAATATTCTAAATTTATAACCAAAATGATGTTCAGAGCTACATAATTGAATAGATGTTATGGATCATTTTTAATCTAGTATATTATATATGTAATTAATGTCTGCCTACCTATTTGTCGTTCTTTTGTCTATTATATTTGCATTGTTTATTATTGTACTATGTGAATCTCGATAAATAAAGTAGTATCTTATCTTATCTTATCGTATCATCACAATACCGAATATACTCATATATTGTCAGTATTTATCGTTATTATAGACTAGTTTAGCAGAATTTACTTTTGTGTAGAACGGCCAATTGTGCATGTTCTGGTGATCTGACCCATTTGCCTGTAGTTTGCCATTACCAGTTGCTGGAGGAAGACGTACCGTGGGTCAGTAGATAGATGATGGGTACATCTGATAATATCTGTCAAAGTGGCCAACTGCCATTCATTTTACCAATACACACATTTTGATCTCCGCCAGAAATATAGCTATACATTATTAATGTAACCAGATAGTAGTAGTATGGGACTTAATTATGGAGGTGGAGGCTATGACGTCACAATTAATTAGCATTAATTAATGACTGTTATTAGGCAATCTATACGATTTTTGATATACATCTCTGCCATATGATACCAAATCAAAATAAGTTAATTTGTGTTTTAAAAACTGACCAGGCAGGTGATGTTTACAACTGCCAAGTTATCATCGTTAATTGATATATTACATTGGGAAACTCACTCTATGGGAAAAGTTAAATTCTTATGCTTTGATATTCGTTGATACCCTACAGTGAACAAGATGGGGATCGACAGATAAACATTTCACTCCGAGGCAAGAGCCAATGTATCCAAGGTTTCATACTAGTAGGACCAATTAAGTACAAAAACATCTTCCCAGACGGGGAATCGAACCCCGGCCGCGGCGGTGAGAGCGCCGAATCCTAACCACTAGACCACCTGGGAGACCATGCTATTAGACCAAACGCACACGTTGAAAAATAATAATGATAATTTTTTTTATAACAATAGGGGATTTGCATATCTCACTGCGCATGTCTATTACAATGCATGCTGGTATGGAGTTCAAATCTGACATACAAATATTTTGCAGCATTTTTATAGAAAAATGCAAGGATCTTTTCACCAATATGTTTGCTTGTGTAGATGATCTATACAGAAATAATTACATGATGGGAAAGATGGAGGCTTGAGTTATGGAAACACGTATCTATGATATTATAACATATGGATATTAAAATTGGAGCACCGATAAATATTCCATACTGAACATGGCATGTTTGCTAAAGATTTTACACTGACATACAACTCCCATGATTCCGAAGGAATACAAATTAAAGATGGCGGACATTGAATAGCGTTCTAGGACTTCCCCCCAAACAATAATGTATAATGCGATGAACTTTTATTTTCAAATCTCCCAGCAAAATAGTTGTTACTTAATGAGTCCGTCGGGGGTGGGGGTGGGTGGGGTGGTGAGAGTGGCTAGGATAGCACAACAGTCTGAGGTCGAATCCTGTATTAATTAAGTAGTTATCCCAAATTCTCACTTCTCATCCACTCCCTGTACACATGACTCTAGGTGCATTGCACTAAATACGTTTCCGTGGCCTCTTAGAGGCCTCGTAACTCCCTCTTAACAAAAGTTGCATTGCACTATATAGCCTACGATTTTTCTGAGACTAGTCTGAGAGAACTCTGAGAGACCTCTTACCTCGCTCAACTGCATGGGTTTCAATGGAACAACCCTTGTATCATTCAATTCAACTCAGAGATTCTTTTATTTGCTGATGGTAGTACAAAAACAGGTAGTTCAATGTCTGGTCACAGGGACAGGCCCCTGAGACCAGTTCTTCCAATGAGTGCCAATAAAGACCTCGTAGTCGTAAATTTAAGAGGGTGTTATGAGGTCTTTAAAGGTAAATACCAGTGTTTAATACAAAAATGAATGAATCATGGAATTTTCTTTAACCTTTGGATTTAGAAAGAACATGGTTGGGGGAAGCCAAAAAGCCCCCCAAAACCATATGTCATCGGATTAGTTTTTATTTAAGGCACCACTGAAATTTACTATTGTTCACTATAGAAGTCTATGGGAAAACGGATATTTTTTGCATTTTCCCCAATAGCATATCATTGAATCATACGATTTTCTTTAAAATCTGCATATACATTGCTGACATGTTATCCTACCCTCTCAATTAAAAAAAATTGAACTTAAAAAAGGTTATTCAGCTAAACTTGTATCACAATGAGTTTCCCCCATTGAAATCAATAGTGAATGGAAGTAAACTTCACTCATCCCTAACATACAGAATAATATGATAACATCCAGTTTTTTGGCGTTTTGTATTCCCCCAACCATGTTCTTTCTTAAGACAAAGTTTGAACAAAATATATTGACTTCTATTGTTTCATGCATTAGTTCATTGAATTCCCGCCTGCTGCAGTGCTGACAACGCTGGTATTTACCTTTAAGACAAGCTCTTATCTTGTATAGTGTAATGCACCCTCAGTCTGTTGCTTAGGGCTTGAGGCAAACACAACAAAATAAATGTATCAAATAAAAGCAAATAAAATCAAGCAGAACCTTCTCTATGATACCGTGAATTTATACGTAAGCGCCAGTTTCTAGATCTATGCAAAATGACGAAAATGTTAGGGGCTCTTAATTAAGGCACGGTATACCAAACTCATGGATCCTCAGAATAAAAGTGAGATCAATGGAAAAAGTGGATGAAAATAAGCCACTTCATATCTCTCTTGATATGATGTTGCATTTATATTCCTTTGTTCTCTAGTGAAGCATAACCACAACCCAGCGCTCTCTCACAGAGCAGCGTCAACGTTTTGGTCACGTGCAGCCTAATCATGCGCACGCACAATCGACCGGAAACACGTGTTGCCTCGTTTGAGTTTGTTCTTTGTATCCGTTCAGCTTAGATAGTTGCAGTAGTGTAGGACGCGTTAAATCAAGCATAGTGTATCAACGAGCCAGTTATAAAGGCGAACATAGAGATGCTACTTTTGGTTGAGGAGACATCTTTTCCCCCCATTTCTTCTTCCGGCTTATGTTTTGATCCGGACTGGCGGAGGGATACAAAAGCTCTGGGCCTGATCACTCATCTTGGACTCTTCACTTCATTGATCATTCCACTCATACATAGCGCAGTCTTTCATACCGGAAGTGTGGCCGTTGGGGGTGTATGGATAAATGTTAGCCGCTGCGAAGTTTGCTTGGATGGATAGGCAGCTTGAAAGTGGAATAAATCTCAAAGAAGAGATGGCAGTAGAGTAGAGAGGACTCGATGTCTCAATTCTTGGCAGCTTTATGATCTTTCTAGGCATTTTGGTAGGAAAACACAAGGAGAATGAAGATCAAAGCCGTAAACATCAGATTGGCAGTCTGCTCTTGTTCTTCTTTCAGGACACAGATTTCAAGCTGATGTTTTCACTCCTTGTAGAAGGGTGAAGTCGCCAGAAAATGTACAATTCATCTTCGCCAATCCTCTCAAATGACCCAAATGTAAGACAAAAATAAAGTTCAGATTATGGTTCAACACAACTGAACTGATTCTTTAAAATCAGATATGCTCAAATATACCTAGTGTTTATCGTTTTTAACCTGGTTTACAATAATTTACTAATGTGTAGATCTGCCAATTGTACATATATATATATACAACCGTATTACACACAAAGCCATTTGGGAAGAGCCAGTGTTGGGATAAGGTTAAACCATAATTATTTACAAAACAATCTACCAAAGCCAGACTAAGTCAAATTAATGTAGGCCTTCTGTCCTTTCCCTGATTTGACTAAGCCCTCCTTTTAGAATTAGAGTGAATGATAGGACTTTTGATAGGCTTTTTTTTAATGAGTCATCATTCAAACTGAGCCTTACTCGAATAGCCCCATCCATATCCACCGTTGGAGATCAGGGAGATCAAGGGTGAGATCATCAATGATGATGCATCTGCAATGAGGAGATATCTCTTGGTGGTACTACATCAACTGTTGCTTTGGATGATTAGTATTTTCTGTGAATCTGACCCTAATGTGTGTTGTCTGGATACAAGGGGCGGAACTATTGTTCCATGTCAAATGTGTTCTGCAGAATTGGAATGATAAATATATGGCAACAACACTTGTTTAGCAAATGTGATGTGTTTCAGGGTAATGAGTCACAAGTCGCAAAATTGCTATTTCCAAAGCGATTTATTTCCAAGATCTCTTTGTAGGAGTGTACTCATTCTCAGGGTATCCAATGCCTCTAGTCATATGGATACATGTACAAAATATCAAGACAGTATATTAAATATATCCACCTGAATAAAATATTTTCTAAATCATGCATTTCTAAGGTCATCCTATAGAATATATGTAGCTACTTTGCTAATAAATATCCACCCAGAAATATTGAAAACTTATTTTTCAATACTTTTTGATACTTTAGGTAGCAAACCTAAAATATAGAAATATTTATCAGGTGTCCTACTGTTTACTATCATTAAAATCGGCTTCATCTCATCTTTTCAAATAGAATGATATCTCAAAACCCTTTTTTGCGACTTGTGACTGATTTTCATGTAGATTACATGATTTGTATAGATTTTAGACTGCGCCATTAGTCCCATTATTCCATGCGAATCAAGATTCAAAATGGTGGCTATTGGCTTAATTGAAAACTGTAGAAAATGAATCTAGCCACAACCAACAACACATTCCTAAAACCCTATAGTATATGAACATATTTAGTTCATAAAATAATCAATGAATACAACACCCTAATTGGCGTCATGTTTACAATGCATGCGTTATTTCACTTAATATTGCACCAACAACATGTTATCCATCATCGACACCCTTCAACGGCCAACCGCACAGGATTTGAATAGTTTTTCAATGACAGGACATTTCCTTTCAGGAGAATGTCCCTGACAAGCAGACGATCGATTATCTCTCGCTCTACAGTAACTGCACTGTAATGACATAATCCCTCATTATCACTCAACCTGCCTCATTTGCATATTATCAGTTATATGATGCACACGCACTGTGGTTCATCGTAGGTTGAACCAGCGAGAGAGACGGGGGGAGTAAGTGAGATTGGTTGCTTTACACCCTTATCAACATAAAGGTTCTATCAAGGGCGGGAGAGCTGAGAGGGAGGTAGTTTATGATCATACCCAGGAAATAGAGATAGAGAAGAAGGGAGAGAGACAGAGAAAAAGAGACAGAAAGGCACTTTATGGTCATAGCCAGGACCGGACGGGGGGAAAGAAAGGAAGAAATAGACAGGTCTCTACAGAGGGTCGGAGAGAAATAGGAGGTGGGGGAGTAAAGAGAGAATCATATTATTATGGTTTAGGGGAATATCTTGGGCCTCATGCATAATACATAATGTTGCGCGAAATTTAGGAGTGGATGAGCCAAGATGACAGGCTAAGGAAATAATGTTTCATAATTGATCATTTTATACAGCAGTTGTCTACAAGAACCATGATGCAGATCTATTATTATTTCTTCAAATAAAAGTTGTCAAATATACTTTAGATTGCTAAAAGAAATCACCCATTGGGAACTTTCGCTGGTATTTCCTCGCTCCAAACATCTGAACACGAATATATAAGAACCCAAAACTAACAATATTGTTATTTGTTACATGTTTTGACTTATATTTTTGCATCCACTTTTTCATGTATCAAGTTCAAGTTACATATTTGCTTACACTGGAAGTTATGGCTTCTCGTTCCAGAATAGGCACTCCTAAAGCGAACATCTCGCTGGCTCACGACACGGAATGCACAGCTGAGAAATAACTTCCGCCGGATGTGAATCTGAGAAATGTCAGAGGGGAAGACAATTCCGGCGGACATGGTTTGTCACTTAGCATCATGGGTTGTCATAGTTACTTTCCTTGTCAACATGAGTGATACCTTGTTTTTCTTCTACTTGTCTTGAAGCGTGAATTTCAAGAGAAAAACAAAACATATAGTTTTCCACAAGTTAGAACCTTGGTCTTCCTGAGCCGTGTGGTAGTACCAGAGGGATAAATTAGAAGATTTGACATTCATTATTCACTTTATTTCATATATATCCAACACGAACACAGTGTGTATGTAAGAGGTAGCATGAAATTGGGTCTAAGTTTGTGGAGGCATACCTCAGTAACCATGACAACCAATGGAGATTTTTATACATCAAATTAAAGCTAAGGAGCTGGGCTATCCAGACAATATATTAAATAGTTGTTTGGACTATGATTTAAATGTAAAAATAAAGAGTATATCTGACCCAAAATGACTAATTTTTTTCAGAGGGTATTTGGTTGCCATGGTTACCAGAACGTTCGTAGAACAAATTCATGAGCACAGTTTGATTCGTCTTTAAGAATGCTTCGATTTGATATGCAGCATGATAATAAAAACTGAATATTTCTCATTTTGTACCAAAAAACATTCCATTTTGGTGGTTATTTTCCATTTGGTTGCAATGGTGACCAAGTCCCACATTTCCCAGAGGTTGGACCCTGTTCATATGAAAGAGCATAACATTCTGTATGGGAATCAATCCTCAAAACATACTTCCCCCAAAATGAAATGGGGCTGATGAAATGCACCCTATATTATATCAATTAGCACGAATTTGACACTACTGCATGAAACAATGCTGAATTGCAAGCTGGTTGTGCCGTATATTTAGTTTTGGCAGGGATCCATATAAAACCCATTTTTAAGAGCAGGGTAAACAAATCTTCTCAAATTCGGTTCTCAGATAAAATAAAAAATAACTAAAGAACTTCTCATCCACAAAGCAAAAATAAATTAGATTCTGTTGCACTCCTACTAAAACATCACACTATATAGGTGGGTTCAGAGAAGCATTTGGACCTAGACATTCCTGCAGATTATAGAAATAGATTGCAGATGCAAGATATACTTTTATGATAAACTGAATCATTGAATCGCCTGCGGCTAACACCAGGAACTTCATAGATATTTCATCTTCCCTATGGGGAGAATGGGAAATTAAATTACACCTAAAATGCAAAGAATCAATATGTATGCCTAATGTTTATAAGGGTCAGATCATAAGAAAATGTACAATTGGCAACTCTACACATTTAGTAAATTCTGCTAGATTAGACTGAAAAGGGATCAATTACTAGACATATCTGAGTATATTTGGTATTGTCTTGGTTATCAATATCTTTTTGGCTATGGAGAAATGTGTTTTTAACCTAATTTTAAACGTGTTTCTTTTTTTTTTTTTTTTTTTTTTCATGTTCACTATATATATATAAAGTCATTGGTCCAGTGGTTAGACTTCCAAACTGGACAATGTGATGTTGAGTTGCAGAGCAGCATGTACTGCTTTGATATCCTCATTTAAGGCCCACTTGCAGTGCTACTTTTGACGATGTCAAGTTTTTATTGTACGCGTACTATATGAATATTTTTATTGCACCCCACTTATTGCACCTCTCAAGAGGGATGCACATATAATAGTTAATTATTTATAATTTTTCTGTCAAATTTAGCAGAATTTATTAAATGTGTGGAGCTGCCGATGGTACATTTTCTGGCGACTTCACCCATATATGTTTATAACTTAGTTATACATTCAGAGACCCTACTATTATCCCAACATTTTATCCCAACAGAATGGAAACACTCTGGACCTCCAACAGCAATAGCTGTATCCCCACACGTATAAACCATAATAGAAGGCGTAATCATCCTTTCTCAAGAAACGCCTATTGTAAGTAAATGCATGTAAGTAAGAGTAAATGACACAAAGGAAATTTCCCCCGTGCTCGCTCACCAATATTGCCTCTCTCCCGCCTGCCCTATGCAATTGCAACCCCCCCTGGCGGAATTCAGACAATACAGAACTGGGATGATGGACGGCCATATTGCATTAACCTCCGCCGCTCTTACTGCCCCCTAACGGGCGATCCTAGGCCCCCTGGTGACCGAAACGCGCAAACGGTGGGACAAATTTCATTAGACCCTATTACCTATTGATTCCTGCCGTTGCAACGGGTAGCAGTCGGAGAATCATTTTACCCTTCTAATGGCGTCCATTGCAGCCAACTTCCGTTTCCAAACTTCCTTGCAAATCTAATTGTGAATCCGCGGGAAAGTTGATCTTATGAAAGGTCACTTTTGCTAGCGAATTTCCCTGCTACCTATTAGCGTTCTCTGACAATTAATGGTTGCGACTACAAAACATGGAGTTAGTGGTGCTCATAAATGGGTCAGATTTTCAGGAAATGTACAAGTGACAACTGTACACATTTAGTAAATTAGGCCAAATTAGGTTTCAATTTGGTCAATACTAGGTAAATTCAAGTATATTTGGCATTGCATTGATTTTATCAGTCTGTTTGGCAAGGTTGAACTGTCTTTTGAACTTGATTATCGTCAGAAATTTGGGTTATTTGAGAGGATTGTAGAAGATGAATTGTACATTTTCTGGCGACTTGACTCACATGTCGGTAGTGAAAACAGTTGACTACTACCTCTCCTAAAAAGGCCTTAAACACAAGTTTAATTAACACTTCTCATTTCTTTCTTCATTTATCAAGTTTTAAGTTTTTTTTGTTCTTTTTTGACAAAAGTAGTGACCTGGTGTCGTTCGAGGAGTAGAATAGATAACACAAGACAATAGCCTTAATATATTTTTTTTTAATAATTCAAGAATTCAGGGTCTGACCCGAGTCACATTAAGTATGGCCTAAGCCAGCATATCAACCTGAATAAAATTTGTCCCCCCAAAAATATAAAAAAATAGCCTTAATATTATTACTCTAGTTTATAATACAAGCATTGAAGGGATGTAGTTCTTTTGGTTACGTATGATAAACAGTGTGTACATGAATATAATGGTAATATGATATGGAAATGGTGATTGTAATGGTACATGAAATATGGCTCCCTCTGGTGGCAAGGTAATGCAGGTGTAATGACCCGCTGGTTCGTTTGTTGGAGGAGAAGTAAAAACAGGACTAGTGTCTACTATCATTATTCTATTTAAATAGGGGAGTTGCATGTACCACTGCACTGCGTCTGTTACAGTGCATCCTGGGATGGATTCGGACGAAATCTGACAATATTTGGCAACATTTTTATCTAAAATTGCAGGAATGTGATCGACAATATCATAGCTTGAGTAAATGATCTATGTTAACCAAATGCATGATGGGAAAGATGAAGGCTTGCGTTATGAAAACATGTATAACACATGGATTTTGACATTGGAGCACCGATAAATAGTCCATGCTGAACATGACATGTTTTCTATAGATTTTACACTGTAGCACTAGTCCCATACTTCCATGCGAATCAAGATTCAAAATTGCGTCTATGCAAATCCCCTATAAGACTGACTGCATGGTCAAACTGCTGTATGACACAAAGGAGTGTTTGTAGAACATGGTGTATGAATAACATAGTGGTTAGTACAAGGGATCATGGAAATAGTGGTACATCAAATAGTGGTCCCACCTTGTGGACATGGAACAGAACTATACGTTGACACTTGTATAAGGTGATATTTCAGTTCATGAGTAGTACAGGGGAAGAGCGCTTTCTGTATGGCACTACACAGTTAAGCGCTGGAAATCTTCTTGATGTAAGTATGGTATGTAATGCAGTCGACTGTACATAAAAAATCGGCAATGACCTTACCCAGGTAAGGTCATTGCCGATTTTTTAAAAAGAAACTTGAAAATAGTATTCCTCAAAATCAATATTGTATCAAAATATCTTTAATTACAAAATGAGATTTGCATAGCCGTCATGTTGAATCTTGATTCGCATGGAATTATGGGACTAATGGTACAGTCTAAAGCCTGTCATGTACAGTCTAAAACATGTTATGTTCAGCATGCAATTAATGCTCCAATGTCAATATCCATGTGTTATACATGTTCCAATGACACTTGTAATCCCCATCTATCCCATCATGCATAGATCATTAGACAAACTCAGATATTGGTGAAAGCATTCTTGCAATTTTCGATGAAAATGTTGCCAAATATTTGTCAGATTTCAACAGAATCCATCCAAGCATGCACTGCAGTAGACATGCGCATTGAGACATGCAAATCCCCCTATTAATTCAGTCTAATGTGAATATGTACTCCATTCAATATAAAGAGACGTTCTCCATTATAAGCACTCTGTGTACGAGAATATATATATTGATATATATGGTCCATTCCTACGAAATGGGCCCAGTGCCCTTTTCCATACCATTGGCCCCTCTATGCCTCATATCTCAGTGTAATATTCATTGATATTAAAACAAATCATACTGACAGATTCCCCTTGGCATGGGGATTCCTCTGATATATACATCATTATAGGGCTGATGGATATTTTATGTGTTAAAACCCTTTAAAATCAATATTTTCATAGAAAAAATCAAATGATTAAACATTCAGGACTTGAGGATCCAGACATTTACATCATTTCATGCTTTTCATATCTGATTAATTTTGCCCAGTCACCAGGTTCGAATTTCTATGCATTTTAGTAACCCTACTCACTTTTTAACAAAATTATGGCACAAACAAAATTAAAAAGGTATTTTTTTTGTTTTTACATCGCACATGTTGCTCCCTTTCATGCAATGAACTTTTTGTATGACACAAGAATAAAAACCATTTGATATATAAGCAAACCAAACTCTAACTTTTGGTACCTCATGTGTCCCAATAGGACTGTTAGTAAGGATGTTATGCTTGTTTAAAAAAGTTCAATGGGAAAATGGCTAATTATGTCTGTTTTTACGTTGCCACATGTATTGACTGTGCTTTTCTATCCTATTATAAAAAAACATTTATAACTAATATGAATACATTGGGCAATTGATTCTCTTGTTGCCAGTGCAATATGAATGGTTTAAACTCATATGCCTTGTTCATAGAGAGTGAAAACACATGTTTTTACGTCGCACTTCGCATGTTTTTACGTCGCACGTTTTTACGTCGCACGTCGCATTTGCCTAATAAAAGCAAAACTATTTAGGATAGAAAGTTGTACCATGTACCATGCAAACCGCAACAATGTCAGCTTTCTGCTGATATAAAATCATCCATATCCCATGAATGGTCTGAACAGAAATGTCTCATACATAGAGTGGGGAAACACCTGATTTTAGGTTGCACGTTTTTACGTTGCACTTTTTTAGGTCGCTCCATTGGCTTGATAGAGGCAGAACTATTTAAAAAATAATGTTGTAACATATACCAAACAAACCACAACAATGTCAGCTTTCTATTGATATATAATCATCCAGATCCTTTGAATGGTCTGAACAGAAATATTCCTTAAGTATATAGAGAGAAAACACTTGTTTTTATGTTGCATGTTTTTACGTCGCACGTTTTTATGTCATAATATTTGCTCGATATAGGCAAAACTATTTGAGATAGAAAGTTGTAACATATACCAGACAAACCACAACAATCTCAGCATTCTGTTGCTGTATAATCATTCAGATCCCTTTAATACAAGCAACTCTACTACCAATTGATTTAATACATTTCTACTTTTAAAATGACCATTTATTGATTTAAATATTTAGAATGACCTTTTTTCGACCATAGATTGATAGATAATTGACTCTGGATGCCATTCTTTTCAGGATTATATACAGGAAAATATGGTCTTTTAGGAAATATAATCCAGAAACCTCTTATATTTAATCTAAATTTCATTTTTTTTCATTTCCATCACTAAAAATGAAGATTTTTCATAAAATAACTCTATAGCGTTTTTACGTCGCCCATATTTCAACCTGGTTTAGAAAATAGAAATATAATCCCTTCCAGAAATAACACTTGAATCTCCAAGGTAAGGGGATAACAAATGTATCTGAGTCGTTGTTTCTTATATCTCTAGGTTATGAAGAGAACAGTGGTAGATGAAAAAAGGTAAAGTCTGAAAAAACCTATACCTTAAAAACAAAGCTGTTTTTAATTTTGAAATTTCTATATCAATATAGGAGAGTCCTTGTACCATAAATTGCCAAACAAATGTTGAATTGCCCCTATTTTCTAAAAGAATTGCTTAATCAAACCAAAACTAATTTCCCATTGCCAAAATGCCTAGTATATAATGTCAATGTGATGTGCGACGTAAAAACATAGGAAATCCTAACCCAGTCATTGATTTTATGTAGAAAAAAAAATATTTGATCAATTTAGTAGCAAATTTAGATTTTAAAAGTTCCATTACTCTACTTTTAGTCCCCTAACTATGGAAAAGATTAAAGGAATTTTTTTTTGTACAATAGTTTCAGGCTACTGGGCCCATTTCGTAGGAATGGACCATATATACATGAAACCTTGTTCTGAGTTACAATCAGTATGTTCAAGTTAAAAGAAAAGATAATTTGAATATTTTTTGTACGATAATAATTATGGATTGTATTACAGAACCCATGCCATTGCAATCCACATGTATCACGGGCATATAATACAGCGATATGGGAAAAAACTCAGTGATGAACGATTCCAGAAATAGGGGAATTAATAGTTGGTTGCCAAATGAAGTAATTGATTTGACCTGATAAGACACACAAGTAAAGGGTTTCGTTGATAGATAGACACACAAACATCTGCCAGCGAAGCAAAAAGAAACAAAACCCTTCAGACATCTGTCAGTAGCAACCTTAAAACCTGGCAATACATCAAGGGGAAATAATTACGTTTTACCATGGTTAAAAGAGGCCGTAAAAGGTTTTGATAGACGCAAGTATATGGGTCACTATTTAAACTAAAAGAGAAAAGGTCTAACGAGAGAGGCATTGCCCGTCCTCAAGCACCTCCACTGGCGCCCTCCATTTCAGTACTGTCACCATTTGTTGGGTGGGTAGAATATGGGAGTTGCCTATGCCACTGCACATGTCTGTTACAGTGCATCCTGGGATGGATTCTGATGAAATCACACATGTATACATTTGGCAACATTTTCACGACAATTGCAAGAATGTTTTCACCAATATCACAAAATTGATCCATACACATCAAATGCATGGTTGGAAAATTGGGACTTGTGCCATGGAAACATGTAACACATGGATATTAACATTAGAGCTTTGATAAATAAACTAACACACTGGATCTTCATCACATATGGGTCAGATTTTCAGAAAATGTACAAATGGCAGCTGTACACATTTAGTTAATTTTGCTAAATTAGGCTGCAATTTGGTCAATGCTAGGGAAATTCGAGTATCTTCGGCATTGCACTGATTCTAGCAATCTGTTTGGTTAGGTTGAACTGTATTTTGCACTTTATTTTGGTCTGAAATTTGGGTAATTTGAGAAAATTGGCGAAGTTGAATTGTACATTTTCTGAAAATCTTACCCATATGGTCTGTAACTAAAAGTGGTTATTAATATCGATACGGCGATAATTGTAAATATTGAATAATGTGTGTCACTAAAGCATGATAAGGTTTAAAAGATTATGCGGATGGATAGGAGGTCGGGTATAGATAGGGGTGACTTTATTTTAAAAGTCTCATGAGAAATTTACTATAATTATACTAGACATTGTTGTAGCCTCCTCACATGAATGAATTCTATGATATTAATTCTGTAAGAGATATTGTAATTCTCCGCACCTCCTCCGAAACTGCTGGAGGGATTGTCACAAATGTCGCGGTGGACATGCTTTGGCATAGTGGGAACCCATTCCACTATGTTTTATGAGCGATTTCCTAGAAAATTAGGGTTTAATAAGGGTTTCAAATCAAAATTACACCCACTTCTTTTACGCCCAAAAGCAGTGACCAACATGACTCAAAGAAGTTCAACACTGCGTCATAAGAAAGAACGTGTGGTCATAGCAACAGAGTTCAACGCAGCAGTAAGTCAGTAAGATAATAATCCTGGACACACACCATAGCGCTTATAGCCTATACCACAACTTTGAAGCCGTGACATTGCCTTGGAGGATAACATCTAAAATGGCCTTGACTGTAGGTGGAAGGGGGTCCACTGATGGCGCAGCCCCTGGAAACGTGCAGTGGCTAAGTGGAGCCTGATCACCTCTGCTGGGGCACCTCTTGAAGAAGACCTGGTACAGTCTAAGCCCTGAAACTTGGCAAAAGGAAGACTGCTGATGAGGCAGACAAGGCAACCAGAAGCATGCGCTGCATGTATTACAACAACTCCTGCTCCGTCCTGCTCCGTCCTGCTCCGTTCTGCTCCGTCCTGCTCCCTCCTCCTGCTCCCTCCTCCCTCCTGCTCCCTCCTGCTCCCTCCTCCCTCCTGCTCCCTCCTCCTCTTCTTCCTCCTCCCTCCATCCTCAGAGAGGAAGAGGAGAGAGAGAGGGGGAGGACAGAGAGACAGAGGGGGAGGAGAGATAGAGAGAGAGGAGGGAAGAGAGAGGGAAGGAGACAGTGGGAAAGGAGAGAGAAAGAGAAAGGAATTGTGATGGTGACATCTTATTTTGGAATGATTTATCACACATTTCAGAATATATTTCTCCATATCCATTTCAGAATTTTTGCCATGTCTCTATCTCTACTTCTTGCTATGTCTGTGTTTCTTTATGTTTGAGTGTTACAGACTTTTAGTTCATCGCAGCATACAATTTAATAAATAATTTTTCTCAAGTTTCCCATTTTTCACACATCAAAATATTGCACAGTCCCATTCACACCCATTTATTGCATAGCCCGACTTTCTCTGATCTTTGCCTCTGTCTTGATCACTTTGTATCTATCTCATGTTGCCTCTGAACCTGTCTCCATTTCTCTGTTGATGAAGAGTGAGCGATAACATCTAGATAGGGTTTCATTTGAGACATGTACAGCAAAGGGTAATAAGATTAAGATGGAGAAGAAAGTTGGAGAAGAAAGTTGGGAGAAAAGGGAAGGAGGAATGATGAACATTGGGGACCCACCAAACAACTAGCAAATCGCGTGCTTAGCACGGGTATTTGCTAGTGTAAACATAAAATTTAATGTCTATTTTTCAAACTTTGCTGTAATTTTCATTTTAAGCGCAAAATGGAAGAGCTACACTGTAACATTTATTGTCCTATTGCATGTAACTGTATTATAAAAACTGTAATAAAGATTCAATATATATATAGTCCATTCTAAAGATGACATGTTTTCTGTAGATATTAGACTGTACCATTAATCCCATAATTCCATGCGAATCAAGATTCAAAATGGCGGCTATGCAAGTCCCTTATTGCTCGCTTCACGATGACTGGCAGCGAGGAACAGGAAATAGCATTACTCCGCGAAGCCTGCGCCATCACTCTACCCATCATGCAATTTTGGTGAGTCTGCGCGGTTGGGGAATTAGTTTATAAGTGAAGGGGAGAAGTAGGGAGTGGTCGAGATTACTGCTCGCCCGGGGAATCAACAACTGACAGAGTAGCAACAATATCTATTGAACTGCAAGTAAAAATATTGATGGCTGTTTGGGAGATGGTACATGATGAGAAAAAGAGGGGAAAGGAGAAAGGGGAAAGAGACAGATAAATGGAATGTCGGGTTGGACTGAGAGGAGGAGGGGGGAGTATCTGGGACTATATATAAAGCAGATGTTACAGGTATAAAGGTGAAGGATAGAGAAGTGTAGAGGAGAGGCTATAGACTAATATGGCATGAATACAGGATGGGGTATATAACGTATTGCCAAATGAAACGTCTTTGTGTATGTGTATGTGTGAGAGAGAGGGAGGTAGACAGAGGGAGCGACAGAGGGGGAGAGATGTAGAGAGAGAGAGAGGGAGACAACAGACAGTGGGAGCGACAGAGAGGGAGAGATGCAGAGAGAGAGAGAGAGAGAGAGAGAGAGAACAGACAGAGGGAGGCAGACAGAGGGAGCGACAGAGAGGGAGAGATGCAGAGAGAAAGAGAACAGACAAAGCTCTAGAGTGAGAGGGATAAAAAGAGGCACAGAGAGGGGAAAGAAACAGAGAGAGGGAGAGAGGGGGGAGACATAGAGAAAGGGAGAGAGAGGGTGGGAATTATTTGAGGGAGTAAATGATACTGATGAGGGATTTGTGTACAGAGAGAGAGAGAGAGAGAGAGACAACAGGGAAAGAGAGAGGAAGAGACAGAGAGGGATTGAAAGAGACAAAAGAGGGGGAGAGAATGAGAATTCTCTGATAGAAGCTGAAGAAAGGGCCAGGGATGTGCACTTGATGTAGATTAATTAAGTTCAAGAATTATGTAGTATTACTAAATATGAATCCCAAAATAGTTATGCAAGACATATTCACAATACTGTAAACGTATTTATTTTCGCGCGGATAAATTTTCGCGCACTAAGTACTTTGACACCTTTTCGTGCGGATTTAAATTCGCGCAGCAAGGAAGCCTCACACTTTGTTTATGTAATAATTATAGGTTCGTGCAGGATTTGAATTCGCGCACATAAGGGTATGCGCGAAAATCGCAAGTCCCAAACACTCTACAAACAAGTCCCACGCCTCTCTATTTGTATATATGGGTCAGATCGTCAGAAAATGTACAAATCGCCTTCACCAATTTTCTCAAATATCCCAAATCCAAGACAGAAATGAGGTCCAAAATACAGTTCTCCATAACTAAAATACCAACTATACTCAGATGCCAAGTTGCCAATTGTACATTTTCCTATGATCTGACCCCTATCTAGAATACAAGTTGTTGGCCTGGGTAAAGGTCGGTCCACTATAAGCCCCCACCCCACACAAACTCTTGGACCAGTCCTTAAAGCTACGTGTGTCCTGAGAAGTGAGGACACTAACATAGTTTGTTCCATCTCCACCAGGGTGAGGGCCCTGGCGGCAGAGTATGAAATCAACATGCACATAAGTCCTTGCAGGCTCACGCCCCGGCGCTGACTCCAGACCCAACTTTCCTAACCTCGCTGACGAGATGCCAGAATTTCATTTCGTTAAAATCCTGCCCGGTTGTGGCGGTGAATAGATCTCACCAGCGATTGGTCCACTCTGTTGCCCAAGTCTCGCGCCCCTCACCATGAGATTTCATGAGATCTCAATAAGAGCCTCGCTTTGACCGCTACCTTTTTTAAAGCACCGGTGGCGGCCTCTGGAAGTGCATCTCCTCATCACAGACATCCGGGGACTTTGTGGTGTGTGAGCGATAATACAAGATATAAAGGACCTCTGTCACCATGCAAATTGACGGGCACACCTCTCCTGGCAACGGAACATGCGGAAGCATTCGAAAATAGAAAATATCTCAAACTTTCTTTTTTACCCCATAACTAACTCCCCTTTCGCTAAAGTAAACCGTTACTAACAAAAAATGTAGGAAAGGAATCATAACGATTTTCCAACATACAATATCGTTTGGGATTATTCAATTTCGTTTATATTTCTCATTAGTGTTCTTGATATCTCCGACACGAATAACACGTTGCAATCTTATTGCAAAGCATTGCCGTTAGATTGCAATCTACGAACGCTCCCTGAAGGGATGGGTTAGAATAGGTAGGTGGTATGGACATAAGGAGAAACCGATTCCAATGTGTGAGCAACTCTTGGGTTTGTGTCTGTGGGGGATATTTGTATTAGAGGTTTGAGTAACAGGAGTGAGAAGAATGAGTGCATATGCATGTCTTGCACTGTTTGACATTATCGCCTCCTCCAACCCAAACTAAAAGCATTGGAAATGCTTGAATGTTGTTAACAAATACAATTCTACTAATACATGTCAATCCCAAGTGGTTCACTTTTATATTGGCCAATGCACTTGGCTATATCTAACTTAGTCTTTTTTTGCAAATGTTTTATTTCTCCACAATTTTGCATTTGCGATACTTTTCAAGTAGAGAAAACAGCGTTACATCGAAATATATTACCCGAGTTTAATATTACTTCAATTATTAAGACTTGCAATAAGATTCATAATTAGACCTCTCTCTCGTGACTCTTTTTTTGTATTTCTTGCCAAATATAAAACCAAAATACACAACGTACAAGAAAACAGACAGTAGTTGAACATCTTTTGCCTAGAAATGTGATGTGTTACAGAGTAATGAGTCATAAGTCGCAAAATTGATATTATCCAAAGTGTTTTATTTACGGCGAGGGTGTATCAAATATATCCATACATGTCTAGGGTCATCCTATGGAGTATTTAGCTACTGTACTTGTACATGCCCACCCAGAAATATTGCAAATTCTTTTTCAAAAATAGAAATATTAAACTTAAAATATAGAAATACTTAGTAGATGTCCTACTATATTATATTATGTTTACCATCATTAGAATCGGCTTGATCCCATCATTTCAAATATGATGGTATATCTTAAATCTTGCTATTTTCAATAAATACAAGCTATACTTTGTGGTGATGTAAGGCAGAGATCAGGAGAATGGAAGGAATTGCCAAGCATCCTACAGTTGTATAGCGAGACTCTTTTTGTTGACTGCACAAAACTAGTACATACATATGGGGTACATTGTGAATTGGTCTACGATATATACTCCACCTAATGTGGCATCAATTGTATAACCCATCAAGCAAGCTTCTTTCTGACACATGCCTATAACATAATCAGAAGGGCATAGGGCATGTAAGTGTCATGATGGCAGTGAGCAATTCAACATAGTTGAGGCGTGCACCTGCAACAATGTGTTGACTGTAAATAAACAATGCCATAGATTTTGGGTGATACATATTCTCTGATATGCTAAGCCTATGGGAACATTCACGGGTCCACTGAGACACAGGACTGGCTGAGTCTCTTGGGCGCCGCAATGAGCCAAAGAGATGATCAGATTCAGCCAATCTTGTTCACCTGACTGGTATGCATGCGGAAAGAACAGCCAGAAACTAGGCTGCCACGCGTGTCCACTGGCCGTACCCCAAACAAGCAGTCTGCCAGCCGCTGAAGAACGGAAAAACAGCTCAATGGACACTACATTGATCGATGTATCAAATTTCAGGACATGTATCTTATATATCCTTTCATTTTAAAGGTCCTCATATGGAGTATATTTAGTTACTTTACTGGTTATAGCCGCCAGAAATATTGCAATTTTTTTTTCAAAAATACAAATATTATCAGACTTGAAATCTGGAAATACATATTAGATTATTATTGTACCATTAGTCCCATAATTCCATGCGAATCAAGATTCAAAATGGCGTCTATGCATGTCCCCTATTGATGATGCGTCATGAGATGATGAATGGCCAACTTGAAGTCAAATAAACCTGAAACTCTTAATGGATTTTGCACCTTCTTTTCTAAGAAGGCATACCTTCCGAACAAACAATGCCTTAATGACAAACCATAAGTGAATATTAAAGCTGGATTCTCAGGTATTACCACAAAGAAGTCTTATCAGATGTACTGATTGTTTGACCAAAAGGAAAGATGTCATCAATAATATCTACACTGTAGGTATGAGATATAAGAAAGGAGATACACACCTTTCAAATGGAATCGGTTGAAGGTAAACATGTGCTGGTGAGCGATAATAAGTGGACCCAGCATATTGCTGGGCCAACGATATATTAATATTGACTTTATGAAGCCCCCATACCAGAAAGAACAGGGTAGAATCGTCTAAGCAATCCACTTTCAGATAGGTAAGAAAATAATGGGACAAATGTGATGTGTTTCAGTAAATTGAGGCACAAGTCGCAAAAAATGAATTTTGAGATATTATCATATTTAAAAAGATGAGATCAAGCCGATTTCAATGATGGTAAACATTAAAGACATCTAAGAATGTTTCTTTATTTTAAGTTTGATAACTTTATTTTTGAAAAAAAAAGTTGGCAAATATTTTTGGGTGGACAATTACCAGTAAAGTAATTAAATGTCCTCTATAGTACGACCTTCAAAACGCAAGGATATATTTAATAAACTGTCTTGAGATTTGAAATATGTACTGATATGACCTAAAGCGCTAAACCTACCAAAGATTAGAACATTCCAACAAAGAGATCCTGTGAATAAATCCCTTTGAATAATAACAATTTTGAGACTTGTGACCCATTTCCCTGGAACACTTCACAGATAGTAGAAAATCTTTAGTTTCCGATCAATATGCTAACTGAGAATGCTGGCTTATAAATGGCTGCCCGAATTGGTCTTATATTCCCTTCCATAGCGACATTTCTATAATTACATTTATTTATTTTCTTCGTATT
This sequence comes from Sthenelais limicola, assembly GCA_942159475.1. Classification (NCBI taxonomy): domain Eukaryota; kingdom Metazoa; phylum Annelida; class Polychaeta; order Phyllodocida; family Sigalionidae; genus Sthenelais; species Sthenelais limicola. The sequence continues at coordinate 40,890,545 of OW804102.1, forward strand.
ATCCACATTGATATCTTACAAATCAAGAATTCAAATTGTATTCAGCGAACAGTTTCTGTACATTTTATTCTGTTTAATTTTTGTTTCTCTCCCTATCGACAAGTAGAACTGGGAATTCCTAATAATTGTTTTGTTAGAAACAAAAAAAATTCCCCCAAAACTTAATCATTTGTCATATTTTTTTCAGCGCTGGCAACGCTCCTTAGATGGATGCGAAATTTGAGATACAAAATAAACAGGCAGGCATTCTGCGTGTAAAGAAACATTTCGATCAAAGTTCTCCAGATTTTCCCAAGCAGGAATAATGTATGCAAGCTCTGTTCAGGTTCTGTTTGTGGTCCCTTCTTGGCATGTTGGCTGAATCGATCACTTCTGCCTCTTTCAAGTAATGGATAGACGTGATAAAGTGTCCATAGTGTTGCATGGACAGTGGTTCCATACCTCAGGATACCGCAAGGTTGTCTCGTCTGACCACACTTATAAAAAAGCGCTTCCAGAATTCATACCCACTTCAGTTGGACTATATATGGCCCACACTTTGTCTCTGGGTACTTCAGATATTAGCACATCCTAGAGCCTAGATAAGCAGTGCATCAATATCCTTTCTGCTGCTTTGGATTCATGTTCACACAATCTGCACGGAATAATTAAGAAGAGAGTCTTGTGGTAAGAGACAAATCTATTTCAATTAGTGCAGGGATATGCGATTGCTCTCACAGGCCTACAGAAAAGATTGTGAACACTTTCTGGCTCAGAGTTTGAAGGATTTTTTTTCAAACATCATACACCAACCATTCCGTGTGGTTGAATTAAATCAACTAGATATTTCTACGTTATTTGAAATTTATCAAGTCTAAAGTGAGTTTCAAGGAGTAGGTATGCCTTTATTTTCTGATTCTATAACTATTTATAGCTATTACTACTTCTATAGCTATTTAAATATTTGTAAATTTAATCAATATAATGTAGATATCATACATGTAAAAACAACTTACCAATATCTTGCACCTTTGTCTATCTACATCGAAATAACCAAAATTATTTGATATATAATAAGCTGTTGAACTATATGAATATGTAAGAAATGAGAATGATAACTTTAAAAATTGAATTGTTGTCTTTACAGGTTCCTCTTCAATTCCTGGCTAAAATACCCTTCCCATTTTGGAGTTCATCATAAATAGATATATATACAGGAATGGACGGAACGGATCTGAACAACACTGAGTATGAATATTCAGTGGGTGAGGACAATGGTACATTCCCAACATGGAGGACGGACTCGTGGTGGTATCTACCAATTCCAGTATGTGGACTCTTGGGTCTTATTGGCAACAGTTTAATCACCCTTGTCATGTTAAGAGACAAATTCCGAGGTCATGCTTTGAAAATTCATCTATTATCACTCAGCATTTCTGATTCTGCCATCATTCTCAGCTACTTCTATTTTTGGGTCACTACATTCTCAAGGATAGACTCATCAGAAGTAGTTTGTAAGACTATCATGGCGTTACGGCATGTCTTTCTCCTTTTCGGTTCCTGGACTGTTGTGTTTATATCGGTAGAGCGCTGTTTCCTCATATGCCAACCACATCTTTCAAAAGCAGTCAATTTCTACAGAACAGCTCTTATAGCTGACATTCTACTATTCGTTGTTTCTGTGGCATTCGGAATCCCTATCACTCTTCTCACAGGGAGGACTGCTGTTTCATATTGCCATTCATATGGCGATAATCTAAGCGTACTCGCTGTTTTCATCATTCAGTTGACAAGGGCTTTACTATATTATATAACGCCTTTTGTCATTATCTCCATCTGCAGTTCAGTATCTATCATGAAGCTTAGAAAGAATGAACAGTTCTGGAAGAACACATCTTCAACATCTTCACTCTCATCATCAACTTCATCGTTTGGAAATAATAGCAAGAATACAATGTTTGCAACATGGATGTTGATTGTTGTTGGGATGGTATTCGCCACTACTACCTTTCCCTATGGTATTTACAAGTTGTACAAGGTATTCTCAACCTCTTCCATGGCCTATACTATGGACAGGGTGTTAGCTGTTGTATTGAACCTCAATCTGGTGAATCACTGTGTCAACTTCTACCAGTATTGTCTGACTGGGGCTTTCTTTAGAGAGGAGCTCAAGTTAGCAATATGTCGGCCCAGAGAAGTTGAAGCTGTAGTGAAGACATCATCATCATCCCAGAATCGGTTTTGAAAAAGATTGTCAATTTTATTTTCTTGTAGAAAGAACAATATTAAACATAGACGCGAAATGTGTTACATGAATAAAAACATTAGTAACTGACTGCACTTATCAGGGTGAAAGCTTGCACCCACCGTTGGGGCTAAAATAGTTTAGTGTGCTTGTTGAGATATGATTATGTTTGAATGAGAATAATAATTGTCTATTCTGCACTTGCTTGAATTTTTGTGAAGAAGTATACGAAAAAGATCTGATAAGATCTGTTTTACTCATGAAACTCGACTATACATTAAGCTGTAGACATGTACAGATCCTCAAGTTTCATAGTTTCATGGCACCGACTATTTCTTCATTACTCAGATCTTTTCTCCCCTTACCAACCACCACAAAGCGATTACAAGCAGTCTTTTTACTATTACCACTCCCTTATTACCTATGTTCTGTGTCATCAGCTTCACTTTGGTCCGAATTCTGGTCTATGAGAATAGCCTAAGGGACTTAGTGCTAGTCTACTAGCTATTAGTCAAACACCACATAGTAGTATATACAAATGAGGGAGACACTCAGGCATATTTGAGATATCTTTTTGTCAGAAAGAATATATCCCAAATCTAAGATAGTATCTCTTCAGATATTAAGATATCCAGGAGTCATGTTGATTATGTGTTGGAATATCTTGGAATAGGAAAGTGATATTCAAAGAAGAAAGGCATTGGATGTTTTCATTGATATCCTTACCGATTGGGGACAAACCAACTTGCACAGTACTACGTAGTTAAGTATAATTAGCGATTTTAGAAATATGTTAATAACAATGAATGGGTGATAAGTAATAATTAATATTTAGATATAATGAGATCATGCAATGTTATGTAATGTCTTACATTAATGTCACTGTGTGCGTATTATGGTGACTACGGTATACTGTATAAATATTTTGGAGATTTTTTGGAAGTTTTTTTTACAGATTGCACCTTCTAATAGTACGAATATCTTTAAATAAAGATATTTGTTCTGCACAAATAGCATTAGAATTGACAGTCATTGAATTTAGTCACTCATACTATTCAACCTTGTGCATTGATTTCTTTGCTAAGTTTTAAGTTTTATTACCATCATCGGTGCAGATGTTCTTTTATTCAGGATTTTGAGTTTAAGTACATCCGGGTATTTACTTCACATCATATCATTTACAGCCCTCCAAATCACCGGGATGGTGGTCTTCCTCTGAGCTATCTATGCAGCATTAACATATTTGTAATGTGTTAAAGGGAAATGAGTCACAAGTGGCAAGTAATGGATTTTGAGAAGATATTTGAAAAGATGAAATAAAGCCGATTCCAAATATAGTAAATAGTTGGAAATCTAACAAGTATTTCTTTATCTAAGTTTGATATTATTATTTTTGAAATGCAGCGATATGCAGGGTAATCTTTAATACACTGTCCTGAAATTGTGTACATGTATATTTGATGCTACGAACAGCATTAGGCAAGCAAAAAGTGAAAACATTTCAACCAATCTTTTTATTTTTTATGTTTTTTTTTAAAACAAAGATATCTTGTGAATAAACACTTTGATAAAGATCAATTTTGCGACCCGAAACTCATTTTCCTGAAACACATCACATTTCTTATAAAATGTAAATTCATTAGAGGGTCTGTGCAATAGCTATGTTGAAAGAAGCACGGACTTGTAATGAGAATGGATAGGAAACAACACCCCCATAGCCTATACATGTGTGTCTCACTATTGTTCCCTTATCAGGGATTAGCAAGGGATTAGCTCGGCCGCGCACGCCCGTAGTTCCGGAAAAAAACACTAGGGGCACATGTTATGCCTGTAGTTTTGTGAAATGCTACTAGGTGGCGGTAGTGTAAGAGAACCCTTATGCATCTACATTGGCCATATATGGCCTCTACAGATCGTTTATAGTTGTATAGTTTATCTGCTCATCAACGTCCATTTTCCAACTACCAAATACTCATGGTTCCCATCGCCCAGTGTACAGGAATTACCGATTTTTGATGATTAATTAGATTAATTTTTACTGACGAAATGACGTTGCTAGCAGGCAAAGAACAACACATTGTTTATTTTGCGTTTTTGTATGGCAAACTGTGCTCCCAGGACTGATAACGGACGCAGATGTTTCTGTATTGGAATTATTTATTTTTCAAGGGGTGCTAAGAAATAATATAATAACTTTGCTTGTTAAGTGAGTGAGATTGGTTGCTTTACGTCCTTATCAACACATTGAAAAGTTATATCAGGGCGGGAGAGCTGAGAGGGAGGGAGTTTATGATCATACCCAGGAAATAGAGATAGAGAAGATGGGAGAGAGACAGAGAAAAAGAGACAGAAAGACACTTTATGGTTTACCCAGGACCAGCGTTGCTTGTTGAACAGGTGTTGAAAGTTCAGGTAGGGAAATATATAATGGTAAGATGTAAGGTTTTTTGACTACCTGCCTTAACAACCTGGGTTATTTCTGTGGGTGTCTGGGAGGGCATGCGGTACGCAGGAATGCAAAATACTTAAATCACTGCCAATTTAATTTAATACACATTGGCATACTATTTACTAGATTGGAATATTTCCCCTCAATGATCATATACATTCATACTGTACGTTACAGAAATCATTTTCATTTTGAACAAATTGTTACAAATTAATACAAGCAAAAACTTCGATTATTTAATCATAATTTATTAATCAGTTCATACTTCCAATATGTTAAACAGATTACATAAATTGCACTATATTAGGGTCATCTTATGGTACATACTTCATCCATACTTAAATATATATTTTATTACTGATTTATAAATCACTGAAAGATATTTCCTTAAACAATACCATATCCATAAAAAGATAAAAACCTTTTAGATTCCCATTAATAACTGTATCTACCCAAAATATCTAATGGCACGCTTATGTAAAGGTGGAGATGGTTGTACATGTAAACATAAATGAACATCAGTTTAGAGCCACTATAGTTGAGGGCCGGTATTGACTATTATGTATAATATGGGTATTCAATGCACTTTTTGTTATTAATTGAACTCATGATTATATGATCTATGTATATGCTGTATGTTATCAAATCATTGGTAGAACAATGTACAGTAAGACTCTTGACTATCCTTAAAGGGATATTGCCATTTATATATTTTCTCATCCGACCTAGCTGTACTATCTTCTGCTGAGTTGTATATTTATACATGAAGGGTTTGTTTAGGGCGAGTTCACAGTTCAATATAATTCATATACATCTCTTACTGTATCATATAGATTCTATATCCAAAGAAGGGTAAAAAGAAAAACAATATTCCTGAGCTTGCATTATTTATGCATCAACTTACCTTTCAGCAAACACAAATGTCCGAGAGATTTCACATGCTCTGGATTCAGTAAGGCTTTACAAGAGGGAGAATTATGTTCCCTCTTCTTGACTAATAAATGATGGCCTTTTTTAGGCAAATAGTTCAACAGTGGCTATTTCATGGTCAGTGATAATGTTCTATAGTCGGTGTCAGAGACTTAGGTTCTGCACTCTTCTCCGCTTGATCCATGAGTCTTCTTGTCACCTCTACTCCTTTATTGATTTTGGTTCCAAGGGGTCCCTGTTTGATGGACGCAGAAAACATGTCTGAAAGGATAGAAAAGAGTGACTTACACACCATCCAAAAGTACACTCTGGCAGTATAACACTTATTAATGAACTGCCATTATTTTTCTCTCGATAGCTCAACACCATGTACAAATGCTTTTTAAATCAAGTTACTACTAGTATGGAAAGTATTTGAAATTACAAACCCAGAGAAATGACTTATATACATTTCTATTTCTTAGGTATGCAATATTTCAATGAATTTTAGTCACCGACTCAGGGAAAAAGGTTGACATTTTGACCTATATTGATCAGTATGGCTGAAATACACTTCAGTATGGCTGAAATACAGATCTTAGGAAGCAGTACAAGTAGCTTTTTTAAATTCGTTTCTACTCTTATTGCAAGTGCTCGAAATTAATTAAAATATTTATGTGAATCTGCAGAAAATGAGTGGCCGTTCCGGTGAAAATGACCATTATTAGGAACACTCATTGGGGCGTTACTTGACAATGAAACAGCCCAGAGAAATGTTTTACATACCACCACAAAGCACACAGTGAGACCTATCTGACAGTATGACAGTTGCAATGCTCTCACCTATATTTCTATTTCTAAGGTATGAGATATATCAATGAATTTTAGTCACCGACCCAGGGAAAATGATGACATTTTGACCCATATTGATCAGTACGGCTGAAATACACTTTCAATGATGCTATTTTGGCACTAGTTTGTTCGAACAGATCTTAGGAAGCAGTACAAGTAGCTTTTTTAAATTTGTTTCTACTCTTATTGCAAGTGCTCGAAATTAATTAAAATATTTATGTGAATCTGCAGAAAATGAGTGGCCGTTCCGGTGAAAATGACCATTATTAGGAATACTCATTGGGGCGTTACTTGACAATGAAACAGCCCAGAGAAATGTTTTACATACCACCACAAAGCACACAGTGAGACCTATCTGACAGTATCACAGTTGCAATGCTATCACCTATATTTCTATTTCTAAGGTATGAGATATATCAATGAATTTTAGTCACCGACCCAGGGGAAAATGATGACATTTTGACCCATATTGATCAGTACGGCTGAAATACACTTTCAATGATGCTATTTTGGCACTAGTTTGTTTGAACAGATCTTAGGAAGCAGTACAAGTAGCTTTTTTAAATTTGTTTCTACTCTTATTGCAAGTGCTCGAAATTAATTAAAATATTTATGTGAATCTGCAGAAAATGAGTGGCCGTTCCGGTGAAAATGACCATTATTAGGAACACTCATTGGGGCGTTACTTGACAATGAAACAGCCCAGAGAAATGTGTTACATACCACCACAAAGCACACAGTGAGACCTATCTGACAGTATCACAGTTGCAATGCTCTCACCTATATTTCTATTTCTAAGGTATGAGATATATCAATGAATTTTAGTCACCGACCCAGGGGAAAATGATGACATTTTGACCCATATTGATCAGTACGGCTGAAATACACTTTCAATGATGCTATTTTGGCACTAGTTTGTTCGAACAGATCTTAGGAAGCAGTACAAGTAGCTTTTTTAAATTTGTTTCTACTCTTATTGCAAGTGCTCGAAATTAATTAAAATATTTATGTGAATCTGCAGAAAATGAGTGGCCGTTCCGGTGAAAATGACCATTATTAGGAACACTCATTGGGGCGTTACTTGACAATGAAACAGCCCAGAGAAATGTGTTACATACCACCACAAAGCACACAGTGAGACCTATCTGACAGTATCACAGTTGCAATGCTCTCACCTATATTTCTATTTCTAAGGTATGAGATATATCAATGAATTTTAGTCACCGACCCAGGGGAAAATGATGACATTTTGACCCATATTGATCAGTACGGCTGAAATACACTTTCAATGATGCTATTTTGGCACTAGTTTGTTCGAACAGATCTTAGAAAGCAGTACAAGTAGCTTTTTTAAATTTGTTTCTACTCTTATTGCAAGTGCTCGAAATTAATTAAAATATTTATGTGAATCTGCAGAAAATGAGTGGCCGTTCCGGTGAAAATGACCATTATTAGGAATACTCATTGGGGCGTTACTTGACAATGAAACAGCCCAGAGAAATGTTTTACATACCACCACAAAGCACACAGTGAGACCTATCTGACAGTATCACAGTTGCAATGCTATCACCTATATTTCTATTTCTAAGGTATGAGATATATCAATGAATTTTAGTCACCGACCCGGGGAAAATGATGACATTTTGACCCATATTGATCAGTACGGCTGAAATACACTTTCACAGATTCTATTTTGGCACTAGTTTGTTCGAACAGATCTTAGGAAGCAGTACAAGTAGCTTTTTTAAATTCGTTTCTACTCTTATTGCAAGTGCTCGAAATTAATTAAAATATTTATATGAATCTGCAGAAAATGAGTGGCCGTTCTGGTGAAAATGACCATTATTAGGAATACTCATTGGGGCTTTACTTGACAATGAAACAGCCCAGAGAAATGTTTTACATACCACCACAAAGCACACAGTGAGACCTATCTGACAGTATCACAGTTGCAATGCTATCACCTATATTTCTATTTCTAAGGTATGAGATATATCAATGAATTTTAGTCACCAACCCAGGGGAAAATGATGACATTTTGACCCATATTGATCAGTACGGCTGAAATACACTTTCAATGATGCTATTTTGGCACTAGTTTGTTCGAATAGATCTTAGGAAGCAGTACAAGTAGCTTTTTTAAATTTGTTTCTACTCTTATTGCAAGTGCTCGAAATTAATTAAAATATTTATATGAATCTGCAGAAAATGAGTGGCCGTTCCGGTGAAAATGACCTTGATTAGGAATACTCATTGGGGCATTAGTTGAGAACATATGGAGGCACATATTTCTACATAAATGAGGATTTAGATTAGAAATAAATCAAAAGAAATATGCACATAATGTTGTGAATTAATGTGTATTTTATAGATCTCGACATAAGGGTGCTAACGATTTTTAGTTTGTGAAAATATTCCAACTAGAAGAAAAGATACAACCAAAATAATGATTCAGTAATGGTATAATGGTAATGGCAGCGGCAAGAGTCACAGGGCATAGACCCTCTGCCCATATGTACACACACAATCCATAATTTAGAATATATATTGTTCTTATTATAGATTTTTTTCCAGGGCTGGACTATGTTCGACTCAATAAGCAGAAAACAGGTTAACCAGGTCTTCCGACGAGTGCCTAGAATCTTGATTTAAATAGAGAATTATATTATAGCTATACAGTGAGTTAACAGAATGTGATGCAGCGAAATGTGATTTATGGGTTGATAAACATGAGAGATGAGATTTTAATGGGAAGTGATAATCACTTCATATGATCATCAATGACTAGGAATGCAAAGAATTATTTTCACAGCGTAATAAGTGTATAATCTATTCTTGAATATGAATATCAGTCTGATTTATGAACATAGGCTGTTCAACCCCTTGCAATAGAAATTAAGAGAAGACGTTAAGGCCCTAAAATCCAGTTTGTTTACCCCCATGCTTAAAATCTTCGGGAGAACTATGACCTATGTAAATCGGGGGTATTTACAATGTGGGCCTATTTTAGGTACACATGCAGACACGAAAAAACTATTGAAAAATATTTTTCCCCATTCAAATAAGCAAAATACGATATTAGGGTCAAATAACGACCAAATGGTGGATTTGCTCATATAATAAATAGCTTTAGGTGGAACTGAGCCTATATGCGGCATGGGGGTGTCAGCACCTAAGCACTGGGGTTCCAAAAGACCTGTTACCGTTCTATTCATATTTACATAGAAAATAGACCCTAGTTCTGTGATATTTACTACTATCTTGGATCTATCTGCATCTGTTTCCGAAGTCCCATTAGCCGTTTTTATCCTGAGTCATGAGTCAAAATACACACCAATTCCAGTTCCCGAAAATGGCATTCCCTACTATTAATTATAGCCTACCTGTAACAAACGAGCCACAAGATTATATTATGCTCTAACCTTGCCGACTGGCCCAAGCCATTGAAGGCTGCTAGCAGGCCTATATATAGCCCTAGTGAGTAGCGTGTCTTCACCCCACTACTAGGCTAAGGAACATTAGAACAACGGTTTTAATGGAATGTCTATACTAATTTACCATTCAAAATTTCCTTACCTGTTTGTTGCAGCTATACACGCAGGTGGTTGCAACTAATTCCCAGTTGTTTTCTGTATGATTCATATCCAGTAATTTTCAAAACATGCTTCGCATCCACCTAGAATCTCAAATCTGGCGCTACTGTTGTGATTTAAAGATGGCCGCCGCGCTATTCTCGCCAGGTCGCGCACATTCACATTGTTTTGCAACCACTACTCACTAGGTGGCGCAGAGGGCGGCCGAGACAGAGAAATCGTAGAACCAACACAGCCACAAGTCAGGTTTCCTATCCATTCTCATTACAAGTCCGTGAAAGAAGGGAGTTTAGTTTAGAAAATATTTTATTCAGGTCTACAACATTTCCACATTTTATATATTATGAATATTTTCAGGACAGCCTGATCGAATTAACAGATGGGGAAAAAAAGTGTATACATCAACTCTACTTAGGGCAGGATCTTTTCACTGTAGGACCAACATTTGTTAAATTCTGCCAAATAGATTGAGAGATACAGGACTAGAAAATCCATTGTAATGTCATACAAGGGAGTTCAACCCGAAAGGACTTAAAGTGTCACATTCATCACAAGATATCTATCTTATCTATCACATACAACTCATAATACCAACATCTTTACCGATTCTGAACCAGGACCCCGAGTGAAGCTTACCCTTAGGCTATTACACCTAGTGCAAACGCATAAATCGCTGGATGTTCATTAACTTTCCATGTCCCCAATACTCCAGTTTATCAGAAAAGCGAGCCTTTTTACTTTTCAATTACAGGACGTTTACCAGACCTGGTTGAATTGGTTTACTGTTGGGTTTAATATGGGCGACCACACTCGGTTAAAGTACTGATAGAGGATAACAAAACCGTCGGCAATGTTTGCTCAGTGGTTGGGTTCCATCAACCAATGCTACCAGTTAGTAATTTAAAGCCCTATATCCACTACCATGTAAAACCTAATGTCAAAACTTCCAAGCAGACGAGACTTTTGCATTCGAATTAAAGCTCATTTTCATTGACGAAAATAGACGAAAAGGAGCTAAACTTCTAATGCAAAAGGTTCTTTTTCCTTATGTTTTGATGTGAGGTTTGGTTCGGTATGAGGATTGATGTATTTTCTTTTGAAAAAGAAATCAGTTTGCAATATTTCTGGTTGGACAATTACTAGTAAATTAGTTAGATATACTCCATAGGATGGATTTGAACAAATATTCTTTACCAATAAACTTTATTAATCATGTCAGAAATACAATATTCCCACATCGATAAAGTATAGTGAGTAGGGAGGAGAGGGAGGGAGAGGGAAGGATAGAATGAAAGAAGTGAAGGGACATGGTGGGGGGAATCGGATAGGGTAAGGGACAAGAAGTCCAAACCTTCAGATCAGATAAGAATGGTATGTCAGTGTTTGGACGCCTACTTTGCTGATCGGTTTCCTGGGCAAGGACTAGGCGTTCTAATGGAATTATAATGACTTTTGCGGTCTTAATGGATTCATCACAGCACTTCATGATTTGAGGCGAGAGGCTTTCCCTCTGTTTGTAGGGACTCTCTCGTCTTTTGGCCTAGACTGAATAACACTCATTCCTATCAAGACGAAAAAAGGGCATCTTTGGAACGATTGCAATGTGTGCTATCTATTCAAATTGGAAGTAATAGTTGAGTTAACATTAAGTTTCAAAATCTTTAAATCTGCAAAAAGGTTTTAACAGTTCCATATTTACATTAGGTTTATGGAAACATTATGACAAAATTAATGCTATGTGTTAAACGAAAATGAGTCACAAGTCTTAAAAAATGGATTTTGAGATATCATTATATTTGAAAAGATGAGACCAATTAAGCGGGTTCCAATGAATGTAAACATTAAGGGCATCTAATTAGTATTTCTAATCTTTTGCGTTTGATATTTTTACTTTTGAAAAAGAAATCAGTTTGCAATATTTCTGGTTGGACAATTACTAGTAAATTAGTTAGATATACTCCATAGGATGATCTTAGAAACACACTAATATAATTGATAGACTGTCTTGAAATTTGGCAAATGTATTCATACAACCACAAGGACTAGACCCACCAAAGATGAAAATATCCCAACAAAGAGAGCTTGTAAAAGAAAATGATTTGAAAAAGTATCATTTTTGCGACTTGTGACTTTTCCTAAAACATATCACAAAATGATCAACAAATGGGTCAGATATTCAGAAAATGTACAATTGGCAGCTGTACAGATTCAATAAATTCTGCTAAATTAAGCTGCAATTTGGTCAATACTAGGTAAATTCGAGAATATTCGGCATTGCGTTGATTCTAGCATTCTGTTTGGTTAGGTTGAACTTTTTTAAAACTTTATTTTGGTCTGAAATTGGAGTTATTTGAGAACATTGGCGAAGTTGAATTGTACATTTTCCGAATATCTGACCCAAATACAAAAGTACAATCGTTCACTGGGAATGGAACACATCATTGTCCGCCACATGGATGCAATGCAAATTGTAACACGGAGAACATAACAAGAATTTCCATAATCTAGCAACGGAAACAAAGAGAACTAACTTAGCCATAAAACCCAGCCCTCCTTATGAATATTTATGAGATAGGATGATTCAGGTAATTACTACCAGGGGGCGACACTGGAGGCACTAATAAAGCGACGCATGCGCCAATGGGTTGGATTTTTGTTTCGATAATGAGGGATGGCCATGTTGCTCAGGTGATATCTCGTCGATAGGGAGATTTTCATTGATACCCTTTTATAGGGAGGAGGAAGGGGGGGGGGGGGCGGAGGGGAGGGGGAGGGGGAGGGGGAGGGAAGGGGTTGTAATTATAACATCTGAGGAGCCAACCAGTTGGTTAGGAGACCCAGTCGAATCTGCTTTTCTACTTTGTCCATTTTTGTCTCGATATTTGATAGTCAAAACAAGATTGAATAGAGAACAGAAAAAAAACCCACGAAAAAACGAATTGGTATATGTTAGGCACATACATGTATACATGGGTCAGATCATCAGAAAATGTACAATTGGCAGCTCGACAAATTTAGTAAATTCTGATAAATTAGACTGAAAAGTTATAAATACTAGGCATATCTGAGTATACCTGGTATTGTGTTGGTTATGAATATCATTTTGGCTATGGTGAACTTTGTTTTAAAGATGATTTCTGTCTTGAATTTGGGTTATTTGAGAAAATTGTGGAAGGCAAATTGTACATTTTCTGACGATCCCACCTATATCTCTTCTGAATTGACATCAAAACGACTCTTTGTGCTTCTTAAGGAGCAAAGACGCTAGAAACTATGGATAATTTCCACTTATTCTTACAGCATAAGGTTAAATAGGACTATAGACATGAATGGATCTTCTGGTAAAGAGGATACCATTTCTCCCTTTCCTCAAATAGAAACGGTCTGAATAGTATTGTTTTTATGCATAAGCTCTTGTAATAAATACAATATTTTCAGCTAACATACAGTTATTACTATAATAGAGATACATTAAGACGTACGACCATTTATTAATTAATTTAGCCAGTCAGATTGGATAGACAACTAAACAATATTAAGTATCAGCTTAAAAACACAATTTCTGGATTTTCTACATATAATAAAACAATGAGAGACATAGTACAGTGATAAGTGAAAGTGAATTTTGGATGGGTAGACGCCATGTGTCAATACACAGGGGCCAAAGTTCCATTTTAAAGAAGTTATAAAATACCAGAAACATTATATTCCAGTCAGTGCAAACGGATCATTCTATAGAATAATGAACTTATGGGTCAGATCTTCAGAAAATGTACAATCGGCAGATCTACACATTTAGTAAATTATGCTAAATTATGCTGAGAAAATGGCCAATTCTGGGTACATCTGAGTATATTTGGTATTTCCTTGATTCAAAATATCTGTTTGGTTGTGTTGAACTGAATTTTGAACCTCATTTTTGTCTTAAATATTGGTTATTTGAGAGAATTGGTGAAGGCGAATTGTACATTTTCTGGCGATTTCACCCACATCTTATTTAAATTGGAAACGCATATATTGTGCCACTTAACTTTCCTTTGCCACCAGTTATCTTATCAAAACTATTGAAATTATCCAGATCCTAAATTTATTATCTCCTATCAAGTTATCTATATTTCACAACATTTTGGTGTGTGCATATCTCCAATATCTCTTTTTATGATTGGAATGATCTTTGAGAAGAGACACTTTTCTAGTCAAATAATAATCACGACGCTATAATTATATGATCGGTTGATATAATATGTGTTCAAGGACAATGTCTTGATTGCATAATATCTATCATTCATATGGGTCAGATCGTCAGAAAATGTACAATTGTCAGCTGTACACATTAAGTAAATTAGGCTAAATTAGGCTGCAATTTGGTCAATACTAGGTAAATTCGAGCACATTCGGCATTACATTGATTCTATCTGTTTGGTTAGGTTGAACTGTATTTTCAACTTGATTTTCGTGTGATATTTGGGTTATTTGAGAAGATTGGTGAAGTTGAATTTTACATTTTCTGAAAATCTGACCCACATATCCTCGTCAAAATAATTCAGGTTCATGATTGATTAAGGTTTTCAAATAAATATTTAGATTTTAGATTTAGATAGAGAAGTTATTCTACATCGTCTTCTCGACGTTGCTCTGAGGAAATGCAGTTGGACAATTTAGGCCTTCATTTCTGTGATAACTTTTTTGAATATTTACTAATGAAGGCAGGCCAATTTGTACTATTAAGCCTGTCACCGATGTCCATCTACGGTGGATAAATGGAGTTTCAATCCCTTTGTACCTGATTCCCCGATAATTAATTTATAAATTCATGAACGAGGCCGCATCTAGTCCTCTGCCTGAAATCGAGTTTTATCCAGATGTACTCCTGACTGCCATTTCATTACATTTAATTCCATACCGACTTCAATAAACTAGTAAAATACACACCCGACTTCAGAGAGAAAGAATTTTGTGTGTTGCCTCCCGAAACTGGGAGCGCCGCTCGCTCGACTTGTAGAGACAAGTCTAAATCATATCAGGCTGTTTTCTGGGTTCACCACTAGGGGGCCTAATTGTAGGGCGTCAGGAGGCGCTGCGGCAGTAACTCGCTCGCTGATTGGTGGAATTAAATCTGGGTAAACTTATTAGAAGGCAATCTAGATATAACGCCACCTATCGGGGCTTCTTGGTGATAGTAATAGTACCGGGTGGAGCCTGAAGGGGGAGGCAGCTGTACGATTGTGTAGTATAGGTTTGGCAGAAGGGATTCGAGAGTGACATCGGCAGAAAATGTACAATTCTCCTCCACCAATCCTCTCAAATAAGCCAAGTTTAAGACAGATATGAGGTTCATAATTCCGTTCAACACAACCAAACAGATTGACTGAATCAAGGCAATATGAAATATATTGAGGTATACCTAGTATTGGCCATTTTTCAGCCTAATTTAGCAGAATTTACTTAATGTGTAGATCTGCCAATTGTACATTTTCTGATGATCTGGCCCATGAACTGAGGGAGGAGGGTTGCTTCTGTTGGTAGAACTGTGAAGATATTGGGGGTTTGTTGGTATAGTATAAGGACAAGCAATGTTCAGGGTTCTGTTGGTAAAATGGTGAAAACCAATGTCTAGGGGTTCTGTTGGTAGCAAGGTGAAAACCAGGGATATAGGGGTTCTATTGGTAATATGGTGAAAACTTTCACTTCTGCCCACTAGATGTTTTAGTTTGTTTATGTTTCCTACCATTGATATGATTGAAAAACTATTAAAATGTCAATTTCGAATGCCTCGATTAAGAACTGCGTTGTTTTGATTCAAGGTGTTTACGTAACCATCCATGCACAACGTCTTATCTGAGGACGGGAAAATAACCAGACTCGCCTATGCATGGAGAACGAACTGCCTACGTTAATCCAATGGGCATTTAATTCCATTCTCCACGCTTTCAGAGGTGAAATAACAGATTTTCAACCTTTTGTTTGATTTTTTTTCGAGCCCATCTAAGTCATTTCACCAAAATAATATGAATAATATATTTTCGCTTCCGGTTCATGAGAGGTTCATAAAAGTCCACATTTATTATCTCTTGGTTGAATCGACTTGGAATTCAGGAGCAGAATATTGATAAATACAGTCCTATATTAAAAGTCACAATGTTATGTATGATTTAGATCATACTTCCTTTGTTAAATCTACAGATTTAATCGACCCTAGGCACAGTTTGAAACACTCTCTCTATCTCAAACAAGGCTGAAACCGCAAGTCACAAAAATTGGCTGCCATCAATTTTAAAAGTCCAATACTAGTCAGAAAGTCTCAAGAGCGGTTGGAAATTTGTTTCAGAGCTGGTCTTTTTCTATTGCTGGCACAATGAAATATCTGCTAAAATATGGCTAATAGACGTGCACAGAGCTTTCTGAAAATCTAATGAGTTTTCTGCCCAGCACTTCAAAGTCCATTAAACTAAGTTCTGCAAACCTGAGCCGCAAATTAGTGCGACTCCTCCATCCCTCCGCACACCGCTTCTGTCAGTATTTTAGATTGTATCTGATTGGCCATGATTTATGGAGACAGCCTCTCCAACTTTTAAACACTCTAGACTTTCTCTGTGTGAGTGGGTGTGTGGTGGGGGGGGGAGAGAGGAAGGTAGGAAGAGAGAATAAGAGAGAGAGGGAGGTGGTGGGGGGGCAGAGAGAGACAGAGAGAAACAGAGGGAGACAAAGAGAAAGCCATAGAGAAACAGAGAGAGACATAGAGAGACAAAGTGAGACAGAGAAAAAGACATAGAGAAACAGAGAGAAACAGAGAGAGACATAGAGAAACAGAGAGAGACATAACGTTGCAACATTGCAAGCAAAATGTTTCATCTCACAATTTATTTTTGATATATAATGATGAACATAGTTCACAAAAGAAATATAGATATGGTTACGTAATTGAGAGAGAGAGAGAGAACCGAGAGATAGAGAGACAGAGAGAAACAATGAGGAACAGTGAGAAACAGAGAGCGATAGGGAAACCGAGAGAGACAGAGAGACAGAGAAAGAGAGAGAAAGAGAGAGAAAGAGAGAGAAAGAGAGAGAGAGACAGAGAAACAGAGAGAGACAGAGAGAAACAGAGTGAAACAGGCGGAACAGAGAAACAAAAAGAGACAGAAAAACAGAGAAAAAGAGAGAGAAAGGGAGAGAGACAGAAAAACAGAGAGAGACAGAGAGAAACATAGTGAAACGGGTGAAACAGAACAACAGAGACACAGAGGGAGACAGAGAGAAACATGGAGAAAGAGAGAGAAAGAGTGAGAAACAGAGAGAGAGAGAGAAAGAGTGAGAAACAAAGAGACAGGTAGAGAAAAAGAGACAGAGTAAAATAAATTAGATGGATATATCAAATTTTGAAGAGATTGGAAGAGAGCGAATGCAGAGTTAAAGAAAGGGCGGTTAAACAAACGAGAAGTAATGATGCAAAGGTCTATATATTTATAGAATTGTTGGATTAAACATTGACAATCCAGAAGTAGAACAAGTATAGAAGTACGAGCTAGACCTTCCACCTCCTCCAAGGAGTAGGGAAAACCCCAACGCTAATAACATTTCAAATTTTGACGTTGACAAATTGACAAAAAGAAACTAAAATTGGCCTTCAAAAGCTTGATATCTAGTTCATTGATTTTCTGGACACTTAGACTGGAAAATGATATTAGATTGCTAGATTGAACTAGAGTAGATTTCTACTCAAGAGATTCGGTAGAATTCCAAGAAGAAGGTAGAACTCCTATGACGCGGTCTTGAAGACTAATGCTTTTAAAGTCGGAATCTCTATTGGGTTTGGTAATTGACATGGAATTAGAGTTCATTTAACTCCGACTTAATTGTTTGCTATTATTTACTGGAGCAATGAATTTCACAGCTGTGGGATATCCAACAATGTATAATTCATTTTGAAGAATCTAGTATCAATGAACTTTAGGAATGAGATGTTAAAACCTTTCTATGTGGACCACTGCATGGATAAAAAGCTAGGAAATAGGGGAAAGACATGGACAAAATTGGCTTGAAATTATAATTGTCAAGACACCTTTTTGATTTAATTCTCCCTATCCTTGATAGCGCGAAAATAAGCTATCCGACTGTCACGCCACCTGGAGGCGGAGATAAAGCTAAGGCGGGAGCTTCCGGTAATGGCACCAGCAACCTAAGAAACAGAGTAGGCTAGGCCTAAACATGGGTTATACCCAGACAGTCATTGCTCGGGCTCTACTCTTTCAAATATGTAAAATTATACACCTATGGATAGCTGAGAATATACTCTTTTCATAATTTTTAATCCTGTGACTATCTTTACATTATTTGCTGGTGTTATCACCGTTTTTGCGGGTGGCGGTCGGCGCGAACACCTTAACAGAGTAGCGGAAGCTTCCGTCTCAGCCTACTGGGAGATAGTGCAGCCTAGAGCGCCACTGGTGTTAAATTTGCATGCTATCTGGCTATCTGAGTTCAGCAGAATTGATGTATTATTATTTAATTGAATTAAATGCTTTATTGCAATATAAATTAAACAGTCAGCAGGTCTTCTTCACAGTTTGGATGGTTTCAAGTCCACTAGGTTTTACAATTAGTTGTAGGTACAATAACCGCCATCGTCGGTGGAAACTGCGGTATAATCCTTTACAAAACTATCATGATACAAATTTGTGATGTATTTTAGTAAAATAAGTCACAAGAGGCAAAAATTGATTTTGAGATAGCATCCTATTTGGAAACATGAGATCAAGCGGATCCCAATGATAGTAAACAGTAGGATATCTAAGTAGTGTTACTATATTTTAAGTGTTATATTTTGAGTTTTGAAAAAATAGTTTGTAATATTTGTGGGTGGATATTTACTAGTAAAGTAGCTAAATATACTCTATACGATGACCCTAGAAATGCATGGATATATTTAACACACTGTCTTGAAATTTGGTACATCTATATGTAATGTAAAGCATTGAACAACCCAAAGATTTATCCATTATCTAATTGTAGCTAGATATTACCATTGCTTCATTTACCATTAAACAATAACTTAGCAAGGAATTGGAGAGGAGGTAGATCAAAACATCCTGCATGTATGCGAAGGTATTATATCAACTCACTGTACGTATCAAGCGATCATACTCCCCCTGCCGTTTCAGACGCAAATTAATCAGGACAGGCCCTTCTTCTCAACCCCCAACGCAATTCAGGTCAGATCTTCAGAAAATGTACAATTCGCCTTCACCAATCCTCTCAAACAACCCACACTTAAGACAAAAATGAGCTCCAAAATGCAGTTTAACATAACAGAACTGATACTTTAAATCAATGCGATACCAAATATACTCAAATATACCCGGTATTCATCATTTTCAACCTAATTTAGCAGAATTTCCTAAATGTGTACAGCTGTCAATTGTGCCTTTTCTGAAAATCTGACCCATATGTTAGAGTGCGATAAAGAAGACCTTTGAAGAGACAAGAGAGTGGGAGAGAGAGACGACGGAGAGAGAGAGAGGGATCGGGTGTGTGTGAGAGAGAAAGACATAGTGAGAAAGAGAAAGTGAGAGAAAGAGAGTCAGAAGAGTGAGAGGCAGAGAAAGGTCAGAAACACATGGAATCAAAATAAAGAGAAAGGAAAGAACGATGGCCGCTCAAGCATTAAGGGAAATAGGCTGTTGAAGAGACAAGAGATTGAAAAAATAGGGGATTTGCATTGCCGCATTTTGAATCTTGATTCACATGGAATTATGGGACTAACGGTACAGTCTAAAATCTATAGATAGCATGGAATATTTATCAATGATTTAATGTCAATATCTATGTGTTATACATGTTCCGATGGCACCAGTCCCGATCTTTCCCATCATGCACAGGTTTTCATAGATCATTCACACAAGCTCACATTTTGGTGAAAACATTCTTGCAATTTTCGATAAAAATGTTGCATGTATGTCAGATTTCAACAGAATCGATCCCAGCATGCACTTCAGTAGACATGCGCAGTGAGACATGCAAATCCCCTATTGATAAAAGGTAATTGAGATAAAGAGAGAGAGGGAGAAAGAGAGACAAAGGGAGAGGGAGAACGAGAAAAATAGAGAGAGAGGGAGAAAACGAGAGAGAGATAGAGCTAGAAAGAGAGGGAGAGAGAGAGGGAGAAAGAGAGAGAGGAAGAGGGAGAAAAAGAAAGAGCGGTAGAAAGAGAGGGAGAGGGAGATAGAGAGGACAGGAAAAGAGAGAGAGAGAGAGAGAGAGAGAGAGAGAGGGAGAGGAGAGGAAAAGAGATAACAGAGACGGAGACATCCTCAGAATAATATCAGACTGACTCGCAGTGTAACTTTTATTCACTGATTACATAGATGAGCCTTGTCAGGCCCGCACTCGCCAGATAACACTGATTTGATTGGACAAATAACAACCAATCGATGCCCGCCTCTCATTCCCTGCGGGACATATCCGGCACAGCAGATCTAATCACGTGGTTTGGGATAGTAGGATTCTGGGAACGTTTTTCACCAAGTACCAGCGTGAATACAGTGTTGTCAACTGATAGGAGTTGAGATTGGGTAACATTTTAAACTGGAAAAATCAAAGTTCATATCATCCAAAATGTCAGCCGAGTAATCTATAATGCTCTGTACCAGGACATGGGAATAAAAGTCGATTTTATTTAATAGGGTTGAGCGTTGGCGTCAGAGGAATAGCCATGGCGAGTGCATTCCCCGAAACTAGGATTTCTAGTGATAAGGGTTTGTTGAATACCCATAATTGGCAATATTGTAGCAGTTGTTAATAAGATTTAATTCAGGTTAACTAACGAGTTGGTTAATTATTGAAGGAGCATGAATATTCATGAGCAATATTCAGCAGCAATATTCTAAGCGATTGACTGGCGTTCAACCTTTTTTGAACATTTATTCTAAAACGATGAGATTTCATTTCAGAAAAAAAATATTTCATGAGAAATCATAAGTAAAGTTACTAAAATATATTCCATAGAGATGATCTTCGAAACACAGGGATATATTTAATGTACTGTCTTGAAATTTGGTATATAAATATATATGACTTAAATCGCTAAACCACCCAAAAGAGAGAACATTCCAACAAAGAGATCACTGATTCTGCTATCTTTGCAGGCTGAAATAATACAAAGCAGCATAAAGTTACCCAAATAAAGTTAACAAAATAAATAATGTAGTACCCAAGTAACTATCCCTATCACCAAAACATTTCCAAGTCAGGAGGGTGTAAATCTTAGATATCAACTTGCAAACAACACACGACAAATCGCTACCTTTAAGACCAGATATAAAAACAGTCTGGTAAAATATGGTAACAACATTCAGTAAGCACCAACTTGATAATCAAGACAACCATAATTGATTTCGTCATCTCAAGGGTACCTCGGATTCCAAAAAGGAAAAACACTTCGTATTTAGGTATGCAAATAATTGAATATCTCTCTTTGCATGTTGTTCATTCGTGGATTCCGACTCTGAGAGTGATGAGGTTATTTCTTCATACAGTCCCAGAGCCTTTACCAAGTAATGCAATCTCAATTTATCTCTCCCTTTGCCTCATTTTCCCTGGCGGATCCTGTCAAAACCAGCTCCCAAATCTAATCAAGGAACGAAATAATGGACGACCGCAGTATTTATGATTTCATATTTTTGCCGGAATTTGAATTCGGCAGGGAAAAGCTGAAAGGTATGGCTACGTTTTTTTTGTCGCGATAAACTGACCGAAGTTAAAAATTTCGGAAAAGGGCAACACAAACTGGAGGCAAAAAGGAAACACACGCTCCAAATTTTTGTACAGCTGCAACTGACAGAAACACAAATAAGCAGACGACATTTGAGAAGAGTTGGCAAGAAGAACAAAGCGAAGTGTTCTTGTGGAAAATTCCCATCTGAAGCTATTGTTTTACGGACATCTGACGACAGACTGACTTTCTAAAAGCCCCCCACTGTCATCACCAGAACTGGGCGTCCTTTTATAGCTCGTTTGCTAAAACATTTTGCTTCGTTGGCAGCCGACATAATGTAAAGACTTTTTTCGCGCTCTTTTTTCCCCGGATTCATTTTCATTTTCCGCAAGATTTCCCCCTTTATGTGGACAGGGAACAAGCTGCTTTTTGCCGAGGTCTTAATGGTTGGACTCTCAAATGAAGCTTACAATTTATACCACCAAAGGGCTGGTATTAACCTCTCTGCCGTAGGATGTAACAGATGAAATGGACATTTACAATATTACCAAGAATTCCCGCTCTGTCATGTGCAGTAGCGCTTCCTGTGCACAGAGAGACCCCTATGAACTAAGGTAAGTTTAGCTTTTATCGCTAGGATCAAAGTGCTTCTACTTTCAAAGCATTTATGTGAAGGGCCTAATCGTCCAGACTCGATACAAATCTCGTTAGACCTCACGTGGGCGCGAGATTACGTGAGAGTTTGGATCGATTGTCGTCTGTTACCGTGGAATTTTCCCTCCGATACGAGAGAGCACTGAAAGGACTGAATGTAAGCAGGAATAGAAGGCTAAAAGTCTTTCAGATTTTATCATTCCACTGATATTTGTCAAACAGATTCAATTCATTTGTCGATGATGGATCCAATTTCTTCCCTTCAGGGGACTAAAGTTTTAAGATCTTCAATATCACCATTTCTCACAGGCCGTCCCAACCAGAATCTTCTGAAGCCACAGCTTACAGAGAAGCAACAATCATATTTCAATATCAAGGTCGAAGATGTGAAAAGATATTCAGTTCACAGCTAGTATTAAACGTAAACAGTTCAACCAATTATTGGATCTGATCTGATTATACAGCTACTGTAGATTGGAGGGAGGTATACCTTGAAAATGAGCACATTCCTACAAAAAGATCTAGTGAATAAATTGATTTGGAATATATCAATTTTGCAACGTGTGACTCGATTTCCCTGAACCCCATCACATATATGACACTCAATTGTTCAGAGTTACAACTCTGTATATTCATTTCATGCAATACTTTCTCCTGTTTGTGTAGCTATATTGCCTTTTTACCTGCTTTCATATAAAGTGTCTTTCTCTTATTTTCCTTACTTATACCTTTACTCAACAACTCATGTGCTTCATCGTGAAAGCAGTTGCAGCTGTATGTGATGTGTTATAGTCAAATGAAGTTGAAATTTAGTAAATGTATTCATGTTACTAGCAGCTAAAAAAATGAAAATATTTGAGCAAGGAGTTTTGAAACTTCATGACTCATTGTCTGTAGCACATCACATGGGTCAGATTTTTAGAAAATGTACAATTCACCTTCACCAATCTTCTCAAATAACCCAAATTTCAAGCGAAAATAAAGTTCAAAATACAGTTCAAACTAACCAAACAGATTGCTAGGATCAATGCAATGCCAAATATTCTCGAATTTACTGAGTATTGACCAAATTTCAGCCTAATTTAGCAGAATTTACTAAATGTGTTCAGCTGCCAATTGTACATTTTCTGAAAATCTTACCCAAATATGAGATATTTTGTACAGGATTTGTTCTTCGCTGTGTGGAGTGATTATCGTCGTATTTATATTCTGTTGCTAATTAAGGGCATACATTCTGTCTCACATGTCACATCATCTCTCCAAGACCTTCTCCCACGATCTGAAAAATAGAATCGAGTGCCGCTGATGTCTCTCAAGTATACAGGATTTCATGGAGAGCGAGTATCGCAAAGGGTGAGCGAAGTCGTGAGCACAAAAGTGCCTTCACAAATCCTTTCAAATGACTCAAATTTAAAACAAGAATACGGTTCAAAATACCATTCAACCTGAATAAAACGAACATATCACTGGATTCAACACAATACAAGGTAAATACTGAGATATAATATTGAATATTTTTCAGTCTAATAGACCAGAATTTAATATTTAGAGCTTCTCATTTGACATTTTAAAAACAGATATTTCCATGTGACATCTTCTTAAAAAAAGAAATCTGCATGTGAGTATTTTGTATGTAAATAATTTCATTAAGCCAAAACATTATGTGATACACATTATCCTCAGTTAAAACTAATAAACAACAATACCAGTAATGATTTACCACTAGATAGAAATCGACAAAAGGTCTGATGGCGTCAGAGCTAAGTGGAGAATTAAGTCACAATTAGAAATAGTTAAAAGAAATACAAGAACAAGTGCAGAATGAAGAGCATCATCAGACTACATCACAAATAGACATTTCGGTCGTCTACATACTACTATCATGACATTCCAAGAAGAAAAATGTATCAGTATGATGATTATGATATTCCGTGATTCACCCATTTGGGTGGTACCAATCTAGAAGGGCATGAGAGATTCAAATACAGATCCAAACGAATCCAAGTAGGCATGACAAATTATTCAAACAAAGTACAGAGAGACAGAAACTAAACGTCCAGGCAGTTCCCTAGGCCATTCGGCAGGAGTCCAAAGTTGACAAAATGCAAACTAGACATTATGACTTATTTAGGGTAAATAATATATACTAAAATTTATACTATCTGTGGATTGGGATATAGTGATACATACCCATTGTGAGTAGACTTGGGGCTGGGTTAGAGTGAGTGAGTGAGTGAGATTGGTTGCTTTACGCCCTTATCAACACATTTAATATGGTTATATCAAGGTCGGGAGAGCTGAGAGGGAGGCAGTTTATGATCATACCCAGGAAATAGAGATAGAGAAGGGAGAGAGAGACAGATAAAAAGAGACAGAAAGACACTTTATGGTCATACCCAGGAAATAGAGATAGAGAAGAAGGGAGAGAGAGACAGAGAAAAGAGACAGATAGACACTTAATGGTGTTTACAATATCGAAGTGTTGGGAGTAGAGAGGGTACCTATAAATTCACTGAATAGAGACTGGTTCTACCTCCACAATGACGAGGTCACCAGATTGAAGAGCCTCCAGTAAAAACAGAGTTCACTGTATGGATTAGATGTTCAGAAAATGCACAATTGGCAGATCTACACAGGTAGTAAGTTCTATTTAATTAGGTTGAAAAATGACTAATACTTGGTATATCTGAGTATTTTTTATATTGCCTTTATTCAAACAATCTGTTTGTTTATGTTGAACTTAATTTTGAACCTCATTTTTGTCTTAAATTTGGTTTATTTGAGAGGATTGGTGAAGACGATTCATACATTTTCTGGCGATTTCACCCATAATGGAATACATGAGATCCAACCAATATTAAAAAAGAGATGACGACGCGAAGTCAGAATAGGCTACAGATAGAAACCAATGTAACACATCCAACAACAACTGATACAAAACCAATGAAAAATACCCTGACTCAGTCAGTCAGCATTTTACACGAAAAAAGCTCTTAAATTTGGCTAAGCAAATATCAAAAGTTGCTATGGCCACAAACCTAGTCATCAAGACCGACGCACGAGACGGAGGGAGGGAAGACAAGCCATTCACTCTCTCCGTTCAGCCGTGCTGTCTCCCCCCTCCTCTCCCCGGATTCTACCGCGGCCCTGGCCGAGCGATAATGCATGTAACAGCGGTGTGTTAACATGCACTGAGTATTGGCTCATCGACAAGTATCAATTGTAGGGTGGCGTCCCAGGGTACTCCAACATCCGGGCGCTTCTCCGCTCAAACGACAGATGCGGGACCGCCCGAGTATTGTGTGAGGTGTTATTTGGGGTTATTTATAGTCAGATGTGATTATGGGATGAGAAATACTGCCTTTTTATCATTTGATACGATGTGTTTCAAATACAGGTGGCTTGTATAGGATATTTTGCATAGCCGTCATTTTGAATCCTGATTCGCATGGAATTATGGGACTAATGGTACTGTGTAAAATCTATAGAAAACATGCCATGTTCAGCATGGAATATTTATCAATGCTCTAATGTCAATATCCATGTGTTTTACATGTTTTCATAATACAAAGAGCCCATTTTTCCCATCATGCATTTGGTTTTCATAGATCATTTATACATACTCTGATATTAGTGAAAATATTCTTGCAATTTTCGCTAAACATGTTGCTACATATTTGTATATCAGATTTCAACAGAATCCATCCCAGGATGCAATGTAACGGACATGCGCAGTGGCACAAGCTAATCCCCTATTGGAAGCTCTCCCCGTGAGATATATAATCCTTCTATGGGAGGGCTGGGTCGTCATTGTATAGCGACAATCCTGAATCAGATTTCTATTGAAATAGTCAGCAATTCTTTGCATAGGTCTCTGAAATACGATCAAGTTATATATATATATCGTATTTTTATTCTGGTCCATTCATTCAATCAGTTACAGTTACATCATCCAGAAAATAGGAAGGTGACCTCTGCCATAGCAGGTCTACCAGGTTCTTCCTAAATAGTTCTATTATAATTCATTACTTCATTTATAAGAACAACATAGCGATGTGAACAATATTACGTCTGGACCATTGCCAAAATACATACTCAACAATTATAGAAACCCCAAACCCCCCTACCCTGGCTCATTAATAGTTAGGTTTCATAGCCTTCTTTAGAAGCATTAAACCGTGACCTTCATTGTCCTTTCCATGATTGTCTTTTCCTTGAGTGTTCGTACTATCATTGATAGTATTGTTCATTTTCTCTACTGTCTCTAGTTAAGTAATTTCACTATATAGAGCCAATCTCTGAACCCGAATACTTAATTCCTAAGACATAATAATAAAAGTACATGCAACGATCATAATATGTATGTCATACTAAATTGTTACGATGGTATAGCTACCGTTATATCGGTCTTCAAATTCTAAGGACTTGTTTGCCTTATTTGCGGGTTGTTTTTCACAAACCCGATACTTCTCGTAATTCACACAGTCTGAATTTGTATTAAATTCTTCCAGCATAACTCAGCGAGCACTCTAACACATATATGTACTCGCAATCCTTACTCAAACATCATTACATTTTAATGGTCAAAATTTCCAAATCATTAGTTCACACTTTCCCTGTCTATATAGACTTAACAATCGCGAAAATTTCATGCTATATCATAAATTATCAAGTTTGTCAAATAACAATGCTAACTTGAGTAGTCCCTTTTGATACTCCATTAAATATTAACCCATTTAAAGGAATTAATTGTGTTGGTATATTGGGTCGGGTCGTCCTGAATGTGTGTGTAAACGACATAGAAAGGGAAATGAAAAAAAAAAAAAAAAATAGCAAGGGAAATGAATAGACTATCAATGTTTGATGTTTTTAGTAGAGGTTTGCACTGACAACAAGTTGTAACTCATTATTTCTATGGGGATGTTGAAATATAATTCTATTTTTTTTATCTTATCGGAGAAGTGATTTTGAGATGTTTTACAGTCGAAGGTCGACCTTGCTCTTGGAAAATGAGTATTTTATGGGTTCCTGACAAATCACAATCTGCTTGCAGTTCAGCATTGTTTCATGCAGTAGGATTCGAAAAAGCTATGAAATAGCTGTATTGTACGTTGTATATCCTTCAATTGAGTTTAAAAGAAACTAGCATATTGCTGATATTTGGGTTTATCCTGTATCCAAAGACTGCTTCATCTCGAAATGTGTCCGATATAATTGTGTAGGTTTGTGGATGTGCTTTTTTAAAAAAAATGATTGAAGTGATTTTGGTGGAGGCGGTATGCAATGCTTAATTTGTTTATGAGAGATAACACAGGTAGTGGTGCTGTGTGGGTGTGTGTGGATGTGTTGGTGTGTGGGTATGTTGGTGTGTGGGTGTGTGTGGGTGTGATGGTTGTGGTGGGGGGCAATTAACAGATATCATTTCAAATAAGTATACCGACTATTTTTTTTTTATATTTTCTTTAGAAAATCGACTTTATGAAACTTGATCATCTCTAAAATACTCATTGTTTTTCTCTGTGACAGTCCTTTTTATTTAGGCATATACATTTAGCTGACGCAGCTTCCTGATTAGGTATATCCAAACACAGGAGAGCTGATCCTGATAAAAGAATTATGCTCAAACAACATTCAGCCTCTCAGCATTTGACATTTCGCACTGCCACATTCATATTCTAAGTTAATGTGCACAACAGAAGCTTCGCAAAGGTCACGGAGATAAATACTATCAGATTACATCTGTATACTTATATATTCCTTTAGTGATAACTGTGATGCGTTACAGGAAAATGTGTCCGTCATAAATCGCAAAAGTGATATTTTTCAAAGTGAGTTAAATTAGAAAAAATATGCATGATCAATGGAAGAAAGATTTTATACTTCTTTCTATGTAGTGGCTTTTCAGTGACATATAATGTTACTAGCATTATTAGTTCATTAGAGTTTCAGGGTTTTTATTTCTATTCCTAGCTAACCACTGCCTTTTTCATTGCAGTAACATATATATGGTTGTTCCAACACATCTAGGTATTAATTATAGGGGAAAAACGGACAAACATAGGTACAATGTGTCACCAGCAGCAGTTGATTATTTCGGATTAATCCCGTCACGTCCGTGCCTCATATTAACACACCCCTCTGTCTCATACAGCATTCTCGGTTTACTCTGTTGCTGCAGTGTATTGATTACAGTGTGGAGTTTTTGTAATGCAAAGTGCCTGCAGACATACCGAGTATATGATACCTAGCCATGCTCTAATGGATTTTTATATCAAGGAGGTCTATTCGCGAGGGAGGCACTCCCATTTTGTAGTTTATTAAATGGGTCAGATTTTGAGAAAATGTACAATTCAACTTCACCAATCTTCTCAAAGGACCAAAATTTCAAACGAAAATAAAGTCCAAAATACCTTTTAACCTAGCCAGCCTAGAATCCATCCCATAATGCAATGTAACAGACATGCGCAGTGGCACATGCAACTCCCCTATCACCGTTTTGAGTGTTCTTATACTCATTCAAGAAATTGATACGGATCCAGGGGATAGATTCTACTTGTGGATCTGTTAAGCTTATAAATATGTTTGTTGTATGAGAAGTATCAATAATCTTTGCTTAATGGGTCAGATTTTCTGAAAATGTACAATTCAACTTCCCCAATCTTCTCAAATAACCTAAATTTCAGACGAAAAATAAAGTTCAAAATACAGTTTAACCTAACCAAACAGATTGCTAGAAGCAATGCAATGCCAAATATACTCGAATTTACCTAGTATTGACCAAATTTCAGCCTAACTTTGCAGAATTTACTAAATGTGTACAGCTGCCAATTGTACATTTTATGAAAATCTGACCCTAATATGTTTTATCATATTGCTTGATAACAATAACAGGCGTGCTGCCTGGTGATGGTGAACCTATACATTGTAAATGTATTGAGCAATAGGGGGTTTGCATGTCTCACTGCGCATGTCTATTACAGTGCATGCTGGGATGGATTCTGTTGAAATCTTACAGACAGATATTTAGCAACATTTTTATTGAAATGTTCACCAATATCATAGCTTGTGTAAATGATATATAAAAACCAAATGCCTGATCGGAAAGAAGTCTTGTTTATTAAATCATGTAAAACAAATGTATATTTACATGAGATCACTATTAAATACTCCATGCTGAATATAACATGTTTTTACAGCTGACATTCAACTCCAATGGTAATTGATATGACAAGAAGAAAAGCAACCGCAAAAGACTAAAATGATGACAATCACTTTCAGGGAGTACCCCCCCCCTCCCTCCTCTATGCAGCCCCTCCTGGTGATAAGGTCTCCTGTGCATTGTCACTGTGCAACTAGTGGTAGAAGGCTCTCCAGTGTGCCTCCTCTCCTAAATAAGTCACGCATACAAAAACACATATTATATACACCCAGGTGTCATTTTCATATTCAACTCCCGTGTGTCTGTGCGCATTATAATAACGGGATAAACAGGCGGATATGGACTAAAATTACCCGGATGGAGTAGGGGTGGGCGGGGGGCGGGGGGGGGGGGGGGCGGGGGGGGGGGGGGCGGGGGGGCATTAGACGCGCAGCAGAGGTGGGGGGGGGGTGTTTCATAAAAACAAGATGAAATCGTATGATATAAGATACATCATAATGATATAGATTTAGATTAGATTAGATTAGATTTAAAAATATTTTATTCAGGTCATTGAACATTTCCATACATACAGCACGAATATTCTCAGGACAGCCTGATTATTTTAACAGAAAACGAGTAAGATTACAAAACTAAGTTGATACAGAATATTATGACTATTTAACATACATTTTAGTGGCATTCTTCTTTATAATACACATTATCTTTATATCAATATATATGCATATACATAATTCAGATCTTTTATATGAAATAAAAATACAAGCCCTCAACTCGAATCACTAGTCAGTGTGAGAGTAGATGAGCTGTTAAAAGGTACATATATATACTACAGACGCCGTGCTCTTTCACATAAACCATTAATAAATGATGTGTCATACGATGCATCATGCTTGTACATATATAGGATATATGTTTTTTAATAGTGTGCTTCATTAATTAAGTGCCACAACAATACATATTAGTTTGGTAATGAAAATCGCTGAGGAAATGATGACATGAATATAACTACATTAATTCATGCATTCAATAACATATTCAGACTGTAATTAACAGTTTTATTAAGACCATCGTAGATAGCAACATACTTCTTAAAAACGGTCTTAAATTTAAGACTTTTTTTTAAATGTTTACGATATCTTAAACCAATATTCAACGCTATTATATTTAAGATTAAGTCGTACGATTCTTTTATGTAACACCCCCCCCAGGTTTATTAATTTTGGATTTAATATTTTATGGGTGAAGTGCCTGAAAATGTACAACTTGCTCTCCCCATGGCATTAAGCAACCATTACTCACTCACTCACTCCCCATGCAACCTCTCAAATAACCCATGTCCAACATAACCAAAGTTTCTTGAAACCAATGCAATACAACATTTTCTCAGATATACCTAGAGGTTAAAACCCTGCACACACACAGCCGATTTCCCTCCCGACTGCCCCCGATTTGGGTCTCCTGATGAATCCTAGGTTTTTTTTTCCAATCCTGGTTAATGTTATTTAAAAAAACATAAACCAGGATTTGAATACCTATGGGAGACCCAAATCGGGGGACAATCGGGGGCCAAATCGGCTGGGTGTGGGCAGGGTTTAAGCCTAATGAAGTGGGTCTATGAATGGGCTTAATGAAATGTGGCAGATGCCATTTCTGTCAATAGGATCTCGCAGTGAATTGAACTTATGCGCTGCTTTTTGTATAAAATATTTTGATTGATTTTATTTTTATTTTATTTGCGCCATTACCTCAGTAAGTGTCAAGGATCACGGATTGATTGTTCCTGTTTTATTTTTTTCATGAAATATTGTTTTTTTAAAAAGTATTTTTATTGCAGGAATTAGACATTCAGTGTCGTCGCAGTGCCGATCTTCCGACTGCCTGCCGTATACAGTTACATTATACATATATGGGTCAGATTTTCAAAAAATGTACAATTCAACTTTGCCAATCTTCTCAAATAACCCAAATTTCAGTCGAAAATAAAGTTCAAAATACAGTTCAACCTAACCAGACAGATTGCTTGAACCAATGCAATGCCGAATATACTCCAGTTCACCTAGTATTGACCAAATTGCAGTCTAATTTTGCAGAATTTACTAAATTTGTACAGCTGCCAATTGTACATTTTCTGAAAATCTGACCCATATATACAATGGTAATCTGAAAAAAGGGGATAGCTTGTTTACATAAATCTCCATTCGATATCATCTATGCTTTTAATTTCATACAGTAATTAAAAGAGCCCACCTCTGTTTTGTCAGGTAATTACTGCAATGTGATTTAGTTTGTATCCCATGATGGAAGCTATGTTGTAAACAACATGAGGGTCAGATTTTCAGAAAATGTACAGCAGCTGTACACAATTAGTAAATTCTGCAAAATTAGGCTGCAATTTGGTCAATACTAGGTAAATTCGAGAATATTCGGCATTGCATTGATTCTAGCATTCTGTTTGGCTAGGTTGAACGGTATTTTGAACTTTATTTTTGTCTGAAATTTAAGTTATTTGAGAAGATTGGCGAAGATGAATTGCATATTTTCTGAAAATCTGACCCATCAAAACAATTCTATTCACTATTTGGTTTGCTAAGTAAGGCAAAGCTGTTCTGTCTAATTCTTTACGGCACAATTCCTTTGTTTCGAAATTTTATAGAAAATGCTGCATAATTTCGTTTAAGATTCTTTCTCATTATTTTAGTAATAATCATTCAACAAATTTGTTTAACAGTGAGTCTTTATTTCCCTGCCAGATACAATTCCCTGCCCCGAGGCAAAATGTGAAAGTGACATAGGCAATGATGTTACTTCGACCAAATCAGCCACCATTGATTTTTCCTGACCGATAAAATTGGCGATTCGCAAATTATTGATTTTGGCAATTTTCATGCAGATTTCTCTTGAAATGTGTGAAATGAGAACTCAGCATAATAATACTGTATGGACAGTGGATGCAGTGACCGGCAGAGGGCCTTATTGTTGTAATAGTTCACACATTAACTGCACCTGTTCACACAACTTCCCCCATTTTCGCCCACCACTTCATTAATTGTGCTTAGTCATGCTAGGCCCTCCTCAGTCATGCTTTCACAAGCTTAGAACTGCCTCGTCCTCCTTCCTCTCCAATTGGAACCCCTCCAATGGGATTGGTCCTTCACTTGTTTCTGATTTGGAGTGGGAAGAAAATGAAATAAAAATCTAACCCAGAGAAATGTCAGCACTTTTTTGGTCTCTGCGCTCGCATGGGAAGAAAATGCTCTTGAGCTGTTTGTGGTCAGAAAGTTTTTTTTTTAAAAAACAAACCCCACATTAATCTATCGCGCTCACGAAAAGAAAGTAAAGGATGTAGTGGGCTGTAAAATTTTTATTTTGTATAATTTATAATTATATAATAATAAAAGTTTTGATTGGTCGAATTAAGATATGAGTTGATTTTATATAAAGGAGATGATGTGATAAGAATTGATAAATTAATTGAATTGATACAATTAATTTAGTTGATGAGAATTGCTAAGATGAAATTATGAGAAAAGAGGGATGAGGAGGGTGGGCATAAATTTGTTAGGTCCTGCCTAGAGGGAAAGCAAGGACAGAGTGAATAGGTAGTACAGAGGAAGCGGAAGAGGAAGTAGAAGGTTTTGGGTGCGGGTGCGGGGGTGAGGGTGATGGTGGGGTGAGGGTGATAAGACAACATGTAATTCTCTGTTCATAGCAGGATTATTCATATGACTTCCATTAGTGCACAAGTTAAGGGAGATTTTCTCGTTTTTTGGGAAACAGATTCCAAAATGTACATGTTTCTCTTTATCCTTATATAGTTATTTAACTGTAAACACTGCAATAAATAACTTTTTGGTTTAGAGAAGCATTATGACAAAACACAGTTTACTAAACCTGTACTGTTTGGCCTGTAGGACTGAGGTTATCCATATTTTGCTGCTGTTATAATGTTTACACAAAAATTTGACGTCAATTTGATTGACAGAACACACACACCATTGCATTGTTAAAGGATTAAGGACATTGAGGGGCTCCTAGTACACTGTTTAGTGCATAATAACAAGGTGAAGTCAACTGATTATACAAAACAGTGCACCAGCAGACCCGAAATGCAGGTTATTAATCTGTTTAGTCTCTGCATTAGATTGATATTGCCCCTGTTCAAGGCACTGACTAAAAGAATTAAACCTCTGCAGCAATGAATTTCTGCCGGCCATCAAAATATCAACTTTTATGAAGCCATGCAGCAAAAACAAAAGCATGACATCCTCCACATTTTTATTCAAATGACTTTCAGAACCGAATAAAAAGTAAAAAATCTTTAGTTGTGGTTAGCTGGGTATGTTTTAAGGTGTCATTACTGACACAATTTTGATGCAATAATTAGTGAATGGAACTCGATGCTAGTAATTGAATATCTATTGGACGAAATTGCGTTACAATCAAGTCCAATAAATATTCAATTACTAGTACCGAGTTCCATTCACTATTTATTATATGCCCCTAGCATAATATTGATATATAAACCTTTATTTTTGGATTGAATCGTCATAAAGTATCTAAAAACTTAAGGAAAACCCAATTCGAATTTTTATTGTACACATACCATCAAAATATTTTTATTGCACCTCTCAAATGAAATGCGCATATAATAAAGTCAGTTTTCTTTTTCATATCATTTATTAACAGGCACTGGCCAATATCTACTAGTATTCCTCTTTTTTTTCTTTTTAAAATACTTTTATTCAATCTGTCAACAAATTCTCGTTTTTTCTCTTGGGGTCGATAACACTATATATACATCGTACCCTCTCTTTCCTTGAGCAAGATGTGAACACTAAACTGCGAAGCTTGAATAAAATAAACGTTTCTTCGTACAGAAGTCGTTATGTTTTCATATTTTATGAGAGGCTCTATGACTACATTTTGTGATAAAAAACGAAGACCCAAGGGGGGGGGGGTTACATTAAAAGAATAAAAACTACCCGGCAATCGCCGTATCTTGCTAAGTTAGACATCTTATTAATGGTTTAAACCATTACATAAGCATAGGGATAAAAATCGCTGCAAGGAGAAGCAACCATAGTGTTCCTTTTTTTAACAATACAAGTGAACAAGTTATCAAAAATGGTAAAAGGTCCTTCTACCAGGTTAATGTAAGCTATTGCTTGTTTCCAGAATTCCCAAAGCTAAATTTGCGAATTTGAATGAGGAACACAGCAGAGGAACATAATTACTTGGAGATTTGTTCTCATTGAAACTGTACAAAATTATACTTATACTAAATCCGATAAGAAATTTTCTCCTTCAACATAATGCAACAACCAACTGTTTGATATTTTTAGTTTTGAAAACAAAGTTTGGAATATCTCTGTGTGGACATTTACTATAGTAAAGTAGCTAAATGTACTGTATAAGATGACCTTGGATACATGGATATATTTAATTTTAGATTGTCCTGGGATTTAATACATGTGTTCATGCTACGACAAGCGTTAAGCAACTCAAAGATGAAAACATTCCCACAAATACATCTGAATAAAATACTTTGACAAATATCAATTTTGCGACTTGTGATTCATCTTCCTGAAACACATCACAATTGTCAATGAAGCTTTTATATACTTCCCAAAGGATGCCTCAGAGAAACTATGTAGATCGCCTGCGCATCACTTATGGGTTAAATAGACAAAAAGAGTACAATTTGCCTTCACCAATCCTCTCAAATAACCCCAAATTAAGACAAAAATATGGTTCAAAACTCAGTTCAACATAACCAAACAGATAGTTTAAATCAAGGCAATGTCAAATATATTCAGATATACCTAGTATTGACCAATTTCTCAGTCTAATTTAGCAGAATTTAGTAAATAGATATATGCCGATTGTACATTTCATGAAGTTGTGACCCTCAAGAGTCTCAACCGAAGATGTGAATGTGAGCAAGATAGAAATGAGAGCAAGAAAGGCTTTGAAAGGAAAAGCAGGGAACGTGAGGGACTGCACAAAACACATAGACACACTTGATAGATGGAAAATGAAGTAACATGAAGATGCAGCAACATATAACGAATATGCTGCAGTGAGACCTGCGACCTGCTCTTTTGTTTACCGCGTCCCCATGGGAACACGAAATTGTCGTCTGCTTTTGGCGAACACGGAGAAATCTGTGAAGAAACATGTGTTTATGACAGCGTCTCCTCAAACACGCGATTGATGTACGGGGGCCCTCCCTTGTATATCACGTCTGCCAACGGGGCTTTCCTATTCAGCTGAAGGGACTTCCATATCTCACGAGAATTCACCTGCACGAGAAGAAGCGAGACTGGCGGGTCTTGTCATTTTTACATGAGGAATGCCCGTCTTTTTCTCTTTAGGGTAAATTAATGAATCGTTTCTCTTTCTTAAATAGCCTCGCCGGAGGGAAACGAGTAGAACTACTTTGGCTGAGCATTACTTGAACAAAGAGGATAGGATAAATCATCAATTATATGGCTTCCTGAAGGTGTTACATTTATTGCTCTCCTAAGAGCAAAGAAGTAACCGCTGACAACTGCCCTGGTTAAAGTAGCTCTGCTAGCTAACAACAAGATTGTGTTGCCTATATAATTATATGGTCATATCAGGGCGACAGTGGAACCACTTGTTTCTGCTTACATCAAATTTTAAACTTAAGCAACAAGCTTTTCATACACAAATGTGATATGCCACAGACAAAAGTCACACAAAAATGGATTTTGAAATATCATCACATTTAAAAAGAGATTAAATGGACATCGAGAAAGTATTATTAAGTATACAGTTTCTACAGGTATCAAGTTCAATAAATATACAATTACTAGCACTGAGTTCCATTCACTGTTTATTATCTG
The DNA here is from genome assembly GCA_942159475.1 of Sthenelais limicola. Taxonomy (NCBI): domain Eukaryota; kingdom Metazoa; phylum Annelida; class Polychaeta; order Phyllodocida; family Sigalionidae; genus Sthenelais; species Sthenelais limicola. The sequence continues at coordinate 40,926,967 of OW804102.1, forward strand.
TCAGCAAAGAAACGCATAGATATACAACGTTTGCTTTTAGTTCTGAATCATGATAAAGTAGATACAAGTCAACAGGAAAAGCAATTAGAATTTGTATTGTTCGTGTACAGTAAAATAATGTCTTTAGTGCATCCCTTTATAGTACACTTCCTACAACATGAGTATGTAATGAATTACAAAATATGACATGAATGGAATGCTTATTCATGCCTATATATATATGGGTCAGATTTTCAGAAAATGTACAATTCAACTTCGCCAATCTTCTCATATAACCCAAATTTTAGACGAAAATAAACTTCAAAATACTATTCAACCTAACAAATATATTGCTAGAATCAATGCAATGCCGACTATACTCGGATTTACCTAGTATTGACCAAATTGCAGCCTAATTCTGCAGAATTTACTAAATGTGTACAGCTGCCAATTGTACATTTTCTGAAAATCTGACCCACATACGCATTGCCCTGAGAACAACGAGTAATGCCCAGTGCGTATGTCACTGTTGCAAACAATGCATTGTTTTACCAAGTTTAGTTCAACTTCATAACTAAACAAGAGAATTTGGCTGGGACCAAGAAAACAATGGTTTCCCCTGAATCCCCTTATTATAACCTAATATAGGCCTACACCAAGACCAAAAGGACCCCTCCATTCCCCCCACATTCGGGCATTTGGCAAGAATGCTAAAACCTAGTTTGCATTGGTTTGTCATGATCGATATCTATATCGATAACAGTGATATATGAATATGATTCTCACCAAATGCAAGCTTTGACATTTCTCTTTCCGATGGTGTATAGGGTTAGGCAATTCTTTTATATATTAATGCCTTAGAATACCATATTAGACAAGGCAGTTTTGCACAATGATCGGATTTTTGTCAGCGAAGTCAAGTTAGGTAGCTGTGGGCTACATTGGAGCAGCAGTGCTACCTTCGGCGATCGTTTTAACTATAACTTTAGCAAAAATGAAAAATGAACAAAATATATAGCTTTTAAAGTAGTTCATCGTATTTTCAATCATATCTTATGCAGGAACTCCACTATGGAAAAAAGTGTGAAAAACGGCTGCGACGAATTTTTTGTTGCCAACAAAAGACCGGTCATTTTATGTCGGCAACAAAAATGTAAGTGGAGGAGGATCACATTTGTCGCCGCATTTTCTGGGAATTGTTGTATATGCCTTGAAATTTGTTGTGGTGACACTCTTCCACTGAGCTGGAATGTGTTGCAGTCATGAAAATTGTGTTGGCGCCGTATATGAAATTGTTGTGAATGCTACTCCACTAGTGCCATGAAAATGTTGCCGACATCTTCCCTCAGTCATAATTTGTATACATGTGTATACTGTACAATATATGCTAACAGTTATTTCCTTTAAATATTTTTTAGGTATAAACATATCTTGAACATTGATATATCTATTTCTTCAGGTAAACCCACCAGTTCTCATGGTGCTATTTTATTTAATGAATGCGTTTCCAGTTACTTGCAATAATAAGAGAGTTGACTAGAACATGGGTTCTCTCATAATTTGAAGCATACATATTCACTCCATTCAGGTATAATGATATCATTTTGCCAAAAGGCAGGTTATTACAGCCATGTCAAGTATAAACTATAACGATTAAGAGAATCAGTAGAAATAATAATCATATAATCTTTAAATGAACTCTGTAGACGTTTCATGAGAAGTGCCCATATGAGTAATTCTCCCAATCGGGCATCATTTGGTTTTCCGTTCTAGGGTCTCTACAACCTGTATTTGGGATGACCACACATGATTATAACCATTTTATTTGAATTCCTTGGCCGAAATGAGGCTGTGGGAAGCCTACTTTCATAGTTCTTATGCCAGAATCTTCGCCGCTATTGCAATAAACATGCTTTTTTCAGGCTAGAAAATATGTAATAATTATGGAATTTGAGTATAATACACAGGCGCATTTAGAAAATATATGACTTCTGCTGGAGGAAAATGGTTTCTCCACATGCTCACACGTTCATTATTATGAAAAAAACACAATATTTAAGTAATATCTAATATAAACTAAACATGGAAAATATCATTTTGGAATATTTGTGTCCCGTTACGACATCTATTAGCTTCAAAATAATTAAATACCCAAAGAGTAAACATCAATATTATATTGCATCTAGTTTTGCTGGGATGGAAGATGCATATGTACATATCTTTCGATAAAAATAAAAGTTATTAGCCCATGACGTTTATGAACCCTTATATTTCCTTAAATAAAATTCATTGAATTGATGTTGGAATGTTTTATGTTGTGTTACGACATGTAAGATTACTCTCATATCTAAAATAGAAAATATTTTTTATACAATTCCGTCATGTCTAATAATTGTTTAGGCCTACCTGAATTGGGTAAAAACCATGGATATGGATAAATACAGATTCTGTTGAATTGCAGGGAGTATTTATAGCGTTGCCGTTACGCCATAATTATTACAAATAAAGAGACCATTTGATTCAAACCTAGTTATTTTATAATAAGAGAATAGATATTTTTACAAAATAAAGTCAAACTTCTGGTTAGAGCCAGGTCTTCTTTTGCTGGCCAATATCCATTCTCTAGCTCTGATTTCATTCAATTTTGCTAGTCGAATTTAAGGGTAATTTATATCGATCTCATACTAAATCATTTGATTAATCAGGTCTAATAAGGCCGAAATAAGGCTAAATAATAGGGAAAATATAGGTATATGAAGCATAGGTGTAGGAATCGAAATATTTGCCCCAGCCTTCCCAAACTTCAGTTGCATTATGCTGGTATTCCCAGCTACATGTCCACCAAAGATTATAGAGATTCAACGAAGAAACAAATGCTGCCTGTTTGGGAGAATTACTCATATACAAAAGGTTTGTATTCTCTGTCCATGACAGCTCTTCCAAATAAACCTTCTATATCGTTTTACCCGCCCGCCCGTTTTACCCGCCCGCCCGTTTTTACCCGCCCGCATCATTTACCCGCATTTGGCGGCAGGCACCAAATGAAATAACCATTATTCCAATGTTTAGGCACCCACGTGCAGGTGTTGTGATTCTGGAATATTGGTCATTCTTGTATCGAAGGCTGTGATTGGCTGCAGGTCAAGGTCAGGCAGGTCAAGGTCACAGATTTTGTTGCAGCGCCAAAAAAATTAGCTGCAACACTTTTTTACAGCTCCTCCACTAGCCAGGCGCAGCGCCGACAAATGGACCGTTGCAACAAATATCTAATCAAGTTAGATATTTTGCAATTGTCTGCAACAAGTAAATTTGTTGCAGACAACCTATTTTACCCCTCTTCCACTAGTGATTTTTGCGCGGCGACACCGGAAAAAAGTGTTGTAAACAATTTTTAGGAATGTCGGCGACACGTTTTGCCTGTTGGCGCCGTTTTTTTCTATAGTGGAGTTCCCGCATTATGCCCTAAATACTAGTATTTATGCCTGATAAATAATTTATCAGGCTCTGAGTCTATGGGACCCCTATAGGCCTAGCCCACGTCAGCCCTCGCCAGCCTATGCCTTTTTGCACAGGGCAGGCCACAGCTGAAAATTATTGTTTTTTTTATAACAGTACAGTTTCCCTAATATCTTCCTTATTTAAATACAAGTTGTGATACAACCACATGCATGGGGTGAGAAAAGTAAGCTCTTTCTGATTTTCAACATGTTGGCAAATATTTCGAGTAGAAATAGTGATTTTTCTCAATTTGCTGGAGCGTAAAATCCCCACCATGTGTATGCAAATGCGTCTGAAATTCAGGTGGCAGGATGCTGAGTTGTGTTTTCTATTTATACCCTGAACGTGGACGTTTCTACAACAGGCAAAAACTGGAACCTATATGAGATTTCCCAGTACGAGCGCCTTTGGCGCTTGTACCACCTCCGGCAGAGGAAACCTTAAAAAATGTGTTCTATTTATATTACTAAAGCATATATATAATAATAAATCAGTTTAGTTAACTAACTCGTTAGCTTCAGTTGCTTAGAATATTGCACTCATTGCTGCGCAATTCATGCAATATTCTACCTCCTTCAGCCAACGTTAGGTAACCTGTATTTATGCTGCCATTTATTAATCCATACTACAATATTATATAGGAAATGGAGGAGGTAGACGGTAAACGTGAGTCAAGATTATGAACAATCTATAGTGTTAGCACCTGTTAACACTGGCCCATTTAGCTCCAAACTCAATGGGGAGGTCCAATGTTCTTAGGTTTATGTATAGATCAATAGGGGAGTTGCATGTTCCACTGCGCATGTCTGTTACAGAGCATGCTGGGATGGATTCTGTTGAAATCGAGATACAAATATTTGCCAAAATTGTTATCGAAATTTGCAAGGATCTTTTCACCAATATCATAGCTTTTATAAATGATCCATGAAAATTAAATGCATGATGGGAAAGATGGGGACTTGTGTCATGGAAACATGTATAAAACCTGGATATTGACATTGGAACATTGATAAATATTCCATGCTGACCATGGACTGTTTCTATAGATTTATAACTGCACAATGGCATTAGTCCCATAATTCCATGCCCATAAAGATTCAAAATGTCGGCTATGCAACTCCCTTATTGTGTAGTCTACTAAGAAGCCATTATTTTGGTTACAGTAAAAAGGAGAGGTGAATAAAGAAAATAGAAGTGGGGTGGGAAGGGGGAGAGATTGAGAAGGAAGGTGAAGGGAGTTAATTAGAAAAGTTAGGAAAGAAATTAGCTAATTTGTCTAAGTCTAATTTTCAATTAACCTAGTAGTGACAAGTGTGTAAACTTGATATTGATTTATAGATAATAATACTTGTTCGATACAATACAGGCCATCTTGAAGATACATAATCGTTAATTAATTCATCAAATTGATTTCAAAATAGTTTTCGTCTATACACTGATGGTTTCGAATTGCAAATTTCTATGCTAAAAAAATACTATAGAAACTATAAATAATTCTATTTCTATATAGATACATTTCTAATTATAAGGTTTATTTCCAATGCAATTAAATTTAATTAAAAAGAGAAGCCATTAGCAATTGCAGTGGGGAAGGTAGGGTGTGCATATGCAGTAACCCCCCCCCCTACCCTACCGGCATTGAGAGGAACTAAGGATTCATTCCCTCGGAATAATTGTAACTTGAGGGGGTCTCTCTTTTTCTCGCCGCTGGGTGGAGCAGCGAGATGTATTTATTCTCTTGATGAAATGATTACAAGGGAAAACAATTTCTCTCCACAAACATGGCGTCTAATGAATGCCCGTGTGAAGTCTCTCCCTCACCCGTACGTCTGCAGACAGCTAGAAATACAAGATATTTGTCGCGACTGAGCTGGGAGCTATAGCGAGGGGTAGTAGTCTGCAGGGTGATTGATGTGATGGTTGTTTGTATGGTTAGACATAGCTCACGTACCCCTTTCTGTTTGCCTTCCTGCCGTCCGTGCATCAATGGCGGGTATTTGGATGAAGGACGGACTATGGATTTTTGTTGCCCACCACAGTGGGCTAGGACATGTTTCTAGAGTTTCTGTGTACAATACAAAGTCCCCCTTCAAAAAGTTCTGACGTTTCACATGCCATCCTTGTTGTTTGTCTTGACTGGGAAAATACCAATTGATCGCTCGTTTCATATTATATATTGAATTTTTATTAACGTGGTGAAAAACAGATACATGTATGGGACAATCAAATTCTACAAATAGTTCTTCCATTGAGCCCTTAATGGATATCATATATCATGGATTCGTATGGTAAAACAAGAAAATAGGATTGTAACTCAATCGCCTCTTTAAAAAAGGAGTATGGAATGAATTTGTTGTGATTAATCTATGTAATACCCTCAACATATGTGATGCTATCCAAACAAACTAACATGTTGTTTTAATCGTCCATAGAATATGAATCATATATTATATAAAATACTTGTTTTATGACATTATTTTATATTGATTATGAATACATTTGTACTGTATATATCATAGTGTCATTGTCCACGTTAATATAATAATAACATAATATGGAGAGTTTGGTCTGTGCTCAGCCAAACTTCTGAAAAATAATTTTCCTGAATTAAACTTATGGGAAGTATTTAATCGGTTCAGTCGAATCGATGAGAGATTTTCTCATAAAAGTAGGAGTCTCAGATAACAATTGATGCAAAAAGTATGAATTGGAATGTTTCCAAAAACACTTTATCGTCCACACATCAAGACATTTTTAGATGTGTCAGCTTGGAATGTAGAACAATGTGCATCAATGGCTGAAAACACAAACAAAGCAAAAATAAAAAAATAATGGAAAATCAAATGGATGATGTCAATAGAAATGATCAAAAACTAAAAAGTAACAATGGCTGCCTTCAAAATTTAACCCTTACGCGTAAGGAGCAAATGATTGCAGCAGTAAATAACGCAGCCTCCCGTCCTCAATGGAAAGATTGTGGACTGCATTTATGCAGCCTTCCGTCCTCAATGGGTGATTTTTTTCTCATAAATAACACCAACTGTTTAATTATCTAAATATTATATTGGCCTTAAATGATAAGGAAATCTAAAAAAAATAAACCCTTAAATATTCGCAATTTCGTGATGAGAACACGTATTTCCCCCCGAAGCGCTGTGACAGGAAGACTCACAAAATAACAAAAGTGATGACGCTATAATGAGTCTTTTCTGCGAATATTTGTCGCTGCTGGAGACATGTCTAGCCTTGCAACACCTGGAATATCGCCCGGAACCACTTGTTTGCTTCATATATTCCCAGACATGCGCACTGCACTCAATCCACTCTTCCTTCCGCCTTCCAAAGGACTATTTTCCCAAGCTTGAGTACACATTGGACTTCTCACCCAATAACCCATTTGTGTATCACTGCGCACCAATCCTTTTATGGCAATCGATATTAGCACTGGAGAAATGGAGAGGACAATTTAGATGTCAAGTTATTTTTTTATTTGTATTTCTCGGCCCCTTCTTCCCCAGGAAAACATGATCATGCTAATCGCTATATTGATGTTGCTCTTTCCTAACACCCGCCTCTTATTGACACAAGCGGCCCTGTCCTCATATTTACTGTCTTTCTATTGATGTAGGGGGTCCTTTATTCGTGGAAGAAAACTCTCGTCATCTCCGTGAAAATGAGACGAGATCAAAGAGCCTGGCGAGTCCTGATCTGGGAATTCTCTGTTCTGAGACCTTAAGAAGATCACGTGATGTTCTGCGTGACCCAGGCGAGAACTTGCGAGATTGTGAGAATGTCTCAAAGAATTGAAAGTCGTCAGGAAATGTTAGATGAAAAAAGGAAAGTTTCGCTACTTTCATGTTTTATGAAATCTTACATGGATCACATTTTATGAGCAACAGTCCACTTTTGCAGATTAAGATTTGTGTTTTATGTAAAATACAAATGTGACGAGTGTCTGAAGTTGTATTAGGGTGAAGTGAAAAATTCACCTTCGCCAATCTTCTCAAATAACCCAAATTTCAAACGAAAATGACTTTCAAAATAAAGTTCATCCTAACCAAACAGATTGCTAGAACCAATGCAATGCTGAATATATTCGAATTTACCTAGTATTGGCCAAATTGCAGCCTAATTTGGCAGAATTTACTAGATGTGTAAAGCTTCTATTTGTACATTTTCTGAAATCTGACTCAATACATAAATTTGGGGCAACTATTCGTAATACACATTATTGATACAGTTCAGGTTAGGCGATGGTTAGATTATAGTTATCTTATTATTGATAGCTATACTTTGTTATAGAAACATTGTTTTATAATTATATATTATGTAAGTAGTATGATTCGATGTAAAATAAAGCACTGGTAAATTTTAACTTAAGCAATGCAATGAACATTTGATTGTGATGATTAAAGTCGCAGTTGGCATCAACGATAGCAGTTATTGTACCTCTATGTAGTCTAGAAATAATTGTAAAAACGTCAATATAGTGATTACCATGATCGTGAAAAGGGGTCGGAAAATACAAATACAAAAATAACTTTCTGTATCTCAATTAAGAACAGAATAAAAATTCAATATATATCAACCCTCTTTCCATCCAGTAATGATTTACATTTTAAAATCATTTATATTATATTTTATATGGAGAAATCTTTCTCTTCCAAGCTAGTGGCATTTTCCATGGTTATCCACGTATATCATTTTATCACCTGTTCATTGCTGAGTACATATCCCGTAATTGAAATGTCAAATGTTATTAAACACATATAGATAAGGATAGGAAGCCAAATAATATTGTATGTTGTCACCCTCTTTTTTTAGTGCGGACAAAACCATACGTGGTAGTATATAATAATTACCATACAGTTATACAGCACCATGAAGCCACAAGAGGCCGCAATATCTGGCACAGGTCACTCACTGGGCATTCTCAGGTCAGATTCTCAGAAAATGTACAATTGACAGCTGTACACATTTAGTAAATTCTGCTGAATAAGGCTGCAATTTGGTCAACACTAGGTAAATTCGAGTATATTAGGCATTGCATTGATTCTTATCTGTTTGGTTAGGTTGAACTGTATTTTAAACATTGCAGCTTATTTTGCAGAATTTACTAAATATGTACCGCTGCCAATTGTACATTTTCTGAAAATCTTAATTTCTGAAAATCTTAATCTCTGAAAATCTTAATTTCTGAAAAAGAGGTGAAATCCCTATTGGTAACCTTTACTTGCTAAAAGTCCTATATACACTGTTCAAAGACAACCTAAGTTGCACATGAATTTATAAGATAATATCAATAATTTACATGTAAGATGATACCATCATAGTATAACTCATCCCTTGTTCAGCAGGTAATGGTTCTAATTTATTGATTTTAAAGAGAAATGAGTCACAAGTCGCAAAAATTAGATTTTGAGATATCATCATATTTGAAAAGATGAGATCAAGCAGATTCTAGTGATATATTTGTTAAAATGTATGTATAATGGAATTGTCTCTGCTCGACTCTAGAGCCACAGTACTTGTTTGTGTGTGTGTTGCCAGGGGCGACGATGCTCCCGCGTCTTTGGGGGATCGCGTCCTTCCGCAGTTGTACGGTAGCCATACTGGCGTTTGGTGTAAAAAAATTTTTTTGTCGAGTAATCCTGGGTGGTTGCTAATGTCTCTGGTCAACTGTTCGTTTTGCCTCAGTGTGCATAGTGGACCAAACTGTTGGACTCGGCAGGGATTGCAAAAAGAAACATTCGCTATAAGAAATCGTGCAGGGCCAGCTACAGTTATGAACGAATCTAAACTAGCTGCCATTTTGGGAGAAGAGGTGTCGGACTTACCTGCTAAGGGTTCTGCCGACTACTTAGCTGCTGTAGAGAAAGCCATCGCTGTGTTGGACGATCAGAAGAAATCCAAGTCAGCCTTGTCTTTAAAGATCGCGGAGGCAGAGGAGCGATTACGTCGCCTTTCTGTGGATGATGATAGCGATCGTCAATCTGGGTTCGGCCGCCCTTCTCAGGGTGACGCTGGTGACAGCCGAGCTCAGCAATCGTCACCGACATCGCCACTGACAAAGTCCTGCAAGCTGCCAGATCTGGGTAGGTTTCGTCCTGAGACGTATATAGATAACAAGAAACAGTGGGATACCATGTCTTATCGTGACCTAATTTATGGAGGCCTTGGAGTTCTTGGGTCTTTGATGGACTCAGGTGCCAGTCCTGATATCATTCGTGGATATGTCAGTCATTTACAGTTCATCTCGTACAAGGCTCATCGCCAGTCTTTTGTCGATGAGGCCTTAGTTGCTTACGAGCGGGAAGCTACTACATGGGTGTTGGAAGGTTGGGTGCCTAAATGGAATGGAGTTGACACGATGTCAGAGTCAAAGCACTTGAGCGCCGACAACACCACGGTTGTGAGGGATTTGCTATCGAGGAAGGAAAAGTATTCTCGCTACAATAACAAGAGTAGCAGCCATTACCGGAAGTCCGCAGACGGGAAGGTGATTAACAAGTCTCCCCGCTTCGACATTGACAGCTGGCCTCACGGGGTTTGCTGGAGGTGGAACGATGGCCGTAATTGTGAGAATTGCTATTACTCTCATGTGTGTGGCCTGTGTGGAGATAATCATAGGGCTAAAGATTGCAAAATTCAGCTGGATTGGGAGAAAGCTCATTTTGTGACATCCACCACAACAACCAAGAGCCCTTCTTCTACTTCCGCTTCCGCTTCTTCTTCGTGACAAGATGGCGGACCTAGTCCAGTTTCCCCCGCAACGCAACTAACCAGACTGGATTATCTGCCCAATCCCAAGATGGACACGGTCAGTAATGTGATTGATAGTAAAGATCTGTGTTTGTTATTTGATTACGCTTCCTCCATTCGAGACTGGGGCATGCTAGACGGTGTGAGGCGTCAGTTTAAACCATCAAACTGGGCTCACGCTCTGTTTTCCCCCACCTACGTAGACCCTGATGGCCACTACTTGCTCGACGGCGTCGTCAACGGGTTTAAACTGGTCGACCCTGACAGCGGTGTTCCCCCATACTACTGTGAGAACTATCGATCGTGCTTTCATCCTTTTGAAAACAAAGATAAGTTAGAAGCATCTCTGTTGTCCGAACTTTCATCTGGAAAAATGTCTTTAGTGAGTGATCGGCCTACTTGCATTCATGCAGTTGGTGTGATTAATAAGCCTTCAGGTGACATTCGTATGATTACAGACTGCAGGAGACCAGAGAAACTGTCAGTGAATAACTATACTAAAGAAGGATGAACCTGAAAAGAGTGCCATTTGATATTTATTACACACTGTATTTGGATGTTAAAAGTAGATTTAACTTGTTTAGCCTAAAGTTTGGCTCGAGGAGGCTCAATTCACCGCAATTTGTAGGGCTAAGTTACGCGTCCAGGGACCACATCATTGGTAACAGGTTTGTAGGTCAGACCTATGCTGCCCCAACAAGATTGTGTCATTTAGTCATGTGTAACCATGGAAGCCCTTACTGATTGTGTAAACAGTTCAGATCAAACAAACTGCACCCTAGAACTGCACCTTTCTAACTGCCCATGTGTGTAATAAATGCCATAACTTTTAATTCATGCCCATAAGAATGCAGATTGCATCCCCACTCATACAAACGGCAGATGATTTATATCACCATTCAGCGTGGAGTAAAAAAGAATGGTACAGAACAGGTTTTGCGATTTTACCAGATCACAATGTGAAATTTAATTACAATATTAGATCACCTTGGAAATGATGCGAAAATATATTATTGCATTTGGAGCACCAAAGTGTGATATTGATCAAAATTGATGAACAAATATATTGCAACAAATGCAAGAGCGATTGTCGCCCTTAGGTTGGTGCATTTGTCGCATCACATGTGTGCTCATCATGTCGCCTAAAACTTCACTTTACTGCTCGTCCCGCCCAACACCTGTTTTCATATTCAAACTCGCCATCTGCACCTAATAGTTCCCATAAACGCACAGGCTGCCAACACTTGCAAGCTGTTAAAATCTGAAAACTATCATGGAACTGAGTGTCCAATTTGTAATATTTTCTGGTTGAAAATCAACTTGTACCCAATAACGTCCCCATAACGTATTATTATATCATTCATTCAGGAACATGTCAAGTCATATTAGAGTAATTATCATTATTTATTGGCTCGAACAAGAAGTCAGTCCGCCCTAAACAGATTCAAATAAAAATAAAATGAGTTCAGAGAAGACGACCATCCGTCCTCTGTGGTGGTCAGCATTGTTGTATGGGTCAGGTTGTCAGGAAACCTTTGGCAGCTCTACACATTTAGTACATTCTGCTAAATTAGGCTGAAAAATGATGAAGACCGGGAATATCTGAGTATATTTCGTTTCGCATTGATTTAAAGTATCTGTTCTGTTATGTTAAACTGCATTTTGAAGCTCATTTTTGTCTCAAATGTGGGTTATTTGAGGAGATTGGTGAAGGTGAATTGTACATTTTCTGAAAATCTGGCCCGTATGTGTCCGCTGGCGGGAGTATCCCTGGCAACCAGCTTGGTAGATCATTCAGGTCTCTATCTGTCAATCTGATATTGTTATAATATTATATAAATACTCATATATATGTTTATTGTTATTCTCTTTTAACACTGGAACTGGCTCAAATCAGTTGGTTCTCACCAAATGTACAATTGGCAGCTGTACACATTTAGGAAATTCTGCAAAGTTAAGCCGAAATTTGGTCAATACTAGGTAAATTCGAGAATATTTGGCATTGCTTTAATTCTAGCAATCTGTTTCGCTAGGTTGAACTGTAATTTGAACTTTATTTTTGTCTAAAAAATTGGGTTATTTGAGAAGATTCGCGTTGAAAGTTGAATTGTACATTTTCTAAAAATCTGACATATAATATATACAGATATTCACAAAATCATCTAACGACATGACTAAAATATCATGATGAGTCAGGTAATATTTTCTAAATAAGCATTGAATGGACATGGCATCCAGTAAAATGAAGCTAGAACCATCATTTCCATATCTCTTGTCCTAAATGAGAGAAGTAATATATATATATAATTAATGCAATGCACAGAGATGAATGTGGTTTGATTACAACACGAATGCCTTTAGGCAATGCACGAAACGCTATCATTGCATTATGAACAACACAGCAATACTATACATACATTATGTTGGGGATAATTAGTTATTGGTCGTCAAAAATGGACAATAGGGGATTTGCATAGTAGACTAGGCAAAATCCACCTAAACATCACTCTTAATACTCCTAGGGGCATTTTTGAGTACAAAGGTCCACCAGCACTTTTCTGGCTAATTTGGGTGTGCTGAACACGAAAATCACTGTTGGACAGCTGAAATCTGACTCCTTCCCTGTCAAAAATTAAAAACAAAAATGGCTGCCATTCATTTTTTAGAAAAATCATAAAACACACATATATAGTCGTGTGATACCTCAAAATGATGGAAATGGAGAGGACAATCCATTTTACACACTTACCTGGGTGTCACAGCAATGTGGTTACCATGACAACCAAATATCCACACATAATATGTGTTTTTCACTCACTTCTGAGAAAAATCATAAAAAAACACATATATGGTCATGTGATACTCAAAATGTTGGTAATGCAGGGGGGAATCCATTTCTGATATTATCATTGTTGTAAGGACATGTCATAGTATATTAGAGCATATCATAGCAAAACAATCTGAATAAAAAGTCCATACATTTCTGGCTATAACATCATAGTTCAACCAGTTGAAGAACTGTCTTGTGTATGGTGCCTATGCACCTAAGTAGTACATCAATCTGATTGGATGCAATATCCTTCTTCTAAGCTCTCCCTATATGCTAACAGAAGGCTATAGATTCATTGAGGCAATTCAGAGACTAGAAGTATATACAACTGTACAAAATCAGAAGTACAGAGAAATGCACCAACAATCGAAATGACAAAAGTGCCCACCATCCAAGCACCTGCCCATGGAGTGGACACACTTATCACTGATAGGGTTATGTGTCAGAGCAACTTGGCCAGTATTATACTGTAATAATGGCTGATCAGGCCTTAGTCGGTTGATGGATTCCTGAATCCTGAATGGGGGGGGGGGGATACTCTGCCCCCGCTTCCTACATCACTGATTTCTTATGCAATGGACCCAAGATACCAACATATATATGACCCACGCATTTCAAGACACATTTAGAGCCTCATACACCCAGGCGTATCTTAACCTATATGGGTCAGATTTTCAGGAAATGCACAGTTGGCAGCTAGAGCTACACATATAGGAAATTCTTCTAAATTTGGCTGAAGAATTAATGATGTATACGGGGTATATCAGCGTATATTTATTTGGTATCGCATTGATTTAAAGTATCAGTTCTGTTATGTTAGACTGCATTTTGAAGCTGATTTTTGTCTTAAATGTGGGTTATTTCAGAGGATTGGTGAGGGTGAATTGTACATTTTCTGAAAATCTGACCCATATGGTAAAGGGCGTGTAGAGTATTGTACAGTTTATAGGCTAGCTCTAGTAAGGTATCACTAGTGTATAGGGAGCATGCATATTTTATTTCCCTTCTTCCCCACCACTCTAAAGGCCGTCGCACACAGTCAGGATTTGGAGGCCTCACGATGAGTTGTATGTTCTCGTTTTCCCCCATACGTCGACGGCCGCCTAGCCGACAAGATTTACATCAACTCACGTCAAGATGTGCGTTCAATTTTCACGCACACATACAGGATTTGAGGCACGATTTGAGGCACACAATTTCAAAAACTTGTGTTCACGTCAAATATTCTAACTGCCAAATCGTGCACCAAACCTTGTATAGGTGTGTCTATGTAAAAATTGTTGTAGACTCATAAATTAATGCTCACAATTAATTTTCGTTAAAGAATTTAAATGTATGACCGATTTTGTGATAAAAATCTATAAAAAACAAAAATATAGGAGCTGTGCCACGACGATCCAAATTATGGATTGACGTAGGCACAATTCCGATGGAAAAACGGTGCATTCTTACACTTACTTTTAGAGAATCAAACAAACAATTAATGGCTGCTCTTACTGTCCCAAAATTGTTGACACATATAGTTCAGATTATGTACTACATATTAAAAGGAAAAAAAATATATGTCATCGCGTTAAAAAAAATAATTATAGCTGTCTGAAATAGACATGTTTAGGAAAGATAGAACACTTTGAAAGCAGCAGATTTTGAGTTGTCAGCCATGTTTCAAAGCCCCATAATTCAGAAAAAGGAAAAAAGAGTCATATAATTATTGGCCAAATAATACTCTCTCCAAAACTCTTAATTTTGTATAATTTTTAATTTTTGAATGTAAATAGCAAATATGAACCAAATCGTGGCCAGACTATTTCATGAAATCATGAGTGTGTGTGCACAATTCTCACGATCTCAGGTTTTGACCAAATTTTCCCTGAAATCGTGACTGTGTGCGCAGTAAAAATGGACACGATTTAAAAAGAAATCTGCATGAATTCATCTCAAATCGTGAGAACATCCGAGATCTTGACTGTGTGCGTCGGCCTTTAGGGGCGTTTACCTCTCCAGAGGACAGCCTGGAGTGTGCAAGTAATGTAGTTGCTATGTGGGTTAGATTTTCAGAAAATGTACAATTGGCAGCTGTACAAATTTAGTAAATTTGGCTGCAATTTGGCCAAAACTAGATAAATTCGAGTATATTCGGCATTGCATTGGTTCTAGCAATCTGTTAGATTGAATTGTATTTTGAACTTTATTTTCGTCTGAAATTTGGGTTATTTGAAAAGATTGGCGAAGTTGAGTTTTTTTGAAAACATTTTTTGAAAATCTGACCCATGTATGTGGATCCAGCCCACCTCCTCACTCCTCTATAATAGGGAGGTTATGCAAACCTATCACAATTACGTAACCGTATCCGTATCTTTTTTGTGACTTAGGTCGTATTTTTATGTATAAAGATAAATGGTTAGATGCAACATTCTACTTGAAATGTTACGTTACGTTTTTCCCACCATGTTTGCTGAACCTCTTTATTAGTTCCTTTTTACTTAATATGTATGTTTATCAGAGATACGCATACGTCTAAGTTTACGTCTAAGTTTACGTATAGGTGAGACTTGCTGAACCTCCCTATTGTAACTCGCCAACCTTCTGAAATAACCCACATTTCAGACGAAAATAAAGTTCAAAATAAAAGTTCATCCTAACCAAACAGATTGCTAGAATCAATGCAATGCCTAAAATTCTCGAATTTACCTAGTATTGACCAAATTTCAGCTTAATTTTGCAGAATTTCCTGAATGTGTACAGCTGCCAATTGTACATTTTGTGAGAACCAACTGATTTGAGCCAGTTTCAGTGTTAAAAGAGAATAACAATAAACATACATATGAGTATTTATATATAACTATATCAGATTGACACATGGAGACCTGAATGGTCTACCAAGCTGGTTGCTAGGGATACTCCCGCCAGCGGACACATACAACAATGCTGACCACCACAGAAGTTACAGCTTCTTGGCCAACACAAAATCTTTGATTTGAGAGAAGTGGAGGAAGTGGGAATGACCTTCTGTCTCCCTCCAAAATGTCCAGTCCAAGCTATGCTATGCAAGTTAGACTTGTATAACACAATCTTTTGTCAATTGACATTAGAGCATTGATAATTTATATTCCATGCAGAACATCGCATGTTTTCTATAGATTTTAGACTGTACCATTAGTCCCATAATTCCATGCGAATCAAAATGTCGGCTATGCAAGTCCCCTATTAACGGAACAAATACAATAATATGAAATTAAATCTATTACATGATTATACAGGGGCCCGTTGCATAACAAATCCTTACTTTATATTTTCTTTTATCGACTACTTCCCTTGCTAAGCTGGTAAGGAACCTTTAGGGGAGGAGTTGCTATATAGACAATGCTAACTGGCATTGCTACATTGGGAATTTTCCACCTATGCAAGGAAGATTCGCTTAGCAAGGATATTTTATGTAAGAATTTCTTATGCAGCAGGCTCTAGGATGGTCTTCAATTATAATAACATTTTTCGGTAATCTTCCCTAATTGGTCACTAAACCCCAAAATGGTAGATTCTAGTGATGGGTGGGTATACTGCTAACCAATTATGAGTCGTTCTTGCTTCATTAGCTAATTTCCAGCAAGATAACGAAAGGTCGAATCTGTTGCTTCTTGTCTTTGTCACGATGTTAATAGCTCTGGCCTTAAATTGAATAAAAATAACATCTATATTTCAAATCATTTCCGGGCTCGAGATCAATAGGGGACTTTGATAGACGCCATTTTGAATCTTGATTCTCGTTGGAATTATTGGACTTTACAGCGTAAAATCGAGAAAAAAACATATCATGTTCTGCATGGGATATTCAACAATGCTCTAAGGTCAATATCCATGTGTTTTACATGTTTCCATAGCACAAGCCTCCATCATCCCATCATGTCTTTAGCCTGTATAGATTTAGTCATGCTATGATATTGTTGAGAACATTCTTGCTATTTTAGATAAAAATGTTGCCAAATATTTGTATGTCAGATTTGAACCAAATCCATCCCAGGATGCACTGTAACCGCCATGCGCCGTGAGACATGCAACTCCCCTATTGGCACATTTGTGATGTGTTTCAGGAAAATGAGTCATAAGTCACAAAATTGATATTTTTCAAAGTGTTTTTTTTCACAAGATCTCTTCATTGAAATGTTTTGATTGTTAGTTAGTGTAGCACTCACAGTCATATAAATCCATGTAACAAATTTCGGGACATTGTATTGAATATATCTATGACCCACAAGGCATTCATATGGAGTATATTAGTTACTTTAGTGCTAATTACCCATACAGAAACATTGCAAACTTTTTTTTCAAAAATAAAAATATCAAACTTAAAATATAGAAATACTTATTAGGTGTCCTACTGTTTACTACCATTGGAATCAGCCTGATCTCCTCTTTCCAAATATGATAATATCTCAAAATCAATATTTTCCGACTTATGACTCACTTTCCTAAAACGGATCACATTTATAAGCGATACCATCTAATAATTAACCTTTGATTTCTCACGGTCGACCGTCCTTACACAATCCTTAACATTTCTGAATTCTTTTTCCCACGCAGGAGATGTGGGATAGCGATTGGGACGCGAAGATACAAGGTAATGGTTGTTTTTGAAGTCAGTAAATTATCCCCTAGATGAGCATAAAAAAGGCAAGCTTGGTTAACCACACCTATCCCAGGCCTACATGTATTATAACGGATTCAATATGGCGGCTGTTCTATAGCCCTAGACATGCTTCTGTACGACAAACACATGAAAGCTGCATCAAGAATTATTGCGCCCAAAAAGATCTCACACGATTTACTAATTATTTAACCCATAGAATAATGATATAAGATATACAAATGATATATGATATACAACGCATTTATCAAAGTATGCAGAAGAACAAAAGGCTTAGAGAGTATAGGGGATTTGCATAGCCGCCATTTTGAATCTTGATTCACATTGAATTATGGGACTAATGGTATAAAATCTAATGAAAATATGCCATGTTCAACGTGGCATATTTATCAGTGCTCTAATGTCAATATCCATGTTGACATCAGCTAATCCTCTAATTAATGTAACCAAAATTTAAGCCCAAAATAAAGTTTGAATACCTGTATGTCTCTCTCCCTCTCCCTCTCTCCCCCTCTGTCTGTCTCACGCCCCCTTTTCCCCTCTCTCTCCCTCTCTCTCTATGTATCTCTCTCCCTTCTCTCCCTTCTCTCCCCTCTCTCCCTTTCTCTGTGTGACAGTCTCCCCCTCTCTCTCCCCCTCTCTCTCTCCCCTCTCTCCCTCTTTCCCCCCCTCTCCCTCTCTCTCTCCCCCTCCCTCACCCCCTCCCTCTCCCCCTCTCTCCCCCTCTCTCTCTTTACCCTCTCTCTTTCCCTCTCTCCCCCTCTCCCTTCTTTCCCCTCTCTCCCTTTCTCTGTGTGACAGTCTCCCCCTCTCTCCCCCTCTCTCTCCCCCTCTCTCCCTCTTTACCCCCTCTCTCTCCCTCTGTCCCCCTCTCTCTCTCCCTGTGTGTCCCCCTCTCTCTCTCCCTGTGTGTCCCCCTCTCTCTCCCTCTTTCTCCACCTCTCTCTCCCCCAATCTCTGTGTCTCCCCCCTCTGCCCCCCCTCTCTGCGTCTCTGTCCCCCTCTCTGTCCCCCTCTCCCCCTCTCTCTAATCACTTGTATCACAGAGGCTGGAGTGAGGCGTGTATGTAAACATATCCAGGTGAGAGAGTCGTTGTCTGAGTGCTAAATGTTCACTCTAACTGGAAGCACATGGCGTAGTACTACCATGTAATACCCTTCATATTGCTTTGTAGTACGTAAGGCTCATTGGATGGTTTATAGGAGTGTCTATTCAAAGAGGTATCACTGGCAAAACAGGGGTGGTTTACGTTAGAGGATTTCTTCAGTTAAAGACAAAGATTTTCTATGTTTTGTTCCATCCTTTTAGCAGCCAATCTGTAAGTGATTTCCAACTTTCTATTTTGGGGACCGGCTGCAATCGGCTGCTCCGGTGGCTTCCCTTATTGAGTCAGGTTTAAAGAAAATGTACAATTGGCAGCTGTCCACATTTAGTGAATTCTGCTAAATTAGGCTGCAATTTGGTCAATACTAGATAATACGATTATATTTGGCGCTGCTTTGATTCTAGCAATCTGTTTGGCTAGGTTGAACGGTATTTTGAACTTTATTTTTGTCTGAAATTTGACAGATTCAACATCCATGTTTTGTATTTATAAACATATAAAATTTGTAAAATGTGGATAGTTTGTCCCATAGGCCAATGGGTAATTCGGTAAGATTTCTTTTGTCACAGCTGGGAATGTGACTTTAATGTATGTTTATTCAATTAAATTGAGGCTATTCTCAGCTCATCCTGATACAATTATTATGAAACTATAGTCGTCTCTCCTTATATCATAGACTACCCTACCCCTACCCCATAATTATAGGCTACCCTACCCCTACCCCATATACATAGTATTCAGTGACGTCACGGCGCTAGCCGCGGCTCGCCATAATTTGGGTCAACTTTAGCTGGACATGAGTGCTCCAAGCCTAAAAAATGCAGTTTTCACCTCCGAAAGTTTTAGAGAATGTTATATACAGTATGCTGATAGGTTATATGGTCATTTTCTAGTGTGTCATGATGGAATAATGAGTATAATTGCCATTAGCAAACATTCGAAACGGGAAATCCTGTCGATCTAGTGTCTCCCGCTATCTATGCCGCCACACATTATGGCTGCCAGTGAGGATAGCCACTGACTTGGGTGATGTCATGTAAATACTATGTATAGGCTCCCTAAGGCCAAAATAAATAGGAGTGTTTCAAATTTAGCCCCCCCCCCACCTACCTAGAAAAAACTTCCCCTACCCAAAAACCTTTCTGACCATACCAAGTTTATTTTTGTTTTTTTAACAAAAAAAGCTAATAAAAGCCAGGAAGATTTTTCTTAACACAAAACAGTTAAAAAACACATTTACCCTGTTTAGAACAACTATTAAATGGCAAGTAGTGGCGAATGGAAAATCTATTGGTAACACAATTGGTAATGAGCTGTTCCACTGTGGCAAGTAGTGGCAACTAGTGGTCAATGGCAATCTATTCGCCAAGGAAATCAAAATGTTTTGATTCTTCGGCAAATGATGGCCACTGATTTTCACCACCTCCACCACTATGGCAATAAACGTTACCAATAGAGTGGCCAATAATTGGCCACTCTATTGGTAATGCTATTGGTAACGCTGATCGCCGATAGTGGAGGCCACCTATAAGTTGATAAATTTCATTGAAATTGAATTGTTGATATCAATAAATGCGTTTTTGATATCACCAATTCATTTCTTGATATCCATCAATCCTTTTATCAATATCAAGAATTCAGTTTTTGATATTAAGAATGGCATGCATTTCTTGATATCAAAAATGCATTTCTTGATATCAATTAATCTCGTAATATAGATTTAGTAGATAGGTTAGAAATCTATAATTATTCTGGTCTCTACAAAATATAATCAAAGCTTTGAATTTTCCTTTCAGTAGTTAAGGATCCTACAAGATGATAAGAAAATCCTTTTAATTATTATTGATAATCATTAATAATTATTATTACTCTAATTTTCACTGAAAATGTACAATTGGGAGCTGTACACATTAATTTAATTCAGTTAAATTAGGCAGCAATTTGGCCAATACTAGGTAAATTCGTATATTTGGCATTGCATTGATTCTAGCAATCTGTTTGGCTAGGTTGAACTGTATTTTGAACAATTTTTTTCGTCAGAAATTTGGGTTATTTGAGAAGATTGGCGAAGTTGAATTGTACATTTTCTCAAAAT
Source organism: Sthenelais limicola (assembly GCA_942159475.1). Lineage (NCBI taxonomy): Eukaryota > Metazoa > Annelida > Polychaeta > Phyllodocida > Sigalionidae > Sthenelais > Sthenelais limicola. The sequence continues at coordinate 40,947,879 of OW804102.1, forward strand.
CTGACCCATGTACAAAGAAAGAATACTTTGAATTGATCTGAATTGAATAGGTTATGGTGTGTTTCCGAATTTAAAAAAGACATTCTTTTTAGTTCCTGGAAGTTGGTTTCCTAAAAAAAGAAATAATAAAAGTTACCACCCCTACCTAGTTTTCAGCCAGATCGGAAACACACCTATTATTTTTGTTGGCCTAAAGCCACCTAATGGAAGATCCCGATGGTCTATTTACACTGCGCCCCAACATAATGTATCCACAATAAAGGTACCACTATACAATTTACCAAATGTTATTGTTTGTCTTGTATGCAGGTTACCTCGCCTTATTCCTCCATCATCGTTCACATGCCTTTTAAGATATGGGTCAGATTTTCAGAAAATGCACAATTGGCAGCTTTACACATTTAGGAAATTCTGCTAAATTTGGCTGAAAAATGATGAATACCGGGAATATTTCAGTATATTTGGTATCGCATTGATTTAAGTATCAGTTCTGTTATGTTAAACTGCTTTTTGAAGCTCATTTTTGTCTTAAATCTGGGTTATTTGAGAGGATTGGTGAAGGTGAATTGTACATTTTCTAAAAATCTGACCCATATGTTGCAACACTACCTCATTTGTCTACCTTCCCCCACTTTCCTACTTGGCGCTAAGCACCTATTCCTAAACATCCTTTCCTCAAAACAGCCTCAGAATCTTATGCCTCTCAGTAACTAGGTCAAACTTAGTACTGATTAATGGAGCTGGGTGGCAGGCGATAAGTAGTCGACCAATCAGCATGTGGCAGGATCCTGACAGGAAGCGAGTGAGTGAGCATGCGTGTAAACACAAGGTGTTAGAAACATTGAGATGTAGACTAGAATAGTGTGGTTATGTCCGATTTTTAGCATTATTTTTTTTTCATATTTTACCAAAAGAATTACCACTCAAAACGTATTAGTCAGGTCGATCCACCCATTCTCCCATGTGAGGTATAGGATTCTTAGATGGACCTTATTACAAAATCTTTTAAAATCAATATCAATACTATGAATCTGTACAGTTATGTTGACTCCAATACTATGGAAGAATGGAACAAAAACTAAAATATGTTCAGTTTTTGACTGATGTAGCGCTTGTTTAAATCATTATTCATAAATTTTTAAAATTTCAAGTGTTCCACTTGTTTGGACTGTACTCACTGCCTTGAACGCCTAGGGGGTATATAACCACCTGAGAAGAGACTAAAAGGATTAAAAACCTCCATTTCGAACCAGCTGGTACAATGTTTGTGTATAATCCTTTGGCTGCGGTTCGGGATTATGCACCAAACAGTGCACCTCAATCTCGGTCAGTAATTGCATAATAATATTCCGTTGGGAATGCAGAGAGTAAACTAGAGAGCTGAGAACAAAAGTTGAAGAGAATTAAACCACTCATAAAAAATCATAATTATACAATTCAACAGAACACAATGTGTCATTAATCAGAATCTTCTTTCTTAGCCTTTACAACCCCTAGCTAAAAGACAGACCCATGAAAACCTAAGTCACAAAAGCTGACCTTTCCCCCCAAAAGCACTATGTTAACAACCTCCAGTACACCAAACCTAAATAATATCCTTCCCTTCACATAATCACCCTTCCCCCTTACCTCGCTCTTCCGCGCACCTCCCTCTGCCCCGAACCATTCTCTGTTAACCAATAGCATTGTCCCTTTACAATTGGCCTCTCCGAGTCATCGTTAGCATTTCCGCTTCCTGTTTTCCTAGGAATAACGAGGGTAATCCCTGAAGGTGTGCGACGGGTCATCTGTTGGCCTGTTACCATGACGACAGTGACTGCAGTACTACTCTAAAAGAGGACAGGCCAATAAGAGCTCAACAATTGCTTTATCTGACCATTTGGTGGCGCTAGTGTGAGAGTTTGTGTATGCGCAGAATGCTATCGACAATATCCACTGTGCTGGTGGTGGGATGGTTGTGGATGGGCGACAATGAGGGAGGATGTTTGTATGTGTGTTTGCTTGTTTTAAACATATTTATTCAGCTGAAAACATTATACATTTATACATCTGCGAGGTATTTTAGGAAAATTAGCCACAAATTGGATTTTGAGATATCATCATATTTGAAAAGATGAGGTCAAGCCGATTGCAATGATAGTAAACAGTAGGACATAGATAATATATATTTCTATATTCTAAGTTTGATATTTTTATGTTTGACAAAAAGTTTGAAATATTTCTGGGAGGGCAATTACGAGTAAGTTGAATTGAATTGAAAAATACTTTATTTGTCTAGGTTTGTACATAAGCATACATAAGTAGAGTAGACAAATGGGTGAGCTCGACTTCTGGATAAAATCCAGGTCTTCCAGTCGCCACCTGGTAGTAGAAAAAGTGAACTAAACTAACAGAGTTTACATAGGGCAAAACAAGTGAACATATGGGAAGTAATATAGTTAACTATATAATACTACTTAGACCATGTTGTTAGACATTTAAAACATAATATAATAACAGTAAGGTGCTGACAGAAATTACACTGAAAGCAAGTACATTTAAAGGTTGGGCAAGTTCGAGTCATTCGACATAGCTTTTCTTAACCTCTATTAAAGTTTGACTTAGTATAGACTATACATCACGTTCAATATATTTAATATATTTTTAATGCGATGTCAAGTGGTATAAAAATGGAATAAAATACAATAAAATAAGAGCCGTAGCAACGGTCAAAGCTGACTAGTATCAATTCTTGCGATACATAGCACCATCAGTTAATTTTTGACTAATATTATCTGACTATTTTTTTTTTTATTTTAGTTCCAGCCTCTGCCAAAGTTTTCTATTTGTTAATTAATATTTTCTAAGTAACTTCTTAGCTGTTGTCTGGTTGTAAACTCATGAGCTTCTGTGGGCAGTGCGTTCCAGCCTAATTTTGCTTTATAAAGAAAACTATTTCTATATAAAGCTGTTTTTGGAATATTAATCTTTAAATTTTTTCTGTTTTTAGCATGGCTTCTTGTCGAAAGTGATCTTTGGTCCAAGTTATTGCTTGTTTTTGATAGATGGAATGCACTCTCCAATATGTGAATCTCTCTTCTCTTTTCATTTTTATATATGTTTAAAGTTGAGAATTCATCGTCAACATTTGTTCTCGTGTTAACCTTTAGGATAGATCGAACAGCTGCGTTAAGGAGTGACTGTAGTCTCTTGAGCATTTTAGCAGAGGCTGAAGAATAAAAGACATCACCATAGTCTATATTTGGTATTATTAACATTTTCACAATGTCAGTTTTGACTTTTTTATTTAATATATAGCTCGACTTTTTTAGTAAGGATACTTTCCACCTGACCTTGTCGATTACTCCTTGTACATGGTTGTTAAATGACAATTTCTCGTCGATCGTCAGGCCTAGATACTTATATTGGTCAGTTTGGGATATCTCTTCTCTTCCCAAGGTCAATTTTGGACTTGTTTTTTGTTGGTTAATTTTTTTGTTTCTTGTACTAAAGATTATAAACTGAGTTTTGCTAACATTCATAGAGATCTTGTTGATCTTGCACCATGTGTTGATAGCATCTAGATTGTCTTGTAGCTGGCATATTAGTTTTGACTCTTCTTTATTGCTATTGAAAAGTACAGTGTCATCTGCATAATGTTGGATAACTGAATTTTCTACTATTTTGTGTAAATCATTTATATATATTGAGAAGAGGATCGGTCCTAAAATTGTTCCTTGTGGTACACCGAAAGATATAGTGCCTTGGGAAGAGATCAGACCATTGACCTTCACTGTTTGTTTCCTGTCAGATAAATAATTTTTAAACCAAGCATTTTCCTTGTCTAATATTCCATAATTTTCTAATTTTGATAGTAAATTGCCATGATGTACAGTATCAAAGGCTTTTTTGAAATCCAGAAACACTGCCATAGTCGATTTTGCCTCATTTAGACTGTCGTATACTTCTTGAAGAAGGTCAACATGAGCATGATTTACAGATCGACCTTGTCTGAATCCGTATTGTTTCGAGTAATAAAGATTATTTGTTTCTAAATGTTCTGAAAGTTGTTTTTGTATAATTTTTTCTAGAATTTTTGCTGGCATAGAGATACCTGATATTGGTCTATAATTATTAGTTGATCGTTTTGAACCCGCCTTGTGCAAGGGTGTGACTACTGCAGATTTAAATAAATCTGGAACAATAGACTTTGTCAAAGATAAGTTCACAATGTGTGTAAATTGAAAAACCAACGCTTTTAGACAACCTTTTAGGATTTTTCCAGGCACATTTTCTATACCAGAATTTTTGTGTGAGTCCATGCAAGTCAGCACACCCAAGACTTCTCTAGGAGAGACCAACTTAAAGTTGAACTTCTTTTCATTATTATTATTATTCATGTGGTCATGGTTACCTTCTTTCGAAATTTGTTTTAATTTATCTTCTTCCTGAATCGTGGGTTCCTTTATTTTGCTCGCCAGTGATGGTCCTACTTGCAGAAAGAAATTATTAAATTCATTGGGAATTTGCGATGCTTCAACCTGTTTACCATCATCACTGGACAAGTTTATTTGACTTGTACATTTTCTCTGGACAGATCACTGTTTGTATGGACTTCCACAACAACCTCGGGTTGTTTCTATTTAAATTCATTTTCTGGGTTAGAATAGTATTTTTCCTATTCCTACACATAGTGTTCACTCTATTCCTCAGCTGTTTCGCCTCATCAAATAAAATCTTACTATTTCTAGCTTTAGCCAGTCTAAATCTTTTGTCACGCTCATTCATCAAGGATGTAATATCAGGTGTGAGCCACTCTTGTTTTTTTTTGACCTTGTTAAAGTTCTTCATGGGACACATTCTGTCCAGGTACATATTTATATTGTTAGACATTATATCCCAACAAACATTTGGGTCATCACTTACATAGAAATCATGCCAATCGAGATCAGTCAAAATTTCATTCAAGATATCTTGGTTTAACCCTTTCATATCTCTGGCTTGAAAAGTACTTTGTTCATAGGTATTTCTATTTTTCTTGATAATTACGAATACTGGAAAATGATCAGATGAATTGTTTTCAACCACACCTGAGGATTGCACAATGTTCGAATTTGAATAAATATGGTCAATAATTGACTTGGTTTTTAGTGTTGTTCTAGTTGGGATTGAGATGTGTTGTCTCATGCCGAATTTGTCCATGACAGTGAGAAGCTCTTGAGAATGGCTCTTTACGTCTAGAATATCAATGTTGAGATCACCTGTTAAAATTATAGTATTTTTATTATTTAGTTTTGTCATGACTGATTCAATATATTCTAAGCATGGTGCAATCCTCCCTGATGGGGGTCTGTATATTCCAACGACTATGCAAGGTTTCATATTCTTGCTTTTGATTAAAGTAATCATCAATTCAATATCACTGTTGCTGACAAATAGGTCGGAATATGCATCAGTATCGATCTCGTACCTATCGTTGACGTACATGCATAATCCCCCCCCCCCTCTTTTTTAGTTTTCTATCGTGCCTGACCAGATTATATCCTTTGATATTAAAAGAGTTTGAATGGTCACTGCTTTTTAGCCAGGTTTCGGTCAGGCAAATAGTACTTATTTTATAGTTCGAAGTCTCAATGCATTTTTGCAGGTTACTTAGATTTTTTGGTAAGCTTCTAATGTTCCAATTTATAATGGAGAAACCTTTACTGTTGGCAAACGTCTGGAAAGAGTCCAGAATCTTCACATTAACATTTGCTTCTGACATTATATAGCAATGGCTTTGTGGCTATTACGGTAACGGCTAACACATGAAGACTGATATAACATACATATTAATTCATACAATATAGACAATTCGATATAATATTAATGCCAGTATAGGCATGTTGCTACTTAAAGAGAAGTGTAGTATTATCTTCATACAAGCAAGTGGTTATACATTTCTGAGGTTGCAACTAGTACTTGAGTAACTAATATAACATTTACATTTGAAATCACCTTTCATCAACACAAGTTTGTTGAGGAGTTGGGTTTCATATAAATGACTATTATCACCGTATTGATAATCATAGTATGAGCAGACAGCTTTATATCTGGTAGTTCGTGTCTGTTTGACTTGCGACGAAAATTGTTCGAGGCTCGAGTCAGTGAGCGATAATAAGGAATGTTTGTTTAATCCTTTTAATACAGCCTAATAGATCAAAATAAGGCAATATTTAAGTGACAGTTCAGTTTACTTATCCATTTTTGGCGATCAGTTCCTTTCTTACCCTCTCGATGATTTCTCCTTGTAGATTGTTTCCTGGTAGTCTTTTTGACGATATTTTGTCAGGCTCCGTGCTGAGGTTGGGGAAGCGGAAACCAGCTCCCCACTTCCTGTTCAGAGTAATCTCGTAAAAATGTTCGAAAGGTTCTGCAATGAGCTTATTTTTTAGATTTAGGTTTTGATCGAATTTTTCCATAATTAATTCGTACATTAAATCCTCTTCCTTGCTTTGAAAGTCCTTGCTTGACTCAATTTCACGTGTCAGGTACTTCGCACCGTACGGTGACGCCGTTCGTTGAATCTTGTCCGCATTTAAGTTAATTGAATATATTCCATATAATGACCCTCAAAACGCAAGGATATATTTTATACACTGTTTTGAAATTTGATACATGTATTAATATGACTTGGAGCTCTATGAGATGACCTTAGAATTCAGAGATATATTTAGAACAATCTCATGAGATTTGGTACTTAGCTTCATATGACAACAAGTGCTACACGCCTACACAAAATCAGAATGTTTAAATAAAGAGATCTTGTGAATAGATCACTTTGAAAAATATCATTTTTTGCGACTTGTGACTCATTTTCCTGAAACGCATCACATATAACAACAGCATAAAATTCCTATATAAGTCAGTTTTTAATTTGGTACTTTAGTAATATTCATTAATTCAACTTTAATATGCTTTCATTCCTCATGTTTTCCTACAGGAGAAAGCAGATATAGTTTCAAGGACATCTGAAAATAAACAACAATCCCAGCTTTTATTTCAAGACCGTTTCAATTTTTCAATTGAAACAGGAACATCAACTGAAAACCTTCTCAGCGGAATCTCAAGTTCATCGAAGGCGTTTGTTAGAAATAGGAAATAAGAAGATGGTCATTTCTATTTTTAAAAAAAACAAGAAAAACCCGAAAAATCCCAATAAAAGTGATGAATCAGATCGCAAACAATTGTATTACCTTCTTTAAAGAAAATCAAAATAGGAAAAGAAATGATGGGAATCAATTCAGATAACGAAGGCAAAGTTTCAAGTTTCAATTAATAGTGATGTTTGAATCCAAAGCCTTTTTATGCTACATTTAAATGTGCCGACCGCGTGATCTTCCCTGGTTTCAATTATTTGTGATTGCCTTAGCTCATTCCGTCAATTTTCCCTCAAGGAACACGAAGAAAATCAATTGAACGCAAATTATGATCATAAGGGAGCGATGGGACAAGGGCAACACTCAGTGGAATGCGTTAGTTTTAATGGTAAACACCTAAGACCTAATCAGAAAATAAAAAAATATTATATTCCTCTTCCCTATAACGGAGTGTGCTTTTTTTCTTTTCTTTTTTAAAATTTCAATTAAGGGACGTTTTAAGAAGCAAGTTACAATGCATCCTGGGATGGATTCTATTTACAATAGAGCATTGATAAATATTCTATCATGAATATGGCATGTTTTCTATATTTTATACTGTACCATTTGTAACATAATTCCATGCGAATTAAGGTTCAACATTGCGGCTATACAAATCCCCTATTTTCTCAACACGCATTTACGACAAAAATGAGGTTCAAAATACATATATATATAACCAAACAGATAGCAGAATTTACTAAATGTGTACAGCTGCCAACTGTACATTCCCTGGCTATCAATCTCATCCATATGCGCTTCATTAACGTTTTCTAAGGTCAAAATGAATGGAAACGAGCATTTATAAACAGACAAAGATTTACGCAACTTTCCAGTGGGCCTTGAAACCAGATAAAAATTCCATTGGTTATGGCACAGAAAAGCCAGCCCAACCCCAGCAATATGAAGCTAAGGGACCATTGATATACAGGTAAAAACCAGCCCAACCCCAGCAATATGAAGCTAAGGGACCATTGATATACAGGTAAAAACCAGCCCAACCCCAGCAATATGAAGCCAATTAAGGGACCATTGATATACAGGTTAAAACCAGCCCAATCCCAGCAATATGAAGCTAAGGGACCATTGATATACAGGTAAAAACCAGTCCAACCCCAGCAATATGAAGCTAAGGGACCATTGATATGCAGGTAAAAACCAGCCCAACCCCAGCAATATGAAGCTAAGGGACCATTGATATGCAGGTAAAAACCAGCCCAACCCCAGCAATATGAAGCTAAGGGAACATTGATATACAGGTAAAAACCAGCCCAACCCCAGCAATATGAAGCTAAGGGACCATTGATATACAGGTAAAAACCAGCCCAACCCCAGCAATATGAAGCTAAGGGACCATTGATATACAGGTAAAAACCAGTCCAACCCCAGCAATATGAAGCTAAGGGACCATTGATATACAGGTAAAAACCAGCCCAACCCCAGCAATATGAAGGCAAGGGACCATTGATATACAGGTAAAAAAACCAGCCCAACCCCAGCAATAATTATGAAACCAAGGGACCATTGATATACAGGTAAAAACCAGGTATTCATATGCAGAATAAACCCAGAGAAACCCAGAAAGATATAAGATAATATAGCAATTTCATTGACGGAATCGCCCGAATTTACCTGATAAAAGAACAGGGGCCTCTTGCATATGAAATACCTACTTAAAACATTCATTGCTCCGTTACTTATCCTTGCTACCGTAGGAATGACAATTAGCATTGTCTGTACAGCAAATTCCTCCCCTAAAGGTTCCTTACCGGCTGCTTAGCAAAGATAAGTTGCTAAGGAAACTATTAACTATGGCTAAACTAGAATCGTCATGTAGCAACATTGCAGAATGTCCCAGGCTTGTGAATAGTATGGGGAATGGTAAGTTTCCGTCTTCCTCCAATCTCGGGGCCTCTTTCAAGACCTTCAAGATTGCAATACACCAGGGAGAATGGATCCTATTGCAGGGCATTTTCTCCGAGATACACAAGTAAAATCATGGCAGATTATGCATGCAGAAAGTTGGAGTCCTTCTTCCTAACTCCTTTACAACTCGGACGCTCTAAATTGATGAGCTCAGCATTATTCCATCCGGGCCTTTCTTCAACAGGTACAAGCGACCGGAAGTGGAGAATATTCACGCTGGAAGAGGCGGAACCTGTCACTTTAGTTCCTCACTCCGCCACCCGGGTTCACATGTTAAAGTATAGGGGGCGTTGTTAAGGAAGCCAGGGGACAGGAAGTTAGATGCCCCCATAATAAAGTAGAGACCGAGGATTCAGGTCAGCTCTTGCCGACTCTCGTGGGGAAACGTGATTTGTCACGTGGTCTCGTTATGTGAGCGAAGTGGCTTCGCTTTGTCACTTTGCATTAGCCTCAAAACGTGGCCTTCAGACTCACCACTGCAAAAAGAAATGTACACAAATCCTAATCCGAATACTTGTACCATTATATATACATGTATACGCCATGGACTTAACACAAACACCGGGTTGGAGAAATAAAAGTTTATTTATAATATTTATAATATCAATGAGTTGTAGAAGTACATGATTGATAAATCAACTTTGAATTATATAAGATTGATAAAAGACCAATGTATTGTTGAATTGATCTGAGTTGAAAAGATTTGTAAATTGACAATTAAAATATCAGCGATGAACAAGCAGTATCATTGATAACATGAGGTAGCATCTCAGGTTTGGAGCAGATGTATGGTTTAGGCTGCTTCCGTGAGGTGTTGCCTTGATTCCAACAATCTGTTTGGTTATGTTGAACTGTGTTTTGAACCTGATTTGTGTCTTAAATTTGGGTTATTTGAGAGAATTGGTGAAGGTGAATTGTACATTTTCTGAAAGTCTGACCCATATAATGTTAACAGGCCCGGTGATCGAAGACCATTGGCTAATATCAACTAATGCAAGACAGACGTATAAATCTGGTTAATAGCGGATCTGCATGTGCCACTGCGCATGTCTGTTACATTGCATGTTGAGATAGCAACATTTTTTCTGAAAAATTGCAAGAATGTTTTCACCAATATTACGATCTATAAATATCAAATGCATAATTGGGAAAATGGAGGCTTGTACTATGGACACAAGTATAACACATGGATATTGACATTGGAGCATCGATAAAGGGTTTACACTGACATAAAACCACCAAAATTTCATGCAAATTAAGATTCAGGTGTCCAAAAGGAAAGTCCCCTATTAAACCTTTTCCCTTTTAAGCGTTAATCATCTCGGAGTATGCGGAATGGATAAAACGTAAAGAATAGGTTGCCTGGAATAACGGGGTGCTAACGAGGGAATTTTTATGGAAATTTCTTCCTAAAGACCTTCCCGTCAGATAAGAGATGTGATGTATTTCAGGTAAATGAGTCACAAGTCGCAAAATTGATATTTTCCAAAGTCACTTATTCAAGACATTTGCTTGTTAGAATGGTCTCATATTTGGGCGGTTTAGCGCTAGAAGTCGTATCAATACATGTACACAATTTCAAGACAGTGTATTCAATATATCATTAAGTTTCGGAGGCCATCCTATGGAGTGCATTTAATCACTTTACTGGTAATTGTCCACCCAGAAATATTGCGAACTTATCCCCCCACATAAATATATCAAACATAACATAATAGAAACACTACTTAATGTTTACTATCATTTGAATCGGCTTGATCTCATCTTTTCAAACATGCTGACATCTCAAAATCCATTGTTGCGACTTGTGACTCATTTCCCTGTAACACATCATATATAGTGCAATGCAAGTTACATCGCTTATGGGTCCGATTTTCAGAAAATGTACATATCACATTCACCAATCTTCTCAAATAACCCAAATTTAAGACACAAATGAGCTTCAAAATGCAGTTTAACATAACAGAAATGATACTTTAAATCAATGTGATTCCAAATATACTCAGATATACTCAGTATTCATCATTTTTCAGCCAAATTTAGCAGAATTTCCTAAATGTGTAGAGCTGCCAATTGTACATTTTCTGAAAATCTGACCCTTATAACAAAGGCCTTTAGAACAACAGTTTACCATACAATCGTATACATACAATACAACGGGCCCAATGTATATTGTATGTAAGCCAATCCTTTACCTTCAGCTTGTTTTCCCTCTTCTTACAGTATTGAAATATGAGGGGACAGAAGATTTAGCCCCTTCTAATGAACAGAAATGGGTTAGACTAACTGGTACAAATTGTTATGCAGCAAAGGGGGCACATCATAGAAGTCGCCTAACAAGGAAAGGTTGGGCGGCAGGGTTTGTACTGTCATTCCACGTATATAAATAGATTGGTATACAATAGAACCCAAGGGTAATACAGTGACAAAGATTCATCTCTTTCTTGAGGAATTTCTGTTCTGCAGTTTTTTCTACTGGAGAAGACCATTTTTAGTGTGAAAGTTTTGTCAATGATCTACGGGTGTAGTTTGTACAGTACATCAAGGCCTCCCTCAAGTCATTTATATTGTGGTGGGTGAAAACGCCGGAAAATGTACAATTCGCCTTAAACAATCTTCTTGAAATAAGATAAGATAAGATAATTCTTTATTTGCGATAGGAATGTTTTGACAAACAGGGTGTGGTCATTTCAAAAATAGGCGTTCCAGACCATGCCTTTCTTTCTTTCTTTTTATTTTCCCTTTGTTACATATCTACCACTATCTACTCCACGTTTACAGTGAACAGTAATCAGTAATAATTTTTCATGTGCACGTGTTACATAGTATGTATAGTCATGAAAATGTTATATCCTAACGTTGTTAAAAGTTGACTAAATTATGAAATATCAATGCGAAATGAGAAAGTCTTTCTCTCCTTTCACTGAGAGGCAGAATGTTTAAAAGATTATGCTCATTGCTAACATGAACTTTGTAAGTGTATTCATACGACGTAAAACAGTACATACCCCCTAAATGAGAACATTCATACCACGAGATAAAACACATTGAAAAATACCAATTTTGCTTCTTGTTACTCATTTTCCTGCAACACATCACACATAGTACCCCAAGCCCTGTATACCATGAGAACCAAGACACACCCATTACCTCCACAATACATATGGGTCAGACTTTCAGAAAATGTACAATTCTACTTCGCCAATCTTCTCAAACAACCCAAATTTCAGACGAAAATAAAGTTCAAAGTACAGTTCAACCTAACCAAACAGATTGCTAGAATCAATGCAATGCCGAATATCAAATTTACCCAGTATTGACTAAATTGCTGCCTCATTTAGCACAATTTACTAATTGTGTACAGCTGCCAATTGTACATTTTTCGAAAATCTGACCCATAAATACACGGCGTCTCTAGGGATTATGAAAGCAACTGGAGCCGAGAGGAGGAGCCAGTGGTACTCTAATAAGGTAAATCAGGCTATGTACGTCCCCGGACCACGTGTGTGTCATGTGACTAAAAGATGAAGACAGGGCATGCTCACGTTGCACACAGAGTGGTGCCCCCTGGGAGGAGAAACGCCAACTAATGGGCGCCTGAATGTTGGTTTTAGAGTTTGTGGATTATTGAATAATGGAGGAAGAGGAGGAGGGGAGAGGTGGGATTATGTGGAGTCAAATTAGGGAGAGGTCAGTGTTTAAACCCTGGGTGGGGCGGGAGGTATAAAGAAAGTTGGGGCATATATGGGTCAGATTTTCAGAAAATATACTATTCAACTTCACCAATCTTCACAAATAACCCAAATTTCAGGCGAAAATGAAGTTCAAAATACAGTTCAACCTAGCCAAACAGATTGCTAGAATCAATGCAATGCCAAATATTCTAGAATTTACCTAGAATTGGCCAAATTGCAGCCTAATTTGGCAGAATTTAGTGAATGTGTACAGCTGACATTTTCTGAAAATCTGACCCATATGTTATGGGTTTCAAGAAAATGAGTCACAAGTTGCAAAATGGAAATGTCTTAAAGTATTTATCTAAAAGATCTCTGTGTAGGAATTGTTCTCAGTTCTCTGTTCTTTGGAATATATATGCTCCAAGTCGTATGGATACAAATCCCAACTTTCAGGACAGTGTATCAAATATATCCTTGCGTTTCTAAGGTCATACTATGGAGTATATTTAATTGCCTGACCAGAGATATTGCAAAGCTTTCTTCAAAAATAAGAATATCTAACTTGAAATAAAGAAATACCTATAAGATTACCTAATGTTTACTATCATTGGAATCAGCTCAATTTTATCTTTTCAAATACTATATAATATGATGATAACTTCTGAATATCCAATTTGAAACCCTGTAGTAGCAACAACTACCAGACGAAATCCTCCAAAACTTTGGTCAAATGACTCATCCAGGTCAGGTTTTCAGAATATGTATAATTAGCAGCAGTACACATTTAGTAAATTCTGCTAAATTAGGCTGCAATTTCGTCAATACTAGATAAATTCGAGTATAGTTGGCATTGCATTGTTTCTAGCAATCTGTTTGGCTAGATTGAACGGTATTTTGAACCTTCATTTCGTCTGAAATTGGCAAAGTTGAATTGTACATTTTCTGAAAATCTGACCCATCTATGTGTGTTAGCTGAAAGTGAAGCTTTAACAAAATGGTGTAGTGCATGAGGGTCAGATTTTCAGAAAATGTACAATTGGCAGCTCTACACATTTAGTCAATTTTGCTAAATTAGGCTGCAATTTGGTCAATACTAGGTAAATTCAATTATATTTGGCATTGCATTGATTCTAGCAATCTGTTTGGTTAGCTTTAACTGTATTTTCAACTTTTTTTTCTTCTGAAATTTGGGTTATTTAAGAGATTTGGTGAATGCTAATTGTACATTTTCTGAAAATCTGACCCATGAACACAATGAAAGCTGTAGACAGTTCTCTGCCTTTCATTGACGTAAACTTCAAGAAAATACATAAAATAGTTGTGTATTTAAAATATTTCTGACATTATGATGGCTTATCTAGCGAGCGTGAGTGCCCTAGATGGCAGGAAACATCATGCCTTCAACGAACTGTAACCTTTCAATGTCTCCATTTGCATTCATCAAATTGCAGCAGACGATAAATTGATTCCTCTGACCTTTCAACTAAAGCCTAGGCTTCATCTCTTAGCTCAGGAAATGAAAATAGACTTTACTCGCTCTCATAGAGTATAGTCTTTGTCCTCTTCACATTATCTTATCTCTCTCCAGTCAAGGTCTTAAAGCTGTATTGGGTCAGATTTTTAGAAAATGTACAATTGGCAGTTCTACACATTTGGGAAATTCTGCTTGATAAGGCTAAGAAAAGGATGAATACAGGGTATATCCGATTATATTTGGTATCGCATTGATTTAAAATATCAGTTTGTTATGTTAAACTGCATTTTGAAGCTTATTTTTGTCTTAAATGTGGGTTATTAGGCAGGATTGGTGAAGGTGAATTGTACATTTTCTGAAAATCTGACCCTGTTGTCAGCTATTAGGACAAAGGGCAATCTTAAGGTGCTAGACGCGTCGTGCCAAAACCATTTTTGCAGAAAATAAACAGAAGCTTAGTACTGCCACCCAAGCCTCTGGTCCGAATGAATGTACATAAAATCTATTTATATGGGAAAATCTAAGTGAAGAGAAATTCGAATTATATATGGCCCTTTGCCCTTTGCCCACCTGTCAGGGCAACCATTCTTCCAGTATTGTTGTATCGCTGGAGCCTCATCTTGCTACAAATACTGAATTATTATATCAAAACCATAATTAAGGAGAAGTAAGGGCCACCCTCATGTCGTTGACGTGTTGGTGGATTGTTACCCTTACCTTCATATGTTCTACCATTTTGTGTCCGGCAGGGATTGAAATCCTCCCTAAATGTTGGGAGCTTAGACCCGCCGAGGTTATCGTATGATAAATAAAAGTACCAACAACAACAATATGATGCGTTACTGCAAAAAGAGCCACAAGTCGCAAAAGGTGGATTTTGAGATATCATCATATTAGAAAAGATGAGATCAAGCAGATTCCAGTGATAGTAAACATATGATGAGATTTAATAAGTATTTCTATCTATAATAAATTCTATCTTTATAAAGGATATTTTAAATTTTGCAAAATAAAAGTTCGCAATATTTCTGGGTGGACCATTACTAGTAAAGTAGCTAAATATGCTCTATAGGATGACCTTAGAAACGCTATAATATATGCAGTCTTGAAATTCGGTAAAGGCATTCATACGCCCTTAAACGATACATATCCTAACAATGAAAACTTTGCTACAAAAGGATCTTGTGAATAAAACATATTGAAAAATACCAATTTTGCGAATTGTGACTCATATTCCTGTAACAGATCAAATATTTTGTGTTATTCTAAATGTTGTGAGTGTTGTAACTGGACTATTTGAAAAATGAAATCAAGAAGTATAATATCCAGTCGCCTCCAGTTGCCTCGATAGCTCAGTTGGGAGAGCGTTAGTGTAATAATAAGGTCTTTAGGTTGTCTATATTTAAAATCTGTTCATCGTGTGAGAGTACGGGGATAGCTCTAGCACAATCAGACTATTATGCGATCTGTTCAGGCTCGATATATTAAATATTAATGTTCAACGAATAGGTATGGTTATATGGCGGTGCAATAGTCCAGTAAAAATAGGGTTTGACCTAGGAAAAATTGCAACAGAAGGTTTCTCAACGGTTTTGGGTAGTATGAGTGCCCCTTATCATCATACTAAAAGTCTAGAAAAATCTAGGTAGGGGAACATGCCCAAAATCTCAAAAAACAAAATGGCCGCCTCTCAAACTTTGAAACGCCATAACTCAGTGTAAAATCAATATATATTCAAGTGTGAATACACTTTTTCATGGTTTTCGGGCATTGGGAATCCAATGAAACAATAATGAAATCCATAGAAACAATATTTTTCAAGTTAGTGTACTGATACAGAGAAGAAATGGGAAAATATGTCCAGCAAATGCATCCTGTGAAGAGAAAAAAATCTAACTCAATTTGATTGAAAACATTCATGATCAAGGGCACTAGGAAATGAGTTTCTGTAATCCAAACTATTATACAAGAATATGGAACAGTGCATATAAGGAGAATAGTATTTGTATTACTCTGTTACTTCAAGAAATATCAATTCACCTCCTGCATAAGGCACCTCATATATTTTCTTAAATTAACTCAGTGTAAGACCAACTTATATTCAAGTGTGAATACATCTTTCCAATGTTTTCAGGCATGGAGAATCCAATGAAACAACAATAAAATCCATATAATAATTATTTATCAGGTTAGTCTTCTGATACATGAAAAATGTCCAGCAAATGCATCCTGTGAAGGGAAAAAACTCATTTAGTCAGATTGTACAAAGGCATTCATAACCAAGGATATATATATATGGTAACATTGTTCCACTGAACAAACTGTCATAAGTATTGCTGTAATACCTGTCAATATGGCAGCTGACATATCAGCCTGACTTCATCAGTCTGGTACATATAGTGCCTCAGCTGTTTGAACATTCACCATCATGGCCACATGCAGCAGTGCATTCCATGATAATCTGTCATGAACACTTCAGACTGCAACAGTTTCTCTTACATCTGCAGCAAATGATCTGTAGTAGTTGCATTAGGGAGGTCAGTTGACTTCCATCCCCAAATCTATGGATGGAATTGAACTTCCTTCCAAGTTTAAATTTGGTAGCATACTCTCTGGCTGTGGTACCTATTAGCAGCAGATATAGATGGGAGGATCTGTGGATGGACATGCTTGAGGAGGGCAGGGAGCCTTTTTTTATAATGCAGTAATTTACAGAACTAAAATATCCCATTCTTCACCTTTCTCTATATATCCAATAAGGATACTCTGTTTTCAGGGGACACCTCAGCTTGTATTTGGAGCATAAACATGCTGGCAAACATCTAAATGCAGAAGCAGATACTGATATGCTTATGTTGCAAATAGCAGTTGAATCTCATAGACCAAAAGAATTTAATTTGATATCACATCATGCTATTTGCATTAAGAAGAGCAGTGATCTGCATTCGTGGTATCCTAGATTCTTTTCACACATTTGATGCTCCAAACGCTTTGCTCTTTTGCACTCTTTCCCTCTTTGAGTCATGGAAAGATGTTGTAATAAGGTGTGTGTTTTCACCGATGGGAATAGTGCCACATTCCTTAGCAAATTCAACTGCTGTTTGCAATATAAGCATATCTGCATCTGCTTTGGCATGCAATGTAATGATATAATTTGCCCTCAGATGTTCATAGATTTCAACTTATACTTTCTTTTCTATGTCATGCATGGTTGCTGGAAAAGAAAACAGTCCTTCTGTAGCACCCTTGTATCTCCACAAGGAGGTCATTTATTTGGTCATACCTTTTCCCCTTGATTTGAAAGTGCACAGATATGGGTGATTACTGACCAGTTCTGTTGACAGTCAAGTCAGTCAATAATTTTGTGCAACTACATGGAAACCCTCTGTATGCCTACCATACACATATTCATTCCAGATTACTTGCAGCTAAAGTTTTCAAAGTTTCCGGTTACCAATCATTACAGCATATTCACACCACATCTTTGCATTTAGAGAACAAAGCTCCACTTTCTTGGTAGGGATAAAAAGACTCTGCTATCTGTGGATTCTCAGAATACACTTATCTAGTAGTTCTACAATGTAGAATATGAATCTTTAGTGTTAAAAGGGGCTTAAAGCGACCAATCCCTTCAATCAAATGGAATTTATAACCATATGATATGATATATATGAATTAGAGATCATTCCTTTTTCGTGACTGAGAACAACTTCCAGTGGTATTTTTCCAAATGATCAAGAATCTTCCTGTACCTTGTTGCTCATATATAGATCATTGAGGCTGGTATTTTCAGAGCATCATGTGTTATTGAGAACTATGTCAGTGAGAAGGGGGAATTGAGGCTGTTCCTCCTCCCATCATATGTTCAAAAGACGTTTGTGTATCAAATGCTATTAGAGAATTCTAGGATAGCAAATGTGCACAGCACTCTTATTGAAATAACAGGGTATGATACAACATAGGGTATTTTTGCGTCTATGATGCAGCATACCTGAATGCCAAAGGCAAGCTGAGATATACATAGACTAATACCACTAGATTCAAACTTGGAATGATGTTCCATTATAGATGTTCACAATTCCCATCTGTATCTACCAAGTGAACTCCTGCTCCTGATGAACAACTACAAATTATGCTAGAATGACTGCAACAGTCAGAGGTATTCCTTCAGAAGATTAAACTTGGAATGTATTTCAGATGTGGCCTGGCAATGGTGACTGTTCAAACAGTTGAGGTGCTAATGATCAAATTAAGGACAACATGAGAGGTGCCTTATGCAGGAGGAGAATTGAGATTTCTTGAAGTATATCAGAGTAATACAAATACTATTTTCTTAAAGTGGCTAAGATAGTTAAAATGAGTAGTCACAGAATCACATGAAACTTATTCAGTGTAAACATATAGGACATGTATGACAATATCTTAAGTATATAGAGCACCAACATTGTTTCCTCATTCAATAATCATTGAATAAGTGTAATGAATAGACCAGATTTCAAATCACAGAATAGTAGCCGTCAAGTGGTGCCCCCACTCTCTTAAGTGACCAGGGATGTAACTAGCTTTAACCTAGGAGTCTATGAGTGACCTTTGGTCAAGGCTGGCATTATGTAACTCCAGATGCCAGAACCCAACTGCCATTCTGACATAACTGGACATCTCTGTATGGTATATGAAAACAATTTTGCTCACTATTGTACCAAATATCTGATATAATATGAATGTTAGAGTTTTGATATCCACAGGAGTTAGTTAGGTAGGGTAAGGTGAATCAAATACTAGAAAAGGACATAGAAACTCTGTTACTTGATAATCTGGCCCACAACAGTGAGAAGTGTCACTTTAATATGCACTGTTCAATATGCTTGTATAACAGTTTGGATTACAGAAACTCTTTTCCTACTTTCCATGGTCATGAATGTTTTCAATCAAAATGAGTTAGATTTTTTTCCCCCTCACAGGATGGATTTGCTGGACATCTTTTCCAATTTCTTCTCTGTATCAATACACTAACTTGATAAATATTGTTTCTATGGATTTTATGATTGTTTCATTGGATTCCCCATGTCTGAAAACCTTAAAAAAGTATGTTTACACTTGAATATATATTGATTTTACACTGAGTTATGGCGTTTCAAAGTTTGAGAGGCGGCCATTTTGTTTTTTGAGATTTTGGGCATGTTCCCCTACCTAGATTTTTCTAGACTTTTAGTATGATGATAAGGGGCACTCATACTACCCAAAACCGTTGAGAAACCTTCTGTTGCAATTTTTCCTAGGTTCAGCCCTTTTTTGAGCTAGATTGCCTGGACTACAAATGAAACACAAATGTTAACAAGGAAGAAAAGTCTCACAAAGCGAATTCCTGTTGATGACTGCAGTACGATAGCCTATATGTCCCATATGCTACTAAGCTGTACGGGGTCCCAAAATGGCTTTTAGAGGTCAATCGAGAAGAAGAGAGTCTATAGCAGAGCGTGGTGTAGTGTCGTCGTGGTTCCTTTGCTCATAGCCTCGGTATTACTAATTGCATGACCTGCTGTCGATTGCCTTTTTGTACCTGCTCTGGTCCTTTGTTCTTCAGCCAAGAGCAAGCGTGGGGGACCCCTTTTGCACACGATTATAGGTTTCTCATCTCAGATTTTATTCGTTAAATACACATCGAACAAAGGTAAATGGTAACATATGTTATGGGTCGTGTGCATAGACAAGCTTATTAAATATTTAAAACAATAGAAAATGGCCACGGTTGTCCCAACGAATAAATCTTTAGCCTAGCAAAATCTTGCTGGAGAAATGTATTTACCATGTAGGAATGAAAGATTAAATGTTTTAAACCTTGATGGTTGTATCAGATAAATATACCCGAGCTAAAAATGATTCACTTGCTGGTGAGAAGCCTGAGGAAGAATTCTAAAAGTTAACGTATTTTTATTACTTTAACATGCTTCCACGCATACGGGTTTGTGTCTCCACTCACAAAGATTTAAAACAAGATCCTAGAACGATAATATCAACCTACAGGTCAACACGTAGAAAGTAATCCAATATACCTTGTCTTCTTAGTTGCAAATCACGGATAATAAAATTACATATCCTGGAACTTATGTACAATCATTCTCTTAACTATTGGCCTCATCCCATCACTTTGGATAATACTAATTGGTACCTTCCGAGCTACCTAAAGCTCCACATTATCTCGGCAATAGATCCATAAAGTTCGGTGGTTGTTGAGGGCCGCGTTTTAACCAAAACATACATCGATATATTAGAACATATCTTAATCAATCAAAATTCATTCAGAATCATAAACTAACGCGATATACCCATTACCTAATGCACACAAAACATAAAAATCGTAATTCAAACAATCCTGTTCAGAAGATAAAAATTTTGATCTCGTGCTACTGCATATTAATTGGTAGGATGGTTATCCTGATCAATTCATACCACAAAATCAATACATTCGTTATGCTGTAAATGTCCTTAATACTAATCACACACATATGTCCTTCTAGTGTAGGTATGACACACCAGAGTTTCACCATCCGAATTATAAAGGTAAGAAAAAGAGACACTCATGACTGAATAAATGTGCAGAAATCTAATCACAGTACACCCCGGGGCAGGTGCCTTGATAAAAAATAAATGCTACACGTCAAGACCGATTATTTCTTAACAAACGAATATATCTAAACTCTTAAGGCCTATTCACCCAAAATTCAACATAAAAGAAACGCACTAATCTAATCCCATGTCTCGTATTCTCTGATCGCTAGAAAAGGGGGTTTTTCTATTTTATCCATTCCGATCCTACCTTAGACATTCTCCTCCCTAGTGCTTTTCTTTTTGCTAGAATTGAACCCATATATATCCCATGCTAGTCCCTTTCTACCCAAACCCTGATTACTTAGGTCCAATATTTTCTTTGGGGCGATAATTCTGTCACTCGCTCTCCTCGGAGTAGAACCCAAACTAAACATGTCCTGTTTTGATGCTTTTCGTGTTGTTTCTTCGGTGGAGATGGGTGTCTCCCGTCCTGAAGTCTGGAATACATTTTTCAATTCGTAATCTTCGTTAACTGATAACTCTCGCTTCAACATACTCTTAGGGAAACTGGGCAATTTGATAGGGCGTTTTGCAGGTTCTGGTTGTAAGTTGATGCTCATTGATGTCGTTTCCTCTTGACTGTTCATTGATGTTATAGGTGAGGGTATCTCTAGAGGGATTCTTATTAATTCCTCTAACTCTTCCTCTCCTCCAGCTAAAAATACACCCTCCATCGCTTCCTCCCCGGCCAAGCTCAATATGTTATCCACCTTTTTGGCCGTCCAGGGGTCGGTTGAGATTATAGATCTCATAGGGATTTCATATACCATTGGTCCTACTTTGAATCCAAAGTCTCCTTCTTTTCTAAATATGATTTGTGAATTATGGCAACTTCTCTCCACTTGTATATTCTTGATGATTGGTGCTGAAAGGAACTGTATTACGCCGAGCGAATGTCGAGTATGTCCCACCGGTATGCAGAGACTGTCGGCTGGTCCTCCCAGTTTGAAATAGATCTTTGTACCCTTGTGCTTAATAAAGTTTGAAGGCACTGATAAACAATCACAACATCCTCTAAAATCAATCTTTCTGAATGCCCACCTAGCTGCATCTAGGAGTGGTTCTCTGAATTTATAAATCACCATTGCCGCGAAGAAAGATGTAAGGAGTATCTCCTGATATGTTAGGGCGGACAATAGGCCTGCTGCAGCTTGGCTCTGACGCACTTGTTCCCGTTTAAGATTGAAGAGATTCACATATACTTTCTGTAAATCTTGGGGTAATTGTTTAGCCATGCTCGTTCGCAATCTGGCCAACATAAGAAGGGGAACTGCCTGGCGCCACTTGAAGAATGCTATGAGGCCGGGTACGATCATTACTGCCAAACCCAGTAGAATAATTACGTCTAAAACATTCATGTCTCTCCAATCGTGAAAATAAGAGGTGGTACGTGGAGCATGAGATATATTGCCAAAATCTAATTTAGTATGGGACTTGATTCGATGTATCAACACGTCTAGATCTTGTTCCATCCCTGCGGTTTCGTTAGTTAAAGAAGTGAAATTTGAAATTGGGAAATCCAGATTCAAAGATATATTGCGGGAAGTAAACTGACTGTCCCATGCGATGATACTGATGTTGAATGCTTTTAGCAACGGCATATTAATAGCATGAACATAAGCGAAGTCAGAGATATTTTCGCACTCCATACCTGCTGTGGCAGTCAACCCATCCATTACCACCTTGCTCCCACATGTCAGATTAAAATAACATGAGAAACACGACACCGTGGTTGTAGTAGAATTGGGAAAAACAACCTTGAACGATCCTTTCCTTGATTGTAGAAAGTACTGTGATCGCTCAATATGTAGGATGTTACTGTCCAGTCGTTGGTGGGTTGATGCCACGTAATTGCAATTTCCTTCTCCGTACTTTCCTTGATATAAAGACCACAAACAGGCTTCAAAAGATCGTGGTTTTTGTGGTATAAGAGAAGGACATTCCCAAAATGACCCTTTGTGGCAGGAGTCTCTCTGCCTAGAAGACAATTCCACAAAACTCTGACCCGATTTACTTATGGCGATTAGATTAAAATCTGACTTCAATTTCGTGAAACCCATGGACGAGTTGAAAGTCAAAGGCACAGGTAAGATTACGACATTGTATATAACAAAAGTACACTCCGAAGTAGAAATGGGCACTTGCAAATAAACGTACAGGTGAGTATCGTCGAACTGAAAGGTCTTTAGATGATCACTCAAATAAAAACTAATATGCTTAGTGCAACGGTTGTAGCCCATGGAATGTAATCTCCTATCATACTTGTGTAGAACTTTATGCAGCTGTGTGGGACTGAGCAGATCCGCAGATAATTTGCCTTGGTATAACTCTTCTACTCCTCTTATCCAACCCGCCATCAGCCTTTCCTGGGAAGCCAACAATTCCACCTGATAGCTAATGTATGCCATAGATAAAGTAAACAGACCCATTCTGATGTTAGAAGCACCTATCTCAGTGGTTACTGCCTCCACACGTCCCATCAGTTGGCGCATGACACGTTTGGTTTTGGCCATTTCTGCCTCAGCAGAGTCCACTCTCTTCCCTATATTCTTGAGTGAAGAGGACACCAGTTCCAAAGCATGAGCGCCATCTTCAGTAATCTCTTCTTGTTTGACGTACAGACTGCTCACCACCTGACTCAAAGTTATTACATTATTGGCTAATCTGTCCACATCCCTGGTAGTAGCAGTACCAAACAATGCGTTTGAGATATCGCCCACGAAATCTAAAGGAGAAGCCCTCTTTCGCCGGTCTGCGGGTGAGCGATGACCCCGCATTAGAGTAGTTAGATCTTCATTAAAGCTGGCGACCTTTTCCTTAGAGTGCTGCCACAACGCCTCCTGTATTCCTAGAAACTGAGACATCTTCTGGCACAGTTGATGTTCTTCCAGAAACCTGAATTCCCTTGTACCTGGCGTCGCACAGGGATTTGTAATATTACCAATCTCATCTGTCTGCGTATTTGGCAATCGTATAGCTAAAGTCAATGAACCCATCTCCTCTGGTAAGATCATGAAGGTAGGGTCACGTTGAAATATGACACCTACATCCGGTCTGGCTATGTTATCCGGCCAATATGCCTGAGCGCCCACGAATAAAACTATTGTCAATAATAGTCCAGTCATCTCCTCTGTTCCGTTCCAATATCAGGAATGACTTTCCTCTGATTCTACCTTGCTTATATATCTGTATCCCTGGCGTGCGCGCTCACACCTTAAGCTTGTACTCTAGCTTCCTCCCAGTCCTCACAAAGACCGTCTCCTACGTGTACACCTATAACAAGCTTCTAGTACTCTTTTCATCTCATATCCATCAATTATCGCGCGACATAAGCTAGCATTCGTCTGACGTCTCGGCATTCGTGTAATCTATTGTGTTTCGCTGGACGCTTGGCGAGAAAAAGCGTCCAGGCGTCGTATACAAAGGGGTATTTAGCACCTAGCGGCTTGCCAATCCTCTTTTGCAAAAGACTGCGTCTCTGAATGCTGTTCAATTACCATCTTCAGAGACTTGTGAGTCAGCTTTTAAACAAAGGGTTAGCATTAAGCCAAGAGGCGAGTCGGTATTCAATGTGTCAATGTGTTGGTAATTATGTGTCTAGGCTTAATAACTCCGCCGTTCCCAATCCAGTATAATTGGATTAGGCCGGCAAGCTAGTTCAAAAGGACAATCAACCGTAACACGTCTGTTGGTTATTGTCTCTTCATTACAGAAAGCCTTTAATCGGTGTTAAAGTTCTAGTGAAACTGGATTGGTAAATCAACAGCTGTTCACTGACTTGGTCTACAAACTTTCAGGAACAATGAGCTTTGTCAACTTCGACCTAAGCTGGTTATTGTCCGTCTTCTGGGCCCTGGACTGGACATAGCCATATGGTCGGATACATGTGTTAATTAGTCCTAAGAAATGTACTATTGTAATCTGCTTAAGAGGGCGAGGATAAACTGTAATAATGGAGTGTCGTAGCTTTTATCTGCTCTGTTCCAGCACCCCTCGGTTGGTCATGTTTTGAGAACGATTTAGTGGGAAAAATAGGCTTACGGCGTACAAAAGTACACACAAAAAAATAAAACAAACGTCCAAATTGTGTGCGCTCACAAATGATGGAACATTAAGCACAAAATTCTGCCTCTATCCCCAGATCTTTTGTATAGAAAGATCGCTATAATATAGACCAAACGTGGTTAGTTCTCTTTTTGTGTCCCCTCTATAGTTAAACTAAGTATTAATAGGCGGGTACATATGATCAACATAAACAGAGATAATGGGGCTTTTGGACAGAGTCAAAACTAAACTACTATCATAACTATCCTTGTAACTCGGAAAACGATGGATCCTGGAGAAACTGTACCTCATTGACCCTAGACCTGGTTCTTGGTACTTCTCTCACCTCTTCTTCCGATGCTACAAACTTCCTTTTGGCTACCTCGTTGAAATATTTAAGAGGCACCCACCTACGGTCTCCATCTTTGAATTGTACGTAATATTTGATATCCTCGCCCCTAGGCCTACATACGTCTATAATTTTACTGATTGGATGGTATACCATGTTGCCAGTATCGGGACATGATTTAGAAACGGCTGGAATTTCAGCTTCAGTTCCCAATACTAGATCAGCCTCGTCTTCAGTGTCGAGAAAGCCCTCCTCCTCTCCTTTATCAGTGGGAGTAGGTATCTCATCTTCCTCTGACACTGGAGGAAAATCCCCTGGAGCGACTGGTTGCTCCTCGAAGCTGTCCAACGGTAGATCGCCAGCATCCAGTGGTACTGGATCTTCCGGTTGGTCGGTATACCCCTTCCAATCTGATTCCACCTCTTCCCTATTGAGCCCCCTTTTTAGACGCATTACAGTCACCGGTTTATCGAGGAATTTACCTGACCTTGCGTTCTTAAGAAATACGGTGCTATCGGTATGATAGCGTACCAAGTAAAAGGGGCCATGGAATTGGCGGGCTAGTTTCAGTTTTCCCGTTGGCTCCTCTAAACGAGGCCAATGTAACCACACCAAATCGCCTTCCTTGAGTATGGGATCATATACTCTTTTGTCATATCTGGCCTTCATGTGTTGTTGCACTTTCTTCTGGTGTTCTAAAGCATATTTGGCGGCCACTTCTTGGTGTTTTAAGATTGATGCAAAGCGTTCTTGTACAGAATCACCCTCTTCCATATCTAACTTGATGTTGGTCTCAAAAGGACAAATGGGTTCACATCCATGTACTAACGCATAAGGCGATTGGCCGGTACCATAGGCTACCGTGGTATTAAGGGCAAAAGATACCGCGTCAAGGTAATCATCCCAGTCACTCTGGTGACTATTGATATAGTTCCTGAGGACTCCTAGTACCGATCGGTTATTTCTTTCGACTAAACCACTGGCCATTGGATGAGCCACGCTGGTGAAGGCTTGGGAAATCTTGTATTCAGCGCATACTTTGGCGAAATGTTTGCTACTAAAAGCCTTGCCGTTGTCAGAAACAATTTTTCTCACCCCTCCGACTCGACATAACACCTTAGAAAAGAATAGTTTCCCAAATGTCTCTGCGGTCAAGTCCGGGGCTGCAAAACAGATCAAATATTTAGAATAAAAGTCCACCACGACATATATATGTTTCTGACCTGAGGCCGTTGTGGGAAGTCTTTCTAAAGCGTCCAAGTTGACTGTATCAAAGGGTCTGGGAGCTGGATCTCTGATAGTTAAAGGCGGTCTGATGGGATGGGTCATTCGTTTATTTGCTGCACAGGTCTCACAAGACAAACAGTAATTATACACATCGCGAGATATCGATGTCCAATAATACCTTGGTCTCATTGCTGACAACATTTTCACTGGACCAAAATGACCCCCAGTTACCGCATCGTGGTGAAATTGCATAACTATTTCTCTCAGCTCCCCTGGCATGCATACTTGAGCTTTAATGCCGCCTTTAGGCCCTACGGTTGTCTCTAGGTGGTACAGAATATCCGATTTGATTACAAAATTCGACTCCCTGAGTACAACTAGCCGTGCCCTTTGTTCGTTCTCTGGTAGCGTAGTATTCCTCAAATAGTCCAGGATTTCCCGGCACATTGGATCTTTCAGTTGTGCTGCTACCAGAGTTTCTCTAGAGATTCCCATTCCCTCCATAGTGATCGGTGTCTTATCCCCTACCTGCCTATATCTATCCCGCTTGGTGTTGTTAGGTCGAGTTTTAGGTTCTATTACCAATATTTCATCTTCCAGAGGTGGTGCATAGTACCATATTTGGGGGACTGGATCAAAACGAACATTTTTGGACACGTGAGAATCTAGGGTTGTCTTACTCTTGGGTGTTCTGACTGTTGCTGCGGGTAAAACAGTTATTAGATCTTCTGACAGATTAGCACAGAGATCTGAAAACATATAATGGACGTCGGTGGTTGAGGTTTTGGGGAATGCCTCTTCCTCGCCCAATCGTGACAAAGAATCTGGGGCCCAATTATCCTTTCCCCGTACGTGTTCCACCACAAAATCAAAGCCCCTTAGATCAGCCGCCCATCTCACTTGCCTGGAGGTGAGAGAACTCCTTGGGTTAAGAATAAACTTCAAGGGGGCGTGATCTGTGCGAATGGTAAACCTCCTCCCCTCTAAGTATACCTTCCATTCATTACATACGTAAATAATAGCGGCCAATTCTCGATCCAATGTGGAGTAATTTCTTTGGGCGGAATTAAAGAGTTTTGCGGCGTATGCCACTGGCTTCAATTCTCCCTTATCATTTGGCTGTTCCAAGATTCCGCCCATACCACAGGCAGAGGCATCCGTTGTTACAGTGAAAGGCTTTGAAAAATCGGGATATAATAAGAAAGTCTCATCTGTTAGAGCTCCTTTCAAATCTTGGAACGCTTCCTCTTCCTTCTGACCCCATGACCACCCTATGTCTTTCTTCGTGAGGGCATACAAGGCCCTGGCTCTAGGAGCATAATCTGGGATGAATTTCCTATAGAACCCAGTTATCCCTAAAAACCGTCTGACTTGTTTTGGTGTCTGGGGAGATGTTATCTCAGTAATAGCTCTTATCTTCTCCTGGTTGGGTCTTATTCCATTTGCGTCTAATATATGCCCCAAAAAGGGAACCTCTTGGGCGGCTATGATACATTTAGGTCCTTTCATTTTCAACCCTGACGCTATTATATTTTTGAACAACTCCTCCATGTGTACTAGGTGGTCTTCAAATGTTCTAGAAAAGGTTATTATGTCATCGACATAGGCAAGGGACGACTGAAAACGCAACCCTCTAAGTACCATGTCCACAATCATCTGACAAGAGCGCGCAGCGTTTTTAAGCCCCATGCTCATGCGAGTATAACGATATTTTCCAAAAGGAGTTAGGAATGCTGTTTTGTCTCGGTCTGAATGCTTGATTGGTATTTGATGAAACGCCATCATCAAATCGCAAGCGGATATGAACTTTGGTTTAATTTGTCCTACCGCATCAATTGTGTCATCAATCCTAGGGATTGCGAGATACTGGGCCTCGGTTAATTCGTTGAGGGAACGGTAATCACAAACGAGCCTCTGGGAGCCATTGCTCTTTGGTACCAGGAAGGCTGGTGATCCCCAGGATCCGCTAAATGCAGGTTCTACTATACCCATATCCACCTGCTTGTCTACAGCCGCTTTCAATTCGGAACGCATAGCGGGAGACATCCTAAATGGCATTTGTTGTCGAGGTTGCGCCCCCGGTAATAAGTCAATACTATGTTCAATCCAGGTAGTACAACCCAACTCCCCCGAAGGACCCACGAAAGCATCACTATATTTAAATAAAATATTGTTCATCTTCTCTTTCTGTTCTTCAGTAATATTGGACCTGCTATAGTCTACCTTGGGAAGAAACTTTTCCGATTTAGTCTCACTAGTCCCGTTCTTCTCCCCTTGCTCATCGCCTACCTGTACCTGTTGCATACCCACGTGAGTTAAATTCACACAATTGTTTTCTGTTGTGCCAGCAATCTTACCTACACAAGTACCAGCTTTTAAAGTTTCCGCGTCAACACCTGTATTCACTAGTCTTACTGGAACAGTACTTCGATTTACTTTTACACAAGTTCTAGCGAACAAAATCCTTGGACAGTCTACAATATCATTACCATGGAAATACACAACTGTGCCCTCGGCTACCTGTTCTGAATCTACATTCCCTGAAAACAAAACCTCTGTTTCAGCCGGCACCTCCAAGTCTTTTGCTATCTTGACATTAACATTGTTTACTCGTACTTTGTCCGCTTTGTACTGTAGTTTGACTCCATACATTTTAAGAAAATCTCTACCTAGAATACAAGGCAACTTCAACCCTGGCACAACGTGAAAACGACATTCATATTTAAAACCATCAATATTCACGAGGGTTTTGATATCATATACTGCATCAATTTCTTTCCCACCCCCAAATGTTACAAAAATGTCAGACGAGCGAATCTCCAAAACTCTACTACTCTCAATATTCTTATAAAAATCATAACTCATTACACACTTGTCGGCCCCGGTGTCGACAAGCGTTTGAGTACAAACGGAACCTATACACATTTTCACAAAATTCTTTTCGGACAATTGGTGAAACCCTTCAGTGGTGGTCATACCTACCTTTGATTCGCTCTGGTCCGAGCATATCTGAAAAATTTGCGTCCTAGTTGAGTTCTGTAGTTCCGGATTGCATGTAGAGCAACATGTAGAGCTTGTTTTTCGCCGTCTCATCGTTACCTTTCCTTCAACACCCCCGTCGTTGAAGGAAAGCTTCAGTTTTCCTGTTGTTGAGCTTGAACAGGAGCTTGATGAGGTGTCTGGTGCCATTCCAGAGCCTGACTCTCTCCTGAGGGTCTGCCTTGATGATAATTATTGTTGCCCCTGGGTTGATAGCTGCGTTGCCTGTTGTTTCCACAGTTGCGGGCGATATGGCCCCGGCCGCCGCAGGCATAGCACACCTTGCCGGCGAATGGTGCGCCCGACCTCCGGCCGTCATTTTGGTGCCCTTGGGCGAACACCTGCTGTGGGGGAACGAACTGTTGTTGTTGTTGGGGATACGCTTGCTGATACACTTGGGGTGGTTGATTGTAGGCATACTGTGAGTAATGAGGCACTGGTACTGGAGTTGGATATTGATTAGGATTTGGGGTATGGCTAGGTAAATTCGCTGGCTTACTATCCCCATTTGCAAAATTAGTTTTCACCGCGTGAATAGCTGTGCCTAATTGTTCCATCATGGCATTCATTTGCGTATGCATAGGATTCGGTACTGATTGTACAGCTTTCATGTGTTCTATTTCTCTCCTTAATGCCGCTACCTCGCCCGTTTCCACGGCGTTCACTGCTAGAGTTTTGGCCGGGCCAATACTCTTGGATACCAGTCCTTTCATACATTCAGTCAATGTCGCCATTTTTGCTTCCAAATCTGACACTTTGTTCTCGGTCTGCATATTACCGGTTTGACCTGCCAATTTTGCTGCCATTACTACATCGGTGAAAGTTTCGTGTTCACCCTGCAACACAATTTCCTGAATACTAGGTAGCAAACCGTATTTGAAATTTCTAATCTTCAAGTCTTCTGTGTACCCCAAGATTCTATATGCGCGCGAGGCGCGCCTAATATAGCTATCAATGGTCTCCCCTTCGTTCATCCTAGTATATATCAATTTGGTCTTTTCCCTAGGATCTAAAGCTGTAAAGTACCTGAGGAAGGTATTCTTAATGTCTTCCCAGTGTAAAAAGTCTCTGATATGGTGGTCATAATACCAATGCAAAGCATCCCCCCTCAAATACATTGCTAGTGCCTCTTTTGGTGCGTTTCTTCGTGCGGGTTCAGTATAAGCCATATACGTTTCATAGGCCTCCATCCAAATTGAAGGATCTTGGTCCTTTCGCCCCTCGAAAGGAGGAGGTGTTGTTTTACTATGCACTGTTCCATTGTGATTAATATGTATTTCGCCATCATTGCCGAAATAGTCATGTACCCCTTGTACGGCCTCTTGTGTGTCCCTAATTACTTGTTCAATATTGGTGAACCTCTCAGTGTTCCCTTCGAGTACCGTCATTAAGTCTTCATGGTACCTTTGCAGATCTTGTCCGGCCATAATGTTATATTAAATTATTCTTGAACTATTCGCATAAAACTTCTGAACGGGTTCCAGTCCACCAGTGTAATAATAAGGTCTTTAGGTTGTCTATATTTAAAATCTGTTCATCGTGTGAGAGTACGGGGATAGCTCTAGCACAATCAGACTATTATGCGATCTGTTCAGGCTCGATATATTAAATATTAATGTTCAACGAATAGGTATGGTTATATGGCGGTGCAAATGAAACACAAATGTTAACAAGGAAGAAAAGTCTCACAAAGCGAATTCCTGTTGATGACTGCAGTACGATAGCCTATATGTCCCATATGCTACTAAGCTGTACGGGGTCCCAAAATGGCTTTTAGAGGTCAATCGAGAAGAAGAGAGTCTATAGCAGAGCGTGGTGTAGTGTCGTCGTGGTTCCTTTGCTCATAGCCTCGGTATTACTAATTGCATGACCTGCTGTCGATTGCCTTTTTGTACCTGCTCTGGTCCTTTGTTCTTCAGCCAAGAGCAAGCGTGGGGGACCCCTTTTGCACACGATTATAGGTTTCTCGTCTCAGATTTTATTCGTTAAATACACATCGAACAAAGGTAAATGGTAACATATGTTATGGGTCGTGTGCATAGACAAGCTTATTAAATATTTAAAACAATAGAAAATGGCCACGGTTGTCCCAACGAATAAATCTTTAGCCTAGCAAAATCTTGCTGGAGAAATGTATTTACCATGTAGGAATGAAAGATTAAATGTTTTAAACCTTGATGGTTGTATCAGATAAATATACCCGAGCTAAAAATGATTCACTTGCTGGTGAGAAGCCTGAGGAAGAATTCTAAAAGTTAACGTATTTTTATTACTTTAACATTAGACTGAAGATCTAAAGGTCCCCGGTTCAATCCCGGGTCCGGGCAATTAGCTTTTTTTCATAATTAACTGTGGGGTGAGTCACTGCAATTCATATATGGGTCACGTCGTAAGAAAGACACAAGTTTTTTTTTCTTTTGAAATCTTAGAAAAACCGTGTCGATGTCCCAACAAACGGGAGGCAACGCACGAAAACACCCGTGTACGGTACATTGCATCTTTTCTTTCATTCTTTCTTTCTTTCTTTCTTTTCTCATGTATTTTGTAGCTTTGAATGTGATAGGCCTTCATTGAAATAATAATAAAAAAAGTCTTCTTCACCGATGCTCTTAAATAAACTACATTTTTAGACAAAATTGAGATTCAAACTACAGTTTGACATAACTAAACAGATTTCCCGAATCAATGTAATGCCAAATATACTCAGATATACCTAGTATTGCCTATATTCAGCAGAATTTAACAGAATTAACTAAATGTGTAGAGCTGCTAATTGTGCATATCATGACGATCTGGCCCATGTGAAAAAGGGGGTGGAGAAAGCCTATCACTGTGACTATACCATACATGAAGCTAACATGTTCCTTGCTAAGCTATTTTCCCTTCCTTAGGAAATCCATACTGAATATAATATTGCATTGTTTGTATAGCAATTCCTTCCCTAAAAGTTCTTTACCAGCTTCCTAGCAAGGACATGTATAGCTAAGGAAGGACATATTATGTAAGGATTTGTTATGCTAAGGGTCTCTGGGGCATATATATACATGTATGTAATAATTCGATTGAACTGATTTTGATATAATCCACTACTTCTCCCACTACTGCTCCCACTTCTTGATCAAAGAAGCGGGAGCTGTAACGGGGGTGTAACAGGGATGGGTGCTATTGGCTCCCGCTACATAGCCATGTTACTTCCCGCTTCTTTTGGCGGATTTTAGAAGTGTAGAGTGCTCCCGCTGCTATCAAACATGTTTGATATTTAAAGCTGGGTTCCACTGGCCAGCTACTTCTCCCGCTTCTTGATTAAAGAAGCGGAAGCAGTAGCCGGACAGTAACGGGGATGGGTGCTATTGGCTCCTGCTACATAGCCATGCTACTTCCTGCTTCTTTTGGCGGAGTTTCAAAGTGTAGAGTGCTCTCGCTTCTATCAAACATGCTTGATATCTAATGGCCACTACTTTGTAGCTGAAGTAACAGGAAATAGCGGGAGCTGAAGCGGGGCAATGGCACCACTCTACGTTACTCTACTCTAACTTCATGTGTTCATTTCAATGTGAAAATAAAATGTTGTATGCTCACATTTCTGAGTCGCGTTAGAAGTAGCAGTGGAAGTAACACCCTGGGCCAGTAGCACCCATTCCGGTTACTCTCAGTTGCTTGCTTCTAAAGAAGTGGGAGCAATAGACTGTCAAAGCTGAAGAGGGGCACTGGCACCACCACTCTATGTTACCCCTCACGTTACTTGATGCATCCATTTCCATGTGAAAATAAAATGTATGGTAGAAGTAGCAGTAGAAGTAACGTCCCAATGGCACCCATTCTGGTTAACTTCAGTTGCTTCAATAGACTGTCAAAGTAGCGGGAGGAGTAGCGGGAGGAGTAGCGGAGGGAGTAGCCAGCCAGTGGAACCCAGCTATAATTTTCAGCGAGAACCTGTTGCACAACCAATTCATAAGTGCTCGTTTGTTGGGACATCGACACGGTTTTTCTAAGTTTTCCAAACATTTAATCTTGGCTACTCATTCGTAGGCCCCAACGAGGACGGAATCCCGTTGGTTGGTTGAATTTCATTGTGAAACACCCCTCTGAGCGGCCATAACTCTAGCGTTGTCTGTTGTATCATGGTGAAGTAATGCAACTGATTAAAATGTCAGCATTTGAATGCATTAACATGAATGAAGTGTTCCAGCTTCTCTGGGAACATACTGCTGTAGCCATGTTTGTATTTATGTATGTCTATAGATCGGTCCCATGAATTCGAACCACATAATTCGTTTTCAAAGTTTTATGAATTAAGAATTAGAAACAATCGAATTTGAATGAGAAAAAAGTATCACCATGAAGACATGCTATAATTATGTGTCAATGGTTGCTATTTTTTTTTCTCGAATTCATTCTCGAATTTCTCGATTTAAAAAAATACAATTTTGGGCAAATAGGATCAATTTTAGTGCAATTTGTTGGCCTCTTTATACTACTTATCATTATAATCCTTGGGGTAAAATAAAAATGAGATATAAGTAGGTGACAGAAATGAATAATTTGGGAGATGATGAAATTTTACACCACGAAATACAGGCCAAACTCCTTTGCAAATGCAAATTTTCATCTCAGAAAAACTGCTCAAACGTGTCTGAAATCATCAACAAAATCAAAAGTTATGGAAACCCTTTTAGGGGAGACATTTATAATAAAGTTTTCAAACTCTCCGTGATTTTCTGTGAGAGCGACAGAGAGATGGAGAGGGGGCCATGGAGAGAGTTTTATTCAGATAGTATTCAGAAATGAGTTAATGTGCAGCGCTGGCTTTTTGTGATTCTGGCATTTCGACATGAGATAAAGGCTAATGGACTGTTTCTCAGATAGTTTTGAACAAGTGGGAGAGAGGGAGAGATGGAAGGATGGAGGGGTGCGGGACGGGGGGAGGAGGCATGTGGGAATGATATATGCTTGGAAATTTCCAACGTTTTAATTTCAGCATGAATTGTCAATACTTGATGCAATAACATCTCTACAAAATAAACCATATCAGTCTCCATGTAAATCACTACTTTGGACTGAATGTACGGTTCTAGGAGGAAAGAATATTTTAATAGGGGATTCGCATAACCGCCATTTTGAATCTTGATTGGCATGGCATTGTGGGACTAATGGTACTGTGTAAAATCTATAGAAAACATGCCATGTTCAGCATGGGATATGTACCTGTTCTCCGATGTCATATGTCCAATGTTATACCTGTGTTCACAGCCTCCATCTTTCCCATCATGCATTTGGTTTTCATAGATCCTTTACACAAGCTACGATATTGGTGAAAACATTCCAGCAATTTTCGATAAAGTATTGCCAAACATTTGTAGGCCAGTTTTTAACAGAATCCATCCCAGCATGCACTGAAATAGACATGCACACAGGATAATAAACCAAAACATTAACTAGTAACTTTGACACTTAGCAAACATTTAAGCAGAAATAGTGATAACCTCTGACAAGTCCATAACATCCAATGGATGGATATCAGGGGTATAGTATAGGTGATGACGGGGAGCTATGAGTATTAGGGAGATTTAGCAACCACAACGCACCACTAACGCATTGCATTGCTAAAACTCCCTATTTGCGCCACACTGTGCCCCATTGAACAATACAAACGCCCATATACAGGGAGAAGTGTACGTTTCTATTCATATGACGTCATGTACACATCAATTCAACAAACAAGCCACATCTGCCACCACTTATACAGTAGCCATCATTGTGCCTATCATATTCTCTCCCCCTGTCATTCTCTCTTCTGTAGATGTTTCTGCAACGGACGATTTCTTCACCCCTCTGCCCTGCTATAGTAATTGAATATTTACGACGGAATCGAGTCGGGTTCAATAAATATTCAAATACCGATACTGAGTTCCATTAAGAATGTATTGTATATTATGGGTGAAATCGACAGAATATGTTCAGTTCCCCCAACTGTAGCTCCCAATAACCACAATTTAAGACAAGAATTCGGTTGAAAAATCAGTTCAACATTTATAACCGAACAGATTGTCTGAATCAATGCAATATAAAATATGCCCAGATATACCTAGTATTGTGTATTTTATCAGCCTGATTTAGCAGAATTGACTAAATGTGTACCGCTGACGATTGAACATTTTCTGATGATCCGACCCAATGAGATATGAACATACCGGCATACACTTTTGTGTTGGGTTCTGACGCCATTCATAAAGTATCTTAAATTGGATTTGTTATTGTCCATGCCTTATTTCCGATTCTGTTATTGCACTCCTAGTTCAGCATGGGCAAATCATACATTGATTAATTTATAAGGTATATATAAGAAAGTTTGCAATATTTCTACGAGTAACGTAGCAACTACATAATTATACTCCACCTTAGAAACGCAAGAATATATGGGTCAGATATTCAGAATATGTACAATTCGCCTTCACCACTCCCTTCAAATAACCCTAATTTAAGACAGAAATGCAGACTTGTGATATGGAAACATGTACAGTACATAGATATTGACATTGGAGCACACATAAATATCCCAGGCTATACATGACATGTTTTCTATAGGCCTAGATTTCATACTGTACCATTAGTCCCATAATTCCATGCGAGTCGAGAGCTCAAGTTGACAATGAAGGCAATGTTAGTAATCTGTACAATCAATTACGTCACATGTTGGGAGCTACAGTTGGGGGAACAGCTGTTGCTGGTTTTTTTCGGGCACGAGTCTAGCAAGGTTAAGCTAGGTTATTAATAAACATTGACATGGACCACCTTGAACAACTGGCTCTGTGGCTTAGTTGGTTAAAGCGCCTGTCTAGTAAACAGGAGATCCTGAGTTCGAATCTCAGCAGAGCCTTTTCGGTTTTTTTGTTGGTTTTTCTTTTACCATTTTTCATAGGCAAATATGGATAAGTTTGATTATGAATTTGTTTGGCTCTTTTTGCCTTTTTTTTATTAATAAGCATTCACATGGACAGCCCTGAACAACTGGCTCTGTGGCTTAGTTGGTTAAAGCGCCTGTCTAGTAAACAGGAGATCCTGAGTTCGAATCTCAGCAGAGCCTTTTTCGTTTTTTTTGTTGGGTCCTTTTTACCAATTTTCAAAGGCAAATATGGATAAGTGTCATTATAAAATTGTTTTGCTGTTTTTACCTTTTTTTTTGATAATAAACATTCATATGGACAGCTCTGAACAACTGGCTCTGTGGCTTAGTTGGTTAAAGCGCCTGTCTAGTAAACAGGAGATCCTGAGTTCGAATCTCAGCAGGGCCTTTTTCGTTTTTTTTATTGGGTTCTTTTTACCATTTTTCAAAGGCAAATAATATATGGATATGTGTGATTATAAAAAATCAAATAAATTGCGATAATTGAAGGATTTGAAAAGACTTCTTTATTTTCATTACGATTTAATTGAACTTGAATAAAACACTAATTAAATTCTATAGAAACATTTGGTACACATTATAAGGGATACAATGCCTGCCGATATAAAAGAGGAAATATAAGTGTTCTGACACTTTCTAGTTTCATTCATTCCTGTCTGAAAAAAAATTATCTCATCAAACAAAATTGAAACCAAGCATAATAAGGATAAGAAATTGTGTTGTTTGCTTCAAATAAGGATAAGAAACTGGCGAATGAGGCTCTGCAAAGGGATTTGCTAAAAGTTAGTCATTGGTGTAGAAAAAACAAAATATCCATAAATATCAACAAGAGTAATATTCTAGAAGTACTACCCACGAACCAAGATGAAAATTCAAACAAGTATATTTTCAAACTGGGAACCGAAAAAATGGATTATACTGAAAACTATACGTACCTAGGACTGAATATAGACAACAAATTAACATTTAAAAACCATCTAACTCAAAAGATCTCCCAAGCTACAACCAGACTAAAAGCAATAAGAAGAATCCAAAAATCTTTATCAACAGCAAATATATTAACGTTATATAAGGTAGCTGTAAGGCCGATTTTGGATTATGGTGACTGTATTTACAGTGTAGCACCATCCAATATGCTTATGAAACTGCAAACAATTCAGAACTCATTCGTCAGGGTCGCATTTAATGTCGACAAAAGAACAAATGTAATTGATTTACAAATAGAAAATAATATACCTCTCTTATGTACCAGAAGGAAACATCATATGTTAGAAATAGGATATAAGTTAAGTGATGAGCACCCAATAATAGATAATAGGAAACTGAACCTACGCTCCCACAATAAAGGGAAGAAAATGTTGTTACCAAAACCACGAACAGAAAGGGTGAGGAAATCGATCTATTACCAACTCCCATTAACATGGAACGATCTCCCAAAGAAAGGGGCAACGTGCCCATCGATAAAGGAGTTTAAAGATTTCCTCAAGGATAATATCCAATAAGACGAAGTACCCAAGAAGAAAGAAAAAGAAAATATAAAACAATCCAAAAGTAAACCAATAAATAGAAGTCCATGGGTAGAGGATAAGAATTGGTTACTCACCCCTGAAGTGGTAGATATCTAGTCGATGGTGTGTAAATCCAGTATTATAAGATTAATTTCGCCGAAGTCTCAATACAGAGACAAATGTCAAAGAGAATCCATGTACAGGTAGAAGTATGTTTTGAAGCGAATATTTGTAATATTGCTAGTTGTCATTCAATTGAATGAAATATGTATTTGTATTCTTGATAATTTTAATATGACAGGTAATAGCATGAATAATCCAATGTAATTAAACTATAGATGAGATTTACTGCTATAATTGTTAATATTAAGTATTGTAAAGTTGACATTGTTCTATGTCATTATTTACTAAATTACTAAATTACTAAATGTATGAGTAATTACCTCAAGATCGTACGACACTACTACAAAACGGACACTGAACTCTTAAGAAAAGAAAACGATCTAAGAATAAAATGGACGTCCGG
Organism: Sthenelais limicola; assembly: GCA_942159475.1. Taxonomy (NCBI): domain Eukaryota; kingdom Metazoa; phylum Annelida; class Polychaeta; order Phyllodocida; family Sigalionidae; genus Sthenelais; species Sthenelais limicola. Next base: position 40,986,319 of record OW804102.1, read on the forward strand.
GAAAACCTATGTTTATTCACAGAAGGGCACAAAAATCCATTTTTCCGTTATTATATGATTGTAACTGTATAATCAATGAGGAATAAAGCTAATACATACATACATACATATCTTGCCTATTTTGTTTTATAAATGACTAGTGTAGAGCAAGACAGCATTAATCAGAATGATGATAATAGTTTTCCAATCGCTTATATATATGGGTCAGATCGTCAGACAATGTACAGTTCGCCTTCACCAATTCTCTCAAATAACCCAAATTTAACTGAAAAATGTGCTTCAAAATATAGCAGAACATATTTTAAAACAACACAATGCTAAATATATTCAGTTATACCTGGTATTCATCATTTCCCAGCCTTATTTAGCAGAAATTACTAAATGTATAGAGCTGCCAATTGTGGGTTTCTGACGATCCGATCCATATTGTTTAACGCGTTTTTTCTCTGAAGGGAAAATATTAAGACTATTTCATTGCAAGTAATATTTTTCTCAATTAACCTTTTCAATGTAGACAATGCACAAAATACAGCCAAATCCGATTCGAGTATAGAATTCTCTGGGCATTATTTTTTTCCTTCACTTGCGATGCGAAAAAAGTAATTCTCTTGAAGATGCAATTCTCTTTCACCTTCTGTGAAATTTGTGAAGAACTTTTCCAACGAAAATTTATTGTCGAAAACTAAGCGAAAAAAAAATTGACATTTTTCTAGATCAAATGTATCGGGAATTCTGTATGATGCGCTAATATAAAACAGTATCATATTTGCTGCACATAAAACGGGAGCCACGTTTTCTTAGCTGTCAAAGGATGTTTTAAAGAAGTTCGAGAATGGCTCAGAGAGAGAGAGAGAGAGAGCGAGCGAGCTTACAATGATAACATTGCACAGAAAAACTCTTTATTAATTTTGCAATCGGATAAATTTATAAGGTAAATTGAGCTAGGAGATGGCTGCAGTCGCCAGAGAATGTTACAATTCGCCTTCACCAACGCTTTCCTGGACATTTCACCATCTTTTCACAGACTGTGAACAGGCAGACTACTGACATTTATTTGAGAGGTTTGAGGAATCGATCTCAAACCTCCGGTCTCTATTTATTTCTCCTTTCACAATTGTTCTCCAATATCCAACATATATATATATATTCAAGTTGTAAACCAAGCTATAGCGCTGCGCCGGGTTCCCACCAGTGCTATAACTTGGTTATTAGAAAACTTTGGAAGCAGTTTGGATGGTTTTTTCTCCCAACGTTTGTTTTTTTATTCAGGCAAAAACAACAGTTACACTCTCACAAATCAATTGTGATTTTTGTTATATCCTGAAAATGCAATTCTATTACATATCGTCGTTGCAGGGAAGTATTAAATAACATTATTTCCTTAGCGAATTAAACAAGCTTATACAATATGACAATATGACAAAATAACTTATCAGATTTACATGGTGAGGTTTGTTTGAGCTTTGATGTGTTACTCAATTATGAGATGAGATGAAATATGAAGGCTCCTGAGTATTGTTATATAATCAGTAAATTTATGGGGAGTTTGGTGAGGTTGGTTGGTTTTATGGCATTTACAATTTGATACTTTTGTAATATCCTTAAGGTGTGGGGTCTTGTTTCTCCTCTCCGTCTATATATGCTTTGTATGTGATGGCAGACAAGTGCAGTGTAGCTTTTGTTCAAACCACTAGCAAATGTGCTTTAATGTAGGATAAATGATACTAGACGAATAACAAAAGATATAATAAAACTGTAAGGAACATTGTTTTATAGCAAATGGCACGATGGAGGGTTTAAACTGATTGAGATCCATCAGAAAACGGGAGGAATCCCGAAGGGGTGTGTTTGAACAGAGTGCCATTTGCTATTCATTACACACTGTATTTGGATGTTAAAAAGTGGATTTAACTGGTTTAGCCTAGAGTTAACTTGAGGAGGCATGATTCAACGCAATTTGGTGGTCTAAGGTATGCGGCGTATGACAACTTCATTTGTACATGTTTGTAAGTCAGGCCTATGCTGCGCCAACCAGATTGCGTCATTTAGTCATGTGTAATCATGGAAGCCACAACTGATCGCATGGACAGTTCGGGATCCCCCAAACTGCACCCCCAAACTGCAACCCCAAACTGCACCCCCCAAAATGCACCCCCCCCCAAACTGCACCCCCCAAACTGCACTCCCCCAAACTGCACCCCCCAAACTGCACCCCACAAATTGCACCCCACAAACTGCACCCCCAAACTGCACCCCCAAACTGCATCCCAACAAACTGCACCCCCAAACTGCACCCCCAAACTGCACCCCCAAACTGCACCCCCAAACTGCACCCCCAAACTGCACCCCACAAACTGCACCCCACAAACTGCACCCACAAACTGCACCCACAAACTGCACCCACAAACTGCATTCCCAAACTGCACCCACAAACTGCACCCACAAACTGTATCCCCAAACTGCATTCCCAAACTGCACCCACAAACTGCACCCACAAACTGTATCCCCAAACTGCACCCCCAAACTGCATTCCCAAACTGCACCCCCAAACTGCACCCACAAACTGTACCCCCAAACTGCACCCCTAAACTGCACCTATCAAACTGATCATGTGTGCAATAAAGGAAGGCATTTGCTATAATGTATACACAAAGTTGCTCCTACAATAGAAATTTCCCATCGAAGCAAGGACAACTATAACTTAGCAAGGAACAAATATATGGAATCTTCCAGCTCCTGAAAGGCTGTTGTAGTCACTATATCTGTTCTTCGTTAGATCTATTGAGCCATTGCTATTGTTGAGGTACTGATCACTAAGAGTTTGAAATGATTTTCATCTAATTGTTGTCAGAAATACTTTTTTGTTTGTTGACTATATTTACTCTTATATTTCTCTAGATATATAATGTATATATATTATGGTATTGACACCATTACGAAACAGGCCCAAGTGTCACTATAAAAAAAACACCCCAAGCAATCTCTTGATCTTTGGCCGAAGTTAAGATACATGGAGGATTGAGGAGAAAGAGAAAAACGACCCCGCGACAAAGTTCCCCATTCTTTCATCGTCATCAACCCCATCCCTCCTCTCTGCTCTCCTCTCCTGCTCCTTCCCTTAATTGTTCTGCTGCAAACGCTGAATGCTTGTGACGTCAGAATGTCCTTGTCTGTTAGCGACCATTTGGCGCTGTTAATGACATGGATGCGAGTTTCTCGAGTCGCTCGGGGAGAGGCGCTCATTGAGTTTATGGGAAAGAAGCACTCGCGGCTAAATGCTACGAATTGGAGCCTATTACTGAGTAATTAACAACATTTGCATAGGCAGGCGAGCTTGTGTGTTAACGCTGGGGGGAGATACAAAAGTGGGGCTGATGGGATTTGCAGGGGAGGGAGCTCTTTTCAGTCTTTAATAAGCTGTCATGTTACTTGGGGAGTTGTTGCTGTGTTTGGCTGCTTGCCTGGTTGTTGAAGTTGGTGGAGATAATTGTCAGAGTTGTGGTGGCGGATAGCTGAACCAATATTGAATTGGATGTTTTTGAACAAGTTAGGGTAATGTGTCCTTCTTTAACTTGAAGATATAATCATCAAGTAGGGACTGTAGAAGGGGTATAACAGTGATTATGTGCCAATATCAAATATGTGATGATAAATCATTTATAAAAGCAAAGATATCGGCGAAACATTCTTGCATGTTCCGATAAAACGTTGCTAAATATTTGTATCTCAGATTTGAACTGAATCCATCCCAGGATGCACTGTTAAAGACATGCGCTGTGAGAGATGCAAGTCCCCTATTAGGGAGTTGCATGTGCTACTGCGCATGTCTGTTACAGTGCATCCTGGGATGGATTTTGATGAAATCTAATGTAAAAATATTTGGCAACATTTTTATCTAAAATTGGAAGAATGTTTCACCAATATCATAGCTTTGATACATGATTCATGAAAACTAAATGCAAGATTGGAAGGATGAAGGCTTGTGTCATAGAAAAATGTTAAACACATGGATATTGACATTAGAGCATTGATAAATAATCCATGCTGAACATGGCATGTTTTTCATAGATTTCATACTGTACCACACATTTGTCCCATAATTCCATGTGAATCAAGATTCAAAATGACGGCATTGCAACCCCCCTATTGGAGAACATTACATCTCTTTAAAACGGTTCATATATTCACCTCTTTATGAAAACAACCACTCTCGTCACTCCTAAGAGGTTCCTCACCTGAAAAAGTAATTAAATGAAGGACAAGTCTCCTCTGTAAAGAAAAGCCTTTGCCTATCCTTGTAATTTGTTCAATTAGGATGCACTTTGTAATATAGGGGCATCACGTTTTAAAAGGAGGAGAGAGAGATGGGTCGGATCCTCCCAAAATGTATAATCAGCATCGCTACACATTATTATGCTAAATGTGATGTGTTTCAGAAAGATAAGTCACAAGTCGCAAAAATGGAGATATAATAAGTGTTTCCATTATTTTTAGTTTAGTATTGTCTCTTGCAATTACCAGTAAATTAACTAAATATGCAACGTTGAAAAATCTGTAGGTGTCTCCTATGATCTAATATAAAGGGTCTAAGGTATAGATGAGATGGAAATATAGAAAAAAGCTTGACGAATAATAACATCTATTTGTAAGACTGTATAATTTGGAATTGTCTTTAATGTGAACGTGAACGATATAGCACATGCAACGATGATAATTCTGTAGAATCTTATTTACTTGGTCATGGCAACGCACGAAATATAACTGCATCTTGTCAGTCATGCGTCTTTCTTTATACAAATAATAATTGTTAAACTGTTTCAGTCAATAAAATATTTAAAAAAAAATATATATACTACATAGGATGACCTTCCAAACGCAAAGATGTATTTAATACACGGTCTTGAAATTTGGTACATCTATTGATATGACTTAATAAGGCGCTAAAGTCCCCAAATATGGGAATATTCAAACAAAGATATCTTGTGAATAAATCACTCTGAAAAATATAATTTTTGCCACTTGTGACTCATTTTTTGTAACACATCACTATGGTTGACAAATGATAAAAACTATGTATATCCCGGGAACATTTCGTATTGCTGTTTTTTTCCTTTTTTATTTTAGAAAATGTTATTGCTTTGATTAAACAAATCTGTTTGGGTGAACTGTAGTTTGAACCTGAATTCCGTCTTGAATTTGGGTTATGTGAGAGGGTTGGTGGAGGCGAATTGTACATCTTTTGATGGACTAATCCATTGATATACAGAGGGAGGGAAGGAAGTGGTTGGGATTTCCTGATGCACTTCAGTCAGGTTGTATTTTCTGGCATCCGGTGAAATGTGATGTGTCACAGTAAAATGAGTATAACGTCACAAAAAGCTATTTGTCCGTAGCATCTCCCTGTAGGAATATTCTCATATTTAGTGTGCTAATCATTGTTGTATACATTTACATATGTACCAAATCACAATTCTGTGTATTGAATATATATGTATGTGTATTTTAGGTCATCCTAACGAGTACATCAAGTGCTATAGTGGTTGTCCACCCAGAAATATGGTAATCTTTTTCTCAAACATAAAACAAAATATACTCTAGCGCCTCCTTTTGTAAACAACGCGGTCATTCTACATGATGCGAGGATGCTAATGTATTTCATCTTCAGGTTACCGTTGGTTGTATCTATGTACGACTGTATTGCTGATTTATACATGTTAATGTTGGAAATAAAGTTTGTGCAAAAACAAAAAAAACAAAAAAAGTACTTGCTATCTTGTCTAAAAGGTTAACATAGTTGGAATTGGCTTGAACTGATAGTATCCCAAACTTCAGTTTTGTGTCGACTCATTTTCTGTGACGCATCACAAATGGGGATGGCAGAAGGGAAGGCCATGACATGGAAAGACAATGCCTTGACAATTTAATGTAGGTAATTGCGCACCATTAAATAAAGGCATGCTGGCATAGAGATGATGATGTGAGATGGATAATAATGTTTATTAAGCAGCAAGTGAAGCTTGGGTCAGGATGTAATACGATCCGACCCTACATGCAGAAAGAAGATGTAATGATAAATGTAATGTGCTATAGGAAAATGAGTCACAAGTCGCAAAAATAGATTTTGAGATATCATCGTATTTGAAAAGATAAGAACGTGCCGATTCCAATGATAGTAAAGAGTAGGACATCTAATAAGTATTTCTGTATTTCAAGTTTGATATTTTTGTTTTTGAAAAACAAGTTTGCAATATTTCTGGGTGGACATTTACAAGTAAAGTAGCTAAATATACTATATAGGATGACCTTAGACATGTATGGGTATATTCAATACAATGTTTTGAAATTTAGTACATGTATTCACGCTACAAACAGTGTTAAAGCGCACCAACAATGAAAACATTCCAACAAAGACATCATGTAAACATAACACTTTGAAAAATTACAATTTTGCGACTTGTGACTCATTTTCCTGGAACACATTACAAATTCGAGTCTTGGATAAACATATCTGCCGCTATTCACATTTCAAGCTGGAACTGATACAGGAAAACACTGCTTTGGATCATATTGCCGTATTCTTGCTTCATACATGTGAAAAGGACTGCATTATTAGGGAAATTAATTAATTAATTAAGTAAAAATAAAGGAATTTAGCAAATTGGCAAAAAGAGGAGTAGGAATGAGCAGGGAACACGGGGGAGAGGATGTAAAGCAAAACAAAGTTGTAATCGTGAAAAGCTTCCATTTTTTTAATATTTAGCTTTCTGGAAAACATCTTTAGAATCCGATGATTATTTTGGCGATTTTACAACCTAGAAAAACTGGTCCTGATCACATAATCTAATACTGACCATTTTATGGCCGTATTTACTGAACACACTTTACAAACAAGAATCTTGTGCAATTTTCTTATTATTAAAAGAATATGGGTAAGTCTGAAAATACGACCCCATGCGGCTCCTGGTTGAGTTATATTAGCCAGTGGTCATTCTAATATAAATGTACTAGCAGTAGTCCCCCTAGTGTCTATTGTCTCAAGCAAAGTTCTTTTTGATCATTTTCGCATAGGTTCTCTTATTGCCATGGCTAATAAACATTTGTCCTTGTGGGAAGTATAATTACAATCTTATTGATGCAGAAAACCCTCAGGCTGATAATGACACCCCATGTAAACCAGTTAAAGGTCTGTGCAATGACGAATATGATTGTGAAATGAATGGCATCAGCTATGCAGAGCTGCCACGACATGGTCACCATTAGTGGTTTCCAAGTGTTTTTTTTGGAGCGGGGCAAGATATTCATTTTGTATTAATCTATAGGATATGAGCTCAAATAAAGGTGTAGCAATCTAAAATAATCGGATTCTTTTAATTCAATAAAACGTGAACAAATATCACATTTTCCCATAGACTCCTATAGTGAACCACCATTTTCTTTTACACAAGGGAACCTGCCAAAATAACTAATGGGTTAACATATCCTTTGTTCATCTATTTGTTACTTCTGTAGTAAGGAAAATCTTATTAAAGAAAATTATGACAATTGTACTGATCATTCCTTTTTTCATTGATTTGTCCTGTATACTTTTTAAAAGATTCCTTAATTTATTTTTGCCTGACATTATGTGTACATGTATGCCTTTATTATTAACAAACAGATCCATTGATAAAGTTAATACATTCCACATCACAATCAATGAAAATAAATCTAGTCAGCATTAAGTAATTAGTCATCACATCAATATTTCGAAAATACAGAGAGAAATTAAAATACCACACCGACCGCTGCATCAAAACATGACTAACTCATTACAAGAACAATCTTCTCATAACAAATACAAAAACATTTGACAATTAATATTAATATAAAATATAATTAACACCAACTGGAAACGGTTTCAAGCTGCAATCTCAGCTATCATGACTAACATAATCTTACCATATTTACTCATGTTATGACTGAAAGGACGGAATTCACCAATATTCTGCTGCTGATAATACATATGTTTACACAAGAATTTGAAGTAGAGACAGTTGAATGGAAAAAAAACAGCCGCCGCCGAGCGATAATAAGTGAAGCCATCATAAGAAAGGATTCGGGTGGGTCCTCCAAATACAATTGAGGACGTTTCAGAAGCCCTTTAGCAAAAACAATTAAACTGAATCCTCCAAAATTTTGGTCAAATGACTTTGTTGGGTTGAAAAAGAAAGAAAGAAATTGTAGAAAATATTTTGATTTTTACCGACATTAACTGAGAGTTCAGCTTTAATACTGATACCGTATTAAAAATAATGGTATCCACCACACTGCCAGCAAAGGGTTAATAAAACATCTACTACAACATCCACCCATCTTGACGTGCGCACTTGTAACCCAATACATTTTATGGGTCAGATTTTAAGAAAATGTACAATTGGCCTTTACCAATCCTCTCAAATACCCCCCATTTAAGACAGAAATGAGCTTCAAAATGCAGTTTAACATAACAGAACTGATACTTTAAATCAATGTGATATGAAATATACTCAGATATACCCGGTATTCATCATTTTTGAGCGTAATTTAGCAGAATTTCCTAAATGTGCAGACCTGCCAATTGTCCATTTTCTGAAATTCTGACCCTTATTCCATTGCACCTTTTTGGCTTGTAGAGGAGACAGAAGTTTTAATCCGCCGTCTGATCTATAACATTGTTTACTCCCGTCTATGGGCTCCGGCTATGAAACCTATTGATTTCCTTTAAGGGAATGCAAACAAATACTGGGAGGCTTTCACCCGTTCCCACAATGTGGACAACCTAAATGCCTTTCTCTCTCCCGACTCTCCATGGTAACCAAACTGTTGCCTTAGCGACTTTAAAGGCAGGAAGGCCACATTACTCCGGCTATTACTACTGGTGCTGGAGGGATGGTGCTTCTGGGTTTTTTTTAGAGTACGGTGCTGTGCCCGAGACTGAATCTCCAGGCGAAAAAGACAGAGTGAGTGTGAAAGAAGGAGAGGGGAGAGGTAGAGACATAGGAAAGTGGGATAGAGAGAGGGGGAAGGGGTATGTGAAATGGAGAAAGAGAGGGGGAAGAGAAGGACAGGGGAGAGAGAAAGAGAGGGGGAAGAGAGAGAGAAACAGAGAGGGAGAGGGATGGGAGGGCAGGGTAAAAGAGGGGAGGGAAACAGAAAGAATGATTAAGAGAATGGCTGGAGCGAGGGAGAGAACGGAAAGAGGGACAGAAAGACAGAGAGGGAGAGAGAAAGGAAAGGAATGAGGAGAGAATGAGAGCCAAGCCAAAGCGGACAGAACGAACTGAATAGAAATAAAGTGTTATAGACTATTAGTATGGAGCAAAACATATAAATATATAAAAGTGGAGATGAAAATGAATTATTTGATCAACAAATCATTTCAAATCTCTTTGACAATTCTCGCCCAATTCGGCCCAGGTACATGTTATATTCATATTCATAATTCTATCCTATCAAAGCACTTCATTCTCTGATCCGATTTGAGCTAAAGTGGGTGCACACAGTAAAGCGCTAGCAAATAAAGGTAAAATTGATGACAGTCGATAATAGGCAGATTTGCCTAACTTGTCTGAATGTGGGATTGTGGGAATATTCTAGTGGTAGGAAACATAACGGAACATCCGGGACTTATTGATTTCCGCTTCCGCTTTCAACAGCAGCTGTCACTGCCAATTATTGCGTATTAAATGGACGGCGGACTGGAAATGGTAAAATGGTAACTTTAGTCACTCAACTTAAAATAAAACCGAGAAATATGCAGGAGAAATGGGGATGTCTGTTCATATATGAACACATGTACTGTATGTATAGATGTACATATATGGGTGAGGTTGACATAAAATGTACAATTGGCAACTCTACACATTTAGTAAATTCGGTTCAGTTAGTCTGAGAAATGATATAGATTATCTCTGAGTTCTTTTGGAATGGGGTTGATTTACAGTAGCTGTTTGGTTATGCTGAATTGCATTTTGAACCACTTCTTTGTCTTTAATCTGGGTTATTTGAGAAGATTAGTGAAAAATAAATTATACATTTTTGGGCAAATCAACTCGTATTCATGTGTGTAAATTCGTATATGGGTCAGATTTTCAGAAAATGTACAATTCACCGTCACCAATCTTCTCCAATAACCCGAATTTCAGATGAAATAAAAGTTCAAAATACAGTTCAACCTAACCAAACAGATTGCTAGAATCAATGCAATGCCGAATATACTTGAATTTACCTAGTATTGACCAAGTTGCCGCCTAATTTAGCCAAATTTACTAAATGTGTACAGCTGCCAATTGTACATTTTCTGAAAATCTGACCCATAAGATGTTTTATGTATGAAGAGTTGTATGAAGAGACATCTTAGTCTACATACATTTGCTCAGAGTCTGAAGTAGTTATAACCTCAATTTTTTCACATTTTGCACATTCAATTGTACTGATGAATGTAATATGTTAACATTGCATGTTCTCAGTCATTTTGGGAACCCAAAGAGTACTCCTAAATATGTCATGACTTTGGTCTACCTCGCATTTTGATCTCCGGATGCCCGTTAAAAATACAAGAACACGCTAAAGT